>ML058470.1:0-600000 GCA_003013855.2 Liriodendron chinense | reverse complement strand
TAGCATCCTTCTTAGAAAGAAGGTATTTCAGCGCCGCATGATCCGTATAAACAATAACTTTGGATCCTATTAAGTATGGCATGAATTTGTCCAAGGCAAAGATGACAGCTAGGAGCTCTTTCTCCGTAGTTGAATAATTAACTTGGGCAGGATTCAAGGTCCTACTCGCGTAGTAGATGACATGGGGCTTTTTATCTTTCTTTTGGCCTAACACTGCCCCAATAGCAAAATCGCTCGCATCGCACATCAACTCAAAAGGCATGGACCAATCTGGTGGTTGCATGATAGGAGCGGTTGTCAACATGTCTTTTAGCTTTGAAAAAGCTAATTGACATTCAGCACTCCACTCAAATTGGTTCTCCTTTTGTAGAAGGTTGCATAAAGGCCTTGAGATGTGACTAAAGTCTTTTATAAACCTTCGATAGAAGCCGGCGTGTCCAAGGAAGGACCGCACATCGCGTATGCTTTTGGGTGGTGGTAGATTGGAAATTATGTCAATTTTCGCCCGGTCTACCTCTATTCCATTGGACGAGATGATGTGTCCAAGGACTATTCCTCTTTGTACCATGAAATGGCACTTTTCCCAGTTTAATACAAGTTGCTTTTCCTCACACCTCATTAAGACCAACTTCAAGTGCTCGAGGCACTCATCAAATGTACAACCAAAAACAGAAAAGTCATCCATGAACACCTCAAGAAACTCACCCACCATGTCCGAGAAAATACTCAACATGCATCGTTGGAATGTGGCGGGTGCATTGCATAATCCGAATGGCATCCTTCGGTAGGCGAAGGTACCAAACGGGCATGTAAATGTGGTTTTCTCTTGGTCTTCCGGAGCTATCTCAATTTGGTTGTATCCGGAATAGCCATCTAGGAAGCAATAGTAGGGATGGCCTGCCAACCTCTCCAAAATTTGGTCCATAAATGGGAGAGGGAAGTGGTCTTTCCTAGTGACCGTATTGAGCTTCCTATAATCAATGTGTTAGTGCACTTTTCTATGGCATACTAGTGCACCTTGTTTGTCAATTACTTAGGTCAGTGGGTCTAGTGTCGGTTGAGCTTAATGAAGACGAAGAACGAAGACTCAAGACGGACCGGCTGCATCAAGGAAGAAGAAACAGGTAAAAGTGATGCCTTGGTGTGCCCTGCCTTGACCAAAACCTAACCCATAACCTCTTAGATGACTTGCACCAACTAGGTATACCCTTAGTCATCATTATTAGTCTTAGAACTCCATGAAAAACATGATAAGATAGACTAATTTAAGAGGTGGAAGCTGCTGCAATAAAAAAGGCTCAAACAGTAGTTTCCGATAGGTGTTCCGATAGGACTCCGATCAATCGGACAGTGGCTCCGATAGGACTCCGATCAATCGGACAGAAGCTCCGATCAATCGGACAGAATCTCCGATCAATCGGAAATTTTTCCAGCAACCTTGAAAATCCACTGGACATATTTCCGATCAATCGGACAGTCTTCCGATCTATCGGAAGGGGTCCGTCCGATCAATCGGACAGTGTTCCGATCAATCGGAATATCTTCCAGAGACTTCACTGGATAGATTTCCGATCAATCGGACTTGTCTCCGATCAATCGGACAAGTCTCCGATCCATCGGACCTTCTTCCGATCAATCGGAGATGCGCGAATCTGCCCGTTTTTTGACCGTTGGAAGAAAATCTATTTAAAAGGGGGATTCGTTTTTTGAGCCAAGAGAGGGAATTTTGAGGAGATAGAAGCCACCATTGCTAGAGATCATTAGAGGCTCTATCCCAAACCTAAAGCAAGTCATTCTCCTTGTGTTTTCATCACAAGTTTGGGCCATTCAATGGCATCTTGAGAATGGACTTGTTCCCTCTTGATTCCTAGGGTTTAGACACCTTGATGATAGTTAAATCCTTTGTCTAAACACTACCTAGGAGTCCATTTAGGTGCATTCCTCTAGGAAACCCATTTCCTACCATTTGTAGAGGTTTCACCATTCCCTAGCACCTTGGGCATCTCCAATGGAGCATCACATGCAAGGTAGCTGATCTTGGAGCTGAAGCCTTGGCAAAGCAGCGGCATCAAAGATCGGGGGAGCACAAGGGGAGCTGATTCAAGCATGGGAGAGCGAGAAGAAGCAACCCAAGACGGCGCAACAAGGGGCTCAATCCGACAAGTAAGGTTGTCTTGTTAAGAGTCCATCCACTCAATTCCCTGTGGGAGTTGAGTGTAGAGTTTGTTTGACAAACTCGCCCCGAGGTCGTCAGTCGATCCTTGGCCTATTAGTTGGGCCTAAACTCTAGGGACGTCAGCCGTTCCTTGGCACGTCAGTCGGGCCTAAAACAAAGTCTCCAAGGGGGAGCCACCAACACGGGTGCAAACATGTAGGTTGGGAGGAACCTGTAAACTCCCCGGTTGGGTGGATCCGAGTTAAAACACCTTGGTTGGGAGGAACCAGATTTAAACTCCCCAGTGAATGCCGGTGTGCTCAAAGGGGTTGAGTACTTGAACCGGGAGTGGAGTAGACAAGTAGTCGAACCACTATACATCGTTGTGTTTGTGATTGATTCTTGAGCACATTTCTCTTTATGCATTATGTTTGATTGATTAATTATGAATGCTTAGTTAGGAATGTATGCTAGGCACTTGATAGGCACATCCACACTCACAAGATGTACTTTCACTCCTCATGTTGACTTGAGCATTTCTTGATCCATCCTCTCTAGTCCACATGAGTTGATTAGACTGGGTTGTTAATTGCTTTATCTTTTGCTAGTCTTTTAATTGGACCCACTTAGGCTTAGAAGCCAAAGTGTTAATCGCTTACATATTTTAATTTGCTGATTTGTTAAAGTAGGCGAAAAGATTTTTTAAAAAGGTCCTATTCACCCCCCTCCTATAGGTTCAGCCATAATTCTAGTTGCTCCTCAAGCTTCCGCACGCGTATGCATAGGGTGTCGTGTTAGGCTACCCGACGCAATTTCACAATGCACATACGCCAACCGGTGGTCACCCTAGTCGGTATAAGCTCGTTGTTGGTGTTTTCAATGATGGTAATTCTGGATTTCTTGGGGACAACTTGGGTAGGACTCACCCATTGGCTATCTGAGATGGGGTAGATGATACCCACATCCAATAGCTTTAACACCTCGGCTTTGACAACCTCCATCATGTTTGGATTTAGCCGTCTTTGAGGTTGTCTAGTCGTTTTTGCGTTTTCTTCAAGGTGTATACGGTGAGTGCAAACCGAAGGATCTATCCCTTTGAGATCCTCTATTGTCCAACCTATGGCTTCCCGGTGTTTTTTGAGTAACTCAATCAACTTGAGCTCTTGGTCTTTTTCTAGGTGGGAGGCAATGACAACTGGGAAAGTTTCCTCTTGACCCAGATATACATATTTAAGCTCGGATGGCAATGGTTTGAGGTCAAGCTTCGGTGGTTTAATGCTAGACGGTAGAGGCCTTGATGTGGTTGGTGGCAATTTTTCAAAATGGGGCCTCCACCGGCTAGTATCAACTACCGGTCTTTCTATATTTAATGCATGCACAATCTCACTAATGATAGGGTCTTTAGAATCCATGAAGTGTGCTAAGCATGTCTCCAAACTTTCTAGTGGTTCAAGTTGGAGGAGTTCTTCTTCTTCAAAGGTTTCAAGCATGTTTACATCGAAGAACTCATCATCATCGACATCCCTATGTCTTTTGCCCAGGTGAAATACATTCACCTCTAGTGTCATGTTTCCAAAAGATAATTGCATCACCCCATTCCGGCAATTGATGATTGCATTTGATGTGGCAAGGAATGGGCGGCCTAATATCACCGGTATTTGGGTGCTAGCATCCAAAATCGGTTGTGTGTCCAAGACTATAAAATCTACCGGGTAGTAGAATTTGTCAACTTGGACTAGAACATCCTCAACTATCCCCCTCGGTACACGGATAGATCTATCTGCGAGTTGCAATGTGGTTTTGGTGGGTTTTAATTCACCAAGGCCCAATTGCTCATATACCGAGTATGGGATCAAGTTCACACTCGCCCCCAAGTCTAACAAGGCACGTTCAATCCGGTAGTCTCCAATGATACATGAAACTGGGGGACTACCGGGATCTTTGAATTTTGGGGGGGTCTTTTGAGTGAGGATGGAACTCACTTGCTCAGTTAAGAAGGCCTTTTGCTGCACATTATATTTGCGTTTTGTTGTGCATAGGTCTTTTAGAAACTTGGCATAAGAGGGAATTTGTTTGATGGCATCAAGCAAAGGGATATTGATCTTGACTTGTCTGAAAATCTCTAGAATATCTTGAGAATTTGGGAGAGATTTTGGGGCAACCAATCTCGATGGGAATGGTGCTATGGGCTTGTAAATGCGTTCCGGTTGTTGTGGGGCTAGGTTAGATCCATTTTCATCCTCAGAATTTACCGGATCATTAGGCTCATCGGCCTTCACCGGAATAGTTTTGTCAATTTGTTTACCACTTCTAAGGGTGGTAATGGATTTAGCTTGCTCCATGTTTTGGTTGGAAGGATTAAGGATGCTCACTTCATGTACTTGCTTTGGATTGGGCTGAGGTTGGGCCGGAAAGGTCCCTTCCCTAGCATTCAAGCGTCCCTTAATCTCATCAACCGAGACTTTCAGCTCTTGGAACATTTGTTGATTTGATTCATTTATTTGCGCTTGCCCTTGCATAAATGCTCTCAAGGTATCCTCCAATGAGAATTGAGGTGGGGCCATATTTTGCATGGGTGGCCCTCTTTGGGAGTTGGTAGGATTGCCCGTTGGGGCATTCTTCCAACTGAAATTCGGGTGGTTCTTCCAACTCTCATTGTACGTATTACCTACCGGTCCATTGAAGGGCCGTTGATAACCATATGTGGCATTGGCTGTCTCTTGCAGCACTTCCTTAAATGCAGGAATTGTGGGACAATCTTGCGTAGCGTGTAAATCGGTGAGACAAATCCCACATGTGGTTTCAACAGCTTCCTTGGACTTGGAAACTCCATTTTTGCTAAGTTCCATGGCCTCAACCTTCCTTGTGAGGTTGGCTATCCTTGCATTTACGTCGTCTTCCTCTTTAAGGACATATATCCCTCCTTTCTCTTGAGTAGGCTTGGGGTTCTTGGGTTTATCTGAGGTGTCCCAAGATTGGGCGTTTTCAGCCAACATGTCCAAGTAACTCCAAGCATCATCTGGATTTTTACTCATAAACTCGCCATTGCACATCATTTCCACAAATTGGCGCATATTAGAACTTAATCCATCATTGAAAAAATTTATAATTCGCCAACTCTCATAGCCATGATGTGGGCAAGCAAGCAGGAGTTCCTTAAATCTTTCCCAACATTGAAAGAATGATTCACCCTCTTTAGCTGAGAAATTCATGATGGCCCTTCGAAGAGTGTTTGTTTTATGAGCTGGGAAGAACTTTTTCAAGAATTCCCGGTTCATCTCAACCCATGACCCAATCGAATATGGTCTAAGAGAGTGAAGCCAATCTTTGGCTCTTTCTTTCAAGGTGAAGGGAAAAAGTTTAAGTCTGATTGTATCCCCAGAAACATTGGGATAATGCAAGGTGGCCAACACTTCTTCGAATTCTTGCAAGTGTAAGTATGGGCGGTCAGAGTCTAGCCCATGGAATTTAGGTAAAAGTTGGATTACTCCCGGTTTTATGTCAAGGGTCCCACCGTTAGCTGGTAGAACTATGCAAGAAGGTGTAATTGTACGAGCAGGTTGTAGGTAATCCCGTAGTGATCTCATTGGAGGAACATTATGTACCTCATTCTCTCCTACTCCTTCCTGATTTGCGTTTGTGGTTAGAGTAGGGGGGGAGGATTCCTTAAGGGTGTTTGATCCATACTCCCCAAACTTTCACGATGCTCTTGATAATTTCGTACTTGTCTATGGACTGACAGTGGTCCAACTAAACCACCTTCAGATTGAAGACGATTTGAATGATTACGTTCCCAACGGGACATAAACCACTCAACCAGAAACTGAAACTAATCCTATTCTAGAAAACTAAAATCTGAAACTGAAAGAAAATTCTGCAGAAGCTAAGTTAGAAGGGTATCACCTGATGCGCTTGAACTAGAGAAAAAAAAACTCCTACAAAACAGAAAAACTTGTTAGTTCTAAGAAAATCAAAAAGCCTAACTATTTCTACTTCTACAGCCACTGAAATTATTTGAAAACCGTTATCTAAAATCCCCGGCAACGGCGCCAAAAACTTGTTCGCTCGCCTCAAGTGTAAGGCTGCGATGTAGTAATAAATCTCGGTAAGACCGAGGTCGATCCACAGGGAAAAAGTAACAGCTTCCTAATTACTCCAGTAACTCAGTTTAATAGAGTAAATTCAAATTCAATGGGATGTTTTAATTAAAACAGTAACTTAATGAAAAATCAGAGATATAATGCACTAAGGCTTTCAAGGATCCACTTGTAGCAATCCTATGTCAATTCAGTCAATCCAAGTAGAGAACACAACTAGATTTGAAGTCCTATCTCTCATCTAGTTGGAAAGTAAAGCATTCACACACATTCATCCAATTCAAGTTGAACTTCCAAGTTCAAGTCCATTCAATCAATGTAGAATTCAAATTCATAGCCTGCGGAGTAACAGCCATGCCTATGGACTATGGCCTGCTCAAGGATTACTATAATTCGAATCTAAACAAGCAACCTGTGATAATCTCAGAGAATTAAAAGGAATTCATGTCCGGAGCACATGAACTCAGATAAGACATCTCAAACTACCACTTATTGGACTGAAACATAAGAAAAATCAACTTTGAATTAAAAATACTTGAATCAAACTGAAATTAACATAGAACTGGCTACAAGCTTCACCTCTCAGCCTTAGCTGAGAGGTTTTAGCCGAGCATAGTCATGCTACAACTAAAAACTCAAAAATAAAGCATAAAACTAGAAAAACCCGAAGATAGATGTTGCAGACGCTCCACAGTCGCCTTCAGCCTCCAAACTCACGTTCCTTCTCTTCTCTGATACCTTAGGGAGAGCCCCTAGGTGGCCTTTTATAGCAACAAGCCCCCCTTGCGTCGGATTCTGCGAAAGCCTTCGCATTGCGCAGCAATTTTTGGAGTCCCAATTTAGAAAGGAGTCTTCTTACGCAGGGCCGACCGGTCGTGACCGGTCGGACCAGCTCTTTTTTTTTTTTTAAACATCCAGTGGGTGCAGCAGACCGGTCAAGACCGGTCGGACTGACCTCCCACTCATTCAGCGTACATGCCCGACCGGTCATGACCGGTCGGGCTTTGTTTCCTCTTCGTCCAGAGCCTATAGGCGACCGGTCATGACCGGTCGGCCCTTCCTCAATATCCTCTGCCTTCATGGCCGACCGGTCTTGACCGGTCGGCCTTCTTCTATTGCTCCTTTCTGATGTGTCTGACCGGTCGGACGACCGGTCAGCCTTGTTATTCTTCAGCTTTTTCTTCTTTTCTTCATCCTCTTTTCTCTCTCTTTCTTCTTCTTTCTTTGGTCCATCCTAAAACTTCATGCAATAGCTTCAAATACATTCTTTTGGCTCCAATTTGATAAAATCCACTCTCATCCCTATAATCACAAAAACATATGTTAGGTGGGCCTTTAAACCATGAAAATCATGCAACGTTGTCGTGAAATGGGCAATGCAATGTATAAATTGGAGGTTCAACATAGCCCACTTGAAGATCAAAATCCCAAAATGTCCCAAAGCAGGGGACAAAAAATGGACGACTTATGGGTACCATTCTTTCCCACAAATTTAAAGGAAAATCACTCATACATGAGAATGATGGTGGATGACCCACCAAGCCCCCAAAGGAAAAGGAGCTATGGTTGTATGGATAGCTCACTTGAGGATCATCCATTTGAGGTTGATAGCATTAGAGGGAAACTCTTGAGAACCACATTCCTACCTTAAGGAAAAACCATTTGAACCTAGTGAGATTGATGGGACAACTCACTCATGGGACTTGTAGATGATCAAGTAACTCAAGTTCTCCATCCATCAAAAGAAAAGAGCATGAAAGGAAAAATCCTACATGAACAAAGTGTAGTGGGGCACACATGGTTCAAAGAAGTGCCCAAGTTTCAATGAAGGCCCAAAAGCCCATCCATATGGAAAAACTCCAAGGAGCCCACCACACTTTGTACAAGGATGTACATCATAATCAAGAGATGGTGGAAGATTTGGGCCATTTGCCCATAAAGGCCCAACTAGGAAATCCAGCCCACTTGAGATCCAAATGAAAAATGGGCTAGTCATCTTGGTCCATACACATGTGAAGAAAGATGGGGTCACCCAAAGTGAGCCCCATGAGCCTAAACTTGAGATGGGCCCTACCATTCCCATGGGCCCAAACCTTGGAAAGAAAATGGAAAAGAAAGGAAGAACTCCAAAGGAAATGACAAGAAAGAGAAAGCATGAGGGAGCCCAAAATGAAGCATTGGGCCCATCAAATACACCAAGGGCCATGACTTCACTTTGAGCCCATTTGATACATATGAAGAGAGGCCCAACTCCCATGAAAAGATAGAATATTTTGCCATGCACACTTGATGACATGGCAAAATCACCCTTTACATGCACATGAAGGGAGTGTGAAAAAAAAAATGAAATGGAGAGCTTGCAATGTCCTTCTCCATGCACCACCTTTGAAAAAGACTTGAGATCTAGAATACTTGGCCCCACCTTCACACCTCTTGGAATAGCTACATGGAAAAAGAAAAGAGTCATGAGAAGAGACAATGAAGAAGGAAAAAGACAAGAAAGGGAAAGGAAGTGGTCCATACCTTTACCACTCACCAAAGAGGGACCACGTTGCTGTCCCAAAACTTCTCTAAGGCCCACCACTTGAAAAGAGCAAAGAACCACCAAAGAAGAGAGAGAAAACTTGAATAAAGAGAGAGTATGAGAGAGAGAGAAGAGAGAGATTGCACGTTTGAGGGGGGAAGGGTGCCCCATGTTATATAGAAAAGGGGAGGGCACCCTTTTACCCAGCCCACTGAAGAGACCAGGAGGCAGAGACCGGTCGGGCGACCCATGGGAGGCCGTCCTAGCCCCTACCTAGGTGAGGTGACTTCTCACCTCCTCTCCTTGGGAAGAACTCCTCCTTGGGAAGGGTGGTTGCAAGTGAATCTTGTACCTTCATGTAAGAATGAAGTGATGGAAGAGAATGGTGAGAAAAAAAGGAAGAAATCTCACCAAAATCTCATCTCATGAGAAATGAGGTGAGAAATTGGGTTGATGATGTGGAAAAGTTCCATGGAATTTTCAAAGAAAAGAAAGGAAAATTTGACTTGGTCAAACAATGATCTCAACCATCCAAAGGCATGACCAGATGATCCAAACCATTCAAAGAAGAATCCCAAGAATCTCCGCCCTTGATTACTGTTTACTTGTACAAAATTTGGTCCGAAGACCTTAAACTACGTCGGGATCAAAATCCCGAGAGATTTCCAATAAAAACCAGTGTCAATCTTGACCGTTCAAAATTGAGATTTTATGACCTGGAACAGTTTTCGAAAAATTACAAAAAAGAATGTACTTTCAGCATGAACATAAAGTTTTTTTTATGGTCCGAAGACCTTAAACTACGTCGGGATCAAGATCCCGAGGGATTTTCAATAAAAACCGACATCAGCTTGGATCGAATCAAGACCCGACGATCTCGGACATTTTCAGAAAACCAGAAAAATATATACATCTTTTGTACAGTTTTTTTTTTGTCCGAAGACCTTAAACTACGTTGGGATCGACATCCCGAGAGATTTTTAATAAAAACCAGCATCGATCCCAGCCTTTCAGGCCAAGATCTGATGATCTGGATCATTTCAAAAAAAAAAAAAAAGAGCAAAAAAATATATTGCCAGCCCCTCTTTCGTACAGTCTCATGGTCCGAAGACCTTAAACTACGTCGGGATCAACATCCCGAGAGATTTTTAATAAAAAAACCAGCGTCGATCCCAGCCTTTCAGGCCAAGATCTGACGACCTGGGTCATTTTCAAAATACCAAAAATATTTTAAAGCTTTCCACAAAAGCCAGCATCAATCTCGATCGTTCGAGCTGAAGTCTGGAACCTTTTCCAAAAAAAAAAAAAAACACAAAAAAAAATGATTCACCAAAAATTTCAACTGCACAAATTCATCTCCAGTGGTCCGAAGACCTAAAACTACACTGGGATTAACTTCTCGGGGGCTTTCTTTCCTAACCTGTTCCAGACATGGTTGACACTTGATCGTACGGGTGTCTGGAATCTTTTAAACAGGTAAGGGCTGAGGCGGGCAGAACTCCGCAATCCTGTTCGTGTTGAACGCACCGTGATAGACAACCTTGATTTGGAAGTCGCTGTTGAATCTGACGGATGTTCCCTGTTCCTAAAACTCATGAAGGGGATTAAGGCTGTTGGGAGGTGGAGCGCACCCTCACGGAATTGTGAGCAACGTAAGGCCCCAAACTGGATTGACTAAGGGAAATGTGAGGATGTGGCTCATTTTGTGGCCGAAGGAGTCCGTCGGACGATACGTGGTCTATGTGCATTGCACATGAGGAACAGGCAACTTTGTGGGTGTGTTGACTGAAAACCCTCGAAATCTCCTCATCCGAAGATGTAAAACTACAGCACTTAACTGTGTGAGACTCGTCTTGCTCGCTGACGTAAAATGGATCGGGTGCCTTACCAGCAGTAGAAGCTGGAAGTGGATGAAAATTCCACACTTTTTCCTGCATTTCAGAAAAATCACAAAATACAAAAACATTGCAAAATCACCTCTTCAAAAAATCACAAAAAAATATTTCCCTTGCTTTCAAGTCAAGTATTTTCAAAATCACAAAAAATATTTCCTCGCTTTCAATAACCGATCTCCATCCTAACCTCTCAGGTAAAGATTCGGATCACATATTTACAAAAATCACAAAAATTAGCCCCCAGCACTACACTTCAGGAGTCCTGAACTCCACTCACTTCACAATTTGGGATGACGGATCCAATCGCACGCAAATTGGAATCTTGACCAAAATGGGCGACCAAATACCGTCTCAATCGCATGTATGCCTAGAAGAACATCTTGAAGTCAGATAATATCCTCGTACATTCTCATTCGCAAAGAAACTGCGTCTTGGGACGATGGACCTGATCGACCACGGGTCGGGATCTTGACCAACCCGCTGTCCAAACCTCCGTATCAAAAAGAAAATCCCCAGGGAGAACAACCCTGTAAGCAATAAGCTCAGAATTCTCTGTATCTCCCACAAAAACAAAATCATCAAACTGAAAGAGAATGAGCCAAGCCATGCATTCATCATGCATCTCCATGCATCAGCATCCATTGCATCAATCATCATGTTTACCCGCTTTCAAAATAAAGTCGGTTAGCTAAAGACCTCACAGGCACCCCTGGTGGAGGCGCATGCAAACCGTATTTTCATTTCAAAAAAAAGACAAAAAATATATTCCTATTTGCAAATAAAAACCCCATGGAGTATCACTCCCCAGAGTGGGTATCTTTTCAAAAACCCAAAAATATTTTCTCAGTAGAGCGTTCTGCCTCCAACACGCCGGGAGATCTTCCATATCTCTGGGTAGGAGCCAACGCAAAAATCAAATAAGATCCGATGTCTCGCGGTTTCCCCGGAGATCATCGGATCCAATGCACTCAAAGTACGGTCGAACTGAACTCCAGTGTCAGTACGGTCGTACCACATGCCAAGATACAAAAAGATGAAAGCCAAAAGGCTCGGTCATAGAAACCATTTGAACAGGTGGAAACGATGAATTGTAACCCAAGTATCAAAATCAGCAGATTGGGTGGAAAGTTCACCCGCACATACCTAGGCGTGGATGCCTGAAGTACCTTGACTGAGTCCAAGTCGGCGTAGTAGAATCCCGTAAGACTATCTGACGCAGGGCGTCTAACCACTTTGACAGTCAAGCGAAACAAGTACTCCTGGAGTGATCTGGGAAAACATCAAACATCACACAATCAGTCTCAGGGTCAGCAACCTCGTAAGACTACGGACGCAGAGGCTCTGCTGTACCTTTCCGATGTTAGTACCGATCGGGAATGGAAGGGTTGCGATTGGGTACCCAGGTTGCAGCGCATGCAGGGACAATCGCAACGTTTTCTCCAAACTCTCGCGGTATGTGCGAGTTATCAATTTCTAGACAATCAACTGACTCAGATACAAAGGACAACAAAGATTCCAGACCACAATCAAGGAAAGAATGAATTGCCAACTAAGCATCGAAACCAGCGGATCGGGTGGAAAGAGTCCACCCGCACATACCTAGGCGTGGATGCCTGAAGTACCTTGACTGAGTCCAAGTCGGCATAGTAGAATCCCGTAAGACTATCTGACGCAGGGCGTCTAACCACTTTGACAGTCAAGCGAAACAAGTACTCCTGGAGTGATCTGAGAAAACATCAAACATCATACAATCAATCACAGGGTCAGTAACCTCGTAAGACTGTCGACGCAGAGGCTCTGCTGTACCTTTCCGATGTTAGTACCGATCGGGAATGGAAGGGGTGCGATTGGATACCCAGGTTGCAGCGCATGCAGGGACAATCGCAACGTTTTCTCCAAACTCCCGCGGTATGTGCGAGTGATCGGTTTCCAAACGATCAACTGACACAGATGCAAAAGCTAGCAAAGATTTTAGAACATGATCTATGAATGACCGGGTCAGAAGTGGGGTGTCCACTCGCTTTGGCATTCGGTTGCACGCAACCTCTGCCAAAGAGGGGCATCTGTAGACACCCCACCTTCGGCTACACTGTTGGTAGAGATAGCTGGATGAATGGAGGACCGTACCCCCAAACCCCAAGTCCAAACTCAGCCAAACTCACTCTTGTAAGCCCCATTCCATAGCCCAGCTCAAGCCTGATCCCAGTCCTAAACATCACCCTGAAAAACTCCCCATAAGAAAAGCCAGTCAAAAAAAATCCCAAAAAAGTCAAACTCACTGAGTCAACCCGCTGAGTCAATCCGCTGAGTCAACCCGTCGAGTAAACACCGAGTCAACCCGAGTCAACCCGTCGAGTCAAACCACCGAGTCGACCCGCTGAGTCAACTCACTGAGTCGACCAGCGAGTCAAACAGCAGCCCCGAGGGAGCGACCGTACTCGCTGGAAACCGAGGAGCGGCCGTACGGGCGGCCCATAGCGGGCCGCCCGGAAAAAATTACGAGAGCTGCCACTCTCCAACGCTATAAATACCCCTAGCCTCTTCTCATAACAGCATCCCTTCGAGTCCAGAGAGAGCCTGTCCGTTCAAGTGCCCTTCTCCACCCCTTAGCCCATTTTCCCACCAAGGAGAGCCCGAGTGAGGAGAGTCTAGCCCTGGTCCAGCCCAGCCTGACCACTGGTCCAAGTCTCCCAAGCCATCCAAGTCTTGATCCAGCCACTCGAAGCCAACCCTTGCGACACCTCCGTCCATCCAGCTACTCTTTTTCCAGCATCATCTCATTTGCATCTAGCATAAGTGCAACATTTACTTTTCTTCCAACCCCCCTGCTTCACTGTAAGCACCTTGATTATTCAAGCACACCTGCATATGTCTTTATATTAAGCACCTGTCAGTTCGAGCGTATGCTCTGGGCTTGCCCGTTGTTGGAACCTGCCCATCAGAAACTCTTACTGTTCAGACCTGCATTCATGCTTCACCATAAAACACCTTGATCATTCAAGCACACTGCATACGTCTTACATTAAGCACCTGTCAGTTCGAGCGTACGCTCTGGGCTTGCCCGTTGTTGGAACCTGCCCATCAGAAACTCTTACTGTTTAGACCCGCATTCATGCATCATGTCATCCATGAGAATGTACGAGGATTAAATTAGACTTTCAAGTATTAGTTCGATTCTGTGAAGTAGAGACCGTACTTCGGTACGGGCAGTGTGTGGGGTGCTTAACCTCTTCCCACCCTGTAACCGTGATCCCTTACCTTGAATCTCTGACCGCAGATCAATAGGAGTCATTTTAGAGGAAGGAATCTTCGGATTCCCTCCTCTAATGTTTCTACGGGGTCTAGCCGACTGTAGATTCAAAGTAATTGGCTAGTGGTGACTCTGGTCTTATATAAACTCACTTAAACACATCCAGCTCAACACGACAACCAAACAAAGCCCTCGAGAACGAGGCAAGCCAGTGGCACAAACGGCGATTTCGCACGCACGCACCTCTTCTTCTTCTTTTTCCAAAAGGAAAGGGAGAACGACGTCGTGTGGGAGCGCGGAAAAATCGACGAGGGTCCACACCAAGGCGGGCGTCAGTAATTCGCAAGCAGCAGTAGGCTCGGATGTTGCCCCCTTTGGAGGGAGGCCTCCCCCTCTTCGATCGCCTTTCGGTGAATTATCGATAACTTCGATGATCGGCTGACCACGAATGTCAGCCGGAGGGGTCGCAGCAGTTGAAGGGGTCGCAGTGGCTGGAGGAGTCGCGGTCGTACGAGAGGTCGTAGCAACCCCTCCTGGTGCAGCCACACGCGATTGTGGGCCGCGAGCAGACCCTTCTGCTGGAGCAGGTGCGCTTGAAGGACCACCTGTAGTCTTCTTTTGCCTCTTCGAGGCTGTACCCTTCAAACGGGGAAGTACCCCTAGTGCGCCCCTTTTATCACCAACATTTACCATCTCTTCTTGGAAGATGAGACCCGCAGCACAGAGGCAACGAGGCTCTAAAGCAGCGTTGACGTGGCGCGCAGCCGCCGAGAGTTGTAGACTCTAACTAGCTTTTCGTTGAGTCTTCCTCTCAAGTTCGGCTTCAAACCAGTCGGGATCCCTACAAGAAAAAGAGAAGGCACATTAATCATCATAGAGCAATGGCTTTGTTTCTTTCAGACAGACAATAAAAACTTAACCCACCTTCGCCAAAATAGCGATTAACGTTATGGCCTTTGGGGTCGGAGCCCATTTCGGACTCCCAGTTGCCGAAAACATAAAACCATTTTTTCCTCCACCCCGGGCAGTTGGAAGAAGGGTTTCCCAAAATGAAATTATTCCTGTGCCAGAAGCAGAGGTAATACCAACCCTCGCTAGCTGGCGCCTTCTTCAGCTGGAATAACCTTAAAAATTCCTCAGCGGTTAACTCATCGTTACCCGCTTGCTTCCAGAGGACAAAGGTACTTAGAAGCACCCGCTAGCCATTAACGATTAGTTGACCCGGGGCAATCTTGTAGATACGAAGAAAATTTCATATGAATGGGTGGAGGGGAAGACGCACGCCCACTTTGAAAAATACTCATAAAAAGCTACACAGCCTAGTGGCGGTGCATCGGCTGTCTCCCTTCTCCCAAGCAATCTGAAGGCAACAGAGTCTGGGACATGATAGTTTTTCCCTAAGGCTAGAAAGCCTTTCCTCCGTCAATATAGAGGAGTAACCGGCGGCAGAATATCTCCCGGCTGGTACTCTGGCATTGTTGGATTCAGAAGAATCAGGGGTTTCATCTCTCAGAGGGACAATCTCTTCATCGGAAACCTCCGCCATTACAAAAGAAAAAGTAAGATAGGAGAAGAAGAAAATGGGAAGGAAGACTACCTCTGTAAATATGTTTGCACCGAAAATAAAGAAGAAGAAGCAAAAGAATAAGAAATCTCCGCAGCTTAAAGTTCAAAAATGGAAGAAACCCCAGCAGGATTCGATATTTATATGCAATCATTCCGCTTGATTTGGATGACACGCGGCGGCCTCTCATCCTACACGATAAACGAACGGGCACGACATTAATTACGGAGACACGTAGCAGGAGACTGCTTCACCTCTTACGGATGAAAAGCTACACAAAGCTGGCCATCATAAATGCGGTATCACAGTCTGAAAACCCATGCATGATTCTCCTCCAGCGCACATATACAAACAAAACTCTTGACGTACCTCTTCAAACCCAAGGGTTTGGGGGGAAGTTGTTATATATAAATTTGGCCTCCGAAGAAATGCGAGCAGCTCGGCTAGTGCTCGTCGCGAGGGGTCGCATCCCAATATGCGAGCAGCCCGGCTCGTGCTCGTTGTGAGGGGTCGCATCCCAATATGTGAGCAGCCCGGCTCGTGCTCGTCGCGAGGGGTCGCATCCCGATATGCGCGCAGCCCGGCTAGTGCTCGTCGATGCAAATCCTAAATGTGAGCACTCCTGATAAATGCGAGCACTCCTGATAAGATTAGCTCTCTTGTCTTATAGTACCAAGCAGCCCGTATATGCCGGTTTTGGGCTTATCTTCGCTTGCGGTTCCGTATCTTAAGGGATCATTATCAAGGAACGTAACCAGATGAGTAGTTGAATCAAATTATTCCTTTATCTAAGGATAAGCAAGATAAACATCTTATCTCATTAAATCCGTAATAATCTTGAGATCTTGCGTAATAGAGTGGGATATTCGGATTTATATAAAGGGATGATTTCATCAATAAGAAGGTACACATTATTCATTCAAAGAATCGTATATTTGCTTTCCTTCAATCTTATCCTATCTAACTTAAGAATCGGAGGGCCAACGGCTGGGCACCGGCCACCCATAGTTTTCCTTTGTCTCTTTCAGGTCAGGAGGAAATCGTTCGCAAGGAAAGGTGAACATCTGGAGGACCCTGTTACAAAATCTGACGTAAACAATGAGAATGGATCAATGAGCTCAAGTCTACACAACTAGTGAAAGTACATCTTATATGTGGATGTGCTTATCTAGTGCCTAGCATACATTCCTATCAAGCATTCATAATTAAACAATTAAACATACAATGCTAAGATATCAATGTGCTCAATCAATCACAAACACAAGCATGTATAGTGGTTCGACTTTGGGTCTACTCCACTCCCGGTTCAAGTATTCAACTCCTTTAAGCACACCAGCATTCACTATTGGAGGTTTTAAATGAGGTTCACCTCTCAACCTTTACACGGAGGTTTTACCGGTTCACCTCTCAACCATAACCGAAGTTTTGAACAAAGGGCTAACTCTTAACCCAAACGGAGTTTAGAACATAGGCTACCTCTCAACCCGACACACGTTCGCTCCCGTGTCAAAGGCTCCCCCTTGGAGACTTTGTTTAAGCCCGATAAACGGGCCAAGGAGTGCCAAATAACCCCTAGACTTTATGTAACGCCCCGAAATTTCGACTCTCGTGGACAAGACGATGGGTCGAGCTTCCGGGTGTTAACTCATGTGTGTCAGGGTTACGTTTCCACACACTTACCTGTAATTTCATACGTTCATGGCATATATAGCATAATGACGGAAATTTAAGTTCTTATTCCATAAATATTCTATTCTAAGTTCTAAATCAACGTAATAAAACATGTTTAACCAAACATTTTCACTTATTATCTCTATGAGAGACTTATTACATGTTCAAAGGAAAAATAAATCTACTCTACAAAGATAATAAACATAATCCATCTTCAAGCCGCTTCAGTTTCATCGTCCGTCACTTGCTGCCACGAGCCTTCGAGCACCTCATCGTAATGTTCGATTCTCTTACTGGATCTTCACCTGGATTATCTGAGATGTGGTTGGATAGCGTTAAACGCTATCATAGTGGGGAATATCCCTTTAAGACAATCATGATAATAATGGCACAGTAAATACAGAGTAAGCACAAGCAGCATATTATCATTTAATCAAATCAAAACAACTTAGTAAAAGTCTTAATTAATGCAATGCATGACATGCATGCTCTGGCAAAGGCACCCTGACCAAATGAGACGGGATCACTCCACTCTTCTCACCAGCCACTAGTAACCAGAGGTTCTAGCTAAGACGGGATCACTCCACTCTTCCCATGCACCAAAACCCAACTAGTGAAATGGGCCCATGCACACTTTCACTAGATAGCGAGAGAGAAACGGGCCCATGCACACTCTCTCTAACGCCCGAGGGGCTGACCCACCAAGCCGGGTCCAGTGAATGCATGATTAGTTTCACCTTTAATTAAATCAGTTTAGCATTCAGCCCATTAAATGATGTTCACGACTAATGATCACTCTTTACCCCAAATCAATTCCAGAGTCCTCACATTCATCAATTCCATACTTCAGTAGATCCATCACAGGTAGCGAATCAATAAGGATCTATTGGCACATATCCAACAATGTGCACACGGTAGTGCCAAATCAACATCATGGCTTATGCAACCAACAACACATATACGGTAATGCCACTATTTAATTCCCAACGTCAAGGCATATTCATTCAATAGGACACACGGTAATGCCGACTTTCTCAATAAGGCATATTCATCCAAAACATTCTCATAGTGATGCCAATGTAACAAGGCCTCGCACAGCTTCTTCTCTTTACATCATACGGTTACATCAGTATGGGGCCAAGGAGTTTTCATTAACGTAACATCCATATGCAATATCTCATAGCAAACAATACATCAATTATCATAAGCATGTGACAACGTAAATCGAGCATGGTTTCCATATGCGCATGTACATCATAACAATTCCTTTTCCAACTACTTAGGCATAGTTCATATATCAAAATTCAATATACACAATAAGAAACATCATACAATTCATAATTACATGGAAAGATTTCAATAAGCCCGATTTCAAGAAGTCACACAACAAAATCCTAATTTATAAGCATAAATCAACATATAATTTAATATTATCGTGGATGGGCTTAAAGGAAATCCCCACCTCTGAGTTTGGTTGGTTTGAGACGTTGCTAGGGCCGTGAAGTATCTCTTAGACCCAAAACCTAACATGTTTAACAGAGAACACGAGATTAATGTGTAGATTAGTACGATTTTCATCGCCACGACCAACTAGGGTTAAATCTACACCTAGGGTTAGGGTTTAGATTAGATCTAGTAAATAAAAACCAAGGTTAAATGGGTCTTACCTCTTCCAACAACGGCTCGATGTGGGAACCCAACCGAGTCGACTCAGTTTGACTCATCTCTTTCTCTCTCTCTCCTTCTTTCCTTTTTCTTCTTTTCCCTCTTCTTCTTTCTCCTTCTTTCTTCTCTTTCTTTCTTCTTCTTCTTTCTTCTATTGGTCTGTTATGAAACTCCAGCAGCAGCAATATAGGGGTAAGAGATCCCTCCTGCACGGCACTCTCTTTCTCTACACGAACTCTCTCTCTCTCTCTCTCTCTCTCTCTCTCTCTCTCTCTCTCTTCTCTCCGCTCTCTCTCTCTCTCTCTTCTCTCTCTCTTCCACGATCTCTCTCTCTCTCTCTCTTTCTCTCTTTGGAGTTCTCTGAAGAAAGGAGAAACGGATGAACGGTTCTATAAATGGTTAGGTCGATGGGGAAAGCAACGTCGGATCCGGGAGTTGGAGTTGGAAACGGATTGTGAAGAGGGTTTTACATGGCATGAGGACCATTGAGATGCTAGGTGGGGTCCACACGAAGCTATGGATGAAATTTGGAGAGGCCATACGCAACGGATTGAAAGATCTTGGCTTTCTTGGATTTGGACGGCGGTTTGGAGCGGGCCACTACGTCATCGGTTGGTTGTGGGAATCGGATGGACTGAGTTTAGGTGAGCTGAGGATTTAATGGACGGGTTGGATTGACCGGTGGGGTCCATCATGATGGAGAACATGGGGTGCACGGATGGACAGCAAACCACGCTGTTGCCGCTGGAGAAGAAGAAGAAAAAAGAAAAACTCTCTTTTTTGTTAAGTCACGTACATAACCCGTGCGTTACGCATGGGCTCGACAAGCGGGGTCCACTAAGGTGGATCTGGACAATTTCCTCCATCCAATAGGTGGGAAATATAAAAATAACCGTTGACAAGAAAAATGAGGCAGATCCGAGTTAAGGTGGGCCACTTATGGACCAATTCTGATTAGGGCATTTGTAGGATGATCGGAGGGTTGAAATTTGACGTGTACGTCTACAATGTATCCAAAAGATCATATACGAAGTTTTGTGTGAAATAGATCATCAGAAATCATAATATTTAAAATAGGTACGTTAACTTAACTTTATCTAATGGCATTTTCGAAATTAACTACAAACAGCGAGATTTTTTGAAATCCGGTCTTTCTACAATGTTTAGATGATCATTTTAAGCTACTTTTGTAAAGGGTCCCCTGTCGAATATTCTACGGATGGTCCGTTGTTTTCAAAACAAAGTAAACGCTCGACATAAAATCAAAATAATTTTTTTAAAAATTCTGAAATAAACTCGAAAATCCGGGGCGTTACACTTTAAGCCGACAAACAAGCCAAGGAACGGCCAACATCCCTAGTTCGAGTTTGACAAACAAACTCTACACTCAACTCTCACAAGGAATTGAGTAGATGGACTCTCAACAAAGACAACCTTACTTGTCAGATGAGCCCCCTGTTCAGTGCCGGTTCGGGTTGCTTGATCTCCGCTCTCCCGTGCTTCAATCAGCTTCCCTTGCTCCCCTGATCTTTTTGTCGTTGCATCGCCAATGCCTTAGCTACACCTGATCAATCACCTTGCTTGTGATGCCTTTGAGATGCCCAAGGTGATAGGAGGGTAAGTTTGAGGACTCTACAACTATTAGGAATGGGTTGCCTAGAGTTGCTCACCTACACCGATCTCATCTTAGAGATTTAGATAAGTATATGCCTATCAAGGCAGATCCAAACTCTAGAGATCAAGAGGGGATGAAGGTCATCTTCTTCATGAGCTTAGAATGCTCCAATCTTGTGCTAAAGCACAAGGAAGATGCCTTGCATAGGTAAGGAATGAGCCTCAAATGGTCTCCAACAATGGTGGCTTCACTCCTCTCGAAATCCCTCTTCTTGCCCCTCAAAATGAGCCAAGCCCCTTTATAAAAGAAGTCCAAACGGACAAAAAAGGGCAAAAAATGGCTAGTCCCGACCAGTCGTCTAACAGCCAGGCAAAACAATGAACATGCTGTCTAGAGGGGGGGAGGGGGGGGTCTGTCTAACCAGTCATGACCGGTTTGATCAGACCAGCTGACCGGTCACGAACGGTAGGCCCAAGGGCCTGCACATTACAGCAACACGCTGTCTGGACTGGGGACTAGTCCAACCGGTCTTGACTGGTCGGTCCAGTCCAGCCGACCGGTCATGACCGGTCGGACAGGCCTAGGTTCAGCTAAATGTTCACTCCCCAAGTGTAGGGTTGCGAAGTAGTAATAATTCGGAAAGACCGAGTATCGTTCCCACAAAAATTTATGTATAGGTATTCTCAGAATTTGTCTAAAATAACTAATAATTAAGATCCTATTAAGAACTAAAACTGAAAAATAATGATTTGGGTTTAAACAGTGATTTATGAAAGGTAATATCAATCGAAAAGGGCACTAGAGCGCCAAGGATCCACTTTTGATAAGTTTCAATGCATCAACACAACTAGATCTCTCACTACACAATCGGAATCGAATTCGTATCTCTATCCGATCGGAATATAGAGCGGTTCAATCAACAATTATCTAAAATAGTTACTTATTCATTGATTCGATTCCCACAACAATGCTCAGGCCTTGGGCACACTTAATTGTGTAGGGCAAGCCTCTTTCCAATCTAGTTGAGATTCACAACCATAGCTTTCATCAAATCCTGTCACTAGACTTGATTACAACTAATGATTAGAACTTTAATTAAATCAAAATCAATCAGCAAACAACCAATTCAGATTATAACAAAAGATAAGAACTTTAGTTGAATGAGTTCCCACATGAAGATCAAGCCATTGTACACAAGGCAATCGAAGGGTCTACCATGCCCGGAGTCGATGATAAATCAATGAACTACACAAGCATAACCAATGCTAGAAGATAAGCTACTAAGTTTAGAATCAATAAGAATCACATGAGCCCGAAGTCATCAAGAGATCAAAATAAAACTAAACTAGCACTTGATTCAAACTCACATTAAACTAAAATTCTTCAATTAAAACATAAATGGAAACCTAGGTTGCATCAATCCATTAAAAACAAATTAAAAGCTTCACCTCTTAGCCCTAGCAAAGAGGTTTTAGTTCATCTCTAACATCTTTAAACTAAAAGCCTTAAAAACATAAAAAACTACTAAAACTGGAAGAAAAACTAGGAAAACTTGAAGTAAAATCCGTCTCCTAAGCTTCCTTGATGATCCCCACGTCCTAGCATCCCCTGGTATGAAGAGGAGAAGTCCCTTTTATAGATTGGCGCGGAAGATTCCAGATTGCGCGAGGAATTACGCAATTGCGCAGAGAAAATCGGAGCTTCACGCACAAGCTGTTACGCTAACGACCGATCGCATGACCGGTCTGAGCCTGTGGACGACAGGTCGCAAAACTGCCAAATTCATCCAGCGAGTTTTCATAATTTCCTAGTTGAACGCCTGACCGGTCGCACGACCGATCTAAGTGATAAATGACCAGTCGTACGACCGGTCTCAACTGGTCCAGTGACTTTTGCAAGAAAAGGGTTCTTCTCTCAAGTATTCGGACCGGTCGGACGACCGGTCCTGGCTATGGACGACCGGTCTTGAGTGTATTTCTCCTATCTTCTTTTCTTCTCTCCTTTGCTTCTTTCTTCCACCCTTTCATGCTTAGTCTTGTGATCTTCAGTACTTGTAAATAGCATCTTTAAGTCTTCAATTGGTAAATCCTCTCTCTTATTCCTACAATCACAAATCCATGCATTAGATTAGTCTTTAATTATGAAACCATACATAATGAGTGATGAATTGGGGTTAGAATATGCACAATTAAAAGCTCAACACACCCCCCCAACCAGCACTTTGCTAGTCCCGAGCAAAACATGCGTGAAACAAGTTTCATTCTCCAAAACCCAACTCTCCTTCAAAAACTATTCTTCTATACATCCTAAGACACACAAGTGTAAAAGTCAGAAAAATTAGGTAATAGAGATTGAAACCTTAAACTCTCAAAACATAATAAGTGTCCATATGAAATTCTTGCTGATTAATTGATAGATAGAGACACTCGAACAAATTCAACCCAGTGTGCATAGTGAAAGTTCATCTCATGAATTTCCGGGATTATCTTCTTCATTGATCAACTAAACTATAGATCTCAAGGTGTATAGAGCAACAACAAGCCTATGACAGGAATTTGCCTTACTATCCTTCCGATGGCTTTCACACTACGTCCCATTTTCGGCTTTGGTTACGGGTAGACCATCCCCCGGTTGGTAAATAGGTAGCCCTTTTCAGAATTTTCCACCATTTTCTCCATCATTCCCAAATTTCATCCTTCCTTTCCTTTTTCTTTTACATTAGATAGGATTTTTAGAAATCCATATCTTTCGTTATTTTCCCATGGACAAGGATGGACAAAGTACCCCAACTTGGTTTCTCAACACCTCAAATCTAAGTCTAGCCGATCCATAAATCACATAATCCTTTCAAATCATGAAAATCGTGTAATGTGAACTAGGTGTAAAAGTGTTCAAATTTTCTATCAATCATATAAATAGGGGAATGCACATATAAATCTATTATATTAAGGGAAGTTCAACGTTTGCAACATCACTCACTTCGTATCTCCTCTTCTTATACTCATATCATCTCAAATGCATAGAATTAAAGCTTTCCAAAAGAGTTTTGAATTTTAGAAAAATCGAAAAATTTCTACATCATTGCTCGAAATGTCACAAAAGCTAGTGGATTCATCTAAGGAATCTCTCACCCCCCAACCAAAACTTTACATTGTCCTCAAGGTAAGAAACTAAACAATGAATGCAACACATGAGAGCAATGACAAAATGAAGGGAGTGAGAAAGAGAGATATCACCTGCGGAATATATTTCATGGCAAGATTAGCTTTTGGAGATGGATTACTTCACAACTAAATCGACTGATCAAAGCAAATCCTAATGGCATATCATTCTAGGAAAACTATTTAAAATCATCCTCCATCAGACTAGGAGGTTAATCCTAACAACTCGTCCAAAGGCATAAAGTCAAGCAGAATCATTAGATGAATCAAAAGGTTTTGCAATAAAGTCATCCAATATCCTGCTTTACAATATACATGTGTGTGAGTGATCCAGATAAGCCACTGAAAATCCCAAAAAGGAATTTTAGCGGGTTCCTTAATGTTTTTACCACATGTATAAGAGGAGACAACATCATATTTGTCATAAAAAAATATGTCTCAATTCAGATTTTCCTGGGCATTGATATTGCAAGTATGGATCATCCAAGGGTTGGTAGAGTTTGGTATGCATGATCCATAGAGGTGTGGAAATATGAATTGATTTCTCAGCACAACAAAGTGTTGTTTCCACATCCTTCTCTCAGCTAACGTCATATGCCAATACCGATTCCAAAGGTGTGGCCATCTCCCCTATCACATTATCGTTCTTATCAAAGGAGTAAGTTACGTCTTCGTCTAAGTGACTGGAGTAAAAAGGTGAGAGGGACTCATCTTCCACAATAGAATTGATCATGTTTATTTCGTGGACCTCCTCATCTTCATCCTCTTGTTGGTTGTCAATATTGAAAGCATTTAACTCAATCGTCATATTGCCAAAAGACATTTGTATGACCCCACTCCTACAATTGATGATAGCATTTGATGTAGCTAGGAATGGGCGGCCAAGTATGATAGGAATTTGAGGGCCAATATTAATCATGGGTCGTGTGTCCAAGACAATAAAGTCCACTGGGTAGTAAATCTTATCAACTTGGACAAGAACGTCCTAATCACCCCTCTCGGAATACGAATCGATCGGTCAGCGAGTTGTAACATGGTTTTGGTGGGTTTTAATTCACATAAACCCAATTGTTCATAGACCGAAAAGGGAATTAAGTTCACACTTGCCCCTAGATCGAGTAAAGCATGTTTCACCCAGTAGTCTCCAATTACACATGATATTGTTGGACTACCGGGATCTTTGTATTTCTTGGGCATCCCGTGATTTATAATGGCACTTACATTCTCTGTCAAAAATGCCTTCTTTTGCACATGTATTTTTCTTTTCACCGTGCAAAGGTCTTTTAAAAATTTAGCATATGACGGTATTTGTTTAATGGCATCCAACAATGGGATGTTGATTTTGACTTGCTTAAAAACCTCCAAAAATTCCTGATATTTATCTTGAGGTTTGGTTGAAATCAAGCGTTGAGGAAATGGAGCAACGGGTCTATTTTCTTTTCACCGTGCAAAGGTCTTTTAAAAATTTAGCATATGACGGTATTTGTTTAATGGCATCCAACAATGGGATGTTGATTTTAACTTGCTTAAAAACCTCCAAAAATTCCTAATATTTATCTTGAGCTTTGGTTGAAATCAAGCGTTGAAGAAATGGAGCAACGGGTCTATATTCTTTCAATGGCTATTTTTCATTCATGGCGGTGCTAAGTCCATCATCCTCTTTGGAAGATACCGGATCATTAGGCTTTGAGGCCTTCACCGGGTCAGATTTGTCGATAGTTTTTCCACTTCTAAGAGTGGTGATGGCCTTAACATGTTCCATGTTAGAGGAACTAAGCATGCTTATTTCGCATTGTGCTTTCGGATTTGATAGGGGTTGGGCCGGAAGAATCCCTTCCCTTGTGTTTAAGCGAGCCTTGATTTCCTCCACCTGAATTTTTAAGCTCAAGCATTATCAGTATGGTTTGATTGATTTATTTGAGCTTGACCTTCCATGAATGCTTTCAATGTATCCTCTATAGGCATTTAAGGTGGGGCCATAGGAAATTGCATTGGGGGGCCCCTTTTGAGGATTACTTTGGTTGGTTCCATTTGCCCAATTGAAGTTAAAGTTGTTTCTCCAACTAGAATTGTTTACATTTGGATTTGGAGTACTAAAAGGTTGTTGATAACTATTCAAAGCATTCGATTGTTCATATAAAAGTTCTCAAAATGCATAAATTGTTGGACAATCCGGCGTTTGATGTACATTGGAAGCACAAATACCACAAATAATTTCAATCGTCCCCCTTTGTTGGGTTGTATCCACTTTCCTTAATTCCATCTCCTCGACCTTTCATGTGAGATTAGCCACTCTAGAACCTAGATCATCTTTCTCATTTAAAACGTAAATTTGTCCCTTTTCCTTGGCTTGGGGTTGTTTTGAACTTGTCGGCTTAGATGTATCCCATGATTGTGTGTTTTCAGCCAACATGTCAAAATAGTCCCAAGCTTCCTCCGTTTCCTTGTTCATGAACTCCCCATTGCACATCATCTCCACAAATTGGCGCATGATTGAGTTTAATCCATCATAGAAGAAACTAATCAACCTCCACCGTTCATAGCCATGATGTGGGCATGCGTTTAATAGCTCATTATACATTTCCCAACATTGAAAAAAAGTTTCATCTTCTTTTTGGGAGAAGTTCATTATGGCCCTTCTTAGTGCATTGGTTCGATGAGTAGGAAAGAATTTTTTAAGAAACTCCCGAGTCATCTCAGCCCATGTCCCAATAGACCTTGGCCTTAAGGAATGTAGCCACGATTTGGCCTTCTCTTTCAAGGACAAAGGGAATAATTTGAGTTTTATAGTATCCTTGGTTACATTGTCATAGTTTATTGTGGCGATAACCTCTTCGAACTCCTTAATATGTAAATAAGTGCTTTCAGAGTCGAGTCCATGGAATCTGGGAAGAAGTTGGATCAATCCCGGTTTAAAATCAATATTTCCCACATTGTGAGGGAAAATTATGCAAGAGGGAGTACTCGTCCTAACTAGTTGTAAATAGTCACGTAAAGTTCTAGGTTGAGGTACATCCCCCACTTCATTCTTATCCAATTCAGTAAAGTTTTGAGCTTGATTTTGAGGTTGATTAGCCTCTTGATTTGGTTGATTTTCAGCCATCTCTCTAGTAAATTCAGGAAAAATTTTACGTTTTCTAGCACGAGGCTCTCTATCAATCCCTTCAACAATTACTCCGTCACTAATGAGTCGGTTATTAGAATCCCAAACCCAATGTGGCATGCAAATCCTACAAGAATGAAACAAAAAGGAATTCTTTCTTCCTTCCTTTACTTCTCTCTAAGACCGAAGCACAGGGTGTCTTGCAATGGCTGAGCCAGAAGCAAGGATAGAGACCGATTTCTCCTGGTTAATAGGGGTTTAGAGAACTCCCCACCCACTCTTTGAATCTTTTGAGAAAAGTGCAGAAAAAGAAGAAAGATGAATAGAGTTAAGAAGAGAAATCTCTGAGCACAAGGTGATCCAAGACGGCAGAGCCGACCAATAGGAATCAAGGCGGCACAAGGCCAACCTATCAGAGATCCAAAAAGGAGTCTCCACCCTCTCTACAAGAGATGAATGTGGTGGGAATGAAATAGGAGAAGAAGAAGAGTAAGGTTTAGAAAGATAAAACCTAATTGAGCACTTAAGATCCTTGTGTCTTCTTTAACTTCCTAAAATCCCTGAATTGTAGATCTAAGTTAGAATCCTGCAAAATCAAAACAAACTAAGTTAGTATTCTGATATTAAAAGAAAACCTATCCTAGAAAGCGAAACAAATCCTAAACCTATCTTAACACAATCTCAACTAAAAGCTATCTCAGAAAATTCTAAAAATACCGCATAGAAATCTCCGGCAACGGCAATAAAACTTGTTCACTCCCCAAGTGTAGGGTTGCGAAGTAGTAATAATTCGGAAAGACCGAGTATCGTTCCCACAGAGATTTATGTATAGGTATTCTCAGAATTTGTCTAAAATAACTAATAATTAAGATCCTATTAAGAATTAAAGCTGGAAAATAATGATTTGGGTTTAAACAGTGATTTATGAAAAGTAATATCAATCTAAAAGGGCACTAGAGCGACAAGGATCCACTTTTGATAAGTTTCAATGCATCAACACAACTAGGTCTCTCACTACACAATCGAAATCGAATTCATATCTCTATCCGATCGGAATATAGAGCGGTTCAATCAACAATTATCTAAAACAGTTGCTTATTCATTGATTCGATTCCCACAACAATGCTCAGGCCTTGGGCACACTCAATTGTGTAGACCAAGCCTCTTTCCAATCTAGTTGAGATTCATAACCATAGCTTTCATCAAATCCTGTCACTAGACTTAATTACAACTAATGATTAGAACTTTAATTAAATCAAAATCAATCAGTAAATAACCAATTCAGATTATAACAAAAGATAAGAACTTTAGTTGAATGAGTTCCCACATGAAGATCAAGCCATTGTACACAAGGCAATCAAAGGGTCTACCATGCCCGGAGTCGATGATAGATCAATGAACTACACAAGCATAACCAATGCTCAGAAGATAACCTACTAAGCTTAGAATCACTAAGAATCACATGAGCCCGGAGTCATCAAGAGATCAAAGTAAAACTGAACTAGCACTTGATTCAAACTCACATTAAACTAAAATTCTTCAATTAAAACATAAAAGGAAACCTAGGTTGCATCAATCCATTAAAAATAAATCAAAAGCTTCACCTCTTAGCCCAGCTAAGAGGTTTTAGTTCATCTCTAACATCCTTGAACTAAAAGCCTTCAAAACATTAAAAAAACTACTAAAACTGGAAGAAAAACTAGGAAAACTTGAAGTAGAATCCGTCTCCTAAGCTTCCTTAATGATCCCCACATCCTAGCATCCCCTGGTATGAAGAGGAGAAGTCCCTTTTATAGATTGGCGCGGAAGGTTCCAGATTGCGTAAGGAATTATGCAATTGCCAGAGAAAATCGGAGCTTCACGCACAAGTTGTTACGCTGACGACCGGTCGCAAAACTGCCAAATTAGTCGAGCGAGTTTTCATAATTTCCAGTTAAACGCCCGACCGGTCGCACGACAGATCTGAGTGGTGAACAACCGGTCTCAACTGATCCAGTGACTTTTGTAAGAAAAGGGTTCTTCTCTCAAGTACTCGGACCGGTCGGACGACCGGTCCTGGCTATGGACGACTAGTCGGACGACCGGTCTTGAGTGTATTTCTCCCGTCTTCTTTTCTTCTCTCCTTTGCTTCTTTCTTCCACCCTTTCATGCTTAGTCTTGTGATCTTCAGTGCTTGTAAATAGCATCTTTAAGTCTTCAATTGGTAAATCCTCTCTCTTATTCCTACAATCACAAATCCATGCATTAAATTAGTCTTTAAATCATGAAACCATGCATAATGAGTGATGAATTGGGGTTAGAATCTGCACAATTAAAAGCTCAACACTAAACAGTTTGCTGACCCAATTTTTCACAACCCAATCACTTTGGCCAAGGATTAGATGGTCTTTTGGTACACCTAGGGCCAATCTATGATGACTGAAGGTTTTCCTAAGATGGTCAAGGTCATCAAAAGTTTAAGGGTTAGGTTTTGGTCAAGGTTAAGGCACACCAAGGCATCACTTTTACCTGTTTCTTCTTCCTTGATGAAGTAGGGCCACTTGAGTCTTCGGTCTTCGTTTTCATTAAGCTCAACCGACACTAGACTCACTAACCTAAGTGATTGACAAGCAAGGTACACTAGTATGCCATAGAAAAGTGCACTAACAGTATACATGTGAAACATTTAAATCAAACTGATAAAGGTTATTAACTAAAGTGTCAGAACCAATCACAGCCGAATCATAGCAAATACTTAATTTTTCATTTGCAAATTTAAACTCATGACCATATTTGTCTAAACGAGAAATGAAAACCCAATTGCGCCTTATAGAAGGCACACAAACAGTATCTACTAGATCAAGAAAGTGTCCTGACGATAACCTAAGTCTACAGACTCCAATAGCTTCCACGTTTACTCTAATACCGTTCCCCATATAGATTGATCTCTATGCATCAGTTGGCGTCCGACTTTGGAGCATATCCTGCATGGAATTACATATGTAAATATTTGCCCCAGAATCTATCCACCAGGATTCTGTGGACACATTAGCTAAATTTGATTTAAAACAGACAAAAATATGGTTTTTACCCTTAGAAACGAACCATGCTTTAAATCCTTCATAATCCTTCTTCTGATGACCAGGCTTATTGTAGAAGAAGCAGCCATCATTAGGACCCTTCCTTTTCTTTTTAAATATTTTTTCAGAGTTAGGCCAATTGCCACCCGCAGGACCCGTAGAACGTTTTCCTGAAGTGTGCTTCCTTTTCTTATTACCTTTTCGTCCTTGACTAGATGTCACTAGGTGCGCACTTTGTGTCTTGCTCGACCTTCTGAGTCTTTCTTCCTCCTGAACGCACTGAGATATCAGTTCGTTCAATGTCCACTTTTCCTTTTAAGTGTTATAGCTGATTTGAAATTGACCGAACTGTGGAGGGAGGGAGTTCAGAACCAAGAAAATCAGGAGTTCATTCTCAATCTTAAGGCCTAATGCGCTGATTTTAGCCACCACATCAGACAATCCACAAATGTACTCCTTGATATTTCCTTGACCGTTATAGGTGGCTTGAGTCAGCTTATATAAAAGTGAACTCAGCTCAGCTTTATCCGATTTTTTAAATCATTTTCCGATTTCAGTCAAGAAATCTTTAGTTTTCTCGGTGTCAAGCATGACACCCTGCATGGTCTCAGAAATCAAGTTCTTTATGATCTTGAGACACATCTTATTTGACTTGGTCCAGGCCTTGTAGTGAGCCTTCTCTAATTCTGAACTGGAGTCAGATGGAATGGGAGGCTCTACTTCCTCCAGAGCCAGGTCCAAGTCCATGCAACCCAGGACTATTTCAACGGACTACTTCCATTTTGAGTTATTAGACCCAGTAAGCAAAGGTATAGAATTGAATTAGGTTGGAATATTGGAAACAGTCATAGCTGGACATTCAAAGCATAAAACTCACATTAATAAACAAGTCTCATATAACAATGCATGAATATAAACCACAAACATTATGCATGTAAATACATTCGATTGATTTGGGCCTTCAATCAAATGACCCAGAATGATGGGTCATAATCATCAAAATCTGGCAAGAGCCCAGCGTATCATCACAATTCCTCCCTTTGGCGAAATTATAACATACAGGAGGCTCTACTGAACATGAAGCTGATCAATGCTAGTGAAATAAATCTAAGACGCCCATCATCTTTGAATGAAATGAGTCTCTCAAACTTATGTCACTATCATCAATCACTCCATCCCGCTCACATTCAGCCAAATGATGATACTTCTTTGTTCTGACTACCGCCTGCCTGAATGTGAACACAACTAAATGCAATCCTATAATGGAGGGTCACTGAATTCCATATACTGAATTTGAGATTAAAGATTTTCACTAATTGAGGCCACTTTGGTGGCTAACACAACTAGCTTCAATTCCTATACCCAGACTCAAAGATTGCTACATGGTTCTGCCCATAACAAACCATAATGTAGAAGTTTTGATTCGGCCAAAATATGATCGAGGTTGATTGCCCAAAATCTCAAATATTTACTATAGTGATGGTTGGATTAAATTCTTTAATGGTCAACTCTGAATATCAATCAAAAGACTTGGGTAATGGCCAGATTTCAGGCCAGATCAGAATTCAATATATAATCATAAATACTAAATTACTTGGTCCATGTAGCAAGTGAAACTCACCAACCATCTATTTATCCATGTTGGTTTTACTTATTCTAAAATGGTCCAAGTGAATTATTTCAATGGTTAAGATCATTTTCTATGGATAATAGGTCCAAAAAACTTAAGCGGCCCCATAAGTCCAAAGAAAGGGTAACAATGGGTCTAAGCTGACACCCAAAATAACTAAAGTGGGCTCCACAAAGTCAAAAACAAAAAACAAAATAACATGAGGCCCCTAAAGAGACTTAAACTGGTTCAAGTCTACATCAATGGACAGTGGGCCCCAGTAACCAAAGTGGATCCCTAGGTTGGGTCTAGAATGAGCATGAAGGAGGCCCAAATTAAGGTCCAAAATTGGTGTTGAAAATGGTCATAAAAATGGGCATTGGATAGGCAAGTAATAAGCCTAAAACACACCAAAATGGGCCCTAATTCAGTCCATTTTCTAGCCATTCAAAGGGGCCCAGCAATTGGCCCAAAATGTCATCAAAGTGGGCCCTAAAGTAGGGCCTGTGATCTGCCCAAAAAGTGCTTAAATCAGGCCTAAAGTCAGCTAGAAATAGGGCCAAAATAGTCATTAAGTTGGGCCTGAGAACTGCCCAACTGAGCCCAAAGCCAGCCTTAATAACTGAGGTCCAATCAGCGCAAAAAGAGCTGGGTCGAAGTTGCTGGCTGCATCATGAGGGCTCGACTCGTGGCCCAATAGACAAGCCCATACAAAATAAACTTCATCCAGTTTTTGTAATAGGCAGATGCAGCCGTCTCTGTTCTAAGTATTTCCAAAACAGGAAACCCTTGTTACTGACAAAACCCACTTTAGAAACAAACCCTCCAAATCCTAGCCACTAGCCCATCTGCCATCACCGGACGAGATCCTAGCCGCCGCCATCTTCCTCATCACCAACAACATCGCCACCAGCACAATGAGAAATCGGCTGTCATAAGAGAGACAGAGGTGGGTTTCTCCTTCAATGGTTGTCGGCGGGCTCTAGAAGACAAGTTGGACTACCGCAATGACACTGTTAATGGCTACTAGATCTGACAACCAAGAATATCTCCTAACAGTTGCCTGGCGATGACGCAGCAGTCGAGGTAACAGTCCACTGCTTGAGATGGAGACGGGAAGGATCATCCGTCATTAAGGGCATCCGACATTGCTTGTGAAGGAAGAGAACAGATGGGATTTTATTTTTTTTAAATCCCAATGGCTGAAAGCGGCCAGCAGGCCATGGCCGGTAATCACTGCTGTCGATCTCCATGGCCCTTCAAATCTCCATCGCTGGTAAAGACGAACTAGAAATAGGATATGAGATGTGGCATAGGGCCTGCATCTAAAGATTCAATTTGGCAGATTCATATGGTCTGCATCTGTGTCATACGGCCAAAGTTGCATATAGCCTACTGATCTAATAATGAAGCCATACGAAACCACCTTTCGAATGATGGTTGATTTCGAATCTCCTTGTAATCGGGTTGTCGGAATCACACGATTAGAGGGTTTTGATGGCTGTAAAGACGAATCTACCACATTGAAGCATAGGGTCTCTGATACCAACTGTTAAACTTACATATTGCGGAATAATCGGATCGTCTATGCATTAAATAATGGAGATTCCATACTATAATCTTAAAGCCATACCTGATTGGGAAGACATTCTCAATGCCATCATGTTGCCAAGAAGAACTCTTGGTCTTCCGCACCTTACACCTTTAGGAGAACCACTCCATGGGACTAGGGTTTTCTCTCGTGTGTTGGTGAGGAGACCAAGACATATATTTATAGGAAAGAGGGCCAGAGAAGCTTACCCATCACACTTCTCTCCTCTAGGGTCTCCACACCGTAGGTTTCCATATCTGGCTTAATAACCGCGAATAGGGACCACGGTTCAAGCGTCCCGCCCCAAACCCATTTGTAATGATCACAACTATAGTGGGGCCCACTGAATCGCTCAATCTAGATAATCCAATGGTCATGATCTAAACCGATGATCATGTGTGGCCCACCTAATGGAGTCTTACAACATGGACTGGTCAAATTAAAAAATAAAAAAAATGAAAAAATGAAACCTTCTAAGGTCTCTTATGAACCCATATGCCTTAGAAGTAACTTTCATCCCCAAAGGACCGTGTCTGTCGGATTATAGATTCCACAGCCTAATTATCTATTCAAATCCGGTACAGTAACTTGCATCTCACTTTAAAGGATGAAATGTTGTCTAAGTGATCTAAGATTAGTCTCATTAAAAATTTTGTCAAGTTAGCTTTCCAACAAGCTCAAGAATCCAATAGCTTATTTTTTTTATCCCCTTTCTTAGATGGTGTGATTTCATCAATCTTTTTCAACTCCTTTGCTTAGGTATTTGATATATATGTCTATTGATTATTAAAATTAGGATTAATTTATTATTTTTGTCAATATTTAAAGTCTTTTTGTATTAGTTATTTCTTAACTGTATCTAGAGCATTAATTTACTCTCTCTCTCTCTCTCTCTCTCTCTCTCTCTCTCTCACAGACACACACACACACACACACTCTTCTACACATCACTTGAGTAGGCCCTACTATGAATAAAGCCCAGCCCAAATATTGGACCATCCATTCGGGCAACCACAAAGAGTGACTAAGCTAAGCCTGGAACAGAACTGCAATAGACCAGAGTCTGACTCATAAATACGTTACAAATTTATGCTCCGAAAGTAGTGCACATACAGTGAATCTGGACCGTCCATTTCGGCCCATGAAGATAAGGCTCCATAAAGTGGAAATTTCAGACTGATTAACTGCATTATACAGGTTGTTTACGTCGAATTTGGTAACAGGATCCTCTAGAGGTTCACTTTCCTTCAAGCAGGCTTCCCTCAAACCTGAAAGAACATAAGAGAAAACTAAGGGTAGCCGGTGTCCAGCCAGTTAGCCCTCCGAAGCTTAAGTCAGACGAGATATGGTTGTAAAGTGAACAACGGGATATGAGCTTAGAGATTGTGTACCTTCTTCATCTATGGGGCCATCCATTTATATAGATCAAGTGATCCAATCTATGACGCAAGTTGTTAAGATCACTGTTGATTTTAGGGGATAAGGTGCTCATCTTGTTAATCCATAGATAAAGGGATGACCTAACGACCTTGGACGTCTAACTGATTACGCCTCTTGATGGAGATGCTCAAAGTTATGGATAAGGATGAACCAACACCTATCTATACAAACTGATGCTGAAAGGTAGCGATTATTCACCTCGAAGGTAACCTCGTTTAACATCCTTAAAGCGGACTGCTCGCATGTTCGAGAGTGTATACCATACTTTTACATTATGCGAGCCTCGACCACGAGGGCTTGCAGTTTCGGGAGTTGTATACCGTACTTTTACGATATGCGAGCCTCGACCATGAGGGCTCGCAGGTTCGGGAGTTGTATACCGTACTTCTACGATATGCAAACCTTGACCATGAGGGCTCGCAGGTTAAACACCATCAAAAAAGCGCTCGCAGGCCTCGAGTCTTTGATATCTTCAACCACCGCTTTTTTGCTATAACAGATGCCCCCCAAGTCCTTACCATCAAGGAGTATAAGGGAAGGACTTGCTTATCAGCATGCATAACCGCCTAATGCATTTCTCGGAAGGGAAGTCGTACATGATTGGACTGCCATTAATGACGCTAGCTTTCCATAGCTTTTCGGCAGAGAGGAAATGAAGAGACGCCCGCCACGTATCTACGGAATTAATGACCATGCCTGTTCGACTGTTGTGCCAAACGAATGGTCGCCGTGTGTCACCAAATCTTGAGGAATGATTACTTATAAATATACGGAGCCTACAAAATTTTTGAAATTTCATCCGAAGTTTACAAAAATTCTTCTTCTCTCCTTGCTTCCTTCTTTTCCTCTGGTGTCCTATCCCTTCTCTGGTGTAACTCGGTTCCTCCAATTTTCTCTAATGTAACTTCATTCTTCTTCTTTTCCTTTAAGGTATTATCCCTTTCTTTCATTCTATCTTAAAAAAATGGTGAGAGATTCTGATGAGGAAATCGTCCCTCTGGGGGATGCTACTCCGGAATCTTCTTCCTCCAACAACGCGAGGGTTCCGGCCGACAGATACTCTGCGTCCGAGTATCCCTCCATAGTGACGGAGGAGCGGCTGAACGAGTTACGAGAAAAATATTGAGTTCCCGACTCCGTCATTTTTTGGTTGCCCGGAGAGGGAGAGACTCTGGATTCACCTCACCCTAGTTGTGTAGCCCTCTACGATTACCTCTTCATCCTTGGAGTGCGCCTTCCCCTTCACCCTTTTATTCGTGACGTACTCCGCACTTACAAATTGCCCCCGGGTAACTCGTTGTAAATGGTTGGAGGGTGGTCTTGAGTTCTTTCGTTCTTTGGACACAAGCCGGCAATGGAGACTTAACCGCCGAGGAGTTCCTTAGAATGTACCAGCTCAAGAAAGCTCCCTCCAGCGAAGGCTGGTATTATTTATGTTACTGGCACCGAGATAATTTTATTTTAAGGAAACCAACTCGAATTACCCCGGATGGAGGAAACGCTGGTTTTTTGCTTCCGGGAACTGGGAGTCTGAGATGGGATCTACCCCTGGGGGCCATAATGTGAGCCAATTTTTCGGCGAAGGTGGGTGAAGCTTCACTCTAGCCCTGGTTTATAAACAGACTTTGAATTTTTTGTTTATCTAACTTGTGCTCGTATTTACAGGTATTCCGACCGTGGGGAAACTGAGCCTGAAGGGAGGAATCTACGAGAAGATTGTAAAAGTTTACAAATTACCAACTCGTGACAGGCATATCGAGACCTGTCTGTCAGCCTCCCGACTCACAGCTGCCGGGTCGATATCTCGCAAGGAGGTCGCGATGACGAATGTGGGAGAGAAGAGGGGGTTGCTGCCTCACTTAAAGGGCACCGGCTCGAAGAGGCAAAAGATGACATCTGCCAGTCCATCTCACCCGTCTAATCGGTCGAGTGAGACTGCCCAAACCCCACAACCGCGTGAACCCCTTCCTGACACTGAGACAGCTGCACCAGTGGTTTCTACACCGTGGTTCCTCCCAAACCACCGGTCATTGATATTGTTGATAACTCCCCGAGGAACGATGGGGCGGGGTCAAGTTGCCCCCCAGCTGAAGAACCTCGCGAGCCTGAAAGTGCTCGCGAGTTGATGCTTGCTCGCGAGCAACCTGTTGCTCAAGATGCGAGCCCTGCTGGGCTAATCGTAGCCCAGCCTTCCAGAGTTGAGACGTTTACCGTTCCGAGCCATCTATACCTGATCTGCAAATTTCTTTTTGACAACATCTCCCCCCAGACCTTCGGCACTCTCCCCGAACCAAGCCCTGAAGACCTCTCTCTAGACGCAGGAGTGAGGATGGTCTAGGTAAAAAATATTCTGACTTCAACTTGTGTTTGCTTTCTTCATTAGTTTTTAAGTGATCATCTCATAATCCTTCTTCTCTTTGAAAAGGGCCTGGATCTCATCATATGGACGAGGCGTGACATCCTCGCCGCCCGTCGTATTATAGATGAGGCTGAAGGGAAGTGGATTTCCCTGGAGAAGGAGGTCCACGGGAGGGACCAGGTCATTAAATCTCGCGAGACCTTGATCGCGAAGATGACTGAGGAAAGAAAATCCTCATTGAAAATGTCCAAGTCCTGACTGACAGATATCAGGCTTTGGATTCGAACTTCGCCAAGCTCGTGGAGATGAAGGAGAAGATAGAGAGAGAACGGGAGATCTTTCGCCAAGATAAGATCTCACTGGAGGAGCAGCTCGCAGAAAGTAGGTCGCGGCTAAAGGAAGTCAGCGACAATCTGGAGAAAGAGCACTCCACCCTCGCGCAGCTTAAAGATGACTCTATCCATTGGGAGGAGGAGAGAGTTGCCCTCGTCAAAATGCTCTCTGAAGAGGGGCCCCACGCTATCATGGAGTTCCGTACTTCGCATCTGTACGACGGTGAAAGATACGAATCGTACGATGCTGGTCGCGACTTTGCACTACTAGTAGTGCAGCGGATGTCTTCATCTTTTGACATGGGAGAGTTCGAGAAGGTCGCGGCTATCATAGCTGCAGAGGAGAGGGCGGCCGCTGAGAACGAGGTCACTGAGGTTACTCAAGCTGGAGGGTTCTCGGAAGTGGGCCCTAAGGTGGAAAGTAACGCTCCTCCTTCACATGATACGCAAGGATGTTCATCTACTTTCTTCTCTTTCCTTATCTTCTGTAAACACTTTCATTTTCCTTTTATAAGCGATCTGACTATTTTGGTCAATGGAATGAATGAAAAACCTTTTGATACTATGGCTTGTATGTTGTTTCTCATTCTTTTTGCTGTTGTTGGTCGTATGTTGAATGCCTGAGTACTTAACTCATGTCATCGAGTGGAGTACGCCTCAGTCTAGGAGGGGGAACATGTACTTGCCTGTCAACTAGATGATTCTTATGAATCAAATAAGATTGTTGTACCCACCATCGCATTCAACCATACAACGCAGAAACCTTCCAATGAGCTGATTGCACATCCACTCCCAATTAGCTGGCCCAGTTCCATAATCCCGATATACTTTTATTACTTCTAGGGGCGTTTTCGGAACGCCCTAATCATAGCCAAATTGCCTGGCAAACCCACTCGAATAATACGGCTCCCACCAGAATTCAATACCCTCTTGCAAAGGCAACAAAGCATAACATATCGAGATGAAGAATTCCCGTTCTGGAAAGTTGAGGAGTGAATCACCGTCTAAATCTCTATCTTCCTCCACAAAGAGGCAAGAAAATGATAAAAATAGATTTGGTCTTAGCTGTTTATCTTCGTGTGAACCCACTCCGACGTACGAGCTGTCATCTTAGACTTCGAGAAGAAGTACAGAGGTAATTGATCAATGCTGTCATATTCGAAAAGTTTCCAATCATAAGTCCATGGAAATATACACCCAGCCAGCCAAAAAAGTAATGTCAAGGGCAATAGGCCATGTCCATCTCGTAGGCCGCTTTTGTTCCATTGCTAGCAATGTGACCAAAGCCTTGTATAAGTTATAGAGAACGACAGGCGCCAAAGAATCCCGACGGCCGTTCGCCATAGCTCCGACAATTAGAAGAACAGAAATCCCGATGGCATCAGCATTATTGGAACTGGGGAATACTACCGCTAATAGCCAATACATCAAAAAGCCTGTCAGTTCATAAGTAAAAGATAGATCACTCCGGTGAGGGAGTCTTTCTAAACGTCTTTTCAGCGCAGCTTCTTCTTTGGTACTAGCATGGTACCCCGACAAGTCAAGCATGTAGGAGACATGAATAATTAAACAACAGACTTAACTAATACGAATCATTAAAGCAGAAAGCTAATGAAACTTACCCCAAATGGCGACTGAAGTAAAACAACCAATCTTCATAATGAATCTTCTCAGGATTCTTGAACTTCACCAACTCAGCGAATAACTCCAAGCAAGTTGGGGTATGAAAACCCTCTCGGAAATTACGGCGGAAAGACGATAGCTTGCGGTCAATAGGAACGTATTCCTCATATGGAGAACCTCAGATGGGAAGGCCAGCAATGGTGCGAAGATCCCATAGGTGATGCTCATCTCACCATACGGAAGATGGAAAGAATTGGTAATTGAATACTAATAGTTGAGAAAGCCTCGAAGAACCACTGGGTCCCTCGGGAAGAAACTTAACGTGGCTGAGATGGCATCATAAAGGCCAATACACTCCAACACATCTTTATAGCGACTCAATATTGCTTTAACCCATGGCTTATATCTCATCTGCTCATTCAAATACCCTCGAGTATGGAAATTCTGAGTTGCCCACATCTCTTTGCGACTCTAGTGTCTGAACTATTGATGCACTGTTTCGAAATAATGAGTGGGATACGGATGGTGTGGATTGCACATAGGGACAAGAAAGATGAGGTCCTTCAGTTTGCCTGCCTTCTGGACCGTCCCATTATCACTCAGTGAACCTATCAGCAGCTTCATTGGACATGAAGTCAACATATCTAGTACATAAAATTGGAAGGGGTCATGGATGTTTGAAGGCTCGACACTAGGGGAGGGCGATGCCTCTAAAGAGTGCGATCGTGCTTGATATATTGCTCATTATAGGGGTTATTAATGAAAATACCCTTGCTTTCAGAAATCTTACAGCTTTCCCAACTGATTTTCATTCGGTCATACTTGAAGTCGACGATATCCTTGACTTTCTCCTTCTTCTGCTTCTTTTTCGAATGTTGTTCTGACCCCTCACCTGTATCCGACTGACTAGGAATAGAAACAGTTGCCTCAGCCCATGCACCAGCAAACTGAATATACCATTCACCCCATTCCGACTCTGTACCTCATTTGGGAGGCTCAAAAGCAGTTTGATCCACAAATACTCTGACAAATACATCATGAGGAAGCCCCTGGATGCGTTCTACAAAGTCTTTCACCTCAGGTGCAACCGAAGGAAAGAACCTTGAACTCTTATGTGCTACTGGAGGGTTAGAAGGACCTGCAGCGGTTCTCTTCCAACCACTCTTGGCCGAGGACTACTCGAAGAAGGGCGAGTTGCACTATCACTAGAAGATCATGTGTTCACCATTTTCGTTTGCAAAAATGATGAGAGGTAGAGTATGAACATAAAAGATGGTTAAGGATGAATAAAATGAGCATGATAGAATGTGATGAGATCCCATAACATCATGAGTTAAGAAAGCCCAATAATCTGATCCAACAAAAATAAGAAAGTATCTATAACTTCTAAACTAGAAAAGCACACACACACATAAGGAAAAGTAGAAGAGGGAAGAAATGAGTTTAATTATCATTAAATAACAATAAATAAAGTGACCCAAAGTGCTTAATCTTAATTGTCATCTTAATTATTTGAAATTGTCAATAATATAATGAAAAAAATTGCACCCCCCCCCCCCCCAGGAGGAGTCGAGTCTTCAACTTGTTCACTTTCGCCTGCACTTGAACTTCCTTAGAGATCAAGTCCATCAGATCGGAGATGCGCTGTTGTACAACATCAAGGTTCACCGCTTCTAGCATGGTTCGGGATTCCACATCAGGTATCTTGATCAAAAGCCTTTCACGCTCCCTTCGAGCCTCAGCTATCGACCTCCAGATCCCAGCTCGACGATCTCGAACTTCCTTCACTACATACCCCGTCATGAGGGCGAGTTGTCTTTCGTTAGCCCAATACTCCTTCTTTGCAGAATGGAATTCGCTCAGCAGGTTGAAGAAAGAAGTAGCCAATGGAGACTCCGCCTTCTCGAGTAAGGTCAACTCTTCCTGGAAAGGAAGGTCCACAACCAAACCATATGAGTCCTCACTGTACTTGTTCAAGATGCGAGCCATAGTGGAGATATTTCGAAGAGCCATCAGGAATGGGCGGGAGTTAACATCCAGCCAAGACAAAGCCTCGGATACTTCTTCCAGCTGAGCGTTGAGGGACAACTAAGTGTTGGGATGATCAAGAGTAGCAAGAAGCTGTCGGAGACAATTACGAGCAGAAAGTAGAGAGGCACGAGTTCTAGCCATTATTTTCTACAAACAATGCTAGAAGCTCGATCTAAGAACAATGACAGTTAAGTATAAAAGAATGATAAATAGAAAGAGAACAACCATCGTCGACAAGAACAACATGCAAGGTACACATCAATTATATTACCTCATATTATTAAACGAAACTCAACTTTAAATAAAAGAGAACGTATAAGACAGGCATTGAAAACCCAGGCTGATACTAGATCGGTCATAACCCAAAAGAAATTTATAATAAATAGGTACATCTCGTGTGTGGATAAAGTTTGGCATAAAAAAATATATAGTCCAAAAACCCCGTCTTATCTGTTTAAATCAGCCTGAATAAGTAGACGTTTCCATACTCAGAATAGTAATTCTAAAAGGAATTAAACCCAAGGGATTAATGCAGGCTTGACCAACCCTCAAAACACCATGTGCATGCCAAAAAGAGCAATTGACCATGCGCACACCCCCAAGGCATGCGCAAGCACTCACAGGCATGAGCAAGCAATTCTGGCAAGTAAGCTGTCTGAAACAGCATGCGCATACCACGGAGGTATGCACAAAGACTCCAAGGTATACACAAAGGCCAGCATGCATGCGCACGCATTCGCAAGTGTGTACGAGCATTTTCAGTGAGAAAAATTAAGTTCATGACAGGAGGTATGCACAAGGGACTCTAAGGCATGCGCAAGAAGAAAATCAACCCACTAGGTATGCGCAAGCGATTTTTTTGTACGGGCGCAATTAGAACTCTAGAAATAGGAAATGACAAAATGAATAAAGATTCTAATATTTATAGTGGGCCTGACCCGGTGCGAATACACTGAATAAAGTCATAAATGATCAGCATAGCACACCAGGGGGGCATCTGTTGGGCCCACAAATGTTCATAACATGGAAAACATACAAGATAACCTAAAAAGACATGAAAGAGGTGGATCAAATCAGGGAAAATAAGCCTCAAAATAAGGAAAAAATGTAATTTAGGATGCTTGCGGATACCTCCAAGGCATACGGAAGGATTTCAAGGTATGTGCATGCACATCCAAGGCATGCGCACGCATCCCTGAGACACGAAAAGGATAAATAATCACTCACCGGCTCCCTACCTTTCTAAAAAGACCCTTGCGCATGCCCAGAAACCCATGCGCATACCTAAAAGCCCTTGCACATGTTCCGGACACCCTTGTGCATGCCTAGATGCTACTCGCACATACCTCAGAAGCATGCTACATTTTAGCATGCGCATGACAGCTGGTTGGGTAATTTCGCCTATAAATACCCCGATATGTCTTTATGACGGGAGAGACGATTCTGACTCGAACTACGTGCCGAAATATCCAGAGCATTCATAAGCTTTTACCAAATCCCATGACAGAAACCACGCCGGAACCCAAAAGCCATCACCGAATTCCTCGTCGGAGCTACGTCATTCCGACGTACTAGGTGAGATTTCTTACGCATGTAATCAGACCAATTCTCCTATCCATCTAAAAAAGGACTCTTGTGCGTGCCCAGAATCCCTTGCGTATACCCTAGATTCCCTTTCGCATACCCCGGAAGCCCTTGCGCATGCTTAATAGGATATGTGCATACCTCCATACCAACAAAAGTTATTAAATCCTCATGCGCATACCTCGAAAGTCTTTGCGCATTCCTCGAATTTCCACGAAGGACACCTTCTTAAAAAATGTTTTAAAGAACCTCATAAAAGGAGCCTTGCGCATGCATAAAGTCCTTACATATGCTCTCAGAGGTATACGTAAGGTGGATTTCAACCTTTAAATCATATTATTTTTATTATTCTTCGTTATTAACGACCATATTTTCGATATTCGTGCACGTGTACACTTTCATGAACAATTTTGGGTATCAGAATTCACCACCAGATACGAAATGAAGTATGGAATGTCCGCGTTTAGGGCCGCCGGCACTCAGAATCATGTGAGAATACGCTTAATTATTTCATGTACTACCATAACATGACCTAATTAAGGCTAAAAATTAAACAAATGGGGCTATGGTTACCACAATAAACCATACTAAAGAGTTTCAATTCATTATGAAGCAATTGCTATGAACTGTTAAATCAAAACAGTCGATGCCTTACCCATTCAAATGGCATCTGTCGGTTGGGTTGCTCAGGTACATACAACTATAGACCGGTCTTCCCGAGGTTGCCTGTCCAAACATGATAGGTGCAGGCCCAGAGTTGCACCCTCTCAGTTAAAAACCCTGACGGTATCAGCCCAAATTTTTGGTCAAAACATTGGGACATAGACATCCGACCCATACAAAGATGGCCCAATCCATAACAACACACATAGGTCTCTATGACCATGAACTCAAAGACCATAGTCTCTGCTGACTTAGTCTTTTCCTTTTAGTCAAGGGCCATCGTTCATTCGATGTAATTAAGGGCTTGTGCCAAATCACGGCCTGGATTGTACGAGATCTCAGAATCTCTAGTATAAAATTTGTCTTGCGATATCTTTCTCTTATATAATTTTGTAAATGTTTGTGATTATCTATGAATGTTTCAAATACTTAGAACCCCGAAGCAACAAAACACAAGAAAATGTCCATGTTGTATTTTCTAGTTTTAACAAAGGCTTTTGCAATACGCTCCCACGTTGGGATGATAGGTGGGGCACACCATTATGTATTTTAGAAATCTACTCTGACCATCTATTTTGTGAGCTCATTTTAGGATATGGGGCCAAACATGATGTGGATCCAAAATTTAAGTGGGCCACACAAGAGGAAAAATTGGAGAAAGAAATGCCTTCATTGAGCTTCACCTTGATGTTTATATGCCATCCAAACCGTTTATAAGATCGTTTCAGAGAGATGAATTGAAAATACAAAAAATCCCTAGCCTAAAACAAAATTTTTGTAGTTATACAAATGTTTGAACAGTTGTCATTGAATTCGCACTGTTCCCTCTCGCATGGGCCACTTGAGTTTTAGATCCTCTTCAGTTTTAGTGGCAAGTCCTAAATTGTGCTCACAAAATGGATTGACATGGTGGATTTATCACAAACATCACTATAGGCCCCACCTACCATCCGAGCACTACCTAAGGCTTTTGCAGCAAATCTGAATAACACGGCGTTTTGGTTGAAGTGGGCATGCTTAATCCGAAAATCTGTGACCCTTAGCAAGCATTTAACTTGGATGTGCAGTTTGGATGTAATGCTCTCTGAACCCTACCATGATATACATATGTTTTATCTACGTCGTCCATTAATTTTTCCGAATCATCTTATGGCATGAACTGAAAGTAACGTGGATCCAAATCTCAATCGGACCACACCATAAGAAACAGCGGTGTTTCAATGGCCACTATTAAAAACTTCTTGGGAGCCATAGAAGTTTTGGATTAACCTGATATTTGCATTTTCCCTTCATCCAGTTTCTTGTGGCCTAATCAACAAGTTGGATGGAAAATAAACGTTATCGTGGGCCTAGTTAGTTTTTAAAGGTAGGCATTCAATCACCACTATTTCCTCTAGTGCAGAACACCTGAGATTTGTACTAGCCTTACTTCTGAGCTCATGTCCTAAAACGATCTCAAAAAATGGATGGACAGAGTAGATAAAACATATACATCATGATGAAACCCAAGTAGCACCCACCATTAGCTATGTACTTATGCAAAATGCGTTAGGAAATTCTACGATTTTTTCCTTTATTTTTATAAAATTATAACTCATTAACAAATCCATCAACCTTTTTAATTTTCCTACACATCTTCATTAATTAGGTGGGCATTTTAGTCATTTGAAAAAATTATAATGAAAGTTAAAAAAAAAATAATAATAATAATAGAAGGTACCCCTGTTATAGCCAAATTGCTGTGGTCAAAGATAGCGAAGACTCTAGACCTACGAGTACCTTAATAACGGTATTCGACCTGCGAACACCTTTATGACGGTATTCGACCTGCAAGCACATTTGTGAGGGTATTTGACCTAAGAGCCCACATGGTTGAGGCTCACATATTGGACAAGTACGACGTACAACTCTCTGCTGAAAAGCTGCGGAAGGCTAGCGCTCATTAATGCCAGCCCAATCATGTACGGCTTCATCTCCGATAAAGGCATTAGGCAGTTATGCATGCCAGTAAGTAAGTCCTTCCCTTAGACTTCTCGATGGCAAGGACTTGGGGGGCATCTGTTATACCCAAATTGTGGTAGTCGAAGATAGCGAAGACTCTAGACCTGCAAGTACCTTTATAACGGTATTCGACCTACGAGCACCTTTGTGACGGTATTCGACCTAAGAGCCCACATGGTCGAGGCTCACATATTGGACAAGTACAACGTACAACTCTCGAGCCACCGAGCCCTTATAGTCAAGGCTCGAATATTGGGAAAGTACGGAATACCCTTCTGGATATACGAGCATCTCAATAGTGGTCGTCGAAAGGTTCTGCATCTCAAATATGCGAGAAGTTATCTTCGAGCCCGAGCGTCCTCCGCCTTTTCAGTACCAGCAACCCATATAGACCAACGTTGGGCTTATCTTAATTCATGGTTCCGAACCTTAGGGGATCGCTATCAGGGAACGTAATCGACTAGATGACTAAATGGATAAAACCATTTCCTTATCTAAGGAGCGATAAGATAAACATCTTATCTCCGGATATCAGGAGTAATCTTAACGCCTTGCGTAACAGATTGGATCACTTGGATCTATATAAATAGACGGTTTCATCAATGAGAAAGGAACACAATCTCTGAGTCTCAAATCTCATCGCTTCCTTTTACAACGATGTCCCGTCTAACTTAAGCTTCTGAGGGCCAACGGCTGGATGCCGGCCACCCTTAATTTTCTCTTGTGTTCTTTCAAGTTCGAAAGGGAGTTGGCTTGAAGGAAGGTGGACGTCTGGAGGATCCTGTTACCAAATCCGACGTAAACAGATTGGCGCCGTCTGTGGGAACTTCAAGATCGTCAGGATTAGCCATCTTAATCACTGATCGGGATCTCCCACCATGCCTCCCAAAAAGACAGTTCATCCTTCCACTTCAAGGCAGACGTTACCTCCGCATGATATTACCGAACCAGCGTCTAACATCCCTCAGACTGCTTCGACGGGCATTCCCCAGGGGGATCCTAGCATGCTATCACAAAACCCATTGTTCGATGTATCCGGCAATCAAGAGGATGTTATGCGTTTCCTTGGACACACACTTCTGACTCTCAAAGCCGGGTTTCAAGTCTTGTCTAATCGACTCGACCAGCACTTTCCGGAGCCCCAGCAGCAACCTCCAGAAGGGTCGCCGCTACAACCTATACCAGTGGCTTCCAGACATTCTGCGGGTGAGCCACAAACCCAGCCAAATCCTCATCCATCAAACCGAATGCCCCTCGGCAATCAAGTCCCGGTACCCCCTCCACATTCTATACACTCCAGTACTTCCCGGCAATAGCAATCTCAGGGATCTGCCGTCGAGACTTCAGGCTATACCTTACCATGGGAAGGGGACCTCAAAAGAATTCACGATCGCTTCGACGATATGGAGTAGCGGTATCAGACGAATCGGTCATCTATCGTTGTAGCGTCAATACATCGATCAGAATCTCCTTTCACCCGCGAAGTCATGGAAGCACCCTTACCTAAGAAGATCGCACGCCCATCATCACTCCATATACAGGCACTGGCGATCCTCTCGAGTACCTGGAAACGTACAAGTCTCTTATGGAGCTGGAGGGACATGGTTCAGAAATCATGTGTAGGGCCTTTTCTCTAACTCTAAAGGATGCAGCGTGTACATGGTTCCGGGGGCTCAAACCCCAATCCATCGAGTCCTTCTCTCAGCTGTCGGAGCTCTTCCTTTCTTAGTTCATGGGAAGTATCCGAACCAAAAAGCCAGCATCTCACTTAATGGACTTGAAGCAGCAACATGGAGAGACGATAAAGGAATTCACAGTTCGGTTCATTGCAAAAGCAGTCCAGACCGAAGGCTATACCGAAGATAAAGGCCTCACCGCCCTCATAGCCGAAATTATGAGCGAGAAATTCAGATTCGCCCTAGATAAGAACCCTCCTAAAACTATGGCAGAATTCCAAGCAAAAGCTCAGAAATATATCAATGTGGAAGAAGTCACTTTGGCACGTCACGGTATACAGGGCAAGAAGCGCAAGACCAAGGAGATCCCTCTTTCTGATAAAAAATACCGGCGCAATCGACGGGATCGATCCCCTATGAAGCCTTATTTTGGTAAATATCATAACTATACCCCTCTTATCCAACCTCCTGAAAAAGTGCTAATGGAGATCAAACACAAGCCTTACGTAAAGTGGACCTCAAAGATCAAATCCGATCCTGAAAAAAGAGATAAGAGTAAATTCTGTTATTTCCATAAAGACCACCGGCACAACACCCAAGATTGTATATCTATGAGAGATCACATCGAAGCCCTCATACGGAAAGTTCATCTTCGGGATTACGTAGCCTGACAGGGTCGATCACCGAAACAGACGGAAGCTCCATCACACCGGAAGAAATCACCTCAATGTCACATTTCACAAGAAGACGTTGAGCCCACCGGTGAGATCCGAACCATCTCCGGAGGACCAGCTTGCGGGGGGATTCTCAAACTTCAAGAAAAGCATATACTCGCAAGGCGTCTCAGAAGCCCCAGCAGATCTATTAGTTGGAAAAGACGCCCGATGCGTCGAATCTCGGCCATCCTCCGATCTCCTTTTCCCTCGAAGATGCGGAAGGGATTCACTTCCCTCACGAGGACTCCATTGTGGTCGCATTAAAGGTATCAAATTATTTGACTCACCGTATTATGGTGGATACAGGTAGCTCCGCTGATATTCTCTGCTTAGAAGCTTTCGACAAAATGGCACTAGCCAGGGGCCTGCTCAAACCAGTCTCAACTCCTCTCGTCGGCTTCGGGGGCGAAGTAGTAACACCGGAGGGGAGCATCAACCTTCCAGTCACCTTCGGAGAGAGCCCAACGAAAACTACTATCTTTGTTAATTATCTCATGGTGGATCGGAGATCAGCGTATAATGCCATTTTGGGCCGACCTTCACTCAATAAGGTAGGGGCAACTTTACACCCTCTGTACTTGTGCGTCAAGTTCCCTACACCAAATGGAGTCGGGGTTGTACGAGGAAATCAGAAGGAAGCGCGAGCGTGCTACGAGATCGTCGTACAAGACCGAAAGATGGCCCAAGCAACGCCAGTTATGATGGCGACAAAAGATTCATCAAACCCTCTGACGACTACATCGTTGGACCAAAGGGAGAGTGCCCTCCAATCAGGAACTCCAGGGGAAGAGACAGTTGCGATCCATTTATCTGAAGACAGTTCATCCAAAGTTATCTACGTTGGATCTTCTTTAAGCAGTGTCTTTCGCGAAAATCTGGTCCGTTTCCTCACCGAGTACCAAGATGTGTTTGCTTCATCCCATTGTGATATGCCAGGTATCGACCCTAGCGTCATAGCACATCGTCTGAATGTTGATTCAAAGTACAAACCTGTTCACCAGCGCCGACGTGCCTTCACTGCAGAAAGGAAAATGTGATTAAGGCTGAAGTTGAGAAGTTGCTAGCAGTCAAATTCATAAAGGAAGTCGACTACCCAGAATGGGTCGCAAACGTGGTCCTCGTTCGAAAAGCTAATGGCAACTGGAGAATGTGCGTTGATTATTCTGATTTGAACAATGCGTGCCCAAAGGATAGTTTCCCGACTCCACGAATTGACCAATTGGTTGATTCGACGGCAGGACATGCCTTACTCAGTTTTATGGACGCTTATTCTGGTTATAATCAGATCATGATGCATCCGCCCGATAGCCAACACACTGCCTTCATCACTGACCGAGGCCTGTATTGTTACCAGGTGATGCCTTTTGGTCTTAAAAACGCAGGAGCCACCTATCAGCGCTTGGTCAATAAAATATTCACCACACAAATCGGTAGGAATATGAAGGTCTATGTCGACGACATGCTCGTGAAAAGCGTCGTCGAAAACGACCACCTCGCAGATCTTCGAGAAGCCTTCGATTTAATGAGGACGTATCAGATGAAGCTAAATCAAGAAAAGTGTGCATTCGGAGTGTCTGCTGGAAAATTTCTCGGATTTATGGTCAGTCAACGAGGAATCGAGGCGAATCCTGAAAAAATAAAAGCTTTGATCAAGATGAAGTCTCCGACCACTCTTAAAGACATCCAACGTCTGGCTGGTTGCATTGCATCGTTGAACAGGTTCATTTCACGGGCCTTGGATAAGTGCTTACCCTTCTTTAAGCTCCTCCGAGCCACCGCCAAAGCCGACTGGGAATGGACACCGCAGTGCGAGGAAGCATTCAACAACTGAAGCAATATATGAGTACACCGCCCGTTTTATCCAAACCTGTAGCACACGAGCAACTTCTTCTTTATTTATCCATGTCTTCTACGGCCGTTAGCGCCGCATTAATAAGAGAGGATTCTGGGATACAAAGGCATGTTTATTATATTAGTCGAGCAATGGTGGGTGCTGAAACTTGATATTCTGATATGGAGAAATTAGCCCTCTCCTTAGTCTCGGCCGCCCGAAAACTACGACCATATTTCCAAGCCCACGCTATATTGGTGCCAACAAATCATCCGCTAAGACAGGTCCTTCAAAAACCTGAAGTTTCGGGGCGATTAACCAAATGGGCGATTGAGATCAGCGAGCATGATATTACGTTCTGTCCCAGAACCTGCCGTTAAGGGTCAGGCTGTGGCCGATTTCATTTCTAAATTCACATATTCCTTCTCCGATGATAACTCTACGACCAACGACCAGACCCCTGGTCGCTCTTTGTGGATGGGTCTTCACGGGCCATCGAGAGCGGAGCGGGCCTAATTTTAGTTACTCTAGATAGGTCGCGCTTCCAATATGCCTTACGATTTAACTATCGCATCTCAAATAATGATGCAGAATGCGAGGCTTTGATCGTCGGCCTCGAACCAGCAAACGTCCTCTCGATTCAGAGTTTACTTATTCATAGTGATTCTCAGCTTATAGTCAATCAAGTACTCGGCGAATTCGAGGCAAAAGAAGAATGGATGGCTTTATACAAATCCCGAGTGCTTATTCTACTCGCGAGGCTGAAGAAATATGAAATAATTCACATCCCTCGCGAGAAGAACAGACTCGCAGATTCTCTAGCAAAACTAGCCTCCGCACCCGAATCTGAATTATTGCAATCTATTCCCATCGTGCACCTTCATGCTCCAAGTATTGACCAAACAACCTCCGATGAAGTAATCACGGTACACTTCTCTCCATGTTAGATGGACCCCATCGTCCTTTATCTCAGGATGGACAACTCCCGGATGATAAGAAATCTGCACGGCAAATCCGTCATCGCGCTGCCAGGTATACTTTACAAAACGGAATGCTGTTACACAAAAGCTTTACTTTACCATACTTAAGGTGTCTTCACCCAGAAGAAGCGCATCACGTTCTAGATGAAATACACCAGGGGGCATGTAGTAACCATCCTAAGGGACGGTCTCTAGCATATAAGGCGATGAGGCAAGGGTATTATTGGCCCGCTATGAAGGCGGATGCGATCGAATTTTCCAAAAGATGTGACAAGTGCTAGCGATATTCTCCTATACCTCGCATACCGTCCGAGCAAATGACGCCAATGGATGGTCCCTTGGCCTTTCGCCCAATGGGGAGTCGATATCATCGGGCCTCTGCCCACCAGGAAAGGTTAGAACAGATTTGCAATCGTAGCAGTCGATTATTTCACTAAATGGGTCGAGGCAGAACCATTAGCTAGAATCACTGAAAAGCAGACCACCAAGTTCGTATGGAGAAATATCATATGCCGCTATGGGCTTTCGCATACTATCATCACCGACAATGGGAGGCAATTCAACAACGTCGCGTTCGCAGAATTTTATGAGAAATGGAAGATACGTAGTGTTCGCACCTCCCCATATTATCCTCAGGCTAATGGGCAGGTTGAAGCAGTAAATAAAATCATCAAACATCATCTAAAGACCAAACTCGATGAATGTAAAGGAATGTGGCCAGAACTCCTACCGGAAGTCTTATGAGCCTATAGGACCACGACTCGCACGTCGACCGGAGAGACTCCTTTCTCACTGGCTTTCGATACTGATGCAGTGGTCCCAGTCAAAGTACAAGTGCCCTCGTACCGGATCGAGCAGTATAAGCCCACTAGCAATTAGGACGGTCTAAGACTTCACCTCGACCTCTTGGAGGAGAGGAGGGACGCATCCCAGCTTCGAGCAGCAGCTTATCAACATCGTATCGCTCGTTACCATAACGCCAAGGTCCGACCTAGGGATTTTTAGCTCGGCGATTTGGTTCTTAGACAGAATCTTGGAATCTCTGCTCGTTCGTTAGATCCAAATTGGGAAGGCCCGTATCGAGTTACCAAAATTGTGCGACCAGGTACCTATTATCTTAAAGATATGCAAGGAAGGCCCGTACACCGCCCTTGGCACGTAGAACACTTGCTACGGTATTTCCTTTAATTCAATGTAAGTCTGAACGATATTCGAATAAAGGTGGATTGACTTTATCGTCTTTTGGTCGCTACTCCATTTGATTGAACCCGAATAGCCCCGAAGAGAATACACACATTCTCTTGGCCAATCTTCTACCCTTGGTAGAATCAAAGTCTCAATCGATAGATCAGTCTATCTCCACGCGGACATGGTCACCAAGACCCCTGGATTGAGCCTAACTCATTGCTACATGGGTTAAGTATGAAGGCATTTAGTACATAAGAAAGGAAGAACGAAAGGAAGGAGAAATAAGATGCCAACAACATAATCAAAAGGTGTTTTCTCATTCATCTCATTGACTATAAAAGTCAAGTTGTTTACAAACGCAAAAACTAATACATGAGATAGGTAAAGGGAAGAAAGATGATCATCCTTGTGCATCGGTCGGAGGAGGAGCGGCACTCTCGGCTTCAAGGCCCACTTCGGAGACCCCTCCTGCTTAAGTGACCTCAATCACCTCATTCTCGGCAGCTGCTCTTTCCTCCGCAGCTATGATAGCCGTGACTTTCTCGAATTCTCCCATATCGAAAGATGGGGACATCCGTTGCACTACTCGTAGTGCAAAGTCGCGACCAGGATCGTACGACTCATATCTTTCATCGTCGTACAGCTGCGAAGTCTGAAACTCCATGATGGCTCGGGCCCCCTCTTCAGAGAGCATCTTGACAAGGGCCACTCTCTCCTCATCCCAGTGGATCGAGTCGTCCTTGAGCCGCGCAAGGGTGGAGCGCTCATTTTCAGATTGTCGCTAAGTTCCTTGAGCTGTGACCTGATTTCTGCGAGCCTGCTCCTCCAACGAGATATTGTCCTGACGAAAGATCTCTCTTTCTCTCTCTGCTTTCTCCTTCATCTCCGCGAGCTTGGCGAAGTTCAAGTCCAAAGCCTGATATCTGTCAGTCAGGACTTGGACCTTCTCAATGAGGATCTCTCTCCTCAGTCATCTTCGCTATCAAGGTCTCGCGAGACTTGATGACTTGGTCCCTTCCGTCGACCGCCTTCTTCAGAGCAACCCTCTTCCCCTCAGCCTCATCTATTATACGACGGGCGGCAAGGATATCATGCCTCGTTCGTAGGATGAGGTCCAAGTCCCTGCAGGACAAAAGGAAGGTTGTGAGTGAAGTGTCCGGAAGTTAACAAAGAAAGCAAACAACAGGATCAAATTAAAGCACATTTTACCTGGACCATCCTCACTCCCGCGTCGAGGAAGAGGTTTTCAGGACTTGGTTCAGGGAGGGCACCAAAAGTCTGGGGGGAGATGTTGTCAAAAAGGAACTTGAAAATTGGGTGGAGATGACTGGGGACGGTGAACGTTCCGACTCCAGAGGGTTGGGCTATGACTAGCCCAGCTGGGTTCGCATCTTAGCAGTAGTCTGCTCGCAAGCACCTTCAGGCTCGCGAGTTTCTTCAGCTGGGGGCAGCTTGACCCCGCCCCGTCGTTCCTTGGGGAGTTATCGACGATATCAATGACGGGTGGTTCAGGAGGAACCACCGAGGCAGAAACCGCTGGCGCAGCCACCGCGGCCTCAGGAAGAGGGGTTTGAGCAATTCCACCCGTCTGATTAGACGGGTGAGAGGGACCGGCAGATGTCTTCTTCTGCCTCTTCGGGTTGGTGCCCTTGAGGCAAGGCAGTAACCCTCTCTTCTCCCCCGCATTTGTCATCGCGACTTATTCACGAGATATCAGCCCTACCGCTGCGAGTCGAGAGGCTGACAGACAAGCCTCGATATGCCTATCGCGAGCCGACAACTTGTAAACTTTCACGATCTTCTCGTGAATTCCTCCCTTCAGGTTCGGCTTCCCCAGAGTCGGAACACCTGCAAATATGAGCAGAGGTTAGGAAAGCAGAAAACCCTAAGTTGGCTCACGAAATCTGGGAAGTGTGAAACTATGCCCACCTTCACAGAAAAAACGGCTCACGCTAAGGCCCCCAGAAGTGGATCCTATCTCAGACTCCCAGCTCCCGGAAGCGTAGAACCAGCGTTTCCTCCATCCGGGGTAATTTGAAGAGGGTTTCCCCAAGATGAAATTATCCCGGTGCCAGTAACAGAGGTAATACCAGCCTTCGCTGGAGGGTGCCTTCTTGAGTTGGTACATTCGGAGGAACTCTTCGGTGGTTAACTCTCTGTTACCAGCTTGCGCCCAGAGAGCGAAGGAACTCAGGATTACCCTCCATCCGTTTACAATAAGTTGACCGGGGGCAATCTTATAACTCCGGAGTACACCACAAATATATGGTGGAGGGGAAGGCGCACCTCAAGAATGAAGAAGTATTCATAGAGGGCAACACAGCCGGGGGGAGGAGAGTCCGAAGTTTCTCCCTCTCCGGGTAACCGAAAAACAACTGATTCAGGGACCTGATATCTCTCCTGCAACTCACTTAGCCGTTCCTCTGTCATTATGGAGGGGTACCCGGACGTAGAGTACCTACCCGCCGAAACCCTCGCATTGTTGGAGGAAGAAGATTATGGGGTAGCATCCCCCAGGGGGACGGCCTCCTCATCAGAATCCCTAGCCATGAACGTTTAAAAGATAAAAAGAAGAGAGGAAAAGAACACTCTGGAAGAGAAGGAGAATGAGGAAATGAAGTTATACCAGAGAGAACCGGAGGAAGAATTACACCGGAGGAAGAGAGTTACACCAGGAGAAAGTAAGGAAAGGGGAAGGATTTTCGAAAACTTCGGTGAAATTTCGAAGATTTGGCAGACTCCGTATATTTATAAGCAATCATTCCTCAGGATTTGGTGACACGTGGCGATTATTCGTTTGGCACAGCAGTCGAACAGGCATGGCAATTAATTCTATAGATACGTGGCAAGCGCCTCTTCATTTCCTCTCTGCCGAAAAGCTGCGAAAGGCTGGCGCTCATTAATGCCAGCCCAATCATGTACGGCTTCATCTCCGATAAAGGCATTATGCGGTTATGCATGCCAGTAAGTAAGTCCTTCCCTTAGACTTCTCGACGGCAAGGACTTAGGGGGCATCTGTTATAGCCAAATTGCGGTGGTCAAAGATAGCGAAGACTCTAGACCTGCGAGTACCTTTATAACTGTATTCGACCTGCGAGCACCTTTGTGACGGTATTCGACCTAAGAGCCCACATGGTCGAGGCTCACATATTGGACAAGTACGACGTACAACTCTCGAGCCACCGAGCCCTTATAGTCAAGGCTCGAATATTGGGAAAGTACGGAATACCCTTCTGGATATACGAGCATCTCAATAGTGGTCGTTGAAAGGTTCTGCATCTCAAATATGCGAGAAGTTATCTTCGAGCCCGAGCGTCCTCCGCCTTTTCAGTACCAGCAACCCATATAGACCAACGTTAGGCTTATCTTAATTCGTGGTTCCGAACCTCAGGGGATCGCCATCAGGGAACGTAATCGATTAGATGACTAATTGGATAAAACCATTTCCTTATCTAATGAGAGATAAGATAAACATCTTATCTCCGGATATCAGGAGTAATCTTAACGCCTTGCGTAACAGATTGGATCACTTGGATCTATATAAATAGATGGTTTCATCAATGAGAAAGGTACACAATCTCTGAGTCTCAAATCCCATCGCTTCCTTTTACAACGATGTCCCGTCTAACTTAAGCTTCGGAGGGCCAACGACTAGATGCCGGCCACCCTTAGTTTTCTCTTGTGTTCTTTCAGGTTCGAAAGAAAGCTGGCTTGAAGGAAGGTAAACGTCTGGAGGATCCTGTTACCAAATCCGACGTAAACAACCCCTTTGATAATATCTCGATTAATGAGTTATTTGGATGAAAAGGGAGGACTATTTAAAAAGGTACTTGGATGTAAATATAGTATTAATGAGGTACTATTATGTAAAATTCCCTTCTTCTTTTTTAGACACACCCCCACACTCACCGGATTTCACCACCTATGGTACTTGAACTTCAAACCTCGTGTTGAAAATCCTGGGAGTCCACCGCCAAGGCAAGGATAAGGACACAAATCTAAATCTCTTAATATGTCTTGTCGAAATCTAAATCTATTGGACGATACAAAGTTTGCATAAGGTTGCCAATAGCATTCACTAATTAGAAAGGGTGGTAATGGACCAGGCCAGGTCTGGGCAGGCTGACACTATGAGCCCAAGACTTAAGCTCAGCATGGGCGTAAAAAAGAGGACCCAAGCCCGAGCATTTTATGTTGGGCCCAGACTCAAGTTGACCACCATGTCCAGGAAAAAAATTTGTTAGAGGGAGAAAGAGAGAGAGCACCGGCTAATTTTTAATGTGTTGAGGGGGGGGGTCTCAAATGTCCATAAAATCCATAGTCAGACCGGTCCAGGTAGTAAAAAAAATTAAGACCAAACCCAGCCCAAAATTGAATGGACCATCATGTCAGACCCAAGCCCAGCCAACAGGGCTAACTAAGAGGTCCAAACCCAGCTCAAATCCAGTTTGGGCGCACCTTGTCAGATGAGCTGCCCACCCATTGCCGCCCTTGCTATTTAGGTGTTCTGTGCAATTTTAGCAATAGTACAGTTTTATACAAGTGTTATTAAGGAATATTTTGGATGACATTTTCATAGTCTGGATCATCTAGGCAATATGGACTTCAGAGGGGCAAGCCATCGGAGAAGTGTCCGTTTCGATGGATGGCCTGGATCAGTGAGCATTTTCACCAAGAGGCGCAGTGAAGGTTAACCATTGCATGCGTCTCACGCTGCAGAGAACTTGGGAGTTTTTTTTTTTTTTTTTTTTTTTTGAGAGCAACTTTGTAGTAATTTGCACAAGAAATTGAACAGCCTATTCGGGGTGAACATGGTTCGGTTCGGTTCTGGTTCGGTCTAGTTCCAGGGTGAAACTAAAACCAAAACATTCCCAACGGACTGTTTGCACCCTAGAACCGAATTGGAATCAGACCGTAAAAAACCGGTTCGGTTCTGGTTCAGTTCTATAATTCTTGGTTTTTTATAATCCAGCCCAATTGCATAGTTTGTTTTGCTGAGAGACAGAGAGAGGTAATGAAAGAGGGGGAGAATAAAGAGACATTAAGATTTTTTTTGTTTTTTTTGTTTTCTATGTTTTAAAAAATAAAATTTAAATATTTATTAACTGCGGGGGGTCCGGTTCCAGGGTTCAGTTTTGTGGTCCAGTTCCACAGTTTTGCGATTTTCAAAACGCTTCAAAACCGAACCAAACCATGGTCCACAGTGTCAGTCTGAGCATCCGATCCTTATCTTTGGTTGAAAGTAGTCGCATACAACCGATGATGGATGGCCCCAAAGAGCACACGTATCACAAGTTGCAATTGCAATCTCTCATGGTGGCTTGGCACTTCATACGCAAAGATATAAGATCAATGGGCAGGCTGACCATGGGCTTTCAATGGCCAGACCTGTGCAGAAATATACAGGCCCAAGCCCAGACCAATCAGTACAAACCAAATTTAACTCGAAACCAGCAGAGTCAGAGTAGTCAAAAATTAAAAGACGCTGTAAACGCACCAAATCGTTCTCGAGTCAAGAACTCAAGCAATTTTTTCTAAAACTCAAAAAAGCTTTTCCAAGTCCTCTTTTCCATTGTATTAAATATTTGAAAGTATACATAATATGTAATATGTTCAATCGAAAGCAATTCCATATCAATTAATGTACTTGATTAGATTTTAATCCCTTTTATTTCAAAATTAACCTTTTACTCCTATGCTACCCCGCCAATTGAGGCTTTTTGCTAATTCACTTTGATGAAGATATCTTTGTTTTCCTTGGCACTAACTATTGAATATGTAATTGATGGCCAACTCAACAAGACTGTCCATTTGGTGGGCCCTACAAATTATGGGCCATGGCAGAAAAAATCACTTATATGTGAATCATGGCGACCCGTCTCCCTTGTAGTCATGTCAACCCCACTATACATGTGATTCTACTTTTTTCTCAACTTTAAATAAAAATATAATAAAATGGTGAAAACTTAGAGACTTGTTTGAGTCACCAGGTCGACTCATCAAGTCTAGACTCATTGGCCGACCGAGGTAAGTCTGAGTTCCTGCTTCTCACACAATGGTGGGCACACCATGAAAATTGCTAGACCTGCCACAAAATCAGGCCAAATCCACTCAGTTGTAGCTTAGCAATATACAACCCATTTCACATGCCCAGCTCGATGCTTCCGACACACCCCCACACACACAAAAAAATAAAAAAATAAAAAGGAATAATTCACCTAAGGAATATTTTACACCAACTATTGTTAAATAATTTAACATGGCTTTATGAAATACGAGGCAGAAGTGAAACAACAGGACTATTCCCTGTAGAAACGAAACACTGGAGACCATTCTTCAAAAAGGTTTTTGCCCTCAAAACATCTCAGGTATGCCATCCCCCATCTTCTCTAAGTCTTCTTGTGATAGAAGGGTCTTCTTGCCATGCGCACCAGCTTTATCATACGGCTGGGCCATCTTCCGGAGGAACTACATCCACCACAAAAGCCAGTTTTAAATACAGCTTTCAACATACTGTCTGAGAAGGTTAGTGTCACTAATGACAGTTGGAACTAACATTAGTGAGACAATAGGTCTACCATGTGCCACCCAATTTACATAATTGTGACACTCATCTGAAAGTACATGTGTCATAGATGCATGCCAATCAAGACCATCCAAATCACAGGTGACATGGTTGATGGAGCACAAACTGAAAAAATAAAAAATAAATAAATAAATAAATAAATACTGATTGCAATATGACAATCTTAATGCCACCAAATGATCAGTTAGAAAATAGTGGTTCACAGACTATGCTGTCCACAGTGAGATATTATTTTTGGAAGCCTGGATTAACTAGCATGGCTAACACAACAACGTAGCCCCATGAAATGAGTTCGAAGAAGTTAACAGTGGGTTTGAGGATAATGCAGCAAACCACCATAAAAACATACCTCCCGTGCTATATGTAAAGCCATATCTGTACTCAGGTTGAGGTGTGCATCATGTAAGTGTGATAATATCCACCCAGGCAATTTAGAACGCTTGTCATGGCGACTATACCTGCAAGATGCAAGTTTCCTATCAGACTCCACTCCGACAGATGAAATGAGTGACAAGCAAAATGCTCTGTTACAAAATGTCATTTTCCTGGTAACAATAGATTTTTTCATTGTTGTTTAGACCACTCGTGCATTGCCTAATCGGATATAACCACCACTTTCTGTTGAGTTTAGCCATAACCACCTGTATTTTAAGGCCACTTTTGAAGAAACTACCTTCCGTAAAATAACATTTACGGTCAAGTAGTACTTTTTTTATTTGGCGAATATGCCCTTATTCAAAGACCTTCACTCGTCATTTATCTTCGCTTTTCTAAACCCCTAAAGGCTATCCAGCCTCTCAATCTCCATCCGACCTGACTGGAGAAATCATCTTCCATCTTTTCTTTGCTTTATCTTTCATACTCTCATTTCTCTCGACAAAAATGAAATCCCCTCCCTCCATCCCTCAATCTATCTTTCCTCTCATTTAGGATCTCCGAACACACACACACACACACTTAACAAAGAATAAGATAGTCTCATTGACGTAAAATAATGACTTCGATCGAGGTGATGAGAAGGGATATGAAGGCTCGTTTACTTAATGAGCATAAGGCCTTAGATAAGAATAAATTGCCAAACAGAATTTGTAAAGAAATCCCCAAAAGACCAGGACAAGTCTACGATGGTGATGATAATGATTGTGATGATTATGAGGGGGGATCGCCTTGCACAGTTTTCACTGTATTGCAGTGCATGAGTTGTATCGGACACATGTATAGCAAGACATTGATTGCAAATGTCACGTAGTCCCCTTTCCACCCCACTTTTCTCGATCTTGACATAACTCGGAAATATGATTTTTCACACCTTAATACCGCATTATCCGGGAGAGACTAAGTAATTAAGAGAGTGATCCTTGGATAGAGGGAATTTATTTTGTTCTTTTGCGCACATCAATTACTACGTACAGAGAGTTCCCGAGATTCTGGAGTTCAGATGCATGGTGGTAACCGGATCTTTACTGGATTTGGCGTTGATCAATCGAGTCCAATGGTTGTCTCTGGAACATGCCAAGGATGCTCCCTGTTTGACCCTTTTGTATTTTTAATGATTTCTTAAGTTAATAAGAAACGGTTTTATTGAAGTCAAGCTGAAACTCGAAGAGTAGCTTATTCTCGTTTTAGGTGGGGTGTCTACAACATCACTTACATTCATCATGAAAGCAATGCAAGTGGGCAACCAGCCATTGAACTTTGCCAACAACTAGATGCTCAGGCGGGACGAGGCTATGATGATGATGATGATGATGATGATGATGATAGGTGATGTAAGGTATTGAGAGATAATAAAGTATGCGGACACACCTCTTGTCAGCAAAAATCATCATCCCATAATCTGACTTGGAACGAATGACCCGACCCACGCACTGTGCAGCTTGCCTCTGCATGGATAGAATTTTAGCCTATCAATGAAGCATATGACTTCACACAAAAGGACTTGAAATGGATTAAAAACCATCTAAATATACCAAAATGGTGGCAGGAAATTATACCAATGCATCAAAAGTCAGAAAATCGCCTTCCTTTATTTGAAATGTGTCTCGTAGATACTCTAACCTGGCAAGCAATATTCTGCAATACGAAAATATAAACTTACTATGCAATAGCAGTAATCAAAATTCTGCAGAACTTTGTACCTCCCACTCATGTAAGAATAATTAAATCAAGGATGAACCCACTGGCAAGCTAAGGGTGTGTTTGGATGCATATCTAACTGAATTACTATAGTTAGTTCAATGTGGAAATGCCTTCATCGGTTTTTCAAATTGAGAGATTATGCTTTGAGAAAAAATATGTTATTCTTAGCTTGGCCTTGAAAGAAATGTAGCTGCACACTAAGAACTACTTCATCATGAATGATTGGAAACATCATTTTAATTTGATCAGTTTCTTTCTATTAAACTGAATGTTTACAAATAAATTCAGCCATCCATAGAAATGCAGCCTAAAGCATATATATAACCTTCCATACTCGAAGCAGTAGCCAAACTTAAAATGTTAATATACAAATGATAGGCATATCATCGAATAAGAAAGCGTACTGCACCTGCTCAGTGTGTATTGGAAAGGAACTCCAAACATGATCACTAGTCTTCCATAATGTCGATCAAAATCAATACCTTCTGCTACTTTCCCCCTGAGAAAAAACATTAAATATTTTTTAGTTTCACCTAACATTAAAGTTTTTTCATATTTAATCATACTCGGTAGTTTTTCATATTTAATCAAACTAAGCAATTTTCTCAAGGAATATTGTTAAGCCCAACATGCGACTAGTCCCAAGCCCTGTTAATTGGCTCACATAAGCAAAGCACATCTAAATTCTAATGATGCATGCCTAAGGCCAACCATAAGCCCGAACGTGGGCTTGACTTTGGACTGTTTGCTGCTAGTTTTGGAGGTTGATCTGGCACTAAAATTTACAATTTTTGAAAGGCTATATTTGCTGACTTTGGCACTTTGCTGATTCACTAAAGATTTTGGGGTTGTAGTTATGAATCTAGACATACTATTCTTCAGCAATTACAAAATGGCCAAATCATTTTAGATACAGCTATTGCTACTTAGTATCTTAGATTATATTTGATTAGTAGATTTAAGCAATCTAAGAATTGGAAAATCCTTATAAGGATTTCATAGGATTCTAGGGTGTCTTGAGGGTCTGTAACAAGGGTTGTTCTAGGAGTTAGCTTCTACTACATAGTTACTGAGCTTTGTTATCTGAAGTACCTGTAACTAGTGATGAGATCTAAATTTAACAAATTGAACCCCTCTTTCTTTTAATATTCTTTGTGGTGTATGTATTCCATCCATTCAAAGGATGTGGGTATTAAATTGCCATTAATTTGATAACTTCATTTCATTATCCAATGACAAAGCAGATGATCATTGGTGGATTTCAACCCTACATCATCTCATCTCCTAAAGGCTTCAAAGCAAGGTATACCGTAACAGTAACAGTGGCTGTAATGGCCACAACTGTTAGCTTTACGATATGGGCTGTAATGGACGTTATGGTCACTTTTTTAATTGGAAAAAAAAAAACTGTATTGGCCCCATAATGGACCATTGTGGCCTTTACGGGGGCATAACAAGCAGTTACAGGTCATTTTTTTTCCATAATGACCGTTACGACCCCATAACATGTAATTGTTGCCACTGTTACCTTTACAGCCCCGTAACAGCTGTTATGGCACACCACGCTTCAAAGAGAGTAGCATACTCATGTAACTAACCCAACCAGTTCATGTACTCACCAGTGTTCGCATTGTCGGTATCGCTACAAGTTTCGCTGGCCAGAGATAAAGATATAATATCGTTATCGTCGATAATATCGTCAATAACCGGAAATGTGAGGAAAAAGGGGGAAACATGATGAAAATTGTGGAATTTTTCAGTAAAACTTCAGGAAATGCCTAAATACACATATTTGCATATTCAGGAATAAAAAAACTGCAAAAAGAATGCATTAAATAATAAGTTTTCATTCAATGGGGCCCAAAAAGGCATGCGTTCATAAGAAATTACTCCAATAGCAACGAAAATGAGTTTATATAATACAAATGCATCCACCATATAATAATTAAGACATTAAATTAAATGAAGTCGAAAATAATACTTTTCTGCCATATTTCATCCCCACATGGAGTGACGAGGTGGCTCATAGTCATCATCTGGATCCCGTTCCCGTTGGTTGTAGTGTTGTTCACAATATATTGACAGTACTGTTCCCATGTCATCCTCTGCTCAAACCAATGGAGGTACTCTCTTATGTATCTTTGATAGTCGTCCTCCCCAAACTGTACGAGATAGCCCAAACGTGGGTACTGCGTGACATACATCGACGGCATTGGTTGAGTAGGGTCCTGAGGGAATATATCAAGTCCAACCCCGACTCCCTGATAGTATTGCTGCCAGTCATACGGGTACCCTGAATATCCTCCTGTCAAATGACCATAACTCGAAGAGCTATCTGATGGCTGCTCGTATCCACGAGTAGACGAATGCGACTGAATGTCAGAGCTGCCATGCCCATACTCGTGATATCCCCCCTGCGTATAAGGTGGGACGGAAGTGGAGCTCCCCCGCTCTGAACTGATGTCCATAGATGACAAGCTACGTGCGAAAGCATCCGCCGCGGCACGTCCGGCTTTTTTCTTTGAACGATGCTCAAACATATGTGTGGGCTCTGATGCTCTCATACGCGAGGGTGGACGAGATCCATGGTCCTCGTCTTGAGTTGCATGGTCAAAGTACTGCTCCTCAGTGAACTGACCAACGGATCGCTGGCTCTGACCTGTCATGTACCCCCCACCACTGCCACCTCCACCCCCACTAGTACCACCTACATCAGTGTCAGTGCCTCTATCACCTCCCTCACCACTGTCATCGTCATCGTCGTCGTCGTCCCCACGACCAGTGTCAAGTGGGGGTTGAGTCTCATCATCATCACTCACTACTACTTGATGATAACGAGGCGGCCGTGAAGATGCCTCCTCGCCATCATCATGACGTGTCGAATTCCTCATCAAATGATCAAAGGAGTCTGTATCTGCCCTCTGTTGGCTTACTACCTCATCGACATCGATACCAAGAGACGCTGCTCCCTCGGCTACTTGCGGTGCAGGGCCTCCATCTGCATCGTCTAAATCAGCTGACTTGACCCACTCATAAAGTGGGTCCTCAGCATCGTCACCTATTTGTGCCATGGTACCTATCGACAACAGGTCCAGCGGGTCCGGATTTTCCACCATGTCTTGGTCTACCCGTAACTGCCTCTCCCTTAACTTTATATTGTAATGGCAGTAAACGAGCTTCTGTAACTTTTCGTATGCTAACTTGTTCCTCTTGCTCGTGTGTATGAGTGACCATGTGCTCCAATTCCTCTCACACGGGGAGGAGGATACAGTCTGTGCGAGAATACGAACTGCAAGTACTTGTAGTACAGGTGTGTCGACTCCGTACATCGCCCACCACTCACCTATATATCCATGAGCATCTTGTGTTAGTTTGAAATACGGACTTATAATGCAGTTACCTAATAATATATCATATTATCCAATAAAACATTATACTCACACGGCATCATCGTTTCTCTAGATGCTTTGGCTAGTGCGGATGAGAACGTACCCCTAGCATCTTTAAACCGCAACAACTGTAACATATGGATTCACATGTCACCATTTTAACTACCCATATATCTAAAGACTATGAGGAAGAAAATATATTCTATCGATTACCATCAGGGAGATCTACTCAAATTGCATTACCTGGTTACCAAATTCTGATCGTGCTGGCGATTCAGGGAACAACCGTTCGAACACCTCGTGGACGACCATCGTCAAATCACTATTTTCATGAAGTCGGCGTTTGTAATGGAATCTAGGATTCAGATAGTATGCTGAAACTCAAATATTATTTACTCAGTTGCATTAACTTGTAAACATAAGTGATGCTTAAAGTGCAAGTGCAAGTGGTAAAAAATACAGGTGAACGTAACAAACTTACCAGCCTTGTGGAGTTCATGATCAAGGGTCCTGGTCCATCGTTCATCGATGATATCGATCACCCACTTATGTGCATTGGGGAGAGCAGTCCGTATCCCTTCTTTCATAATTCTCATAAGCTCGTACATTGACCCCGTTGAAGGACACATCTCACTATCTACGGCGCGTAGGACACTGTAGATCGGTTTTAGAAGGGAAACAACATCATGAACTCTATCCCAGAAGAAATCAGAAAGCACTATTTTTGATGTATTCTTTGCACCATCGGTCTTCCTCTGATTCCACTCCAAGTACTTCTCAGATCTAAACAAATTCCTAAGACCCACACGGTGCCTATACAAGCTGTCGAGTGCAATAAAGTTCGTGGCGAACCGTGTTGCACCTGGTCTAACGATGTCCCCTCTACAACACTCGCGCATTGCAGCCAACAACCAAGAGTGATTATATATGAAGTTCGTCACTCTCCTCGCATCCTCGATGGTTTTCCTGATTGAGTCCCTTTGGCTTATCTTCTCGAACATCAAATCAATGCAGTGTGACGCGCAAGGGGTCCAATAGAGATGGTACCTCGTCATTAATTTCTTTCCTGCCTTAACGAATGCACTACCGTTATCTGTCACAACTTGGATGACATTTTCAGGCCCAACAGTTATGATGACTTTTTTCAAGAGATCATATATGTAATCATGATCTTTTATTTTGGCAGATGCATCAATAGATTTGAGGAAAACGGACTGCCCTTTACTGTACACCATAAAATTGATAATGGACATTTTCGTGGGTCCTGTCCACCCATCGCACATGATCGTCACCCCATACTGCCTCCAGTTCGGAGTGAGTGCGCATACCCAAGCACGCATCTCCTCGTATTCCTGATCAAGGTAGACACCAAGAATCTCTTTTGGCGTCGGGGGCTTCACACCGGGCCCATGTCGCTGCACCTCCTCAATCATATTTGTGAAGTGAGGACTGGCAGCTGCATTGGCTGGTATGTGGCTCGAAATGAACCATCTAGATATGGCGCTACCCACTCTCTCTCTCTGATCCCCTTGTTCCATATATTTTTTAACCTCTTCTGATTAACACCCGCAATGGGTGTATCTGTAACGCAGGCGCTCTGTGTGCACTGTAATCCATGCCCACCAGAACCACCGCTACCCATACTGCCTCCCCCAAACCTTCTGCTGCTCCCACCGGCCTCATAACGGGAGCCCCCAAATGACAGCCTAGTCTCGTTAAGCCTTCTCCTCTGCTCCCCCTCCCACCCTGATGCCTGAGACTCGTGGATCGCCTCTCTGAACTCCCTCTTCTCCCGCGTCGTAACACAATCATCGGGATATGCAATCCCCTCATCGTCGTCGTCGTCGTCCTCTTGCTCCTCAACAGTACGTAGGCCCTGTCCAGGACCCCGCAGCTGTTTCCTGAAATCCTTCTCCCAATCCTTCTGTTGCAGCTTGTGTGACTTCGCCTCAGCCAAAACTCTTCTCATCTCCTCTCTCACTGGCTTTGTTACACTTGGGCAGTCTTTCACATTTCTGAACCCCCCTGCCAAATGCTCCTTCAGCCTAGACACCCCCCCACTCCGTATAACTTGGCCGCAGTAGTTGCATATGGCCCCATATTTATTCCCCTCCAATGGTCGTCCATGTTTCCACCCAATATCCCTTGCTCCTCCTTTTCCGAATCCAGACGACATTTTGATCCCTAGTAGCATACAAAAATGAAAAAATACTTGCACTAGCATTGGAATCAATGGCCATATGGGAACAAAAATGTATACTTCAAGCTTTTATGTTAAAAAACATATGCGACAAAAAATGTGCCGGATCAAATACTCAAGTGGGATGACATTTGAATCAAACTAATACTTGTGCTTTCAGCCCATCCCACTTGGATGACATTACGCATGGTATGGATGACATTACGCATGGTATGGATGACATATAAACATCACTGTGGACCTAGGGAGGTTTCAACGGTAGTAATTTACCTACCCACCTTTTCCTTTAGTGCGGTCCACTTGAGTATTTTTTGTCGCACGTCCTAAAAATGAGATGTAAAATCGGATGGACGGCCTGAATTTCTCACAAACATCATAGTGGCCCTTATCGTGGGTTTACCGTGGGCCTCACTAAAGGAAAAGGTGGGTAGGTAAATTACTACCATTGAAACCTCCCTGAGGTCCACAGTAATGCTTATATGACATCAATACCGTTCACAACGTCACTATTACTGGGATGAACTGGAAACACAAGTATTATCCTGATTCGAAACTCCTGTACCTCCACAAATATTTCAACTGTGGACGTTCAATCCTCACGTTTTCGGCCCATCATGATGCATTTTTTATATATCTATGCCGTCTATCTATTTTCTCATATCATTTTAGGATATGATCCAAAACTTTAAGAAGATCCAAATCTCAGGTGGACCATACCACTAGAAACAGTGATTAATAACCATTAAAAACGTTTTGTGGGCCACAAAAGTTTTGGATCCATCTGATATTTATATTTTCCCTTCATCAAGACATTATTCACATTGTCAAGAGTTTGGATTGAAAATAAACATTACCAAAACCTTAAGAAGGGCTCTTTGGAAGTTTTAATGGTATGGCACTTAATCAAACTGTTTCTAGTGGTATGATCCACTTGAAATTTAGATCTGTATAATTTTTGAAGCAACTTCCTAAAATGGGCTGTAGAAAAGGATGGACGGAGTGGATATACAAAATATCATCCATGTGGGCCATACCGTAGGGGTAACACCCACTAAGCTGTTCCCGGGGTAACACTGGAAGCGGATCGGCTGGTGCACCCACCAGCTAGCAATGACGTCATCAAGTTCCGTGGGTCCCACCATGAGGTACTTGTTATATCCAAACCATCCTTCCATGTTACGGGATCATTCTAAGTCTTGACCCAAAAAATCAGACATATCCAATGATCCAGTGGACCACACTGCAGAAAGCAGTGGGAGATTTAACGTATACCATTGAAACATTTTTGGAGGTCCCAGAAGTTTTGGATCAGTCTGATATTTATTTTTTACCCTTCATCCAGGTCCGTGTGACCTTATGAACAGTTTGGATGACAAATAAACATCATGGTGGACCTGGGTATGTTTTAACGGTGAGAATCATTGTCCCCACTATCTTTATTGGTGTGGTCCACTTGAGTTTTGGATATGACACATTTTAGGTATCATGCACTAAAATGATCTCTCTAAATGGATGGACGGTTTGGATGTACTAAATACATCATTGTGGGGTCCACAGAGGCTTAAGCTTCTTTGAACCGTTCGTACAAACACGGTGCTCGAGGACTGCGCACTCACTCTGCGTCCGCCACGTCCCTACGGAAACGTAGGGGTGGGGTGAGCGGATTAGGTGCGACCCGGATTCACGCAAGATGGTGCGACCCTTACGTACGTTCACCGTGGGGCCCACATTGATGTCTATATTATGTATCCACACCGTCCAACTGTTTATACATATAATTTTATGGCATTAAGCCAAATATCATGCAGATCCAAATCTCAAGTGGACCATACCACTAGAAACAGTGTGATTGAGTGCCCCACCATTAAAAAATCCAATGAGCCCATTGTAAGGTTTTGGTAATGTTTATTTTCAATCGAAGCTCTTGATAATGTCAATAAGGTCTTGATGAATGGAAAATATAGAGATCAGATTGATCCAAAACTTTTGTGGCCCACAAAACATTTTAAATGGTTATTCATCACTATTTCTAGTGGTATGGTCCACCTAAGAGTTGGATCTTCTAAGGGTTTTCGATTACATCCTAAAATGATATGAAAAAATAGATAGACAGCGTAGATATATAAAAACTACATCAATATGGGCCCCACACGGTTAGGGTAACACCCACTAAGCTGTTCCAGGGGTCGTCCGCACGCTACTCGTGCGGAGTAAACTCTGTGGGGCCCACCGTGATTTACTTATTTTATCCACTCCGTCCATCCACCTTAACAGATAATTTTAGATATGGTGCAAAAAAATTAAGCATATAAAAATATAAAGTGGACCACACCACTGGAAAAGTGTGAACTGAATGTCTACCATTGAAAAATTCGCAGGGGGACACAGCAGTTTTGGATCAAGCTGATATTTGAGTTTTCCATTCATCCATGTCCATGTGATCTTTTGAACAGGTTGGATGACATATAAACATCACTGTGGGGCCTGGGAAGGTTTCAACAGTGGAAATCATTATTCCCATTGTTTCCTGTGGCATGGTCCACTTGAGATTTGAGATGCTTAAATTTTGGGCTCAACCACTAAAATGAGATGGAAAAACGTATGGACGGAATAGATAAAGCACATACATTCTAGGTGGGCCCAATAGAGTTTACTCCGCACGATAAGAGCGTGCGGAGTAACACCGCACGGGACGCTGTTTCAGCAAAAGGGTTCGACCGCCCTTCTCTTCACTGTAGACGAAAGGGTTCCGCGAAAGAGGGGGAGATTCGTGAATCCCTAAAATTCCTCCTAAATCCCCCCAATTTCGTCCGGAAATTCCCTGTTCCTCCGCTGATTATGTACAGGTGGACGGATCAATTGCGAAAAAGGAAGTAAAAAGTGGTGATTATCGAGCACTTACAGCGCACGGAAGCTTGGATTGGCCCACTGCAACGTTCGATGAGCGATCCTCCTTCAAGGTATGGAAATCCCTAATTTTCTCCCCTTTTCTGTCGATTTTTTTGGGTATTTTCACAATCCCCCCATTATCGGCCCTTTTATCGACAATAGGGGGTTGTTGGCTACAGTGTTTGCCCCCAACTTGGCTACAGAAGTCCCGTGGACGGTAGGTGGCTACAGCGACATTCCTTACGGCGTCAGAGATTTTCGACAGATATCGACAATATCGCCTAATTATCGGCGATATTCGGAAGAGAAACGAATAACTGGGGTTTCGTTGTCGCAACTCCGGCGATACCGATAATATCGGCGATATTGTCGATATTTCGTCGACAATGCAAACACTGGTACTCACAGAGTAACTAGATCAATGCACATATACGGAAGGCCATATCATTAATCAAGTGAGATACCTAGTGTGTGAAGGAATGGGAAAGAAAGTTAAGAGCACTAGGTTAGTGAAGCCACAAATAGTCAAATTCTCCATTGTTGGAGCATGATAAAGAACCTAGATTTAACATAAAAAATCTAAAATTCCATAGTTGTTTGCATGTTGATGACTTCATTGATTGGCTAAGCAATATGAGGTGTTCAAATACAAGGAAGTCGCAGACCATAGAAAGTAAAAGCTGGAACCCACAATTTTTTTCCAGTAATGAATTAGAATCAGTCAAGGATAAAATAACTTCTCGGGAAAAGATTAAGAAATTAAAATGGAAATTATAATTAAAAAATCATGACCACGAGTTCTATGAATGGAACCATCACTGCCAAAATCAAGGGAGTTGCTTCTCTCCTCAAAGCCTTGTTTAATCTTTGAAAAATCAATCTCTCTCTCTCTTAGAAAATGACAACATTCATTAATCCGGGCAGCAGTAAATGAGATATAACAGAAGCAGTGTTCATAGTATCGACATCATTACATGTACTGCTGGTTGGAGACACAGAAACATGTATCGATTTCACCAATATCATCGCGGATACCCGGAAATACATCACTAACTCAGGGAAACATTGGGGAAACACGAGGAAGTGGTAGAATTTCTCAATGAAACTTCAAAAGATGCTAAAATATACATATTTGCATATTTATGAATCAAATAATCGCAAAACAGATGAATACATAATAAGTTACTCTTTAATGGGGTTCTAAAAGCATGTAAAGCTTACTTAGGAAAACATTGGAGAACATGGGGAAAATGGTGGAATTTTTCAATGATATTTCAAGAGAGGCTAGAATACACATATTTGCATATTTAAGAATCAAACAATAACGAAAAAGACTTGCATATTTAGGAATCAAATGATAAGTTTCCCTTTAATGGGGCCTAAAAACATGTATCCTTAACTCAGTGAAACATTGGGGAAACATGGGGGAAATGGTGGGTCCATCCATCCATGCATGAGCATAAATACATAGAAATGCACATGCATGATCCATCCATCCATCCATGCATGCGTGCATACACACATACACACAAACACACAGATATACACATGCACGTGCACACGCACACATGCAAATATCCATCCATTCATACATCTGACCAACCATCCATCCATGCATACATATACACACATTGAAACATGTATTTTCATCACACACCATGCACCTATATAAAAAAATTGATATGGAAATTTTTTTAGTAAACAGATTTTTGACGATATCAATACATTGGCGATATTGTCAAAATATCGCCGCTACATTGGCCATACAAGTGACATCTGAAATTTACGCAGTCGAAAATATTGGCAATATCCATATATTGGCGATACAAGTGACACATAGAATTTACAAAGTCGAAAAAATTGGCAAAACATTGGCGATACTTAGTGATATATCACCAATACCTAGAATTTCTGATACTACCAGTGTTATCGGTATTGCCAAGCTGGAGATACAGATAATATTGAAGATATTATTGATAATATCGGGGATACTCTGAACAATGAGCAGAAGAAGGTGACACTATCGTCACTCCACTGCGAATCAAAATGAAACAAACAACAGAGAACAAAAACAGAGAAAATGAACAAAACACTAGCCATGACCACTGGCCATATCACCAATGAACAATTGACCCCCAATTGCTTTGAACATCAGAAAACAAGATCCCCAAAAATTCTGGGAGGCTAATGACACAACCCAGAATCAAAGAGACGACAGAATAGACCAGAGTCATCTTTGGGGTGCTCTTGCATTCCTTTCCTTCCATAACCCCATATGATAGCAAATGGCAACAGAGCTATAGCATCTTCCCCACTTTGAAAAAGGGCCATGGGTCCAACCTGCTAGAACCTCACACAGAGGTCTTTCTAGTACCCATTTGACTCACAAGTTAAAAAAGGGTCCCCACTATCATTGGCTGCAGAAACAATGAGAGAAGAGGTGGTCAACTGATTCTTCACTTTTCCTACACATGATGCACATGTTAACCATCAAATCTTTCAAAATAACTCTACTGGTGTCCACAAAGTCAAGATTCCGAGCAAGGGCCTCAGTCATCAAAAGGAAGTGGTTGAGCACACTTCCCCACCCATCTCATACATGGTTACTAATTGGGCGAGAAATGAAATTTCTAAAAGGGAATGTTAGCAAGGTCTAGTTCGATGTTGGCTTAAAAAAGATAGGAGAATTTGAAGGATTAAAAGTAGAATGTAAAATGAGAGAACAAGATAATGAAATTCAAGCAGCCTTGCGGTGGATTGGATGTCGGAGCTCCTTTTAGTGTTCTCGATCTCCTCCTTTTAAGTGTTTCAAAATCTCCCTCTTCAAATGCTCATGATGACCATAGGAGGGCCTAGTCACGCTTACTGTCTCCTTATGAATCAGGCTGACTTGAGTTAGACCCACACACTGCACAAGACTATCCAAACCCAGCCTGATTATAATCAGGACAGATTTTTAAGCCCGGGCCCATCCTTGCGCACCTAATCATACCACCGAGCCTAATCATAAATCCAAGCCCTGCCCACGACAGGATATCCCAGCCCACTGATAGCCCAAGGAATAAGCCCTATTCTGAATACAAAATCAATTATGAGCAACGAACCGAAAAAGTTGGGTCTGAAGCTCTACTATATGTATCAAATCGCCATAGTCATATTCTTTCCAACCGAAGGAGTGTCACCTCAAGTCCAACACCCACCATGGGGAACATGTTGAATTTTGGACTGTTTGCTGCCGGTTTTATGGGCAGAAATTCCAGTACCACAAGTTACTATTTTTTGAAAGATTATATTTTCTGATTTTGAAGATAATAATTGCCAATTTTGCTGACTCTCTGAAGATGTTGGGGATAGTTCTATGAATCCATACTATTTTAGGACAATTACGATTTCACCAAATCTTTGTAGATAACAATTATTACTACTGTGTAGCTTATCCTGAACAAATTAGATTGAGTTGAAATTGGTATAAGAGTCGGGAAGTTCTGTTTAAGAATTTCATTGGGATTCTAGACTGTCTTTAGGGTCCATAAAAAGTGTTCTTGTAGGAGGAGGGTACCCTAGACAGACCAAGGTTACCTGGAACATGGGTTGGATTGGTACATGGTACAGGAATGGGTATGTGGCTACTTCTTCCAATACGTGGTATATTAGAGGTAGGATCATGCACATGACTCCAATGCATACAGTCTGTGCAATAGTTTTGTGTATGGAATCATATTGCAATTTATATATGAAATTATGAATGTGATTGATATAGATCCTGCATAGTTAAGTGTCATATTATCAATGTTTCAATTGTCAACAAAAAATCGACATTATTCCCAATAATTTCGGTCTAACATCATCTCTTCCAAACGTCGCAGAAAATTCAACGATTTTTTCGTTTTCCACGAAAAAAATGGAATTTCGGTGACAAAATCGCTGTTGGGCGAATTTCCAAAACAACGTAAATAAAAAATAAAAAATAAAAAAAAGAAGGAAAAAACTTTAATTTCGATTTTTTTAAGATCATTGAGAGAGTATTTTCAGTACCTGTACAAGACGATTGGTTGATCTGAAACAAAATTTAATGGGCCAATCTGCCTCCAATTTTCTCTTTTTCTCTTTGATTAGATGACAGATTTCAGAAGAAAGAGGGATTTCGGCAGATCTTATGGAAATTTTGGTGGATTTTGGATAGGGATTGGGGGTAGGCCTAGCAAAATTCCACACGACCCATTAACCCGCACGAAAAAAGCAATGTTCAGGTCCACCCTCATCGTGTCAAGTCACTAACGGGTTGACCCGTTAAGACCCGTTCAGATAATGGGTCGTTTCAATGTTTCACCCGTGTAACCCGTTAGGAACTTAGGGCATTTTGGTAATTACATTTAATGTGGGAAAACCCTAAGGCCTTAGCTAACTCTCTCTCTAACTCTCTCTCTCTCTCTCTCCTCTCTCTTGGTCTCTCCCTCATGCCTCTCTCTCTCTCTCTCTCTCTCTCTCTCTCTCTCTCTCTCTCTCTCTCAGGGAGATTTCTCCACGGCCACACCCCAGACCCTTCTCCAATCTCCATCTCTCTGCCCACGGTCAACGTTGCGACGGTTGCAGGACTCTCTCACAAAGATTTCTCCACAGCCACACCCCCAAGGCCTTAGCTAACACTCTCTCTCAATATGACGGGTCAAATGGGTTCATTTTGTGACGGGTTTATAGGGTAGTAGATCAACCCGTACCCAACTCGAAACGGCCCGTTTATTTAATAGGTTAAATGGGTCGGGTTGCGGGTAACCCGTAAAATTAACGAATGGGTTTGGGTTTCTAGATTTCAACCCATTAGTTACCAGGTCGGGTTTGGGTGAGCAAATTTTTGACACGACACAAACACGGTTCAACACAACCCGTTGCCAAGCCTAATTGGGGGTTTTCAAATCGTGGATTCAGAAACCTCCTTCCCCAAATACCTTCCAAACCCCTTTTTAATGGAGAGGAAGCCAAAAGCCTTGTACTTGAGTCGCCACTAGGGAGGGGTCCACCTTCATGCTCTGTGGGCTCCACCATGATGTAATGTGTTTTTTTATCAACATCACCCATCTATTTTGAGAGAGCATTTTAGGGCATGAGACAAAAAAGGAGTCAAATCCACATCTTAGGTAGACCACACCAAAGGAAACAATGGTAACTGAACGCTTACCATTAAAAACTTGTTAGGGCTCACTGTAATGTTTATTTGCCATCCAACCTATTGATTAGGTTAAACACACTTGGAAGAATGGACAACACAAATCTCAGCTTGATTGAAAACTTTTGTGGCCCCAAGAAGTTTTCAATGATGGCCATTTAATGACCACTGTTCCCTGTGGTGTGGTCCACCTAAGATTTGGATCTGCCTCTTTTTTTTGCTCATGCTCTAAATTGATCTACCTAAATGGATGGACAACCTAGATATACAACGCATGCATCAAGGTGGGTCCCACGTTTAGGGTCCCACCCACCTCGCTAGATCAGGTGAGACAGTAAGTCGCATGTGGTGTGCGACTTTGTTGCGACCCCTGGAACCATCTTTGTTGGGTGGGACCCTGATCGTAGGTCCCACCTCAATGTATTCATTTTATATCCACATCATCCATTAGTTTTTCCAGATTATTATAGGGCACGGTCCAAAAAATGAAGCAGATGCAAATTTTAGGGGGACCACACCATAGGAAACAATTGTCATTGAACACTCACCGTTAAAAACTTCCTAAGATCCACTGCAATATTTTTTGACCATCCAACTCTTGATAAGGTCACAGAGACCTGGCTGAAAGGAAAAAAACAAATATCAGCTTGATCGAAAACTTTTGTGGCCCACAAAAGGTTTTTAAGATAACCAGTGTTTCTTGTTGTGTGGTCCACCTGAAATTTGTATCTGCTTGAATGTTGGGACCGTGCCTTAAAATAAGCTGGCAAAACAGACGGATGGCACGGATATACAATGCATATATCAAGGTGGGCCCTACAGTCAGGGTACCACCCCCATCGCTAGATCCATGTGGTAGCCAAGTCGTGGATTGAGCAGTACCCCCACTAAGACCTAGTTAGAGACAAATGGTCCTGTCCAGGGATCTGTGGGGCCCACCGTGATGTATATGTTTGATCCACGCCGTCTATCCATTTTGACATGTCATTTTAGGGCATGGCCTTAAAAAGGAGGCAAATCTAAGGCTCAAGTAATGGGGACTGAAAGCCTACCCTTGAAAACTTCTTGGGGCCCACAAATGTTTTGGATCAAGCTGATATTTATATTTTCCCTTCATCCAAGTCTATGTGACCTAGGAAGTTTTTCACGATAAGAGTTCAATCTCCCACTTCTTCCCGTGAAGTGTTTATTATTGGTCTTTAATTGGACCATGTCCACTTCTTCTTTTCTTTTCTTTCTTTCTTTCTTTTCTTTGTCTTTTTTTTTTTATGGCACTGGTCCTTCATACGTGGAATTTTGGAATACTTGTGAGATTCAAGCCACTCACTAGATTGGACCCATTATGTAGATGCCTTGTGTCAAATGATAGGGCGTAGGACAAGCATTTTTTTTTTATTGGTTATTACATACATCCCACTGTTAGTACACCCACCCCTGTTAGTCACACTACAATGTTAGCCAACCCCACTTGGGAATCAATGCCAGGACCTCAGTGTTGAAACGAGGCTATCTTCACTTAGTGGTAAGAGCTATGGATCTGGGTGTGACGTAGGACAAGCATATGATTGCCCGCAAATTTGATGCCTCAAGTGGACCGCATCACAAAAAATAGTGAGCATTAATGGGATGGTTGGATGGATGCATGGATGGGATGGTTGGATGGATGGATGGGATGGGATGGGATGGGACTGTTGAATATATGGATGGATTAGACAGTTGGATGGATGGATTGGATGGTTAGATGGATGGATGGGATGGTTGGATGGATGGATGGGATGATAGGATGGTTAGATATTGGATGGATGGGATGATAGGATGGTCAGATCTTGGATGGATGGATGGATACATGGGATGGATGGTTGGATGAATGGATGGTTGGATGGGATGGATGGATGGATTAAGCTTATTATGTATGCATTTTTTTCATTTTTTTATTCCTAAATATGCAAATGTGTATTTAGGCATCTCCTGAAGTTTCATTGAAAATTCCACAGCTTTCCCTTATTTTCCACGCATTTCTAGTTATCGACAATAATGATACTGTATCTTTATCTTCGTCAAGCGAAACACTGCATAGTATAACTAAATAAATAAAGGTATAAATCTCTACATTGTCAATATAAAATTGCATAAACTTAATCAATACTAAGAACAAAGAGAACCAATTCGGGCCGCTAAAAATAGCGATATGAATCGCAGCTTCCAGCCCCAACCCACCTCAGGCCAGGCTCGAGCTTGAAAATAAAGCCCGTTTCAAAATCGAGCTGGGTTTGGACGTAAATGCCTGAAAGCCCAGCCTGGCCCGGCCTGTTAGGGTTTGAAAATATTTTTAATATAGAAATTCCCATCTACATCTCTCAAACCTCCAACCCTAACCAACCCCTCCCCTCTCTCACCTCCAACCTACTCCACTCCCCTCACCTCCCCTCTCTCACATCCAACCTACTCTCTCTCTCTCTCTCTCTCTCTCTCTCTCTCTCTCTCTCTCTCTCGGAGCAGCTACAGCAAACAAACATCCCTCAAAGAAAAGGACAAGAATGGAAACCAAAGGAATCTGTTGCGGCAGTGGTGGACAAGGATGACGACGCAGAAGGCCGAGAGATTTCGGAAATCTCCCCCAATGCACAACACATGCTTACTTGGGAGGTAAGGGCACAAGCTAATATCCTCAGCACCACTTTCTCTTATAAGTAGCCTGACCGATCTGCCGCCAAGCGCACCAACCACATCATCGCCAAACTCGCCAAGAACGGCAATGCAGCAATAGCAGCGAGGCCTTCAAGCATTGTAACAGTAACATCGCAACAATTTCGCCTCTCTCTCTCTCTCTCTCTCTCTCTCTCTCTCTCTCTCTCTCTCTTCGTGTGTGTGTGTGTTCCACGTTCGGGCTCAGGCCCAGCTTAAATATGCATGCTAGACTCAAGATGGGCTATTTTGGCCCATCACAAGTTTAGGTCAAGCTTGGGCCTATGTTGAACAAGGCAGGCCATGATTGCACAGAGCTTCTCCCAACCCATTGATACCCCTACTTCTTAGTAGTCTTGCTTAGTTTACAAAAAACAATATCATGCAAAATGTTTTTGCATATTTGAAATTTTACGCTACAAAAAAATGGGGTTTAAATTCAGTCAAGTCGGGTCCTAACCTAGATCCGCCAGGTCTTTTCCACAGGGCCCACTTTGATGTATGCGTTGTAAATCCATGCCATATTGCCATCCATCCATTTTTTTCCAGTTCATTTTAGGGCATGGGCCCAAGAATGAAGCAGATCCAAATCTTAGGTGGACCACACCATAGGAAACAACGATCATTGAACGCCCACCATTAAAAACTTCGTAGGGTCCACCATAATGTTTATTTGCCATCCAACCTGTTGATAATGTCATACAGACCTAGATGAAGGGAAAACACAAATATCAGCTTGATCCAAAACTTGTGGCCCACAAAAAGTTTTTAATGGTCAATCACCACTATTTCCTATGGTGTGGCACTTATGACTTGGATCTGCTTCATTTTTATGCCCATGCTCTAAAATGAGCTAGCAAACGGATGGACGGCGTGGATATACAACAAATACATCGAGGTGGTCCCCACAGAAAAGACCTGACAGAACTCAGTCAAGTCCTGACTTGACTGAATCCACGGCAAAAAAAAATGGTATGCATTGCAACTATGCACATAACCACGCTGCATAACCATAGATACATAGCTATTTACACTTATAAAACCAAAGCAAGGGGTATGCACTCTCATTCATCCATGCATATGCATGGAACATATCTGAGAATGATTTTGTTGAGACATCCAGGTCTCCATGTTCAACTAATTTGTGAAGGCCTAAGAGCGAAAGAGCACAAGTTCAAAAGCCAATGTGTCAATAAGGGGCACAAATACCATTCTAAAACTGCATCCTAATGGCCAAAGCAAAGTAGCAAGCAGTGTAGCATAAAGAAGGGGCTAGATTTGCAGCAACCTGATGTAAATACAAGAATGAAGAGAAGGATGGAAAATTATAGAAGATGATTTGAATGTTTTCTTTTATTCTTTCAAGATGAGTAAAACTTTATAGAGGAGATTATCTATATTTAGGAAAATACAAGCTATGTCCTAACAGATATGAGATAAGACTACTAATACAGAAATAAAGTGCCCTAAGATAGTGCACCGTAGGAGCATGCAAAAGGTGAACTCCTTCAACACTACTGATGCGGACATCAAGCCCTGCAAGGTATATCAACGAAGGAAGCGCGCGGCTCAAGCATCTTCCTTGTGGCTAGACGATCATTAAGGAGTATTGAAGACCCTACACATGTGATGTGGCACATAGAAGACCCCACAATGGGAAGACGTGTAGGATGAAGGAAGGCCCGACTGGACGTCGTCAGGCGCCCGACCGCGCAAACTGTTTTTTTATTATTTTCGTTTTACTTAAATATTAGGGGTATTTTAATCTTTTTCTTCTTTGTTAGTGCTTATTTAAGGGAGTTAAGCCCTAATTACGAATTACTACTTGATTATTGAATGAAAAACAACTTTGGTTGCCTCCTCCCTCTCTCTCTCTGTGGATCTTCTATATCTTCTCCAATCTTCTCTTTTCTTCTTCCCTCTTCCTCCAACATTCCACTAAGGTATTTCGCTATTCTTCCCTCTTTCTTTCTTTCAACCTAATTTCTTCCATATTCTACAATTCTAAGACTTGAGGTTTGATCACAAACCTTAATCCTGAAGTTTTGATTCCCTAATCCGTGAAATCCTTTGATTTACCGGGCTAGTGAATCCCATTGCACGTTTGGATCTTAACCATGCAAGATCGGGAGGTTCCATCCCTCGCCGGATCCATTCCACATAATAATTGAATCCCACACTATGTGATTGTGATGATGGCCCACATTATTGCATGTTTCTTTTCAATTCTCTTGGATTATGATGGTGAATGCTGAATTTTGAATTATTATTGATGTTTATTTCCGCTGAATCATATATGATTATATGCATGCATCATAATTAGGGCATCTTGCATCAAATTTTGGTATCAGAGCTTAAAAGTTTTTGCATAGTTGTGTTTAGATCGAGTTATCAAATTAGGGTTTCACTTTCGGTCAGTTTTAGAAATTTTTAACATTTACAAAGTTTTCAAAAATTAAAACTTTCCACTTTTTGAAAATTTCCAGATTTGGGTCATAGTGTCCAGATTTAGTGTTTTCCAAACTTAAAAAGTCTGATTTTAGAAACTTGCTATTTTTAGAAATTTTTTCATTTTTGGAAAGTTTCCAAATTTAGGAAATTTCCTGAATTAGAAAATTCTGATTTGGTGAGTCTAGGGTTAGGAAGTTCGTCAGTTCATGCATCTTCATAGGATTAGAGTCATATCATCCATATTGTGAGTCACCCAGTCCATAGAGTCTCCCCGTAATGAATGGAATATAGGCGTTTGAGACATTCTGAATATATAACGCCTCCTTGTAAAGTGGTCCAACCCATCATTATGGAAATCTCGGCTTCTGAACAATTTGAGGAGCGTTTAACACCAATCATATTTCCTTGGGAGCAAGATATTACCGTGGTGAATGGCCAATTGGAAGAGCCCAAACAAAGTGTTTACGAAATGGAAGAGTACATGCCTGACATCAATAGTGATGAAATGGAAGAAATTGAGGCATTGCTCACCATCGTTGAGAATGACGAAGTGCGTGCTAGTGATGAAAAGGTCGAAGAGATCGAGACCGCACCACTTCCAGATGTCATATGTGACTTAAGTTATGTAGAGTCCCAATCTAAGTCTCTTACCATAATACACACGAATGAATTTGAAAAAGAGACTAATGAGGATATGATGGTAGACACACACATGACTTGTGATATCCCACCAGATGATTTACGAGATGAATTTTCAGCCAAATGGGACATTCAGCACACAATCGATCTTGTCCCTGGGTCAGTCCTGTCAAGCTTTCCTCCATACCAGGTGAACCCCACAGAAAATACAAAAATGCAACGTCAATTTGATAAACTTCTCGGTGAAGAATTCACCGAAGAATTCAACAAGGAAAGTTTGAGTTTGAGTTTTATTTTGTGTGTCATGCCTACCCTTTTCACTTCCAAGAACAATAGCATAGGGCGCACATGTGGGCATATCCTGGCCATCCACAAAGCTTCAGTCAAGTGTCACGCCACCTTGCGACGTATTCACTTCATGGTGGATATGATGGCCAGAGCCCTCATCCCGCATCTTGATGACATTTTGGACATAATGACTGATGCCAAAATCTGCTCAAGACTTAGTATCAATAGTGTGTGTTCTCAAGTGTTGGGATACCTGAAAATCATCATTGTTTATAACACCTATAATGAGGATCAACACCTCTATCAGTTAGAGCGGACCCATGAAATCTTAAAGAATATTAAGTTATGTGCCACCCATGAGAAGCGTCCTTTTGTTATAGTTTTTCAAGTTCTAGATCATAGGATTGTTTATTTCCATAGGATTGTTTATTTCGAGCCCATTGCTTTTTCAAAGCGTCCTTTAGTTTCATTTATGTCTGTCTTCCAAAGATCTTCAGAGTCAGCCAATGCATTTGCCCATCACATTCATGATTTGCATTCATACATTATCCAGCGGAATAATGTAAGCAATGATAGTTATAAACGTTCAGCTGACGTGCATCGTAAGTTACAAGAATTTCAGGAAGGAGACTACGTAATGGTGAGGATAAGGCCAGAGCGATTCTCTCAGGGTACCGCTAAGAAATTACAAGCTCGTAGTGCTGGGCCATTCAAAATATTGCAAAGAATTTGGTCCAATGCGTATAGGATTGACCTTCTACCTGAAATGGGCATTAATCTAACATTTAATGTGGAAGATCTAGTCATTTCCCCTAATCCTACCATTGATCATTCTTCTCTTCCAGGGCCGTATTCTGAGTTTGCTTTTCAACCCATTCCACCCCTTCCCCCACTGATTGATCATAAGGAAGAAATTGAAGGGATTGTAGATGAAGAGATCTTACCCACGAGAGATGGAGGTTTCTAGAGATTCCTTGTAAAATGGAAGAACAGGCCACCATCGAATTGCACATGGCTTACGAAGTAGAGTTATAAGGACTTGGTTCAGATTCGTTGGAGATGCATTAGAGCTTTATCTTGATAGAGTCGAGCTCTTCTCAGCCGAGGAGAATGATGCGGACATCAAGCCCTTCAAGGTATATCAACGAAGGAAGCGGCGCCTCGAGCATCTTCCTTGTGGCTAGACGATCATTAAGGAGCATTGAAGACCCTACACATGTGATGTGGCACATAGAAGACCCCACAATGGGAAGACACATGTGTAGGATGAAGGAAGGCCCGACTGGACGTCGTCAAGCGCCCGAAATTCATCGGATTTTATTTTTCGTCACTGGACAATTTTGACCCCCATCAGGCGCTCGACGCCCGCGCAAACTATTTTTTATTATTATCGTTTTACTTAAGTATTAGGGGTATTTTAGACTTTTTCTTCTTTCTTAGTGCTTATTTAAGGGAGTAGTGCCCTAATTACGAATTACTACTTGATTATTGAATGAAAAACAACTTTGGTTGCCTCCTCCCTCTCTCTCTCTCTGTGGATCTTCTATTTCTTTTCTTCAATCTTCTCTTTTCTTCTTCCCTCTTCCTCCAACATTCCTCTAAGATATTTCTCTATTCTTCCCTCTTTCTTTCAACCTAATTTCCTCCATCTTCTACTATTCTAAGACTTGAGGTTTGATCCCAAACCCTAATCCTCAAGTTTTGATTCCCTAATCCATGAAATCCTTTGATTTACCGGGCTAGTGAATCTCATTGCACGTTTGGATCTTAACCATGCAAGATCGGGAGGTTCCATCCCTCGCCAGATCCATTCCACGCAATAATTGAATCTCATACTGTGTGATTGTGATGATGGCCCACATTATTGCATGTTTCTTTTCAATTCTCTTAGATTATGATGGTGAATGCTGAATTTTGAATTATTATTGCTGTTTATTTCCTCTGAATCATATATGATTATATGCATGCACCATAATTAGGGCATCCTGCATCAACTACCCCTCAAGCTAGAGCACAGATATTGACCATGCCCAACTTGCCTATAAGAGTGTTGAGCTGCGGCTTAGACATTTGGAAAACACATCAAACAGTTGATCTTGAGAGCAGACATATTGAGTGTTGACTTCTTTTGCGGCAATGTTCTCCTAGATGAAGTGACAAGCAACTTCGTTGTGTTTAGTTCACTCGTGGAAGACAAGGTTTGTGGAGATAAGTATCACAGCTTGATTGCCGCACCCCATTCCAGCGAACCATGAACAGGGAAACCTAAATCCGTTAACAACTTTGGTAGCCAGAGTAACTCACGTATAGTATGAGTCATTTCTGAGTATTCAGCGTTTCAGCATTGAACCTAGCTACAAACATCTGCGTTTCATTTTTCCATGTGACAAGGTTTCCACTAACAAATGTACAGTATCCTAAAGCCAATCATTCACAATCGTGACTACCTACTCAATCTGCATCAGCGAGCAATGATCTATAAATGTTGATTGTTTAAGTAGAGAATTCCCCGTCCTAGTGCTCCTTTGATGTATTGAAGAATAGATTTAACAGCCTCAAATGAGTCGAAAAAGGAGCATGCATGAACTGACTTGTAACTCCAACAACACAAGCAATATCTAACGGCTGATCAAGCAAATATCTAACAGCTGATCGTGAGATAAATCAACTTACCGACTATCTTCTGAAACACTTAAGAGGATCAGGAAGAAGATCACCATCATCCAACTGAAGTTACTGAATTATACAGTTGGTATTAAGAGGAAGCCAAGAGGAGGATGCATATAGACTTCTTCAAGGAGATCACCGTGAGCAAAATCATAGGGAAACAAGGACTTGGGCCAAGATTGTCACGAGGAATGGCCAACCCAAACTATTATCCCTCCATTGTTCATGAATAGAGGAGTCACCTGTTTTGGATACTTTGGATTTCCTTTAAAAAAAGAGATGTCCATAGTCACATACCTTTTCACGCACAACCTTTTTGGGAGTGAGCATATCCTACAAACATGCATTTGACAAAAGTTTGAGACAACTTTCTTCCTAGATCAAACTTGCGGACAAGACGCACCCAATTACCTTAAGATGGGACTTCTCTCATCCAAAACTCTAGTCAGAGAGCATATAATTAAACAACATGCACTAAGAACAGATTCCGACTAGAAATATTTTGGAACGTTCATCACTACAGAAGAGCACAAGCTACTTCAGGTAGATGACGATTTTTCTGTTCCACTATTCCGTTTTGCTGAGGCGTATGAGAACATGTTGCCAACAGCTCAATTCCATCATTTTGTAAGTGGGGAACTCTGTAGACATATTCTCCTCCATTATCACTGCATAACGTTTAGATGCCAGTCTAGAATTGATCAAGTACCCATTTATGAAAAGTTTAAAACTGATGGAATGCTTCATGTTTGTGCATCATGAGAAATATCCAAGTCATCCAAATAGCATCATCAATGGAAGACAAAAAATAACAAAATCCAGAAGAATCAGAGATAGAAGCTGTCCATACGTTGAAACAAATAAGAGAAGGGGCAAAAAAGGTACTGCAATGCTTGTTTTCAATACTGGGGAAAGTATTCCTACAATGTTCTGAGAGCTCACAGGTATCACACGTCAATAAGCTATAATGAGAGGAAGTGGGAAAAAAGCATATTCAAAACTCTCAATGTAGGATGACAAAAACGGCAATGCCACCTATGGAGTTTTCATTCATACTGAGAAATCCAGTATCCTGAAATCTGAGATAAAGAACAAATAAAAATAACCCTCACACCTCATGCCCACCACCAATCACCTTCTTCATTTGCAAGTCATAAAAAACACAGCTATCTGAGAACGAGGTTATGGAACAATTTTGAGTTTTTGTAGGTAAGCAAATATGAGAAGAAGAGAGAATGAGACCTTTCCTTGCAATATCGGTGAATGTGCCATCCACTACCTTTACTTTGCCAGGTATAGAATAGGTGGAGGAAAAGACATTGGACATACCAGACATGTGGTTGGTAGTACCTGAGTCAAGTACCCAGAGAAATCCATATTTGAAGGGCGGAAGGCTTTGTGCCTGTCTGCACAAGGTTGGAAGACTCGGTCACAAAACCCTTGAGACTAGTAACCATCTTTTGGAGCATAGTCAATGAGGGACCTAAACCACATCACTAGTGGGATTGTTGTCATCTGTCCGAACAAGAATGAAGGCTTCTCTTGCCTCGACAGTCGTGTGATGGACACTTCACTTGGTCATTGAAGCAAGCTTACGATGTAGATTCCAGCAAACATTGATAAAATGATTCCTTTGCTTGCAATGGGTACAGACTGTGTTCGAAATATTGGTATTGCATTATGTATCACATTCTTGGGATACAGATACGTATCAGTTATCACATGGGATATATCGTTTGTATCGGGAAATTTATCGCACTTTTTGGGAAAGATGGGGAAACATTGGGAAAATGGTTGAATTTTTCAATTGAACTTCAGGGATTGCTTAAAAAGACCTTAATTCACACTTTTAAATCATAACATCTCAAAATTCCTTTGTATAGGGTCCTAAGCTATGCGTTGTTTGACTGAACTAATGCAACTATATTCAAATTGAATGCATAACATTTAGAGTGTATGTGATGATCATTTCATCAAACACTCCTAAATACTTCGAAATAAGTCTCAATTGAAAGCTGGTTGAAGCAAAATTTTGAAAAAAAAAGCATGGAGAACATGAAGAACCAATGGACCAATGGATATTGAAATCAAAGCTCCAACTTCATGATTTTTCATGCAAAACATGAAGAACCAATGGATTTGTAACCATTTGACACTGATTTAATATAATTTCAACAAAAAAGGGATCAGAAATTGAAAATGCTCACCGGATCAAACATGTGGGATATATCGGCACCACCTGTGTGTTTCATATCGCACAGGTGGGATACTGGCACAGCGTAGACGGGGTGAGATCGATCACTGTCTCTCTCACAAGATACCTACTCCAAATCCATGGAGCAACTGGGACTCCTCAACCAGTCTACCTCGAATCCACGTGGGGATATCTCGAATCCACGAGACCTATCTTCGAATACACGAAGCAATAAAGACTAAAAGTCTGAAATTTTCATTAATCAAAGAAGAGATTGTCTAACAAACGAGTTTAAGCCTCCTTAAATAGAGAAAAACGAAACCCTAAAACCTTAAAAAGGTTATTAAAAGAGTTCTAAACAAACTAAAAAAGAATCATGAAAAATCAGAAAGAAAATCTGAAAATTCACGCAAACCTACGCATTTGTTCGCACATGGTCGGGCGCCTGATGAAGGGTGGTTGAGCGTCCGATGACACCAAAAACAGTCCAGTAAGAAAATTCAAAATCCAATTGAATTTCGGGCGCCCGACGAAGGGTGGTCGGGCGACCGATGATGAACAAAACCGTCCAGAGAATTGAGGCAAAATTCGAACGAATTTTCAGCACTCGACAATGGGTTGTCAGGCGCTTGACAGATGGTCGAGCGCCCGATGGTGCTGAACTCCTGGCAGTTTTTCTGAATCTTCTTCTGGTCCATCTCCATCAGGAACGTCGTTGATCCTCTTCCTTCACCTGGGGGTTCTTCCCCTACATTAATCCCCTCCACTTCAAAGAAACTCGTCCTCGAGTTGCTTCGGATTTGATCCACAACATGACCGTAACTTCAGGGGTCGGCGTTTCCTAGTCTTTATTGGCTTCCGCTCCATCTCGTATAAGAGATAGGGTTCTTCAAACACGTCACTTCTCTTGAGCGTACCTTCTATCATAACAGCCTACAATGCCTTCCAATCTTCCACTATCGAGATTACCAAAGCATCATCTGGGATGCTTATAGATCCTTGCAAAACTGGGTCCATATCTTCTGAAATTTCTATGGATTCCTACAAAACTAACTCCATAGCGTCTGGAATGTCTTCAGATTCTTCTCCTTTGCCTTCGATATATGAGGTGTTGATCACCTCCACTTTCTCAGAAGTCTGCACAACCTCTGAGATACAAGCAGGTTGTATGTCAGAGATCTCTTTTGTAGTTGTATTACAACCGTCCAGAACCACCACATCGCACTCAGACTTTGTGGCGATATCTTGTACGGCTTCGGAAGACTACCCCTCCACTTTAAAAGTTTCGGGCGTGTTTTCCGATTTCGCAGGGGTGACGTATGCAATGTTGACGAGGTTGGAGACCTAGGGCAACACTGTCTCAACCAGATCTTCTTTGTTGACTAGGAAACGGGCCATCAATCGTCGTTTCATCCATTGCCACGAGCGAATTGATGGTTTTCATTCTTGCTTCCGACAGTACAGAACGTGTTCTCACCAATCCCAAGTGTCATCCGTCAAATGCAATGTCGTGATTTAAGCTTTTCCCTCATTAGGAATCTGCATGTACTCGACGAGATACTCAACCTCAGAGAGCCACTCGTCGAAGTTAGGAAGAGATACCGTCCTCTTGTAGGATCGATCTGTTGAGCGTGATTGATCTAGGATAACCCTGCGACTCATTGCTGGGGGTGCTCTACGAATCACTTGATTGTGAAATCCAGCGGAACCCGGAATCGGGACTCCAGTTTGAACAAGAAATCGTTCTAGCTTCTTGTTTATACAATCGAATCTAACAACAACTCTTGCATGGCTTGATCAACCTCCCATTGTACCTGATTATGTGCCGGAATCGACGCATCCACAAAACGGTTGAGGAAAGCTTGCAGCCCTTGCATCGTCTTTCGTCTCTCCCGGTGGAAAGCTTTCATTCTTTCCGATAGATGATGAATCTCTGGATCACTGTCCACAGGATTTTATTTTTTTATTTTTTTTTTTTTTTTTGTCCTTGCCTTTGCAAAGACTAATTGGCCCGAGGGGATTCCTTGCTCTGATACCAACTTGGCGTTGCGTAGACGGGCGAGATCGATCACCGTCTCTCTCACAAGATACCTACTCCGAATCCACGGAGCTACTAGGACTCCTCAACCAGTCTTCCTCAAATCCACGAGAGGAAATCTCGAATCCACGAGACCTATCTTCGAATCCACGAAGAAATAAAGACTAAAAGTCTGAAATTTTCATTAATCAAAGACGATATTATCTAACAAACTAGTTTAAACCTCCTTAAATAGAGAAAAATGAAACCCTAAAACCCTAAAAACGTTATTAAAAGAGTTCTAAACAAACTTGGAAAAAATCATGAAAAATCGAAAAGAAAATCTGAAAATCCGCGCAAATCTGCGCATTTGTCCGCACGTGGTCGGGCGCCCGATGACCCCAAAAAAATCCAGCGAGAAAATTCAAAATCCGGTTGAATTTCAAGGCGCCCAACGAAGGGTGGTCGGGCAACCGATGACGAACAAAACCGTCCAGAGAGTTGAGGCAAAATTCGAACGAATTTCGAGCGCCCGATAAGGGGTTGTTGGGTGCCTGACGAATGGTCGGGCGCCCGATGGTGCTGAACTTCTGGCAGTTTTTATAGATCTTCTTCCAGTCCATCTCCATCAGGAACGTCATCGATCATCTTCCTTCACCAAGGGGTTCTTCCTCTACATCAGATACAAGATATATCGTGCGATATATCGGCCGATATCGTCGATATTTAAAACATTGGATACAGAAGCGTTCAATTTTGCCATGACCACCACGAACCCTTCTCTTGGCTAACATTCTTATCACGACCTAAATATCCCGAGGAAAGAAGAGCAAACTTTTTTGTAGTAGGAATTACCAACCACTTTTCCTCCACTGTTCATGTCTAAGAAGTAAAGCTATGCATAGTTGAGGCTAGATAGGGTTTGCTGACCAAGATTTTGAGCACGAAAGGATTCAAAATCAGGATTTATCTCAAATATTCTCCGCTATTCTCTGCTTTTCCATTAAATTTTTCAGGGCATCTATGTCTTTCGAGCAAGGAACTGGACATTCTCAAAATGTTCTAATTCTTGCCAGGGGTTTCTAAATTTTGTATAACATTCAACAACCGATCTTTACCCCTAGTGAAGAGAAGCAATATCCTGATGTAATTTCAGAAGATGATGTAGCCATCCCAACAGTATTGCAACAACCATTCAATAACAGTAATAGTGGCTGTAATGGAAAGATTTATGGCCATGACGATATGGATGCAATGGCTATTATACTCCCTGTAACAGTCGTGACAGCCTCGTAAAGATTGAAGATATATTTAAAGAAAAAAACAAATCAGACCTGTATCTTCCACGCATCGGCTTGTTACAGGCCCATGACAGCCATAATGACTGTTACAAGCCGTTACAGGCCATTTTTTTAATTGGGCATTCCAGCCCCATATCGCGTAACGATCACCACCATAACCATTACTTTACATAACGGCCATTACGGCCGTAATGTGACCATTTTTTAATGCCATGGCAACAATGATGGGTTTAAATGCAACAAATCTAGATTCCAATAGATCTATATGCAATAATATCAAGTTCAGAAACAAATAAGACAGTAGTTCAACCAGCTCAGGAATGAACAGTGAAAATACCACAGATAATACTGTTCAGATCTGATCAGACCACCAAAGGGGAAAATATCCGGCACAGAAAAAAATCCATTCCAGCCATGTGCAGATGTCAATAGACAACCAGACCAGAAAAACCCATGGAATGTATTCCATTCACTTATCAGCCTTCATACATGTATTCCACATCAAAAACTGGCAAGGAACCCAAAGAATCAAACTGAGATCTGATCGAGTGGCACAGATCAAAGATCCAGATGAAAACTGGACAGTTTTTCTGGATATGAGAGAAAAAGGGGAAAAAGATGAGAATTTTTTTAAGGAAAAAACGCAGTAAAAATTCCAGAAGTCTGGAATGGCCTTCTCGATCAAAAACTAGATATAAATCCAGTCACTGATCATCCAAAGTGGGCCCTGCAGTAGATCAACGGGCATAGCTGAACGTCGTCTCAAATAGAAGAGAAAAGGGGGACCTTAAGCTCCAATACCATGATGTAAAATACAAGAAGAGAAGGATGGAAGATTCGAGAAGAAGATTTGAATGTTTATTCTCTCAAAGAGTACAACTTTATAGAGAAGAGATTATCTATATTTAGGAAGATATAAGATGTCGTAATAAATACAAGATAAGAACGTATCTCCTAATAAATACAAAATAAGAACAATTATATTACAGAATGGTTCACTAGAGGAGAATTTCTGCAGAAGCATGCACGAGATGAACTCCAACACAACCTTCATTAAGCAGCAGAGCAGAACCTTCATGAGGCATTTTCAAATACAAGGCAAATCACAAAAATAAGAATAGGTATGTGGAAATGGCATCAAATGGAAGCAGGATAACAATAAAATTGAATTAGTTTCTCTTTTCTTTTACCAATCATCAACTAAAGAAACTGAAAGAGTTTTGCATTCATGCTCCTTTTTTCTCTCTACAATCTGAACAGTTAACACTCTAAAAAAGTAATGTCCACCATCAAAAACAGACATCCTGCTTGGCAGTTATATCTAGAAAAATGTTCAATTTGGAAGATGTTAGTATGCATTTGAGTTATCAGCTAGATGGAGGAAAATTACCTGGCAACAGAGAAAAACACAGCCCCCCTTCCACAATCACAAGCCTTACGATAGTTGTCCAGAGCCAGTGTAGTTTCTACGACATCCTGAGTTTCAATGAATACCAACTTATGCTGCATTACATCCTGCAATACAGGGAGAGATCGCAATTGACTAAAATGAACTGGAGATTTTGTAGAGAACATATGCAGTTGTGATGCAAAAGAAGAAACCAATTAACAAACAACTCCATTAGAAATGGCTTATAATACAAAATTTGATGGGCCTTGTAGCAATTCAAGAAAAACTTCCATGAGCAAAACAACAAGATAATTAGAACATAATGAAGAAGAAAACATGGCACTTTTGAGAGCCTTGCTGATGAAATCATGCTGACATCAACAATGGCGCCATAAGCCATGATGTGAAGAGAGTGGTTTGGGTTATATTTTAGGTAGTTAAAAAAATGTAAAGAGAGTAGTTTGAAGCCTTTCTGTTGGGCTGGCAAATTCTCGATGTGGCTCTGGTCACACATGAATGCAACGGTTTAAGGCACAGAGAAGGCAAACCAAGGGTGATTTTCAAACTGACATGGAAAAAGTGTATGATGGTCTATTGGGATTCCTTCTTCACATGCTGAGGATGGGCTTTGGCATAAGGTGGAAACAATGGATGGCAGAATGTTTCAAGTTAGCTCATTGCTGTATCATGATAAATGAAATCCTAAAGGATTCTTCAGGGGGTCGGTGGGATATCCCGCATGGGGATCCCTTATTGTCGAACCTGTTTGTGGTGATTGCAGAGGCTTTGAGCAAAATGATCATATGAGCTTTTGAGGCCGGTTTGATGCGAACTTTAGGGTTGAGTAAAGATGACTCCAAGTTGCCCACCTTCAATATGCAGGATGATAATCACCTCTTTTGTGATGCAAACCAGGATCACGTTGCTGATCTTAGAAGAATAGAGACCAGTGAGACACTTTGAAGCGGTATTGGGTCAGAAAATTAATCTGTGAAAGAGAGAAATGTCCGGAGCTGCTTGAATGAGCAAGGGATCTAAACATTGGAGGCTACTTGTCTTCATACGACGTATATTAGTTTACCAATATGCATAGGAAAGCCTGCTAAATCACTATTGGACTCAGCGATCGAGAGGGTAGAACAGAAGCTCTCAGCCTAGAAAGGTAGGCATTTATCCTTCAGGGTGGATTACACTAATCAAAGCTACCCTATCTGATTTGCCCCATATAATGCGTGTCCTTGTTCCAGTGTCCAATTAGAGTTATCAACTGAATTTTGAAGTGAGTTCTTGGAGAAAGATTTGGAAGGAAACAAAAATTTACACTTGGTGGGGTGGAGGCCGGAGGGGCATGGAAGCCAAAGAAGCTAGGGGCATAAACATCACAGTTCAGAGCATTATGAATTGGGAGCTTCTTGGAAAATGGCTCTGGAGGCATGGGATGGAAGACGAAAATCTTTGGAAAAAGAATTGTTGTTAGTACGTATGGTAATCATGGGGGTAGATGGTTTAGCACTGGCTCTTCCCAACATAGGGCTTCAAGAATTTGGAAGGTAATAATGGGGGGAATTGAGGAGTTTCTCAAGAGAGATTACATGTGGTGGGACACAGAGCTCGCATCATATTCTGGGAAGATCTGCAGTGTGGTGATGCTTCAATTCGATATGCCCATCTGGGTATATTTAGTGTATCATTTAGTCAAGGGGAGTTCATCTCATAGTGTTTTTTTTAAGTGAAGAGAATTCAGTTGCATGGTCCCTCGATTTTGCAAGAATTTCACAGATGAGGAGATTGATTAGTTCGCTAGTTCATAGGATCGCATTAACCTCATTATTTCCAATTCCTCGGAGGCTGATTCTTCATGTTGGAAGTTTGTATCGACAGGTTGATATTCAGTTTGCTCCTACCATATTCATAAATGTGGTATCACCAGTTGTGTCATAGCAACTTCAGCTCCTTTATGGCATTAACCAGCCCCCCATGGTGGTATTTGACTAGTCAATAGCAAAGGATAAACCCATCAACCACTTCCATAACAGAAATATGACGATCATGAACAGGCGCTTAATGTGCCTTGAGTGTTAGTGTTGTGCCCTAAAAAACCAATATTCATGTTCTAGACCTCATTCATTGTTTATGAGTGAATCATTCATTTGCCTCATTAATGTGTGTGAAACTTTAAAAACATGAGGAATTGATACAAGTGACAACTTACAAACAGGATTTTACTCTGGTTGTCCTTTAGGAATGTGAGTTTGGACACAACAGCCACTGGCCAAGGGAGAGTTGGGGGCCATGGATCTCAGTACCCAAAATGTCCATGACTATCTAAGCAAGATTGGGCAACCTGTGACTATTCATATATAGTCATCCTGTGTGAGAGGACCGACTATGAGTCTCCACTATTGAGCTCAATGATGAGGTCGTGCCTTTCCCTACCCCACATAGGAGTGTGTGTTCATAAATATGAGATATTACTATTAGACCCTTTGGACACTTGCATAGGAGGATCACTTCAGTCTTTAGACTAGGAGGCCCATCATCCCTAAACTAGATTAACTTATGTAACAGCTTTGACTAATCCTTAAAACTAAAGACATGTGGGGAGTTCAAAGTCTTGGTGTAATGTGCTTTGGCTCACTTTACGAGGTTACATCAGCGGCCAACATGTGAGTGTAGTTGGGTGCATGCATGATGAGGACATCAGAGCACCATTGAGAGTCTACCAGAGGAAGAGGAGATCATCACCAAGTTCACTCTAGATGGATGACCACTACGTGGGCCTGAGTGGGCCAAGTGGACTGTTTTGAAGACCCCACATGCATTTTATGCATCTTCGAAGACCCTACACTAGGAAGATGGATGTGGGTTGCATTCTTGAGGAGTCTGGACCGTTGGATCAAGAGCACGCATTGATCGGACCGTTGAATTGCGCGTATCAGGCCGTATGACCACTTTTGATCATGGCCCGCCTCAATCGTGGACACTTTAGGATTTAAATGTCTTAGTTATTTTATTAGGATTTGATTTATTTACAGTTTGAACCTTTTTATGAGCTTTATATTATGCTTTTCTAGTTTTGGGGTTAATTTATAAAAGTAATAACAAGTTGGGCTATTTTTGTAATTTCCATTTATTGGAACAATAAAAGCAGGGGGGAGGAAGAAAAAAACTGTGTTTTTCTCTTCTTCATGTGATTTGAAAAATACTCCATATGATTTGTAGATTAGGTGTTGTAATTCCATTCCTATTCAATGGAGGTGCAAGGCTTCCATATATCGTCTTCCTTTCTATCCAAAAAGAGGTATTTTCTCATAAAATCCATCTTTCTTCTTCCCTCCCCATCCAAATCTTCTTTTTGTTCCACTTTTCATCATCCAACTTCAACCTCAACCGAGCCCAACCATTGAGGACCCCAAAACCCTAGCCAACGACCCACATTTGTGACCGTACGGCCACATGTGCGAGCCCCTAGGCTGACCATATGGACATCCCCTTAATCCCTTGATTTCCCCCTACTTCTCCCCATCAAAAAACCATGAGTCCCCATCTCTAACCCTACCCTAAACCCTAGATATCAAATTTCCTATTTTCCCCAATTTCTAAAACCCAAATTCCAAAATCCCCAATTCCCATGAACCCTAATTTTTCAATTTTCATATTTTCCCCTTCCTAATCCTAGAACCTACAAGTCAGCTCCTTGAGTGTAGAACGTGTCTGTGCTAAATTGAAAGTTATATCCTTCCATCGGGCCTAGTTTTAATTGATTTATGTGATTTCTTAGCATAAGAGCATGTGATTTAAGTTAAATCAGATTTTATTTCCTATTGTTTACTCTTAATTATGTGGTGGGTTAACATCTTTCGTTAATTGAATTACTTTATGGACTCTTTCATAATCTCCAAGTTGCATGCTAGCATTAAATCATGTGTCCTACATCAATGCATCAGGGTTCGGCTAAGGCTCACATGATCCAACAAAAGATCCACTTGGTTACCTAAGATATGATTAGTCTATTATCTTATGTTATGGACCATCCATCAAATGTTTCAAGCATGGCCAACAAAATGAAAAGTTTTTAAATGGTTATGAATGTTTTCAACCGTTGATTTTTATTTTTATCCATTGATTTGATTTTAACCGCTCATGATGGACATCCAATGGTTAAGATCTGTTGACCCATACCTTGGACCTGCATGGGATATTTCCTAAGGATGGGGGCCACAGTAAGTGGAGGGATTCACTCAATTTGGGTAATAAATAAGTAGGATTCTAGACTCTAAATGTAGTAGGGCATACCAAAATCTATAGGGACGAGGAGCACCATAACTATTGCCTCCCTTAAAACTCTAATTCCTCCTTACATATATAGATCCTAGCCCCATCCCTAGAACGTTCCGCCATGCATCCACGTGTGTTGGGTCCACCCATTGGATGGCTCTCACATGCACACGCCCCTATTGTGGGGGTGTGGGCAATGGGGGTGTGTGCGAGGCTTCTTGCCCACCTCTTATTTAGAATAGATTGGAGAGAAACTTGCTTTGGAGGATCGTCATCAAACTACTGCACTGATTTCGCAGCATTGACCATACGTAATCTTAGTCGTCGGATTTTATCTTTTGGGGATTTGATTACAACTATATGGGGATCCTATTTAGTACTAAAATATAAAGTTTTTGCTTCAGTTTTCTTTCCAAAATTTCTTATAATGAGGACGTGGAATTCGTTAATCACTTTTTTTTTATATAGCCGAGTCACATGGAGCAAACTACTTCACCTCTTTAGAACAATTGGATTTCTCTAGAGCCCATCGACGCTTTCATTCATTGATCGAATTGGAGATAAGGGTCAAGAGGAAGATCATTCTTTGGTGCCTCTCCCATCTTAGCAGTGGTTTGGTCAGTGTGGAAAGAGTGCAACATTAGGACTTTCAACACTATATCAGAATCTCCTAAGGCGACCTTCTCAAGAGCTAAAGGCTGGTCATTTATTAGGCTTCGGGTCTTCTCCAATTTTAGGGATGTAATAGGGACGATTCTACAAGGCCATGGAATGTCTTTATATGATTTCATTTTAGCCTCCGGATGATCCCTGATCATCCCTTTTCTCTTGTTTTAGCTTCCCTCATTTAAGTGGTAATAATGAAGCTTTGCATTGCCACTAGAGAGAGAGATGGAGGGAGAGAGGGAGAGAGGGAGAGAGGGAGACCTTAAGTGACAAGTTTAGTTGGTATTGTTTACTAAAATGTAGGAGGGTTTAAGTGTAACTATGAGTTTTTTTTTTCAAGGTAATGTATTTTATTCAAAAAGCTTATTGAAAGAACAACCAGCAAAGAATACAACAGAAAGGGGCCAAAATTGCAATCCCAACACAGATCTTGCCATGTTGATATCCACTAGACATGCAATAGCAGTCCACTCTAGGATATCTCTCTTTACTTTCCATAGAGTTTCTTCCTAAGGCCCAAACTTGTTGCGGAAGCATCGTGCATTGCGCTCCCACCATAAGTTCCAAAGGACTGCTAGCAAGCATTATCGCCAGAGAATCTGGCTGGATTTGGGTAGGAGAACAGCGTGCCACATCTAAAATAATTGATCATTAGAGGATGGCATCACCCAGTCTAAGCCAGAGATGTTGAAGAGATGAGACCACACATTCCGGATGAAAAGGCAATGAATAAATGTGGTCAACCGACTTAGCGTTTTCCATGCAGAGGAGACATGTGCTGGGAAGAATCATAGCTCTCTTCTGTAAATTATCTACAGTTAGGATTCGCTCTCTCCCCACCAACCAAGCAAAAGAAGCCACCTTGTGGGGGCACCATAAAACCAAAAGGCGTCAAAAGATCCATCAACACTAATGACCGCCAGTTCCCCAATCTTCGAATAAAAAGATTTGACGAAGAAAATCCCAAAAGGGCACACAATACTATCGAGTGAGTTTGGGAAAGGATGAATGTTATGAAATTGCCCCAAAAGCCTCGCAAGGTCCTCCGTCTCCTTATTTGACAGGGGCCTATGACACAGGGGGCACCAAGCCCCACTCCCTACCTCAGAGGAGAAATAGCTAGCCATAGAAATGATTCGGCGAAGGAGACAAACGAGCTAATGATGGATAATCCATCTTCAAGTGCCTGACTCCGCACCACAAATCCTCCCATAACCTGATCCAATTGTCATTGCCGATAGCAAAGGACATGCAGGATTTGACCGAAGAGGCCACTGATATTGGGAGGTTCTTTTGATCTCCCACCCTCCCTCTTCCAATCCGTATTTTGCTGCAGTAACTTCCCTTCAAAGATTCTCCACTTCCACACCAAATCTCTAGTGTCACTTTCCAGGAAGAGCCACATTCATCAGTTCCAGGTTTCTTCTGCCCAAGCCTCCTTCTGATAGAGGTTTGCAGACTTCTTCCCACTTAAAATTTATGTTTTTCTTCGGCGCACAATTTATCTAGTCTTTCCAAGACCGATTTAGGACATTTGTAAAGGGGCACAAAGTATACTGGTAAATTAGAGAGGGCTGCTTTGATGAGAGTAATGTGCCCGACTAGAGACAAGTGACTTCCCTTCCATTTTGACAATTTCCACTCGAACCTCTCAATCACCTTGGACAATAAGTGCTTAGGTAGTTTGCCCAAGCATAAGAAGAGGCCCAAATAGAAAGAAGGGAAAGACCCACCTTTACAGCCGAACACACTTGCCAAGTGAGAAGTCTCCTCAACTGATGTCCCAATACCAAGCATCTTGCTCTTCCGGACGTTGATCTTAAGGCCCGAAACTTCTTCAAAGCACCCCAATATCTTCCTTAAAGTGTCAACCTTGGTTTTGTCCGCATTGCAGAATAGCAAGGTGTCGTCTGCAAATTTTAGATAAGTAATCCTGACCCCATCTCTTGCCCCCGCAAAACATGAGATGAGATCCGCCTCTTGCCCTTGGATTAGCATACAACTTAGAGCTTCAACCACCACTATAAACAAAAAAGGGTAAAGTGGGTCCCCTTGCATTAAGCCCCTTGAACCTCTAAAAAACCTTTTGGTGATCCGTTAACCAACATAGAGTAGGAAGCTGACAACACAAATTCGAGCATCCAACTGATCCATTTGTTACCACAACCTATTACTCTTAACATATATACTATGAAATCCATTCAATGTGATTGTATGCCTTTTCAATGTCCAATTTGCACACCACACCCTTAGTTCCTTCCTTCTGTCTAGAGTTGATGCATTCGTGAGCAAGTAACACACTGTCTAGAATCTATCTATTTACAACAAATGCTCCCTGGTTTTCTGCTATAATCGAAGGAAGCACCAATCTAAATCTGTTAGCCAATACTTTTGCCAGAATCTTGTAGGGGCTACCAATGGGACTAATGGGTCGAAAGCCTGTGACTTCGCTCCCTTTTTCTTTGGGATTAGGGAGACAAAAGAAGCCCCCAAACCTTTAGTAAGCTTACCTCTACCGTTGAATTCTTTAGCAAAGTCCACCATATCTTGTTTAATCATGTCCTAAAAGACTTGATAGAAAGCTATAGGAAATCCATCAAGCCCAGGAGCCTTATCCCTTCCTAATGTATTGATGGCACAATGGATTTCTTCTTCCGAGGTGGATTTCTCCAATGAGGCTGCCTCCTCCATAGAGGTCCTTGGTAAGGGAAAATGATCCAAAAGTGGTCTTTTCCACCCCCGGCTCGAGAGAAGATTGGAATAAAAGTCTACGATTGTTGAGCATATTTGGTCTTTTCCCCCTACTCATTGCCCCTCCACTACTAGAATGCTATTGATATGATTTTGTTTCAATAGAAAAAGTTTAAGACAGGGGTCTATAGAAAAGGGAAATTAGGTTGTGTTAGATGTCCTTTGAGGGTATAGACAAATAAGGTGGAGGGTCCGGATTGCATGGAAATTTTAGCAAGTAGTTGAGGGTTCTATGTCTCTCTCAATTGAACTTACAAATATGAACATTCTTTCTAGTGAAAAAAAAAAGAAATGAAAGAAAGAAAAAAAAAAAGATAAATATAGATGACATTGTTAAGGAAACAAATACTTCAACTTTTTTAGTGCTTCATCTACTAGATGGGATCTGCAAGTCGAATGTTATCATGTTAACCCTACTTGGGAATTTATTTGAGTTCTATAGAAAAGGGAAACTAGGTTGTGTTAGATGTCTTTCGAGGGTATGACCAAGGTAAATCGTAACAGCCATGGTGGCCATAACAACCACCACCGTTACCATTACGATACGGGCCATAACAGCCATTTCAGCCCTTTTTTCTCTAAGAAAACCTGTATTAGCCCCCATAAGGGACTGTTACGGGGCGCCTATATGGGTCATTTTTTCCATAATGGATGTTACAACCCCGTAACACGTAATGGTTACCACCATTACCGTTACTTAACGGCCATTATGGGGGTGTAACGGCCATTACGAGTTACGACTCAACATGGATATGACAAATTAGTTGGATTGTCTAGACTGCGTAGGAACATAATATTCAAAAAATGGTTGCATTACAGCCGTTGCATAATGGTAACAGTGGAAGTGATAGGGACATCAGATGACCTGCTCGAGTGTACCAGAGGAGGAGGCAGCTACCTGCATCAACACAGCTTTCCTTATGGATGGATGACGACTTCCAAACGAGGCCCACGGGGCCACTTTGAAGACCTCACGTGCATTGGACGTGCATCAAGAAGAACCCACACTAGAATGATGCATGTAGATTGCTTTTTAGTAATTTTTGGCCATAGGTTTTCAGTTTTGGGTCCATCGGACCGTTGGATCATCTTGATCGGACCATCAGACCGTTAGATCTTCCAGATTTGCGCCCCTTGGACCCTGATTTTTCTTTTATTTTATTTTATGTTATTTCTAGGACATGATGGATGGTCTAGATTATTTTTAGTTGCTTTGAATATTTAGTTTTGAATTTAGCCCATTGAACTTCAAGTGGGGGCATAGTTATAATTATTGAAAAGTTTTATTATAAAAGCCAAGGGGGTGGACGTCCAACCTCATTTGGATTATTGAGCAAAAAAAAAAAAAAAGCCTTGATGCTTGTCTCTCTTGAAAAGTTCCTTTTCCATTATCCTTTAGGGTTTGTTAGAAAACCCTCCCTTCCAATCAAATTGTGAAAGGGTAGAGCATAGCTTGGTGGTGGATTCCTCAAGGATATCGTCTCTTCTCTTCTTCTACGTTCTAGGAATTTATCTTCACTTTGTCCTTCTTCTTCCTTTTTTTTACAAACCTTAAACCCTCACTCCATCCTCTATTTTTATCTCCAACCCATCAAAACCCCAACCTCTCTCTCCTTCCCACACGTCCCACACACTCACACACGTGCGTCTGTATGGGCTGACATGTGCAGCCCCATCCTCCTTTTTTCCCTTTTGTTTTCCTCATTAAAACTCATTTGCTAACCCTAACCCTAAATACCCAAAATCTCAATTCCAAAATCCAAACCCCTTCAGGAAAAATCTGATTTGAGCAAACCCTATACCCCAATCTGAATTTTAGTGGTACCATTATCATTCACGTGGATGTGATTGGAAGTTGTCTTCCAAGTGGGCCACTCTTGAGATATTTCATATTTTCATGCACCGTATTTGTGAATTGCCTAGAATTATCAAGTTGTTAATCTGAATTTGCTTATTTTATGGTGTGAATTTGCTTGAATTTATTTGTTGATTGCCTAGTTGGTGTGTATTTTGATCTCACCTCATTCATCCTAGGCTAGTTTCATTCATCCTACATCAAATTTGATATCAGAGTCAGGTCTAGCGTAGGTTTAGTTTCTTGCATATTACGTGGTCAATAAAACCCCTGCATGAATAGCATTGCAGCATATACCTAATTTTGCGTGCCAATCTGGTTTTCAGCGCAAACAATTTCTGTGAAAACTGATTTTAGCCATCTAAATTTCAGCAATCTAATTTTCAGCAAGCTGTTTTTTGTGTGCGCACATCTGAAGTTGCGACATCTGAAATTAACTTGCGTCTCAGAAATTTTATTTCATCAGGGCATATTTGGGTTTGATGCATGTAGTTGATTTGCATAATAGGTTTGCATCTAAAATCTTGCATGATTAGTCTTATTTGAACATAGGTTAGTGGTCCCATTGCATGCCTAGATTAGTATCGCATTGAGCATCATTAAATCTGAATTTTGCATTGCATTCATCATATAGTTCACATAGAGTCTAGGTCTAGTTCACTCCCACTCTAAGTATGGACAAGATAGCCAAGGTGCTCAATTCCATTAACAATCTTTTGACATCCATTGAGGATCAAAATAGGATCCAAACCAACTCAATTCACCAAATTAACGCGTCCCTCGGCCGATTAGAAGCCAAAATCCCGACAAACCCCAACAAAAGGAAAAATGCACCAGAAACTAGTACCAAGGTCGAGAAGTCAATGAGGTGTCCCAACTGCCAAGGTCCAGGTCACTTTGAATACCAATGTCCTACCCAAGAGCGAAGTGAAACCCTTATGGTTGGCGACAATGAAGAAAGAGAGGGAGAGCAAAGTGATAATGAAGGAGAAGAAAATCAACTCGAGACGATTGGTGTTGGTGAGGAAGAAGTTGATCATGTTGAGATTGCACCACTCGTAGTTGTGCTGACTGCTTTGGATCAACCCAAGGAGAGAGAAGATTGGTGCAAAAGCTCTAACTTCCACTCTCATGTTGAGTGTGGAGATAAAATTTTGCACGGTGATTAATGATAATGGAAGTTGCACCAATGATATCTCCACTAGCATTGTCAAGTGGTTTGATCTAAAACCAGTGATCCTTCCTCAACCCGATTGAGTGGCTTGGGTTGACAAGACCCACATTCTTACGTCACAAAGGTGTTTCATTCCCATTCAGTTATCTTCGTATAAAGACACTTCGTGACATGATGTGATGCCCATAGATGTAGGCTTAGGACACATTATCTTGAGTCGTACTTGGCCATATGATTTTGATATGACACTATTTGATAGATCGAATGTGTTGCTTTATCTTCATGGGCAAGAAAAGTGAGAGTAGCAAAGAGTCACATCCTAAGTCTCTCCATGTTATCAATACAAGAAAAAAAAAATTTGAAAGAGTGGTTGAGGATGGAGCAAAAAAGTCAATTCCAACATTAGTTTCACGTTAGCCATCTGAGTCCGCAGAGCATTTGCACGGCATATTCATGGCTTGCATAGTGAGATCAAGAGGCACGTTAATGCCAGTAATCAACATTATAAACTCTTTGCAGAGTCACATCGTAGGTTTAAGGAATCTCATGAGGGCAACTACGTCATGGTCTGCATTAGGCTCGAACCATTCCAAGAAGGAACCGTAAGGAAATTGCATGCCCGCAGTGAAGGTCCATATAAAATTTTGACAAGAGTGGGCCCTAATGCGTATGTAGTGGATCTTCCATATGACATGGGCATTAGTGTCACATTCAACATGGAGGACCTTGTGCCTTGTGATGGACTCACACCTCCATCTTTTAGCCCTCCTACAAACCTTTACCCTACCCCAGATGATGGTGTACCTGACCTCGACCCCAGCCCATGGCCTTTTGCCAGGCCCTACTTCCCACCCATTGCCTTCTCTTCCATCACTACCTGGACAGAAAGAAGAGATTAAGGATGTTCTGGATCACCAAGCAGTTTCTACCCGCCATGGAGGATATCAGAAGCACCTCGTGAAGTGGAAGAACAGGCCGACGTCAAACAACACCTGTATTACAGAGGCAGGGTTCCAGCGCATTGATCCCAATCTCCTCGAGCGCTATCACAGTTTTATTTCGCCGATGGCGATTTCTTCTCAGCCGGGGAGAGTTGATGGGGACATTAGAGGACCTACTCAAGTGTACCAGGGGAGGAGGCAGCTACCTCCATCAGCACAGCTTTCCTTATGGATAGATGACAACTTCCAGATGGGGCCCGCGGGGTCACTTTGAAGACCCCACATGCATTGGATGTGCATCAGGAAGACCCCACACTAGAATGATGCGTGTGGGTTGCTTTTTAAGAGTTTTTAGCCATAAGTTTTCAGTTTTGAGTCCGTCGAACTGTTGGATCATCTTTGATCGGACCATCGGACCTAGGCCCCTTAGACCCTGATTTTTCTTTTATTTTATTTTATGTTATTTCTAGGACATGGTGGATTGGTTTAAATTATTTTTAGTTGCTTTGGATATTTAGTTTTGAGTTTAGCCCATTAAACTTTTAAGTGAGGGCATAGTTGTAATTATTGAAAAGTTTTATTATAAAAGTCTGGGGGGGGGGGGGGGGGCGGACATCTAACTTCACTTGGATTATTGAGCAAAACTTTTGAGTGTAGTGATTCCCCTATTGGGTGAGATGCGCAAGTTGGTTGTTATCATGTTTACCCTAAATGTTGTTATCGTGTCTCCCGCTTGTTAGATGAGCTGGCAAAGACTGAGTTATCTAGGGTACAATCCCTAGTAGTGTTACCTTTCAAAAAAAATCATAAACCTACGAATTTTTTTTATTAAGAACGACTATGAGTTCTGCAAAAAAGGTAAACAAAGTTGTGTTAGAGGTCTTTCGAGGGTATGACAATTTAGTTGGAGTCATGAATTCATAAATTCATAAACCTACAAATTTAGTTGATTAAGAACAACTATTGAGTTCTTGTACAGGAAACACTAGCACGTAGGGGTCTAGACAAAAGAAACAAAGTTGTTTTAGGCATCCACAAGGTATGCAAAAAACGGTTATGTAACAGTGACAATGGGCACTGTTATGCGTACGGGGCCGAAATGGCCATTACGGGAAAAAGGCCCATATGGCCCATATTGCAGCAGTAACAACGGTGGCCACAACAACCACTGTTATTGTTATTGAATACCTTGGGTGTACAGGGGTGTTTGGATTGGTGGAAAACAACGTGGAAAGAAATCGATTCCCACAAATGTGACATTTTCCTCTGATTGCGCAAACACAACTAGGTGTGGAGATCAATTTCCATGTCTATGGTTTTCCTCAAAAAACAAGACAATTTCCCCCAAAAAAAAATGTTAAATGTAAATTTCCAAGGTAATGAGAGATAGCTCTAGTTGTTTGACCGTTGACCTTTCAACATTTCTACTGAAAAACATCAAATCCAAACCAAACAACAGAGTAATTGTTGGATCCTATTGTTTTCCTTTTTCCTAAGGATTCCATAGGGGTCTTCCATGTGCATAATTTGGATTCTCCCTATCCAAACATACCCTTATAGATAGATTACGCAGATAGAACAGATCAAATAGGAACTTTAAAATAAAGTTTAGGTTTCCGAGTATCTCATGAAACACTTGTACTGGTGACAGATTTCAAAAAAAAAAAACAAGATAGACTACAAAAGACTGAAAGAACAGCTAATCAACCATAAAGACTGGGGTCCTTACTCATGCCTCGGTGGTAGACTCACAAGAGTTTCAACATGAGGTCATGGGTTCGAATACCCGTTGTGGTGAAATCCCACTGTGGTGTGAGTGCGTGAGTGTGTGTGTGGTGTGTCAGTGCTTGTGTTAAAAAAAGACTGGTGACAGATTTCACATGCTTTTGTTCTTTCCTACAGCAAATCAGTGCTCACACATTCAAAGATCCACTTTTCTTTGGACAAGAAAGCTTTGATAAATATAAGATAAATTTTTCTTAATTCAGCAATTTTTCTCTGTTATTAAGCGTAATTTGACTATTTAGCCTGCCTATATCAATCACAAGTTAATACAATTTTGATTGTTTTATAGCTTTTGTCTACTTACCTACAAGCTGCAATTTAGCAGTGATTAGGGATGCTAATTACACATGACCAGTGTTTGCATTATCTCCGATATTATCGAAATATCCCCGATATTATCTCTATTTCTAGCTTAGCGACACCGATAACACTGGTAGCGATACCGATAACACTGATAGTATAAAAAATTCTTGATATCGATGATGTATCACTAAATATTGCCAATATATCAATATCATCAATATTTTCAATTGTGTAAATCATAGGCATCGTTTGTATTGTAAATACATTGATCCCGTCGGTGTATTGCCAATATTTTTTACTATGTAAATTCCAAGTGTCGCTTGGATCGTCAATGTATCTGCAATATTTCGATAATATCGCCAATGTATCGATATGCCAAAATTTTATATATTTAAAAAATTCCCATTTCATATTTTTTATGGGTGCATGGTTGTATGCAACGTTCAATTTGTTGATGATAACATTGATAATATCACGATATTATCATTATCGCAACTTGGCAATAACGAGACCACAATCTTTAGTTTCTTTTCAGTTGTTAACGATTTGTTTGGAAATTTCATGTGTTGCAGATATTCTAAAATAATAATGGATGTTTGGATGGAAATTTCAGATTTTGGATGGATGAGATGATTGGACTGACTTCTTACGGCAATTCATGCTTTTAGGCCCCCATTAAATAGAAACCTATTATGCATGCATTCTTTATGCAATTTTTTTATTCCTACATATGTAACTATGTGTATTTTATCAACTCCTGAGGTTTCATTGAAAAATTCCACCGTTTTTCCCATTTTCCCTGCATTTCCAGTTATCAGCAATATTATCGGCGATATCGATATTGTTTCAGTATCCCCGGCTAGCGAAACTTGTAGCGATACCGAAACTTCAAACACTGCACATGACTTGAAGAAATGACATGCGTTCCCATGAGATATCTGGCATACATGTACATGGTCCTTACATTTTCTTTTTCCAGAACATTAGACAATAAAGAAAAACATTTCAAATGCCCCAGTGCAGACATAAAATACCATTTTTTTCTTTGATGAATACCTGTAAGATACCCATTTCATTCCAACTATTGACGATTCCATCCATATATGAGTAACTGACAAAGAAACAGACAATGCCATCGGGGACAGCAGCCACCATCTCCAGCAAGAGCCGCCCATAATTCCTCACCACACCAGGATCACTACGCATATCAAATTTTGTGCTTACTGGAAGTTGATCGCTGAAATAACATGGGAAAAGGTAATTAATTCAAATATGGAATAAAAGCTAATGAAAGAAATATCAAAGATCGAACGATGCAGTAGCAAAAATTCTCAAGAATATTGTGTTGATAAAGGCATTGAGTAGTGAATCTCAGTTGTCATATTTGCGACCTTAAAAATCCAGAAAGAGAACTAGCCTTGTGAAGCACTTATTGAATTCAGTCAAAATCATAAGAGAAACACGATAGCTTTTAAATTAAAGAGAAAACATGGGCCCAATCTTCTTGCATACAAGTGTTACATTGCAACGAGTAGAGTAGAATTAAGAACCTCAAACAAACCACAAAAAGAAGTCCTATAACCAGGAAATAACTATAGGTTAATAACAACAGGTCATACCTGCCACGAGTAAGAACCATCGGACATATGCAATCCCTTGTCAAAGACATTGTAAAACTTCGACTGATAACAGGATTGAAGTTGAGAAGACGAGGGTATAGATCAATTGGGCTTAATGTCCCAGAAGTTATTATAACTGACTGGAAGCGTTGGAATACTGGCTTTATAGCAAGTGAAGCATCATGACAACTAAGCTGGATCACCATAACACCAAAATGAAAGACAGTCACAAACATGGATAGAAAGGACAAATGTTGTGAAGCCCAAATACACCATTCTGCACAGCCAACCTTGAAGACTGGGATATCGGAGTCATGCATCAGGTGGGCACCACTGTCTAGAAGACCTTAGCCAAAGATCAAGCAGATCAACTCATCAGGTAGGCCACACGCACAAAAACAGTGTACAGTTGAAAAAAGTAGCCAATAGATCATATTAAATGTACAGGTGTGACCCGGTTGACAAGTTGAACACATTCTCGGGAAAGGTCATCCACATGGTGGGCCAGCCTGATACAAGATTCATATGTCCCACTCACATGCCAGGTTGGAACATGGGTCTGCATGTAGATGTTCATGTGGACTTCACAACAGTAGGATTAGATAGGGCATCTTGAATGTTAAACATGAAGCACAGAGGCACACCACTACCTGCAATACAGGGTCTGGTATATGTGGCATTCTCTCATCAAAAGGTTCAATGATGATGGAAAATCCCTGTGTATATGTCCCAACCAACGTTGCAAAGTCACAGACAGTTTGGATATGTAAAAACTCATCTGTGTCCGTTATTTCAAGCGTCAGCATGAGGGAGTGTAGGCGATCGTAGCAGAATTTCAGCATTTTCTGGTCAATTCCAGCCTGAGCATTTACTGAAGCAACGAATGCAACGGGCCCTTCAGTCTCCACATTTTCAGTTTGCAAGCGGCCCTTCAAATACTGCACTAATCTCCGCAAGACTGATAGAAAATGCTCTGCACGTCGAATGTTTCCAGGCACAGCCTCCTTCAAGATATCGTCCGGCAAGGCAGGATTGGCAAGCCAGGTATCCGCTACTGCAACCAGGGAGAGCATTGAAGGGTCAGCAATCCCATAAAGCAAACCAAATGACAAAACAAAAAGGGCAGCATTTAAGGCCACACCCATGTGGCAATAAATGCAAAACTAACACCTTTGGGTGACATCTGACATCAGGGTGGATCCGCTTCATAGATTAACAGCCCAAGAATCAGGATGGTCAACTCATCAAGCACGCTGAATGTGTACGAAGACAGTGGATGGTTTAAATGATTGTCAATCATCAATATTCAACATACACATGTGGCCAGCAAAATGCGTGGACTGATCTGAATTTTGGACCAGGTCATCCACACTCTGGTGTGGAACCCACCTGATACATGGATCTGATATCACATGCATGACACACATGGCCACATGTAGAGGTGTGTGTGGGCTTAGAAAATCTCAAATAGCATGTCATACATACTAGGTAAGTTCCCTCTTTGTGCTAAACCATCAACAAGCCGATTGTATTCTGCACGCAACCTGCCAGCATCTGTGGCCTTGAACCTTCCTACCAGATGATAGGATTGGAGAAGAATCAATCATCAGAACTCTATAACTAAGTAACAACACATACACAAACAGTCTCACTGAATACATAAATCTGAAAGCCTCAAACCTTCGATCTTACTAGCATTTTTGTATTAGAACACTAACCACTCGTACGATTCACTCAAGGGAGCACAAAATAATACTTGATATGGGGCAGCAATTAAATAATTCACTTACCTCTAAGACCCGTTAGTGGGCTGATAAACACAACATAGAACGTTACAAACAAGAGAAAAGATTGATCTAATTTCAAATCGGCAATGCTACAATAGTCCATGATTTAGGAAAATTTGAAAATGTCTTATCAATATGCATAGCTTACATGCACAAAATGAACAACAAAAAATCTATGTACTAAAAAATCTCAATCATACAAAAGAGTCCAGTGCTGGTCAAAGCCAAGAAGGGTAAAATATCTGACCAATGAAAGTAAACAATAATGCAGTAAAATTATCTCATTCACAGATTCCATGCACAAAATGAACGATGAAAAATCAATGCACTAAAACATCTCAACTATATGGAGTATCTGGTACTCATAAGGGCAAGGCATTCCGAAACGGTAACAATGACCGTAACAGCCACCACCATTACCGTCATGACTCATGATAAGGCCGTAACAGCTAATACGGCCCCTTTTTTTTTAAGAAAACCTGTATTGACCGCATAACGAGGCTGATACGGGCCATTTTACGGTAACGGCCATTACAACCCTGTAACGCATAATGGTTACCACCTTTACGTAATGGCCGTTACAGCACACCATGCATAAAGTAAAATATATAACCAAGTCAGCTCTGGCACTAAAGCATCCCAATCATTGATAAATCAAAAATGAAAAATCAATACACTAAAACATCTCAATCATGCTGAGAGTCTGGTGCCGATCAACTTCTCAAAGGTTAAAATATCTGCTAAATGAAAGTGCAGAACAACGTTTGAAGATATATCATACAAGAAGATTAACCACTAAAACATCATCATTATCATCATCTAAGCCTCATCCCAATTAATTGGGTTAACTACATGAATCCTATTCCACCATCCCACTCTATCAAGGGCAAGATCTTCAGTTAGATCATAGGTCAACAAGTCTTTTCTAACTACCTCCACCCAATTATCCACCAAAACAAGGAAAAAATCACAAAGAAATCTAGGTATGTTTGTGACAATGTTTAATCCTGACTCAAGGATTAGCTACCAACTCATGTTTCGGCCTGATAACTGGTCAGATCAACCCAAAAACTCACCTACCTTGGATTGGTTTTGACATGAAGACTCAGCTAAGTGACTTGGAAAATTCGGTCAAGTTCTCGTCAAGATCAGATGATCCAGCTTGTTTTCCAAGTTTTCTTCTCTCTTGCTCTTCTCGCTTACATTAATGGCAAAAACAGAGAACTTCATCCCCTCCTAAAACCATCCTTAGCAACAGAGAAATTTCTCTCTATGAAACTCCCTCCCGCCCGAAAACCATCCTCAAAAAGATCTCCCTCCCTAAACCATCCTCAAAAAGAGAGAAATTTCTCTCTATGAAACTACATCCGAGAACCATCCTCTCCTTCCCTCCCTTGTTTGCATCAAAATCTCTCTTGAAACTTTCTGGATCTTCCTAAAAAATCTATATTGGAATCCAAAGGGAGATCTAGTCAGTGTATACAGCTGTAAATGGAGCTAACAACTCGGAGGGAAATCTCCCTCTCTCTCGAAATGAGTTGTTAGAAACTTCGCTCTTAAAGGTGTCAAGATCTGTGCCATTACTTGATAGTTATTAATTTTGACTCACAATCAACCCACCCGAGTCTCCGATTCACTCGACTTGCCAAGGTTTCAACCAAATCCAGTTTTCCAGCTTTTAAACACTGGTTTGTGCAGCATGGTAAATCTCAGGTTTTTTTATTTTTTACCAAAACTTTTTAATCCTCAAAAAGAAGTGATTGGTTTCTACAGATCATCCAAGGCAGAAAAAGCAAAGACGCTGAAAGGCGTGGTTTTCAATTGTTTTCCTTCCATCTCCTGCTTGGAACAAAATGGATAGAGAATATCCAATCAGATTCTATCAGTGCTTCCGCCATCCAAGTAGGGCCTTGGATGTTACTTCAAAATTCATAAAGGAAAAGAAAGCATACAACAATATTTTTCATAACATTGTTTGATCAAAACAATATTGATGCAACTAACAGGGAGAAAAAAGGCAGAGAAAGAAATCCAGCAGAGTCGCAGAGAAGATAGGCATTACCTGTCGATCTCCTGTGCCATTTTGTTAAGATTCCTCGTGGCCCCCTCAAGTGTCTGATGCCGCACACTCACACTAAGAGCCTCAATACAGACATTGTCGATATTGTGGGCCTCATCAAACACCACAACGCATTCCTTCTGCATCTCCTTAGATATCACACCTGCAACTTTCGGATCAAGCAGATATTGGTAGCTGTAGACAACAACGTTTGCAAACTGTATCATATGGCGTGCCAAGAAATATGGGCACCAGCCTTTTTCCTTCCCAAAGTTTCGTAGATCCTGTAATGTGTAGACACCAGGCGGCAGTATGACCTCAGAGTTAACCTTTTCGTAATTCTCAAAGAACGGGCAGGTGGGTATGTTGGGGTTCTCGGCAGCAAGGGCACGGACCCAGCTTGCTGTGAGCTTGCGGCAGCCGGCATCAACAGAGTCACGTGTGGCTGAGGAGACAACGGTGGGATTGATGCAAAGGTTCTTGCGAGAGCTGAGACCGAGTGCGAGGATCCGAGCAGAAGGACCAAGGTGGCGTAATTGATAGTCATAAAGGAGGCGAAGCTCAGCTAGAGTTTTCTCCATCTCATGGACAGTTCGAGTGCAGTACAGGAGCTTGGGAGCGGTGGAGGGTTTAGCAAGGGCATAGCTGGTGATGAGAGAGAGGAGAGCTATGGTCTTTCCGGTGCCAGTGGGCATTTCCAAAAGGCAATGACCTTTGGCATCTAAGGCACGCTTGAGGTCTAGCATGTAAGAGTATTGCTCTGGGTAGATGTGATCATATGGGAAGTAGACAGTCACGTCTTCTATCTGGAACTTCATTGTAGGCTTTATCACTGCCCTTTGGTTTCTAGCCCTCTTTTAGGAAATAAATTTTTCCTTAAGTTGCAAAAAAATCTTCTACTCAAGGATTGCCTCAAGCTTGCTCTTCATAATCCCATCATTGCTCCTAAATCTGCTCCTGCTCTCATTTATGGATTCTGAAACTAGGAATTTTCTTTCATGAGAAGCTAATAGAGTGCATAGAATAAGAAGATGAGACCAACTGAATCAATGAACAGCAGTTACAGCACAGTGAGAAAATTTTGCACATTTAGTCATGAGACCTTCAGATCCATTTCAATATAACCATTTGCATTCACTTAAAACAAGTAATTGCTTATGTTACTATCAGTAGATTTCAGGAAAATACATGTAAAAAGAAACAAGAATGATTGGACTAGTAACGACTTGTATATCAGATGACAGATAGGGATAGTAAATTAACAATCTTCTGTCCATTTGCACATAAAATAAGACCATAAAGCGAAAGAAAATCATCATCGTGTTTGCATATAAAATGCGACAATTACAAAACATAATCATCATTGTCATGTTCTTGTCCCAGATAATTGGCATCAGCTTTATGGATCCTTTTTTTCCATACATTCTATCTAAAGGAAAACAAAATATGCAACAAAATCACATGTCATGCAGTTTTATTAAAATGCTAAAAAATTACAGAATTTCATAATAAGAAAACCTAAAAGTAAGAAGAGAGTCGCGTAAGAAACCTAAAAATAAAGAAAAGAGTGGATGAGTGCAGAGGACGTGCTCATCTAAAGGTAACAAAGTTTTTTAATTATAACAATAAAGATTTATCACAATTGTACTAATTTTGCAACATTGTTCGTTCTAGTAGAAATACCAAGATAGTCATTTCAATACTACATCCATTCTTTTTTCCTTCTCTCAACAGACAACTAGTCTCCTACTAGCAATACCGAGAGAAGAAAAAGAGCAAACATGAAGACCTTCACAAATCACCTTCATTTCAGCTTTATCAGAAACTACCTGCGTAGCTCGTTCAGAGAAGGCCACTATAATAATTCCAGCATTGACTCTAAGCCACTGGGCACCACCTGCTGCAAAAGCTTCAGGATTATGATTGATATGTAAAAGTTCTGATGCAGTACAACTAACCAATTGCTCTAAATGCTCGAACTGATAGAGCGTGGTGAATTAATCCCTTTATTTCATAGCCTAGGTCAGACTTGCTTCACAGAGGTTAGGCATCGGCCAAACACTCCTTCGTGGGCCCCGCTTCACATGGGTCTCGCCTCACACGAGTCGCCCGCCTCACACGGATTGCCCACCCCGAGTGTGCTCCTACTTCATATAGGCTACCCCACTCGAGCCCGGTATGAAAATGCCCCTGCATTAATCACCTCTGGTAAGGAGTCTCAAACACAAGACCTCCCACTCTGATACCACTTTGGACGCAAGACAACTAACCACTTTCTCTAAAAGCTCAAACTGATAGAGCGTGGCGAATTAATCCATTTATCTCATAGCCCAAGTCAGGCTGCTTCACACAAGTCAGGCCTTTGGCCAAACCCTCCTTCGTGGGCCCCACTTCACATGGGTCTCGCCTCACACGAGTCACCTGCCTCACACGGGTCGTCCACCCTGAGTGTGCTCCCGCTTCACACCGGTCACCCCACTCAAGCCCGGTGTAGTTCACTTTCCCAAGTCTTATGGTGACCACCTCCATAAAATCTTCTTTCTTATTTCTTCCTATGCCACTTGAGTATGTACAAAGTTGACTAATTGGAACACAGGATTGCTTCGAATTAGGTCTTTAAATATCTTATTCTACGGGATAGAACTCTGAACTGTTCTGAATTGAAATGTAAAAAAAAAAATCCAGATTTGAAGACAATTACAAACGAATTCAATGGAAAGGAGAAGATGGTAGAATAAAATAAATCTAGCAACACATGATGTATCAATGACACCACATGCCTACAAATGCAACAATGCACAAGATATAGTAGTAGTAGTGGTAGTAATAATAATAATCTGTGTGGACAGGGCTAGCCATCTTTGAGCCTTTTCCCTCCGCTAGATTTGAAGACACTACATACAAATTCACTAGAAGAGAGAAAATGGTAGAATAAAATAAACCTACCAATATATGCTGGATCAATGACACCAAATGCCTATAAATGCAACAATGCGCAAAGAAAAAAAAAAAAAACAAAGATCCATGTAAACTGGACTCATCGTCTTTTATGAGCCTTTTACCTCTGCTAGATGATGAACCAAGAAAGAAATTTTCTCTTAAAACTCTTCTCAATAACTCAAGCATAATAGAGTTGCACACTCCATAAGGAACTTATATGGTTAAACATAAAAAAAAATTATCACAAGAAAACTTTCAATCTCGAGTTAGTGATTGGGACATCACGCATGAGGTACCTCCACTACGCACGTACGAGAGGAGAAGGAGGAGGATCCCACCGTCGATCTACCTTGGCGACAGCATGGATTGAAGACCCACAACTTGTGGTAGGAATGTTGAGTCTTAGAGTCTAGAGTGGACCCGATCATGGCCCATCATGTCATGATCATGGCCCACTACTATAGAACTTCGTAGAATTTTGGGTTTTATTATTTTTCATGCTTAAGTTTTTTATGGTTGGATTGGATTGGTTAGTAGTTGTTTGGTTTTTATTATTTTTTATTTGGACCTTTTTTGCGCACATGGCGCAGAGACACTAGTCATTCTCCTCTCTTAGGATTTCTTTTAAAACTCCAAAAGTGGGGGCGTGGGATTTTTTTATGCATGGAATAATGAAAAAAAAAAACTTGTTTTCCCTCTTCTCTGTGTGTGTAGAGACGTGTGCCATAAGAGGATGGGAAACCCCGCTTATTCATCAAGGGAAGATTACCGAGGTATGAAGCCTCATCCTGATTCATCCACCACCACCACCATCCCATCCACGTTTTCCGACCCAAAAGAGCAGCCTAACAGCAATTGTGCATCTTCAAGATTCAACCCGAAACGGGCCCGTAACCGTTGACAGGGCACTACGATCACACCGTGCGATGAATCGAGGCGAAACTTGAGGGACCAAGACTCCAGCCCGGGTAGACCAGATTGGTGGTGGACCCCACCCCCACACGTCCCCCCACGCATGCAAGCTACCCGCGCACATGCGGGCCTTTTCTTCATGGTTTGATTCCTTCCTCTGGCAGGCCTTCCTTTCTACTCCAAACCCCTTTTTGAATCAACCGATTTGGACTCCCGGTTTGAGAGAGATGAATTTTTTATTATTTTCCCTGATTTTTTCCTATTTTCTGCAAAATCCCCAAATCAGTTATGTTCTTCAAATTAACCAGATTTGTTCTCAATTCTCAACCCAATAAACTTTTCTAATCTAGAAACCCTAACCCTAGGTTGCCAAACCTTCACTTTTCCACAATTTTAGAACCCTAATCTTTCCCTAATTTGCGGTTAGAGAATCTCATTAATGACGGAACAATCCGACACAAGCTTGAGGATCTCCACATCCCTTGGAACTGATTAGATTGATTATATTGGATTGGAATCAGCCCTAACTTGCGTGTAGGCTTGGATCTCCACGGATTCCCCAATTGAATGGTTTGACCTTGTTGTAGGATGTGGAAATTTTGAATATTGCTTAATTATTTTGGTGATCTTAGTCTGATTTCTTGCATATCATAGTAAATTTTCATGTCCTGCATCAGTTAGTTTTGAGAGAAAGTATCTTTCTTGTGCATTAATTGGATTTGTAGGCATGTAGCTTCCATCAGTCAAGCATGTGTGGCAAGATCTATTTTATTTTATCATCTTCTTTCCCTTCTCTATTAAGCCCCCTTTTTTTCCTGCATATAAAGACTATCCAAATTGTGCATACCATTATTGATGGAGCATATCTCTAAATTCACACTAAAAAGAAAGCCAAATCACCATCACATCAGCACAACAATGCCAAGCATATGGTTGAGGAGTCAACCATTTTTTAAATGGCACAAAACTAGCACAAGAGTTTGGCCTTAAAACATAAAGGATTTTGAAAGAAGTCATTTGAAGGAAAAATGCAAGAAGGACACCCTCACCACTCGCCCCTCACTTAAGCCGCTCGGTTCTCTCAATCCACAAAACAAGACTGAATTTTAGCCGTTGCATCACCAATCACCGCTAGTAGAAGATCGTTTCTCTAAATTTTTAGGGGCATTGGAACAAAACAAATGAGATATAGTTTCTCCCCTTTTTCCAATCCATACAGTTGATTAATGCATCTGACTTCATCTTTTCTAAAGCTCAAGACAGAAGTATTTTAATATCCTTAATCATCCCCTCTTTTTTAATTTTGGATGAAGATTTAAAGTTTTTAGCTTTTTCCTCCATCTGATTTTTAGCTTATTCTACATCATTTATTTATGTGGAGCCCACTATGGTGCGTGTAATGGCATAATACCTGCCCAGCAGGATCTATCCAACTATCGTGCCAGCCACAATGTGATTTGGAGGTTTTTTGGGTGGCTGTGGATTGTTTTCTAAGGTGTGGCCCACCTGATGATCGCCTAGGCCTGATTTTTGGTGCATCTCATCATCATGGTGAGGCTCACTTGATGCGTTGGTTGAACGCATGCATACAACAGAGTGGGGCCCTGCCATTGAGAGTTTGAGAGCTGAGACTATACTGTGTCTGCTGTTGGTGATTCATTAAGACATTAACTAAGTTAGCGGGCTTAGTAAATTATTGGTATGATTGTTTTTGGCCTGAATATGGGTTTTGGCTTTTCATAGCTTGTCTGAATATGCTTTTACTTGAAAAATAAGCATATCTTTATATTTTTTTTCTTTTTTGAGAAATGATGAGATAGTCGTTGCATCATAGTAAGTTACAATACAACTATTGTATCCCTGCAACATGTTAAATGCATAGAATATCCAATCTGGCAAAATATGGACCACACCATGATTATCACCTCAAATGAAAATCAAGCCGATTCACTCATCGTGTGGGCCACACCAATACATTGAGTCATTCCATTAGCTGTCCATCGATTTTGATGCTGTGTCCTGATCGATGAGTTGATCAGTTAAATTTCGAATGATCATCATGGTGTGTCCTTCCTTTTCTATGGTTGGATATTCTATACAGGTGACATGTTGACAAAAAAACCGTGGTTGTTTCATAACTTATGATCAGTGTTTTAAATAGTGTGTAACATGTTGTGTAGTGTTTGGCCCTCAATAGCAAGCAGCGTAAGCTACGTAGTGTGTAGCCTAAGCTACGTGATACTTCTGTTTTTAAACATAAAAATTGGGAAAATATGATAAATAGTAAGGGAAAACAATGAAAATGCCTAAAACGGAGACCACCGCCATTACGGTTCAAAAAAAAAAAGACCACCACCATTATCACGTGGACACTACACCACAGGGCAGCCACTAAAAAAACAAGTGGTGGCCATATGATGGACTTGAAAAGTTAAATCCATACCATATACTGAGCCACACCATAGAAAACAAAGCACAGCCACCCAAACACCTTCGAAGAAGCATGGATTGCATCCATGCCACACACACACACAACAGCAAGCCCTCAAGCCCCCCCGCCTAGATCCTACAACATTGCATAGTAACCGGCACTCTAAAATGAAAACAATCCAAAAGAAACCATAAGGGGCCGTTTGGATGCCTGTAACTTCTCTAAAATGTTAAAAAGTTACAGGTGACAAACTTACAGTTGGTGTTTGGGGGAGAAAAGTCACAGGCAACATTCTCCCAACCTGTAACTTTCTTACAGGAAAAAGAGACGAAAATCTCACAGGGAGATGAGTCGTTTTTCAAGTATACAGGTAACGGTCGGAATTTTTTAAATCAAAATGTCTTGGTAGACGCGCAGTTGCATTGAAGGAAGCCTACCTGCCCTCAGCCCTCCAGCGTCTCCATCTCCCTCTCTCTGTCTCCTTCTCCCTCTCTCAGCAGTCTCTATCTCTCTCTCCCATCCAGCTCCAACAAGCTTGTGCCCTAAAAAACCCCTCTTATGTTTTTTCGGTGCTCGTCTTTTGGGGTTGACGGAGGCGTGATGGTTTTTGCTCAGTGGGACCCACCATCTTGTGCGTGTTTTATCCACGCTGTCCATCCATTTCTTCGTATCATTTTAGGTCTCGATCCCAAAAATTAGGCAGATCTAAATATCGAGTGGACCCCACCACAGGAAAACTGTAGTGATTGAAAGTCCACCACTAAAAGCCTCTAAGGGCCACAGTAATGTTTGCTTGACATCCAACCTGTTTACTAGATCATACTAGGGCTGTCAATGGGTTGGATACGGGCCGGATTAGTGATGATCCTAATCCGATCCGATTAAGGATATATTCGACCCAAATCCGACCCGAATCCGATTCGGATCACAAGTGTATGATTCAAACCCGACCCGTTTAGATATTTTCGAAATCCGTATCCGATCCGAATATGATCCGACCCGATATCCGAATATGATCCGATATTCGAATATTATGATTTTCAGGCCCGCCCAGCCCATTGAAACCTACTTTTATTATTTTATATACTATCTTTAATCGGATCGAGTCCTTAACGGGCCGGATCACGGTCGATCTGAATCCGACCCGAATATTAAACGGATCATCTTTTGGTATCCATATCCGACCCGATTACCCGATTATTGATCCGAATCCGATTAAATTGGATCGGATACGGATCGGATACGGATCAAGATCCGTGCCGTTGACAGCCGTAGATCATACAGACCTGGATGGAGGGGAAATGCAAGTACCAATTTAATCCAAAACTTTAGTGGCCCATAATAACATTTTAATAATGGATGTTCAATCAATATTGTTTTCAGTGATGTGGTCCCCTTGAGGTTTGGATTCACCCCATTTTTTTTTTCTCATCCTTAAAATGATCTGAAATAATTAATGGATGGCTTGGATGAAACACATACATCACGATGGCCCACATATCACGTTAGCAGCCAAACCCCAATAGTATACCAAAAGTGACTGCTACTGATGGTGCTTTGTGGGCCCCACCATGATTTATGTGTTATATCCATGACATCCATCCATTTCATATTATTATTTTATGTCATCAACTAAAAATGAGGAACATATAACTCCTAGGTGGACCACACCACATGAAAGAGTGGTGATATAATGCTTACAAGTTCGCTTCATAATCATCCAGTTGCACACATGATTTCTTACAAGTTCTATCCTCACATCCTCACATGTATTGTAGAAAATGAAATTTTTTTTTTTGGATATGCTTACCTTAATCTACATTACAAGCATTTCAAAAAGGCCTACTATTATTACCTACTTGTTGATTAGTTTAGGAAAAAAATCGACTCAACTATTCATTTACATGGGCTCAACAAAATAAAATGCTTTTATCAAGCTTTTTTATGTGTTAATATGATTTTTAAACGATTGCCTACTACAAGCTGTAGCTAGTGTGAATATACAACGTATTACCTGTAACTAATTTATAGGTTATCCGAACACAAAAACTAAGTTACTTATGATTAAGTTACAGCTTACACCCAAACAGAATTACTTGTAACTTTCTTTCACTTATAAGTTACCTGTAACTTACAACTTTAAAATCTTTCAGGCATCCAAATAGGAATCTTCATCCGAAATGAAAAAGAACTCATTAACAGATATTAAGAGGCAAAAGCATACCTCTATCAAGCTCAAGAAGAGATTCAATCAATAAAAAAACTGGATGTTTGAGCTTTGTTGCCATACGGATATAAAAATGAAGAAATTTGATTTTCTCCTTCGCTTGAGCTCCAATGATCTTGAAAATACAACAAATACACCTTCTTGCAAGGTTGATTGATCAGTCAAAATCTCCCCTTCAATGGCTTTATGGATCCAAAGAGTCGAAGAAAGTTATTTGGGGCGGAGGGATGCTTGCATCGACGGAGTGTTTTGAAGGAAGGTATTTCAAAAGTTCAAAAACCCTTTTGTTGCAACTTTTAAGGAGTTTACAAAAACAACCTCATTGATATGGCATTTACATTCCAATACCTTTTTCAAAAAGGTTTCCAATAAACTACACGTTTCAAGGCCAAGCCAACGCGGATTAGCTACTGACGGCTTCAGTAACTATCTCGCTACTGAAGTAACGTCACCAAGTTTTGTGGGGCCCACCATGATGTATGTTTTGTATCGACACCGTCCATCCACTTTACGAGATCATTTTAGGGAATCAGCCAAAAAAATGAAGCAAATCCAAAGCTCAAGTGGACCCATCACAGAAAACGGTGGGGACAATGATGCCCACCGTTCAAACCTTCCTACGGCCCACCATGATGTTTATTTGAGATTCAACCTGTTCATAAGTTCAAGCAGACATGAACGAACGGAAAACACAAATATCAGCTTGATCGAGTGGCCCCCAAGAAGTTTTCAATGGTAGGCGTTCAATCCCCACTGTTTTCTTTGGTGGGGTCCACTTGAGCTTTGTATCTGTCTCATTCTTTGGCTCATGCCTTAAAACGATCTCTCCAATTGAACGTATGGCGTGGATACAACACATACATCATGATGGGCTCACAGAATCCAGGCCAAGCTCCATCCAAGCCCAGTCAGCAATGTGGAATGTAAGTACGAATCCAGTATTAAAAGATGGGAATTTCTCTGAAGATGATTTGTAGATTAGACAGAGAGATAAAATATTTTGTATTAAAAAATAGATAATTCTCCCAACAGATTTACAAATGTGTATGGAGATGTCAAATATTTTATATTAAAATAAAAAGAAAAAAGAAAAAAAACAGACGAAGAAGAGGAACACAGATGGAAAGTCTGATAGTTCTTACTAATAAGTCTGAAAGTGCAATCTTAACCCTCCAATCATGAAGTAATGCGGAGATTGAACAACCACCGTGGAAATATTCATATGGCCACGGTTTTATGTTAGGATAAGTTTTTTGTGCTTTCAATTCATCCCAGTGGGAATGATCTTATAAATGGTTTGGATGGCATATAAACATCACGGTGGGCACAAAAGGTTTCAACGGTAAGCATTTCTATCCCCACTTTTCCCTCTCCTGTGGCCCACTTGAGTTTTGGGTTTGCCTCTTTTTTTATTTCATGGCCTAAAATGTGGTAGAAAAATGGATGGACGGGATGAATTTCTCATAAACATCTAGATGAGCCCCACCTAGCTTCCCAGTGCCGGAACCTCCTGCGAGAGCCTTTTGGTAGGCAAGACACAAGGGCTAGGGGTGTCAATGGGCCGGGTTAGGCTGGGCAAAGCTCTGCCCAAGACGGGCCTACCTCTCTCAACATATGCCCAAACCCGGCTTGGACCCGTGACGGGCCCCAATAGTCTAGCCCAAGCCTGGCCCAAGATACAATGTATAGTCCGGCCCGAACTCAGCTCTAGCCCAAGCCCAGTCTTTCACATAAAAAGAGAATTTATCCTTTAATCCCACACTTTTCATATATGAAAAAAAATTCATCAATACACTATATAAAATAAAAGGAGTTTTAGGGGGGAGATGGATTTTTAAGAAAAATTTGTATAAAATTTAAATTTTGAAAGGAGGGAAAATATTTTAATTAAAATTATAAATTAAAAAATATATTTGATTCGGGCCGAGTTGACAAGCTTTTGAACAGCCTAGTCCAAGTGTAGCCCGTTTAAAAAACGGGCTTATACTTTAGGCCCGAACCTAACCCGTGGGCCTGATATCTAGTCCAAGCCCGGCCAAGGCGAGCCAGGCCCGAAAGCCCGTCGGGCCAACCCGGTCCATTAACAGCCCTAACGAGGGCTAACGTAGACTGAAATCCTCTACACGCTTGTTGTATGAAGAGCGTGCAGGTACAACAATCGAGTTCTAAGGTATTTCCATCAAACATGTGAAATCTCCAACGTTCATCTGGTGGTAAACCACTTTCTTTGACCTCTATGCAATAACTACTCTGATATAAAACATATGTGAGCCACAAAACAGTAAATGATGGGTATGGGAATGCCCACCACAAAAATGCTAGGGGCCTATCTTGTTGTTTTTATATGCCGTCAAGTTATCATCAAGATCTTAATTCGAGTACACCATTTGAATTTATATGTTTTTGTGGTGATGTGGCCCAATTGAGTTTCTATCACCTTGATTTTTATAATTTACCGTTAAAAATGGGATAACTGAACTTATGGACGGATTAGATTTCAAAAAAATATCATGATCGACAAAGATGAATTGTTGCATGCACTTCTAACAACAGTAAAAGAATCTGATCCCAGCATGCAGAATGTGCAGTGAGTAACTCACCACACTATTAAACTTTGTGGGACCCACTGTGATGTATGTATCATTCTCCATGCCATGCATCTATTTTTTCAGCTAATTTTAGTGGATGAGCCGAAAATCGAAGCATATCCAAAGCTCAAGTGGACAACACCACAAAAAATAATGGTGATAATAACATCCACCGTTGAAACCTTCCTAAGGCCCATAGTGATGTTTACTTGTTATTTAACCTGATGTGGATGAATAGAAAACAAAAATATAACCTTGATTTAAAACTTCTTTGACCCATAAGAAGTTTTCAATAGTAGGCATTCAATTCCCACTGTTTCCTAAGGTGTGGTCCACTGAAGAGTTGGATATACTTCAATTTTGTGCACATGCCCTAAAATGATCCATATGGACGACGATTAAAATACATACATTACAGTCAGTCTCCCAAAGTTTACTTACCATGCTGTAGTGTGCTGAGTTACAACACAATTCAAGTCATTCTTGCTAGAGTTTGGTTTTGGGTGGAAAAATGCACAGACGGTATCAGTAAACTGCATTCTCAACACATTGAATGGTATCCTCTTGTAAGAGAAACCCAATGAAAAGATCAAATTTCATAAGCCTTGTCACTCACTAGTCCAAGCCCAACCCAAGGAGGGCCAAGCTTAGAGGCCTGAAGGGCCAACCCAACTCATTGACACCCATGGCAATAATCATGGATGACCTTCCATCAAATCTTTTGACAAGGTTAGGGTCAGGTATTGCAAGCAAGGGGTTGAGGCTCAGGTGAGCTCCTATAATGCCCCAGTTTCTAGGATAAAGTTAAGTAGATATAAAGATTTCAAAGTGAGTTTAATATGATTGGGTAGTCAAAAAGTAAAGTGGACAATCAGATATTTTTATCTAATGCTAAGTAACTCTTTCAACGGTTGGTTTGATGAATGAAGTGTATGAGGGTATATGAGGGTCAAAAGTTTGTTAGTGTATATGTGTGAGTAAATGTGTGTATATGTGTGTTCATTTACTCATCTTTATAAAAATAAATCTAGTTGCTAAAATACACACACGAGAGAGCACTCGTATACCTACTCATGCACAAAAAATTTCGAATTATTAGATAAGGTACATTTCCACTTAAAGGTAGGTGATGTGAGGCCCAAGGGTCTCCCCTTTTGATGCTCCCCATGTACATGATGTATATGTGTTCACTGGCACGAGTTTGCACATGTGCGGGGTCGTGCGGGTGTGGGGGCACAGTCATGCACATATGGAGGATCACTCACACTCTCTTGGAGGTATAGACACATACACATGAGGGTGTGGACGAGCACATGTAAGAATACGATCACATATTCACTAGAAGTCAAGATACACATACAAAGAGTGTAGTTGCACACAAACGAGAGGCCAAAGTGAATGGATAAGAAGGGTTGCTTTAATGGTGGATTTGCGATAGGCAATTACTTCTTCGAACAAATGATTCTAAACAGCTCTAATGAGTCCATTGGAGCTCGTGGACCCTTAAAATCGAAGGTTCAAAGCCGTTTTTATGGTGGGTTTCGAAAGAAACCTCTTGGTTTTCAGTTTAGTTGGAATCCAACTAGGATTCCGGGATGTTTTAGCAAATCGTGAATTCTTTCAAATTACAATTGAATGGTCTGGATTGATTGGAGATCCTAGAGTTTCCGAAAATGGAATCTTTCTCTTCTATTGTTGCATGTGACGCGAGAACGAAAATACCGATGTTCGAATTTGTTAGTGCACTTTTCTGTAGCATACTCGTGCACCTTATTAGTCAATCACGTGGGTCCTTGTGTCATAATGTCGGTTGAGCCTTGGAAAGTTGAAACCAAAGATTCAAGTGGACCAGAAGCATCAAGGAAGAAGAACAGATAAATGAGATGCGTTGGTGACCCTAATCCTTTTGAACAAAACACCCAAATCCTCTTAGATGACTTGGACCAACTAGGAATACCCTTAATCATCCTTATTAGCTTTAGATCATATAGAAAAACATGATAAATTAGGTTAATAAAAGAGGTGAAAGCTGTTGTAAACAAATCAACCCAAACAGCGATTTTCGATTGATCTTCGATCAATCGGACAGTGGTTTTGATGGGACACCGATCAATCCAACAAAGGTTCCGATCAATCAGAATTTGGTCAAGAGAATTCAAAACTCTTTGGATAGATTTTTGATCAATCGGATAGTGCCTCTGATTAATTAGATGTGGTCTTTCCGATCAATCGGATAATGATTCTAATCAATCGAAATTTGTTCTAGAGAATTTAGAAAATTCACTGGACATATTTTCGATTAATCGGATGTGACCTCCAATCAATCAGACTATATTCCGATCAATCAGAGACACGCGAATCTGCCCATTTTTTAACCGTTGGAAGAAAATCTATAAAAGGAGGGAGGTTCATTTTAAGGCAAAAGAGAGGGATTTTAAGGAGTTAGAAGCTACCACCATTGCATACCATTAGAAGCTTTAATCCTAACCCATTGCAATTCATTCTTCTTGTGACTCATCACAAGCTTGGAGCATTCAAAGTTCAAATGAGAATAGACTTGTTCCCTCTTGATTCCTAAAAGTTTAGACACCTTAATCATTGGTAAATCATTTGTCTAAATACTACATAAGAATCTAAATAGGTATATTCTTCTAAGAAACTCATTTCCTACCATTTATAGAGGTTTCACCACCTCCTAGCACCTTGGGCATTTCCGTCGGAGCATCATATGCAAGGCGGCTGATCTCAGAGTTGGAGCATTAACGACACTACGACATCAAATATCGGGGGAGTACAATGGGAGTTAATTCAAGCAGGGGAGAGCAAGAAGAAGCAACCTGAAGCAGCGCTACAACGGGTCTCAAATCCAACAAATAAGGTTGTCATTTATTAGAGTCCATCCACTTTATTCCCAGTGGGAATTGAATGTAGAGTTTGTTTGTCAAACTCGAATTTAGGGTCGTTTGTTGATCCTTGGCTTGTTAGTTGAGCCTAAAAGTCTAGGGACGTTTGTCGTTCCTTAACACATTTGTTGGGCCTAAATTCCAAGGACGTTTGTCGTTCCTTGGCACGTTTGTCTGGCCTAAACAAGTCTCCAAAGGAAGCTACCAACACAGGTGTAAACGTGTTGGTTGGGGGGAACCTATAAATTCCTCGGTAGGGTGGATCCGAGTTAAAACACCCAGGTTGAGAGGAACATGATTTAAACTCCCTCGTGAATGCCGGTGTACTCAAAGGGGTTAAGTACTTGAACCAAGAGTAGAGTAGACCCAAAGTCGAACTACTATACATCGTTGCGTTTGTGATTGTATTTGAACACATTTCTTGTTATGCATTCTGTTTAGTTATTCAATTATGAATGCTTAATCAGAATGTATGCCAGGCATTTGATAGGCACATCCACACACACAAGTTGTACTTTCACTTCTTGAGTAGACTCGAGCTTATATGATATATCCTTATATAGTCTACTTAGGTTGCATAGATTAGGTGCTTTATTAGTTTAATCATTTAATAATTTATGCATGCTTAGACTAAGTTGCTTATTGCACATTATATGTTAGTCTTGTGATTTGACCTACTTAGGCTTGGAAGCCGAAGTATTCTTGCTTACTTAGTGTTAATTGTTAAAACTGTTAAGTAAGCGAAAATAATTTTAAAAAGATTCTAATCACACCCCCCCCCCCCCCAGGACTTAGCCATAAGTCTAGTTGCTCCGCTCTATAGTTTCCACACGCATACGTGTCCCCAAGTGTAATCAAAGTGACGTAATTTCAAAATTCGGCTTAATCTTATAACATATCCTGAATTTTGAGTTGGGGTGTGATCAGGGATCTATGGTTTGGGTTGAATGAACTATAATCTTTGTTGTAAAAATGACTTACGTAGTTGAGAAAGATGAGAAGAACATGGAACCTACAACGGAGCCAACGCAGTTATTGTTGATGCTGAACTTCTCGGGACTGAATGACCAAGGTTTTCTTAATGATCTAGATCTACTAATGATGGGCCCCTTCTAATCATGGGTTAGATCAATTCTTTAAATGGAATTTTTGTTGGAAATGTTTGACATGCTAGGGTGGTTCGACAATTTCATTTTTATGCATGCACATGCATGTGTTGCACACATGTTTCTGGTTGCACATGTGAGCAACCAAACATCGGCTTATGGATTAAATTAGATTATTAAATGAGTCAGGCTTGAAAATCAACCATCAGAGGGCATTTGAATTGTAAATCGATGTTCCACGACGCTTCATTAGGTTGTCTAGTTGTAGTTGCATGATCATTAAGTGGGTCATATGATCAGAGCCTTTGATCACTAATATTCAAATAAAGATTGGGTTTGAATCATAGAATAGCATCGAAACCAATTCAGAGCACAAACCATTTCGTACATAAACACCAAATAGAAACTTATTTCAAAGTTATTGGAAATTGTAGTAGAGCTAAGAGAATCCTATGGGATTGTTTGGTTGCTTGGATTTAGAATGAATTGGATTCCAAATCCCAAATATATTGGAATCCAATATATTTGAAATCCTCAATTTTGTTTGACATCCTGTAGTTGAAATGCCCTGGAATTGAAATTTTTTGTTTAGCTGGATAGATTCTAAAATCATTGGAATCATGCAAGTTATTCACGTAAACCTGAATTTAATTAACTAAATATTTAAAATATCTTCATATGATATACATGTGTAACTTTGTACATAATCAATGTTAATAATCCCATCAAAACATACATTTTGGGTAAAATTTAAGTGTTTCCAAGTTTCTGGTGGTCCACAAAGTGAGCCCACCAATTTTAAACAAATGTATCAAAAGCTCATATGTAAGAAATAACAAATAAAATTAATTTTGATGCATTTCAAATTGATTCCAATGTATTTCTCTATGATCAAAATTTACACAAATCATTATTGTTAATCAATTTCTCTATGATTTATATTTATTCTAAGAAAAATCCATTCACATTTTCGTAGCATTTTTCCAAGATGAACAAATGCAATAGTAGTGGCTGACAGATATCTGTTAGTGCACTTTTCTGTTGCATACTAGTGTACCTTATTTGTCAATTACGTAGGTCCATGAGTCTAGGTGTCAGTTGAGCCTAAAGAAGACGAAGATGGAAGACTCAAGCGGACCTGCTGCATCAAAGAAAAAGAAACAGGTAAATGAGATGCCTTGGTGAGCCTTAAACCTTGAACTAAACCAAAACTCAAACATTTAGACAACCTTGAGTCCTTAACCCATTAGGCACACTTTTAGTCATCTTAGATTGGCCTTAGGTGTCCCAAAAGATCACCCAAAGAATGGCCAAGAAGGTTACATGAGTTGCTGTAATACAAGTCAGACAAACAACACAACTTATGTGTCTACTGACTGGTCGTCAGAGGCCCCAAATGCTCGATTTTGGGGGTAAGAAGAGATATTTTAGTGCATTAAAAGCCACTCTCATTGCCCATACCATTAGGCTCTAATCCTAAGCATTTCAAATCATCTTCCTTATGTTTGATCATAAGATGGAGCATTTAAAGCTCATGTGAAGATGGACTTACTCTCTCTTGATCTTTAGATGTTTATGCACCATGACCATAGGTAGATCCTTTGTCTAAACCTCTCTAAAGATCCTTTTAGGTAGAATTCCTCTAGGTAACCAACTCCTACTAGTTGTAGAGAATTCACACCATCTCCTATCATCTTGGGCATCTCAAGAGTATCACATGCGAGGTGATTGATCGGTGGAGCTGAGGTATTGACAACGTAGCGGCAACATGATCGGGGGAGCAAGGGGAGCTGATTGAAGCATGGGAGAGCGGAAATCAAGAAGCACGAATCAGCGCTAGACAAGCAGCTCATCTGACAAGTAAGTGTTATTTAGAGAGCCCAGTTGCACTCCTTCCTCGTTGATGATTGAGTGTGAGAGTTTGGATTTACAAACTCGATAAAATCTCCAAGGGGAGCCTCCGAAGGGTTGGGAGGAACCTTGTCAAACTCCTGGATAGGATGAATCTCTTAAACATCTTGGTTGAGCGATGAACCAGTAAAATCTCTGTAATAGGTTATGAGGAACCTCATCAAACTCCCCAGTAAGGTGGAACCGATTTAAAACATCTAGGTTGGGAGGAACCTGATTTAAACTCCCTAGTGAATGCTAGTGTGCTCAAGGGATGAATACTTGATCCAAGAGTGGAGTAGACCTATAGTTGAACAACTATACATGCTTGTGTTTGTGATATATTGGAGCACATTGTTTCTTAGCATTGTATGTTTAATTGCTTAATTATAAATGCTTGATATGAATGTATGCTAGGCATTAGATAGACACATTCACACACAAGATGTACTTTCACTAAAGTAGTGCAGACTTGAGCTCATATGATTTATTCTCATATAGTCTACATAGGTTGCATAGATTAGGTTATTGATTAGTTAAATTATTTGATAATCTATACATGCTTACATTAGGTTGCTTATTTTCTTTATCTTATGCTAGTCTTTTTTATTAGTTTATGACTACTAATTAGTTTAATTAGGCAATGGGTTTTTAAAAAAATTTAAACGGTCCTAATCACTCCCCTTCTAGGACTTAGCCATAGTTCTACAAGCTTCGCTCCAAGCTTCTACACGCTTGACGTCTACAAGTACAAGCAATAGATACAATTTCAATATTATGTAATATTAAAACATAATTCAAAGGCATCGGAAATGTAATATAACACTCATAATAGTTAAATAAAGCATGTATACTGATAAAAAATTTCATGTGTTTATAGTTATACATGTCGAATTATTAAAAAAAACTTATGAAAGCAAATATAAGAACAATCTGACGCCTTGATCCACTGATTTATGCAAGAAGGTGATAAAAGCAAATATGAGAACAATTTGATGTCTTTAATCTCCCATAATATTTTTCAAAAAATCATATTTCAATTCAACGGGCATTCGGATAATTCAAAGGCACTAGAAATATAATATAACACTCATAATACTTAAATAAAGCATACATACTGATAAAAAAATACCGTGTGTTTGTAGTTATACATGTCGAATTATTTAAAAAACTTATTAAAGCAAACATAAGAACAATCTGACTCCTCGATTCATTGATTTATGCAAGGGGGTGATAAAAGCAAATATGATGACAATTTGATGTCTTCAATCTCCCATAATCTTTTCCAAAAAATCATATTTCAATTCAACGGGCATTCCGATAATTCAAAGGCATCAGAAATATAATATGACACTCATACTACTTAAATAAAGTATGTATACTGATAAAAAATATCATGTGTTTATAGTTATAGATGTTGAATTATTCAAAAAACTTATTAAAGCAAACATAAGAACAATTCGACGCCTTGATCCATTGATTTATGCAAGAAGGTGATAAAAGCAAATATGAGGACAATTTGATGTCTTTAATCTCTCATAATATTTTCTAAAAAATCATATTTCAATTCAACGGGCATTCGAATAAAAATCTTCACCAAATCCTTATGTGCGACAAGCTGCTTCAGTGCTCTCCACTTGTACCCTTCGCCAATGTCTATCATGCTCAATAGGCTCTCCATTATATTTACTCGAATTTGCTTTTCTTGCTCACAACTTTCTTGTGCGTTTGCACGAAATTATCGAATGTGTCTTGAATCCGATTCATTGTATTCGTGCAGTCTCTCACAGTCGAGATTAAATCTTTCATCTCTACTGCTACCTCATTAGAGACTTTGGACTTTTTTTTGTGCCTTAGATGAAGATGGCTTAGCTAGTGGAGTGTCAGCTATTCCAAATGTGGGTGATGTAGTTGGGAATGTTTCAGGTTGTGTATCTACATCAAAGAAATTAGATGAAGCTCTATGAAAATGGATATTTTCATGTGGTTTGAGTCAAATGCCTCTCACGTGGGATGTTCAGGACTGTCAAGAGACTCAGAATGCGTCCATGCTCTAAAGCCAGTAACATGATTGTGGACCCTCGCCATTTCCGCGCTCCCGTACGTTCTCCCTTTCCCTTTTGAAAAAAGAAGAAGAGGCGTGCGCGCGAATCGCCATTTGTGCCACTGGCTTGCCTCGTTCTCGAGGGCTTTGTTCGGTTGTTGTGTTAGGCTGGATGTGTTAGATGAGTTTATGTAAGACCAGAGTCGCCACTAGCCAGTTACTTCGAATCTACAGACGGCTAGACTCTGTAAAAACGTTAGAGAAGGGAATCCGAAGATTCCTTCCTCTAAAATGACTCATTTTGATCTGCGGCCAGAGATTCAAGGTAAGTGATCACGGTTACAGGGTGAGAAGAGGTTAAGCACCCCACACACTGCCCGTACCGAAGTACGGTCTCTACTTCACAGAATCGAACTAATATTTGAAAGTCTGTTTTAATCCTCAAACATTCTCATGGATGACATGATGCATGAATGCAGGTTTGAACATTAAGAGTTTCTGATGGGCAGGTTTCCATTAACAAGCAAGCCCAGAGCATACACTCGAACTGACAGGTGCTTTATGCAAGATGCATGCTGTGTGTTTGAATAATCAAAGTGCTTGTAGTGACATGTACATGAATGCAGGTCTGAACAGTAAGAGTTTCTGATGGGCAGGTTTCCATTAACAGGCAAGCCCAGAGCATACGCTTGACAGGTGCTTTATGCGAGATGCTTGTTGTGTGTTTGAATAATCAAAGTGCTTGTAGTGAAGCAGGGGGGTTGAAAGAAAAGTAAATGTTGCACTTATGCTAGATGCGAATGAGATGATGCTGGCAAAAAACAGCTAGATGGACGGAGGTGTCGCAAGGGTTGGCTTCGAGTGACTGGATCAAGACTTGGATGGCTTGAGAGACTTGGACCAGTGGTCAAGCTGGGCTGGACCAGGGCTAGGCTCTTCTCACTCGGGCTCTCCTTGGTGGAAAAATGGGCTAAAAAGGGTTGGAGGTGGACTCAGAGCTCTCGGACTGAAGAGAGGGGAAGTGGATGATGAATATGAAGGGGAGAGGGGGTATTTATAGCAGCGGGCAGTGGCAGACCCCGTAAATAAGTTTGGGCGGCACCCAGGGGGCCGCCCGTACGGACGTTCTCGGGATTCAGCGGGTAGTACGGACATGCTCCGGGGTTGCTGCTTGGAACTTGGTGAGTTGACTGGGTTTGGGGGATGGGTTGACACGGTGAGTTGACTCGATGGGTTGACTCAGTGATTTGACTCAGCGGGTTGACTCAGCGATTTGACTCAGCGGACTGACTCGCTGAGTTTTGACTTTTTAGGACTTTTTTGACTGGTTTTTCTTATGGGGGGTTTTCTTATGGGGGATTTTTCAGGCTGATGTTTAGGGGTGAGTTGACTGGGTTCAAGCTTGAGTTGGGCTATGGATTGGGGCTTACAAGGGTGAGTTTGGCTGAGTTTGGACATGGGATTTGGGGGTATGGTCCTCCATTCATTCAGCTATCTCTACCAACAGTGTAGCCGAAGGTGGGGTGTCTACAATGATCGATCTCAATTATTTTTATCATGTTATCATAATAAGGAAACAGGTTGTACCGAGAGTCCATCGCTTTAAAATGTTTCTATAAATATTAAAATAAAAAAATTATTATATATTTTTAACTTAAAAGCTATATTTATTAAGAAATAAAAAAATTAATTAAAAAAATTTACCTCAATATAATTATCTCATACTTCTGGTTTTGCATTAACGCATTGGTAATCGTCATCTCATCCAAATTTACTTGTCTCGCACAGGGTTTTAACAATGTAGAAATTCTTCTTTAATATTTTAATTCATTTTTTGCAGTGCTTGTCGGTTAGCTCGATGCGGATTTTGTCATGGATCGAACTAGTTATTGCAGTATATGTTGTTGGTTTAAATGTTACATTATCACAGTGATAGCTTAAGTCGATATCTTCTAATAACACTTCAATCATTGTGTTATCCATTGCCATGTTCCATTTAATTATTTTCTCATGAGCTAAAATAGATTCGTTTTGTGTTGACATTTCTAATGGAATGGAAATGAACATGTAAGAAGGTAGGCATGAAAAAGAAATATATTATTCTTCAAATATGAAAACATAGTTAATAATGAAAATTTAACAATTATAAAATATCTATTCCAACGTTAGAATTAAAATTTGTTAGTACATCTTTTGTTGTCAATTGGCGTGTTGGTTGGTCGCGTCTTGTCGTGTGAGCCCCGGTCGAAGAATTGAAGATCAAGACTTAAAGATTACGCTTCGTCCATTGCTCAAACTCATGCTGAAACAAGATCCCAGGTAAGTTGCATATAGATCGACCATAGGAAACCCAAAACATCAAAGAATAGCATAATGACTCACATATCTTATCCCATTCCCTCTCGACCCTTATACAAGTTGATCAGACTTGTGGTCCATGGCTGGTGCGAAACGTATTGAAGATATGTCCATACATTGGACCCTATGCACCAAATCACTTCATGCCTCATCATTGAAGTGATCCGCTATTTCGTTGCGTTGAAAGACTTGGTCCAGCAAACCCGCTGTGACAAGTTCATCTAGACGGCGGCCAGGCTTTTCAACACATCAGCAACCTTGCTGTGAAGTATACAGATGGACAGCCGACCGGTCTTGACCTGTCGGCCAGGCTTTTCAGGTTGTCAACAGAGGCTTGTTGTAGTATGTTCAGCTGGACAGCCGACCGGTCTTGACCGGTCGGCCAGGTGCATCAATAGAAATCAGAACTTGCTGTATATTGGTCAGATTGACAGCCGACTGGTCTTGATCGGTCGGCCAGTTATAACTTGTTATTCCAGCAAGCATAGCCGACCGGTCTTGACCGGTCGGCCTGGATTCATCGGTCTGTCCAGCAAACATAGCCGACCGGTCAAGACCGGTCGGCCTGTTTTTTCCAAATGATCCAGCAAGGGGATCCGAACGTTCTTGACCGGTCGGCCTTCTTTTTCCTTTCTCTCTAGCAAGGGGATCCGACCGGTCTTGACCTGTCGGGCAGTCTCAAATGTGGCCTATGTTTTGAATGACGACCGGTCCGTCCGACCGGTTGAGACCCTTCTCTGACAGGTCGGTCGTGACCGTTTTAGATCCGTTGGGGCCATCGTTTGGGGCTCCATATAGCCATGACTTGTAGTCTTTCATGGTATGCATTCAACACCCTTCAAGAGCTAAGAGAGAGAGCTTTTACTCACATCCTCCTACCCTCTTTGCTCTTGTCCCTCTTGAGTTCATCATTCAAACCTAGCCATTAATGGCTTATCAATGAGTATTCAAAGCTCGGTTTGAAGTATGAACTCAAGACCTTCATTCATGGCTGACCTACCTTCGGAATATATTTATGAGGTCGTTTATAGCCATTGAATGTTTGTAGTTTGGTAGTTCCCTTATTACCATTGCATTGAATAGGCAAGAGGAACTAGACCAACTCTCTCCCAACTACCCGGCATCAACATAACCTCATCATTTGCATCGGTAGATGATCTTGGGAGCACAAAGAGAAGCTGAAGCATGTGAAGCTGAAGCTACTCATCAAAGGCATCGAATCGGGGCTCAATCGTCTAGGTATGTCTAGTATTCGAGAGTCCATTTATTGAATCTCTATTCCCTGGATTGGGAAACTCCAGTGGGAGTGTACCTGACCATCCTTGGATTAGGATTGGTGAGAGTTTGAGATCCAAACTCGTCAAGTCCCTGGATTGGGCCATCGGCGGATGGTAAACGCGGTCCTAGATCAAAGGATGTCAAGGTTGATGGTTATCCTGATTTAAAACCAAGACTATAGTGAAATCCGGTGGTCTCATAGGTTGAGATCGTGAACCGGGAGTGGAGTAGGGAAACCGAACCACTATAAATCGCTGTGCATTGTGAGATTGAATGATTGCTATGTGTTGAATAGTTTAGTCAATCATGAATGCTAACTGTTTGATGAAATGCCTATGATAGTCCTTGCTTACAAATTGCTCATATAAATGCCTTGAATGTTATTGTGATAATCTTAGTTGATAAGATTGACTTGATTAGTTTTTAAATTGCAATTGGAATGTAAAAAAGTCCTATTCACCCCCCTCTATGACATTAGGCATATCTCTAAGTATCTCTATAAGTGGTAAAACCGCAATTTCAAAATTTTCATACATAAATTCTGCAATTCTATCACGAAACTGGTTCTAAGTATCTCTCTTCCTTCTACTTGGTTCATTTGACCCAAAGTCGTCTCTTTCTTCAATTCTAACTCCTCGATTATCAGTTTCATTAGTGCGTGGAAGGTCTTCGTCATCTAAACATTCACCATCATCTATATTGTTGGCTTCGTTGAGAAGCACATCATTCCTCTTGTTGACAAAATGATTATGAATGATAAAATAGGCTATCACAATCTTCACTTGTGTCTCTATCTGATAGGATGGAGTGCACCTCAATATTGAAAATCTTGATTTTAATACTCCAAATGCCTATTCTATAACATTTCTTAATTAATGATGAATGATGAAGGTTAAACAATTCTTTCTTATCTCTCAGCATACAACGTTACTTAAATTCCTTGAGATGGTAACGAATGCTTCTATAAGGTGCTAGGAAACGTGGGGTGTTAGGAAAACCCGCATCAGCTAAATAATATTTTCTCCTAGGTAGAGGCAATTTTCTGTCCCATGTGCGTATAGATGTTAATACACATAAAACCATTGCAGATCCTTCCCATCCAACAAGGACATATACAAATTTTAAATCAAACGAACAGGTTGCCAGAACATTTTGGGATATATACCCCTTTCTATTACACCAAGAATCCTGCTCTTTTAGTGGAACTCTTGCTGGGATGTGGGTACCATCTATAGCTCTAATACAATCTTTAAAATATTGGAAAAATGTTCATTATTTTGTATTTCTTGAGGGATTGTCAACTCGGGTGGTGTTATAAATAAGTGCCAAAGTCCGACAATCACATTCAATACTTTATTGAAGTATCGACTAATAGTTTCACCTGAACAATTGAATTAGTGCCATAGAATGTGATTTTTTACATTGTAGCTAGTAACATATAAGAACATTATTAACTTCAAGCATCCTAGATAATTGGCCATTCTCATTAAGTACATCCCGTAAACGAATGAAACATTCCTTATTCATTCAAATATGGTCAAAACAAGTTGTATTGAGTCCGTTGAGAATCACATTTGTAGACTGAAAACCTGTCCAATTGCAGATAATTTGATGATCTTCTTTTTCTTCATCTGTTGTATAGTTTGCAGTGATTATTGCACTCCCTGAGGCTGCAACGCTGTAAATCATTGATGGTGTGGATGCAACTAATGCTACCATTGTAGATATAATAATCGCTCGCTTAATGTCACTATCAGACTCTGAATATGAATGCATTTCCCTTTAACCTGTTTAATGGACAATGATGTATATATAAAGTGATTTAACGTCCACCTTAATGTATTTATTTGTATATCCACCTTAAAGTTGTTCAACTACTATTATGGGGTAGTTATGTTTTGTTTATACCATCTAAATGTAGTATCAAGTGAGCCCCACCATGATGGCGTGTTGCGCTAAAAATCAGGTCTATTAAATTATCATGTGGCTACATCACATAAAACAATAGATAATCGTCCGTAAACCTTCAAATTCACGTGGTGGCCCATATAATACTTCCATATGCCTGATTTTGGGGCATCTCACTTTCATAGCTTAGCAATCCTTCTAAATGCGTTGGTCGGCACACGCCAAGTGGGCCCAAAATGACAAAGTAATGGTGACAAAGATTGAAGCCATTGGAAGCAAATGTGCCAACAACACGTGTTTAAGATCAAGTCTAGTCATTTGGTAAGGGCCACTATGAACAAACCCTCTCACAAAACTAGGCCTGTCTGCTCATTTAGTGGACCCACCTAACAGACAACGTGGACTTTGCACCTATTTGCCATGTGTAGATGGGCCGGATGAGATTTGGATATTAGGTGTGGGCCCACATGAGATTTGGATTAGTGGTGTGGGCCCATATAGCATCGTCCAGTAGCTACTAGCTATTGACAGTGTTATAGGCAATCTTCGATAGTTGCAAACACATTATATTAAAAAAATGAAAATCAAATTTCTTAAAATTAAAATCTCACTGTTAAATTTAGGTCCTACTAATGTATAAGCAAAATATGCTCCTACCATTTGATGGATAACTAAGCTTTAAACCTAAGGTGAAAATTTCAAGTTAGACTCTTGTTCAAGTGGGCCATTAGAAAAAAAAATATTGTTTATAGTATAATTTGCACCATTAATTTTTATAAGGTCCACCGTGATGATTATTAGGAATCTACTCCAATCATTAGATGATACCAAAGAAAGTCTAAGATGCAAAATACAAGCCCCATTCGTGATTGAGGTGGATCACAACGAGAAAAAAATAGAATGGTGTGTTCTTGTTCATTACATTGTTTTCAATTTTGTGGTCCATGAAATCATGATTTGGGCTGTTTTTTAGGTATTTGTCCTAAAATGGAGAGGACTAACTGGACGGAGTAGATTTCACAATAAACATTATGGTGGGACCTACCATTTTATGCATTGCATCAGAAAAAAATAGAATGGGGTGTTCTTGTTCATTACACTGTTTTCAATTTTATGGTCTACGGAAATAACAATTTGGGCTGTTTTTTGGGCATTCATCCTAAAATGGAGAGGACCAATTGGACAGAGTGGATTCACAGTAAACATTATGATGGGACCCACCTATTTTGTACATTGCATCCCAAGGATGCCCATGGTGTCCTCAATCACTAGTGTACTGAGTAATATGCATGGGCTTCATGGTGATATATTTGTCTTATCCACACAGTCCATCTGTTCTTTAAGCTCATTTGAAGGCATGATTTTAAAATTGAATTATAGCTAAAGTTTAAGTGGACCACATCATAAGAATGGTGGGAATTTAATAGATTTATTTGGAAACGTTTTTAGGCCACGGAAGCCTTAAATCAAGATGATATTTATTTTTCCCCTTCATCCATGTCCGCATGAACTTATTAACAGTTTGGATATCAAATAAATATCACTATGAGCCCTAGGAAAGTTTTAATGGTGGATGTCATTACCCACACTATTTTTTACGGTGTGGTCCACTTGAGCTTTGGATATGCTTTAGTTTTGGGCTCATAGCCTAAAAAAATTCAAGAAAATGGATGGACAACGTTGATAACACACATACATCATGATGGGTTTCAAAGAGTTTGCATAGTGTTACAATTTATAAGCTTTACGTCTTGGTCTCCTATTCCCGCTTCTTCCTCGTCTTCGATGGTTTCCACAATGAAGTTAAGACCCATTCATCACCGTGAGGCTTGAGTGGACCCACCTGTGGACCCCACTATCACCAACATAAAGAGAGAAAGCGATAGTAACGTACCTATGTTGAGCATTGGAGAGAGCAACAACCACAGTGACAGAGAGAGGCAATGTCCGCGATTCTATTTCTTCTTTTAAAAACGTCACTAACTGCTTGAAAAGATCCGTTAAAAGCCAAATCCCCTCGAATCACAGCAGTTGTTTGTGATTTCAAATCCACGATTTAAGGAGATTCTAAATACGATCAATTTCAAATCCCACCCTATTTTTTCTCCTCCGAACGCAAAAAGCATAATAACAGTTTTCAAATCCACTGAAATTCTTTGGAATCATCGCTGCCAAGCGGGGTGTATATAAACCCTTGTGGAATTGAGAAACAAAATACAACAAAAGATTGAGAGAAAAATCGGAAAGAGAAGGTGTAATATTTTAGAAAAAAAATAGATTTTTTTTCTTTCCTACTTGCTATTTTTTTATCACATGACTCATTATAACTTTTCACATGAGAATTGGTTTTGATAATTAGAAATAGATGAATGATCATAACTTAGATAATGATTCAAATTATCTTTCACTAACTTAGGAAATTTACCTTTGAATTTTCTATTTTTAAAGACTTATGGCCATACAAGATTGCTTAACATATGATTCATTGTCCATGCATTGTCATAAGATTAATGATATAGAACTTTTACAATAGAGTAAACAACCAGGATGCTTCTTCTTCTACCTAAATAAATAGACCATTCACTTTATTACAAGGAAACATGGATGAATGAGTGGTAAGATGGTCTCGCTTAAGTGTAGGAGGTTAGAAGATTAAAGTCCCTTAAGAGCAATTATAATTTTTTTAAAAATTTTGTTCAAAATAGTCAATGCATTCTAAGTTTAGAGGAAATCCAATTAGATTGAGAAGGAATGAGCGTTGTTTGCTAAAGATGGTAAATACGTAATCTTCTCCTAGAAAGGGATTATAAGGAGCTCACGCCCTTGTGTAAGGGCTGGAGGGTAAGGATGTGCAAAGGGGAGGGGGGGGGGGGGGGGCGGAGGGGGGGGGGGGGGGGGGGGGGGGGGGGGAGAGAGAGAGAGAGAGAGAGAGAGAGAGAGGTGGCTGTACACGTGCCCAAGTAAGTGTGCAACTTTATCTTTTTCTTTCATTTTGATTCATTATTTTTATAATAATTCTGATAATCTAAAAAATATGTTGAAGATCATTATATGGAGGAGAATACATTTTTGTAAAACTTTTGAAATTAATCCATTTCAATGAGCAAGATGGATGTCCAAAGCAATATGCATAGTCTAATTGAAAGTCGATCATCTCTGGACCATTTTTTAATCAATTTAATGAACAGATATTCCAGAAGAAATTTGCACTCTTGAAAACTAATACGGCTCTTAAACTGATCCAGAAAGTGACGTCAAGCAGATGGACGATCAAGATCTGGACCGTCCAAACAGGCTAAATAGTAGACTGTTTTGGATTCCATGAGAATGACGTTTACCGATGGCTATAGATTGAATATGGATCAATTTCAAATCATTTAAATAATTTGTTATGAAACTTAAACAGATCTGATATACAATATGACTTAACAAAGATATAAATGAAAATAATTTTTTTTCTTTCTCAAAATGTTGAATGGTTGTATGGGACAAGTTTAACCTTCAAAACTGACTTTAAAGAGGCCACCACATGCATGAATTAGAAATTGAATTTAGATCATATGGGACGACCCTTTAAGATCAGCCACAAACTAAGTAGTGTGGACTGTCCAAACGGTTTCAAGTGTGGGTTGATTTAAACCAATTGAAAAAAATGAATCATATTTGGGTCTATCTGCTGTTCAAAAATTGTCTTGTAAAAGTCATTGGTATTACACTTAAGTTGCTAGTATGTAGGTCTTGTAACATCCATATTTTTTGTAACTATTAGTATAATTGAAACGTAGCAAAATTTGAGCATTGGAACTGATCATCCAGCAACTGGAAACTGAGGATTAATTGAATGTGCTTAAAAGATTCTTAAAGATTTCAAATGGATTGAAGCATAACAATAGTAATGAATGGATGTTAAACGGCTTGCCTTGGACGCCTAGGCTGACCCAATTAATAGCCAGATTTGGCTCCTGATGATAGAAATCATTAGATGATCAGTAAAATGAGATTTTTCAATTTTTGAATAATGAAATCTACTACCAAGACTTTTAGTTATGATGATTATTTCATTTCTGCTATATATCTCTTTATGTGCACTCTATTTATTGTGAGCAACTTTACTAAACTATTAGACTTGTTTGAATGGTGTATATCTGAACCCTGAAATCTAATCTTAGCTAACCAAAGATGTTGATCTGAGACTAAATGGGCCATTGGGATGGTCTAACCTAGATATAGGACAACCACCACTCCAATACATGTGAAAGGTTAGAGATTTCACTCAACTTGTTGAAATCATGGGCTGGTTAAATTTGACCATCCAGAAACTCCCAAATATAAGGAAGAATGGTCACAAGTAGACCCTAAAATTTCAGCAAATCTAGACCTTAGACAGTCCAGGAATGATTAACAATTATGGGCCATTAAATGACCAGATTTTGGACTGTCCAATCTGACCTAATCTGACGGTCTGATCTAGACTGTTGACGATGGCAATTTCTTGATGATTAGAAAATTGAGATTGGGTAAGTTTTAGATCTTAAAATCTGTTTATTTTATTTTATTTTATATTTCATCAATCTTTATTATATACTTCGTCTTGGATGACTTTAGTTTTTCGTAAACTTTTGGCGCTGCTACACTAAATAGATTTTGGCGCTGTTTATTTTATTTTTTTTATATTTCATCAATCTTTATTATATACTTCATCCTTGGAAATTTCAAACAAAGAAACTATCTCTGGACCATAGATATTTTGTCAACCTGAAGATTATGGACAATCATGCAGTGTTTCATATAATGTTTTCAATGGTCATATTATGAAGTCAGATTTGAATACTTGGCAGTCATTTTTTATTCATTTCTTTGATTTAAAAAGACTCTATTAAAGCCTAGTTACGAAGAAAGAATTTTGGTTAGACCATGATTTGGACCAATGGATGAAGTAGATGTAAAAATCTATACAATGACTCAAGGTAGAAAGTCGTTGATTGACCTATTTTGCTGATGTGTTGGAAAATCTTATGTGACCCATACAATGCAACTAATTCAAATGAGAAATTAGGTCCAAGATTATAGAACGAGCACACGTGGTCGTGACGTGTGGAAATGTCCATTGTTGGACCACATAAAGACCTTATGGGCTGATTTTAAAAAATAGCATAAAAAGTCTTTTGGATCTTGTGTGTGGCCGACTAGAATTTTATTTAACAATTATTATAGTCAACTAAAAGAAATAAACAACACGAGATTAATCTTTTTGAGAAAACTAGTTACCCACGTGCTCAAGTTGGAGAAAATGTTTTTCTTGTTGAAATGATCGTGATCGTGGGACACTAGGGGGAGCCCATTACTTAGTGTCATTTGGAAATAAAGGTGGGCCTACTCCAAGCCCATTACATTAGTTTGTGAGTCTAGGGTTTCAGCGATTTAACCTTAGTGGCTAAGGATAATTTTATTTAAAGCTAAGTGTAGCTAAAATTATTATAGACTTGTATTAAGTTACTTTGGCACAAGAAAAATATCTGAGGGCTTGTTTGAATTCAATGAAATGGTAGGAATGGAAATAAGATTTCTCACAAAACCGTCTTTCACCTGTTTGTAAACACCAAGATGATGAGAAAGGAAAGGAAATCTAATTTCCAACGCAGCTAATTTTCCTTTAAAATTATTTTATTTTCTCACCTATACCCCCAAGAAATTGGGTTTCCTTTCCCACGTTTTACTTGGAGGCGCGAATTGGGTACCACTCCCACCAAGACTAGCTAGGGACGGACGGTCCTATCCAGGGTGGTAGGACCTACCGTGATATTTTTGTTTTATCCAAACCGCCTGTCCATTTTGAAAGATTATTTAAGGGCATGAGCCCAAAAAGTAGGCAGATTGAAGGCTCTAGTGGACCACATCACAGGAAGCAATGGTGATAATGATCCCCACCATTGAAGCCTTCCTAGGCCCACCGTGATGTTTATTTCCCATCCAATCTGTTCACAAGGTCACATAGACCTAGATGAAGGTAAAACATAAATGTCGGCTTGATTTAAAACTTCTGTAGGCCCTAAGAGGTTTTGGGCAATAGGTATTCAATCCCCACTGATTCATGTTGTGTGGTTCACTTGAGAATTCAATCTGCCTCATTTTTTGGATCATCCCCTAAGATAGATTTTCAAAATGAATGGATGGAATGAATAAAACAAATACATCACAGTGGGCCCACATAGCCTTTGACAGGACCGTCCCTCTCTCACTATAGCACCTACCTGTTTTTTGGGAGGGGATTAGGCGCAGACAGGCATTACCCAAGACAGTGCATCCCTTACCATGGCCCCACCTTGATGTATGTATCCTAATCCATGCCATTCATCCATTTATTCAGATCATTTTAGTGCATAAACCCAAAAATGAGGCAGATCCATGGGTCATTCACCACTGTTTCCTATGCTATGGTCCACCTGAGGTCTAGATTTGTTTCATTTTTTCACTATGCCCTAAAATAATATATTCAAATAAATGGATGGCGTGGATAGAGAATACAAACGTTAAGGTGGGCCCATGGTCAGGGTTCATCATCTTGAGTGAGACGAGGCTGCACACAATAGACTCTCACGAAAATAAAGGGCTAGATAACTTTCATTAAGTGATGTCCATCAAGATTGTCCCTCAAAATTTTTTTATTTTACCAAATAATAATTTGAAAATAAACTATAATTTTTAAAGAAAATGTTGCTGATAAACAAACACGAAAAATGAAATTTCCTTTCCCATGCTTTCTTAGAAATAAGGTTTCTCGAGAAATACAATTTCCTTTCCCACCCTTTTTGTAGATCCAAACAGGTCCTAAACTAAACCTACACCTATTCCTAAATCCATTCACCTAACCTAAACTTAGACCCAAACACGAAAATGCGACCCTAAACCCGATCCCGAACCCGAAACTGTAAACCTATGCCTAAACCTAATCCTAATCTCAAATCACCTAAACTAAACCTACACCTATTCCTAAATACATTCACCTAACCTAAACTTAGACCCAAACTCGAAAACCTAACCCTAAACCCGATCCCGAATCTGAAACTGTAAACCTATGCCTAAACCTAATCCTAATATCAAATCACCAAAACTAAACCTACACCTATTCCTAAATCCATTCACCTAACCTAAACTTAGACCCAAACACGAAAATGCGACCCTAAACCCGATCCCAAACCCGAAACTATAAACCTATGCCTAAACCTAATTCTAATCTCAAATCACCTAAACTAAACCTACACCTATTCCTAAATACATTCACCTAACCTAAACTTAGATCCAAACTCGAAAACCTAACCCTAAACCCGATCCCGAACCCGAAACTGTAAACCTATGCCTAAACCTAATCCTAATCTTAAATCACCTAAACTAAACCTACACCTATTCCTAAATCCATTCACCTAACCTAAACTTAGACCCAAACTCGAAAACCTAACCCTAAACCCGATCCCGAACCCGAAACTGTAAACCTATGCCTAAACCTAATCCTAATCTCAAATCACCTAAACTAAACCTACACCTATTCCTAAATCCATTCACCTAACCTAAACTTAGACCCAAACTCGAAAACCTAACCCTAAACTCGATCCCGAACCCGAAACTGTAAACTTATACCTAAACCTAATCCTAATCTCAAATCACCTAAACTAAACCTACACCTATTCCTAAATACATTCACCTAACCTAAACTTAGACCCAAACTCGAAAACCTAACCCTAAACCCGATCCTGAACCCAAACCTATGCCTAAACCTAATCCTAATCTCAAATCACCTAAACTAAACCTACACCTATTCCTAAATCCATTCACCTAACCTTAACTTAGACCCAAACACGAAGACCTAACCCGAAACCCGATCCCGAACCCAAAAATCTCAACCTATGCCTAAACTTAATCCTAATCTCAAATCACCTAAACTAAACCTACACCTATTCCTAAATCCATTCACCTAACCTAAACTTAGAACCAAACTCGAAAACCTAACCCTAAACCCGATCCCGAACCCAAAACTGTAAACCTATGCCTAAACCTAATCCTAATCTCAAATCACCTAAACTAAACTTACACCTATTCCTAAATACATTCGCCTAACCTAAACTTAGACCAAAACTCGAAAACCTAACCCTAAACCCAATCCCGAACCCGAAACTGTAAACCTATGCCTAAACCTACTCCTAATCTCAAATCACCTAAACTAAACCTACACCTATTCCTAAATCCATTCACCTAACCTAAACTTAGACCCAAACACGAAGACCTAACCCGAAACCCGATCCCGAACCCGAAACTCTCAACCTATGCCTAAACTTAATCCTAAACTCAAATCACCTAAACTAAACCTACACCTATTCCTAAATCCATTCACTTAACCTAAACTTAGACCCAAATTCGAAAACCTAACCCTAAACCCGATCCCGAACCTGAAACTCTTAACCTATGCCTAAACCTAATCCTAAACTCAAATCACCTAAACTAAACCTACACCTATTCCGAAATCTATTCACCTAACCTAAACTTAGACCCAAACACGAAGGCCTAACCCGAAACCCGATCCCGAACCCGAAAATCTTAACCTATGCCTAAACCTAATCCTAATTTCAAATCACCTAAACTAAACCTGACTCTAATCTTTGCGTTGTAGATATAGATAAGGGTTGGATGCGAGCTACGAATCGGTTTGGCCCAGAGTATAAACAAGGTGTTAAGGAGTTCATGGAATTTGTGAGATATCGGGCAGATTCAGGTAATAGAATTAGGTATCCATGCCGAAAATGCAAGAACATGGTTCACAAGACTTTCGACAAAGTGGAAGATGATTTGTTCATAGTTGGGATTGACCAGGGTTACACTTGGTGCATTCATCATGGTGAAGACTTCCACCAAAGAGTTGAGGCCATTAAAGTCCTTGCTGACCCAATTGTGCCTAATGAGGAGGATGAAGATGTTGACAATATGCAAGATATCATAGGAGATGTGTTAAGGGGAACAATTGTGGATACTGATTTTGCAGCGACAAGTAGTAGCCAGGATATTCCTCCTATGGGTGATGCCGAATCAAAAAAGTTTAGTAGGTTGTTGAGGGATACACAACGTTCACTCTATCCGGGGTGTCGGAACTTCTCCAAGTTGAATTTCCTTACAAGGTTACTTCATTTAAAGACAATAAATTATTGGAGTAACAAATCGTTCGACATGTTACTTGGTTTGTTGAAAGAAGTATTACCTGAAGGTGAGACATTGCCTAAGTCTCATTACGAGGTAAAATCCTTAATGCGAGATTTGGGCCTTGGTTACATCCTCATACATGCATGTATAAATGATTGTGTATTGTATTGGAAAGAACATGAAAATGTTGAAGAGTGTCCACAATGTGGAGAGTCTAGGTGGAAATATGACGAAGCTAAGCGTAAGAAAATTCCACAAAAGGTGTTAAGGTACTTTCCATTGAAACCTAGATTACAAAGATTGTTTACGTCGAGCAAGACGGCTGAAGATATGAGGTGGCATAAGGAGAAACGCGTTCATGATGATAATAAATTGAGGCATCCCGCTGACTGTGAAGCCTGGAAACATTTTGATAAGCAATATGACTGGTTTGCAGAGGATTCTCGTAATGTTCGGGTAGGTCTTGCAAGTGATGGTTTTAATCCATTTGGTAATATGAGTAGCTCGTACAGTATGTGGCCAGTGATACTTATGCCCTACAATTTACCTCCTTAGTTGTGTATGAAGGAATCATTTTTTATGATGTCGTTGCTTATTCCTGGACCCAAGTCACCGGGGAATGACATTGATGTGTATTTGCGACCGTTAGTAGATGAGTTAAACGAGTTGTGGAGTCAAGGTGTCCAGACGTATGACACTTTTGCAGAACAGACGTTTCGATTACATGCAGTAGTCTTGTGGACAATAAATGACTTCCCTGCATATGGGAATTTGTCTGGGTGGAGCACGAAGGGAAAGTTGGCTTGTCCTACATGTAGTTCTGAGACTTGTTCATTGTCATTGAAGCATGGTAAAAAAACATGTTATATGGGCCATTGTCGCTTCCTTTCGAGGGATCATAGTTGGCGCAGGAAGACGATAATCTTTGATGGCAAACAAGATCATAGGCTACCACCGAAAGACCTATCTGGAGAAGATGTGTTACAACAATTGAGTAACATTGAAGAAGTTAGATTTGGTAAGGCACCGCACTTGAAGAAAAGAAAACGTACAGTATTGGAGTACAACTAGAGGAAGAAGAGCATTTTTTTTGAGTTGCCTTATTGGAGTCATATGAAATTACGATACAACTTGGATGTCATGCATATTGAGAAGAATATATTTGACAATGTCTTTGGAACATTGATGAACATAGAGAAGAAAACAAAAGACAGTTTTAAGGCTCGATTGGATCTACAAGCAATGGGTTTAAGGAAAGAGTTGCACTTGCAACCACATGAAAATTCATATACTATACCAGCAGCCTGCTACACATTGACAAAACTAGAGAAAAAACGTTTATGTGAATGGTTGAGATCGGTGAAGTTTCTCGATGGGTATGCATCGAATATCTCTCGGCGCGTAAACATTACGGACTGTAAGGTAACAGGAATGAAAAGTCATGACTGTCACGTCCTTCTGCAACGTCTACTACTGGTTGTGATTCGTGGATTCCTTAACAAGGATGTTAGTGCTGCGCTGATTGAGTTGGGGATATTCTTTAAGGATTTGTGTTCGAAATCTTTGAATGTAGATGTTATTAAACGACTGGAGAAGGATATTGTCGTAATCCTTTGCAAACTTGAAAGAATATTTGCACCTGCGTTTTTCGATGTCATGGTACACCTAGCGATTCACTTACCGCACGGAGCGAAGCTTGCAGGCCCAGTACAATATCGTTGGATGTATCCGATCGAAAGGTGATAGAACAATGATCATAAATTTTTATTCACTCCATAAACTACGTATATCCATGTTTTCATGTCCTAAACATAGTGATTTTGTGTACAGGTACCTTCACACATTAAAACGATATGTAAGGAATAAGGCACGTCTAGAGGGATCCATTGCTGAGGCGTACATTGATAATGAGTGCCTGACATTTTGCTCCATGTATCTTCGTGGCATAGAGACTAGATTCAACCGAGAAGATCGGAATGCCGATGAAGGGCAAGAGCATGAACAAGGACTCATATTTGTATTCGCACATAACGTCCGTCCTTTAGGATCGCCGACGTTTCAGGATATGGACCTTCGGGATCAAGCGAAGGCGCGGTGGTATGTGTTGCTGTAGACACCCCACCTTCGGCTACACTGTTGGTAGAGATAGCTGGATGAATGGAGGACCATACCCCCAAATCCCAAGTCCAAAACTCAGCCAAACTTACCCTTGTAAGCCCCAATCCATAGCCCAACTCAAGCCTGAACCCAGTCAACTCGCCCCTAAACATCAGCCTAAAAAAATCCCCCATAAGAAAAGCCAGTCAAAAAATCCTAAAAAAGTCAAACTCATTGAGTCAACCCACTGAGTCAACCCACCGAGTCAACCCGTCGAGTCAAAACACCGAGTCAACCCGCCAAGTCAAATCACCGAGTCGACCCGCTGAGTCAACTCACCGAGTCAACCCACCGAGTCAAAACAGCAGCCCCGAGAAATGACCGTACCACGCGCTGGAAACCGAGGAACGTCTGTGGGCCGCCCAAAAATATTTATGCAATTTGCCATTGCCCACTGCTATAAATACCCCTAGCCTCTTCCCATTTCAGCACGAATCCACTTCCCTCTCTTCAGCCCGAGTGCGGTCTGTCCCTTTAACCCATAGCCCATTCCTCCACCAAAGAGAGCCCGAGTGAGGAGATCCTAGCCCTGGTCCAGCCCAGCCTGACCAATGGTCCAAGTCTCCCAAGCCATCCAAGTCTTGATCCAGCCACTTGAAGCCAACCCTTGCGACACCTCCGTCCATCCAGCTACTCTTTTTCCAGCATCATCTCATTTGCATCTAGCATAAGTGCAACATTTACTTTTCTTCCAACCCCCCTGCTTCACTGCAAGCACTTTGATTATTCAAACACACTGCATGCATCTCGCATAAAGCACCTGTCAGTTCGAGCGTATGCTCTGGGCTTGCCTGTTAGTGGAACCTGCCCATCAGAAACTCTTACTGTTCAGACCTGCATTCATGTACATATCACTACAAGCACTTTGATCATTCAAACACACAACATGCATTCCGCATAAAGCACCTGTCAGTTCGAGCGTATGCTCTGGGCTTGCCTGTTAGTGGAACCTGCCCATCAGAAACTCTTACTGTTCAGACCCGCATTCATGCATCATGTCATCTATGAGAATGTACGAGGATTAAAATAGACTTTCAAGTATTAGTTCGATTCTGTGAAGTAGAGACCGTACTTTGGTATGGGCAGTGTGTGGGGTGCTTAACCTCTTCCCACCCTGTAACCATGATCCCTTACCTCGAATCTCTGGCCGCAGATCAATAGGAGTCATTTTAGAGGAAGGAATCTTCGGATCCCCTTCTCTAACGTTTCTACGGGGTCTAGCCGACTGTAGATTCGAAGTAACTGGCTAGTGGCGACTCTGATCTTATATAAACTCATTTAAACACATCCAGCTTAACACAACAACCAAACAAAGCCCTCGAGAACGAGGCAAGCCAGTGGCACAAACGGCGATTCGCACTCACACATCCTCTCCTTCTTTTCCCGAAAGGAAAGGGACAAGATCGTCGTGTGGGAGCGCGGAAACGGTGAGGGTCTACAGAATGACGACTTTGCTGGGGATAAGCTAGTCCCACTAGTCGTGATCCAACTTGAAAAACAGAATCCTTCCTATACTTGAAAGTCATTAGTCCTCATACAATCTCATCTGCATAGCATTCTACCCAAAACCCAAAAAAAAAAAGAAAATCCCAAAACCCAAAAAGAGTATAGTCCTCACCATTGCGCCTCCTCGGGCTCAACGTGTTCGGAGACAACTTCCCTTCCGCAGCATAATCCGCACTCGGGCTCAGCAAGCCATGTCTGACCACGAAGAGGAAACTCATCTCTTCCCTGCTCTTGAGATGACCGAAGCGCAACCTCAAGCGCAACAGCCCATTGAGAATACGCCAATCATACAAGAATTGGCACAAGGAATGAGAGCAATGCAAGAAATGCTCTTGCAATTCATGCAAGCACAAGCCACCGCAGCAGCCAACAATCAGGTTGGCCCAGTTCAGCAATCTTAGCAGCCATGCCGGGACCCTCCGGCCTCCAGGTCAATCAAGCACAACCATCGGAGTCTGCCCAAGACTACCGACAATCCCCGTCTCAGCCCTTCGCTATGGGGCATCCTCCTCAGTACCTTCCTGCAACGACAAGGCCGTCTCAGAGCACCCCTGTCGCAGGAACTTCCAGTCAGCTTCCAGTCAATCTTACAAGCAACAGTCTCAGTAGATTTCAGCATGTCCCCGCCGATGGGACCCCTTTTCAATTTCAGCACATCCCCGCCGATGGGATTTCAATTCAATTTCCAGGAACAGGGACAGCACTGGCGAATGCCCACAATGGGGGTCAGTGTCAAGCCCACATCAATCAGTGGACAGTGGCGAATACCCAACAAGGGGGTCACTTCCCAGTATCTCAGCCTCCTGCAAATAGGATCACTTTTCAATTCCAGCACATCCCCGCTGATGGGATTCCAGTTAATTTTCAACAATCTTCAATTCAGCAAACTCCAGTTAATTTCCAGCAATCTTCAATTCAGCAAACTCCAGTTAATTTCCAGCAAGTTCCAGTTCAACCTTCAGTACAATCTCCAGTGTAGCTACAATCCTTTCAAGCAAAAGTTCATCAGAACCCAGTTCAGTCATCAAATCAATTTCAGCAACCCGCGGTTGCTTTTCAGCAAACTCATAGGGTCGAAAACATCGACCACTATGCCGAAGAAGAACGTACCTTACTCCAGGAGGCACCAGTCGCTCGAACAGATCACTCAGGACTGGACGAGTTGCGGGAGCAATTCCAGATCTTGCAAAATCAGCTTCAGCAACAACAAGGAATCGATCTACCTTCGACCAAGTTCAGAGACTTGTGTCCTTTCCCAGATGCTCAAGTACCTCAAAACTTTGAGGTACCAAAATTCAAAAGATACGATGGCAGCGGTTGTCCCACAGCACATCTCAAGGCCTTCTGTGGAGAGCTGAGTGCAATCTCAGGAAATGAAGGGGCCCTCATTCGTTTGTTCCAAAAATCTCTGAAGGGCGATGCCTTAGATTGGTACACCTCATTGGACTGCCATCGCATCAGGACTTGGGAACAACTCTCCCAGGCCTTTGTCGACAGATTCGCATACAATCTCAACATGGCACCCAGAAGAGCTGACCTCGCGGCTCTCAGGCAAAGGAGTGATGAAACACTATCAGCTTATGTGGGACGTTGGGGAGCTATGGCAGCCAGAATGCGGACACTTATCGACGACGAAGAACAAATCTCCATGATTGTTCATTCAACATATCCGGGCATATCTGGATATCTCATCTCGCACCCATATGCGAATTTCTCACAGTTGATCCGTGCTGGAGAGCAAGTCGAAGCAGGAATCCGTGCCGGGACAATCTCCCCATGGCCTCATCAAGCCACTCCAATAAAGAGGAACAGAGTGGAGGGAAGACCCATCGGATATGGGAATGGAAACCGAAGCGGTTCTCCTCCCCGCCCGACAGAGGTAAACAACATCAATACCACTGCTCAGGGTAATCAACATGCTCCCCCACAAGGACGGCAACAGTATCAGCAGAATCAGGCTCAGCACCAACCTCAGCGATATCAGCCGCAACCGAATCCTCAACCACAGTCACAACCACCTCGACAACAACAGCAGTTCAGAGGGAATGGTCAATACTCATACCAGAATAGGCAGAATTACAGGGAGTTCAGAAAGTTCACTCCACTCACTCAACCACTTAGTCAAGTCATGACTATGCTGGTACAAAAGCAGTTACTCACTCTGATGACACCCAGGCCTCCTCCTCATCCTCTGCCTCCGAACTACCGAGAAAATGAGTACTGTGCCTACTGAATGCAGACCCATGAGCTTCATCCAGACCCATGAGCTCGAAGTCTAATTCAATGTCGAAGTCATATGTCTCGACTTCAAACTCATGCGACTCTTTAGACGAACTTGGCACACTATTGAATGCAGGAAAATAAATGTTTTTTGGTTTTTGAGATTTTTCTGAAATGGAAATGCTAGATGTTTTTAGCTTTTGAAAGTTTTTTATTTTTTTTGGATTTTCGAAATTCATGGGACTTTGAACAAGTGGGCATTGCAGACCATGATTGAGCCCAACTTGTTCCAAAGTTCCGGTCGCTGCCTAAACAGGCATTTTTTTTAAAGCCAGAGCCCTCAGATGGCTCTTTGGCTGATTCAAAAGTTAAGGGAACGGATGACCATTCAGGACCCCACACTTCCTCCCCTGAAGAGGTGGGGGTTGATGATTCGGGCGAAGAATCACAGTCTGGCCCAATGACCATGATTTCTCGCTGGTCGGGTTCGAGATCTGAGTCGTACTCAGTCCCTCCCGGATCACTTACCTCACATTGCAGTTCGTCTGGTTCCACAGTGAGACACATGTTTGGGATCTGGACATCGGACCAATCCAGGGCTAGCCATTTCCCTTTCTTAGTCCAATAGATGGGAGGCTTCTGCCCCTGGCTAATGATTGTTGATGTTGATATGGGCAAGTCGTGCCCCTTGTTGTTGGATGCTAAGATGGGTAAGTTGTGCCCCTGACTGGCTGGAATTGAAGTGGGCAGGTTGTGCCCCTGGTTGAGAGCAGGTGTCAGAGTAACCTGGTCCTGAAGCTGCTGTATTTGACTTCCTTCTTCATCTTCATCATTTCCTTCTTCTTCTGGAGGCTTAGACGGTTCGAGAATCTGATCCCATCGAATGGGTGGCCACGTGGCCCAAACTAGGCTCATCGGGAGGCCTTTAAGTAGTGCAGTCGGTTGATTTCCTCCTGGGTCTTTGCAAGGTTCTCCTGGCTTGACGAATTGGATGGGTGGGCACCGAAATTTCTTCCTTCTTTTGTCCATGAAGATTGCCCTGTATCTGAGTCCCCATTTGCGTTGGTTATATACCAGCGGTACCTTTCTAGATTTGAAATGATTCTTCATTCTGTATTTGAGGCTCAGACGTTCTGCTAGTGAAAAGACACGGTCCACCCTTATCGGTTCCGAATTGGCGATAGAGTTCACAGTCTCGAATTTGAAACTATGAAATGGGATGTCTTCTTCAGAGTGCTGGATATCGATGACCGGGATGTCTGGTTCAGTGGCAGCAGCATTGGAAGGAATGATGAGCTCCTTTTCTGCATGGATAGAGATCACTTGATTTCCACAGATGTACTTCACCCGTTGATGCAAGGTTGATGGCACAGCTCCAACCTTGTGCAGCCAAGGTCATCCGAGCAACATGTTGAAAGAGGCTGATATATCCAGAATTTGGAATGTGATGATGGAGACTTCCGAACCTATATGTACCTCTATGTCGACCTCCCCTTCCACTGATTAGCGGGTGTTGTCAAATGCTCTGATGCATATGATGCTGGGTCGAAATGAAGAAGGACTGATTCCTAGACGTTCCGCAGTCTTGAGTGGGCAGACGTTTAAGCTTGAGCCATTATCGATAAGGACCAGTGGGATGCAGAGGTCTTTGTATCGTAAGGCTATGTTGAGGGATCGCCATGATCGCATCCTTCCGATGGCAACTCATTATCGGTGAAGGTGATGGCGCGTGGAGCCAGGAGTTGTCCAATCATCAATGCTATCATCTCTGGTGCCGTATCAGAGGAGACATGAGCATCGTTCAAGGTTTTGGCAAACATTTCTCGGTGCACGCGAGATGTGCAGAGTAGCTCCCATACTGAGATTTGAGCAGGGATTGACTTGAGCTGAGTCGCCACATTGTATGCGGCTTCATTTTTGTTGTCGAGGCCTGAGAGAGCGCCTTTGGGATCTCCTCTGTTTTGACTATCTCTTCGGATGCAACGTCCATTGGGATTCATGTTTCCCACTTCCGCACATTCTGGATAGTGCCATGGGACCTTTTTATAATTTTCCTCACCTTTACCCTCTAGGACCACAGGTTCTTGCGATGGTGCTAGTGTGGGTACCAGATCTTCCTCGGACGGAGCTTTTGCCTTGAGAACTACATTGTTGCCTGTGCTGAAGGAGTAATATCGAGGCTTGTCTTCATAGATCACATAAGGTCGCGGTCCTGGCTTGACCGTTCCTGGAGCAGGAGGCTCCCATGGAATGAATACTGGTCCTCTTGATATGGCAGGAGGTTTCTCTGTTCGTCCCAGCTACCGTAGTGTGATTGACACGCCTCCGGGATTTGCCCCTTGCAATATGACTGGCTCAACTAGAGGAGCTCCTTCCAATACAATGGGTTCTTGCTGCTGATGAGTATGGTTTCTCCATGGCGAATTGTATTGTTCCTGTGCTGAAATTGCCCCTTGCAAGACGATAGGTTCGTATGTGGGCTCGATGTATGATTGTGCTCCTTCCAGGATGACTGGTTCCCAACATGAAGGGCCATAAGATGCCCCTTGAACAACTGGCACATCATATGGAAGTGTTCCTTCGAGTACTACTGGCTCGGAGACTGAAGGAAGAAAGGGACTTGCCCCTTGCAAGATCGGGAGAGGATTTGTCGGCCCATAAGTGTAGGCATGAATGGACTGGATAGGGGAGAAGAAGCGATTGAGGCGCTCCCCTTCTTCTATGCTGTTGACTGCGGGGCCACGAGACGAACTGGGGTCCGTCGAATGCTGAGGCAGAGGATTCTGAAGGATGTTGGTGGGAGCTGTTGCAGGAGTTCCAGGGACCAAGATGACGATCTTTCGGTCGTCGATCAGATCTTGTATGGCATTCTTCAAAGTAAAGCATCGATCAGTGGTATGGCCACGTCCTTGATGGTAGGCACAATACTCATTTTCTCGGTAGTTCGGAAGCAGAGGATGAGGAGGAGGCCTGGGTGTCATCAGAGTGAGTAAAGCTTCAGAATGGGAGCTCACAGTCGAAATTCAAGAAGAACCTGCTTTCTGCCTTCAAATAGAAGAATCCGAAACTGTCCCTGACAAACCTTGGTATGCTGATATCAAACAATATCTCGAAACCCAGAAGTATCCAGAGTCAGCAACAGCAGCAGATCGCCGAACCATCCAGCATTTGGCCGGCCAGTTCACCATCAGTGGCGAAGTTCTTTACAAGCGATCCTATAATCACATCCTCCTTCGATGCATCGATGAAATAGAAGCTGCAAAGATCATGAAAGAAATACACGAAGGAATCTGCGGCCCACACATGAACGGGCACATGATGGCAAAGAAGATTCTACGACTCGGCTACTATTGGCTCACCATGGAGACAGACTGCTGCCAGCACGTCAGAAAATGCTTCAAGTGTCAGGAGCATGCGAATCAAATCCATGCCCCCTCATCAGAATTATACAACCTGACCACCCCCTGGCTCTTCTCCATGTGGGGACTCGACATCATCGGCAAAATGAGCCCCAAAGCATCAAACGGTCACGAGTACATACTTGTGGCAGTCGACTACTTCACCAAGTGGGTAGAGGCAGCCTCCTACACCACGATTGCAGCATCTTAGGTGATCAAATTCATGAAGAACAACATCATATGTCGGTATGGAATCCCTAATGCTATCATCACAGATTATGGGACCCCGTTCGTCAACAAGAAGATGGATGACTTCCTCAGCAAATGCAAGATCCAACGTCATCGATCAAGCCCCTACCGTCCTCAGATGAATGGTGGGGTAGAAGCCGCAAACAAGACAATCGTCAGGATACTTGAGAAGATGGTCGTGACCTATCGAGATTGGTCAGATATGCTCCCATATGCACTTTGGGCCTATCGAACGTCTGTACGATCTGCTACGGGCGTTACTCCTTTCGAGCTTACTTATGGAATGGAAGCAGTTCTGCCAGTCGAGGTGGAAATACCATCACTATGAGTATTACTAGAAAGCGGAATTGAAGAAGGAGAATGGCAACGGGCCAGATACGATCAGTTGCAGCTAGCAGATGAAAAGCGTATGCGTGCGCTAAGTCATTCCTAGTGTTATCAAAAAAGGATCGCTCGGGCTTACAACAAGAGAGTCCGAAAAAGAAGTTTCAAGGTAGGCGACATGGTCATGAAGAAGATTCTACCGTCGCACCTTCCAGATCCCAGAGGAAAGTTCAAACCCTCGTGGGACGGGCCGCTGATCATCAGAGAAGTACTTCCCGGAGGCGCCCTCAGACTCACCAGCATGAGAGGGGTGGATCTTCCTGAGCTAATCAACGCCGACAAAGTGAAGATCTTTCACGGGTAAGTCATTCTGACCTTATCAAGAGTTACCTTAATAGAGCTGAAGTCAAGAGGTCGAAGCTAACACCTCTGAGAAATCATTTCCGTCCACCAACAAGTGTTTCAAATAAGGGCATTCAAAAGAAAAAGAGAAAAAAAGAGAGAAAAAAGAATACAAAAGAAAGAAAAAAGAGAGAAAAAGAAAAAGGGAAGCCAAAGCAAGGCACCCGAGAAAACAATCAACCCAAGAAGAAACACAGTCATCCATCCATTCATCTCAGAAGGGTCTTTAGCTAAGACCAACAGCTCTATCATCGTAACTTAGGATAAGGGCTGAAAGATTGCCATCGGCCGGCAACGACGGATTCCCGACCTCTAGCCGCCGCAGTTATCCAAAGATCCAGAAAAAAACAAAAAAAAAGAAAAGAAAAGAAAAGAAAAAGACAATGTGTGCCTAAACAAAGAGGGCGGAGTGAAAACCCGAAAGGGCGCTCCGAGTAAAAAAAGTGGGCATACAGCGGACTTGGTGAAAGCCCGAAAGGGTGCCGAGGGTAAAAACAGCATAGCTGCCAAGGGGCAGGCAAGATCAAACACCCGGGACGTGGTGAAAACCCGAAAGGGCGCCACGGGCAAAAATGACGGGAAAAGGCCGGCTGTGGTGAAAACTCGAAAGAGCACTGCAGGCAAAAATGACTCAAATGGAAAAAGAAAAAAAAAATAAAAGTGCATGTACCCAAGAAATCAGACGGTCCAGATCGGTTCAAGCAGTGACAGTTCAAGAACAAGAAGAAGTGCAGTCAGGAACAAAGAGCTCTACAAATTCTGACAATCTCAAGAGGCAATAGTTTCCGTTGCCTACACCTCTAGGGAACCAAAGGATCACACAAGTCAAATCTCGAGACATCGGTCAAAGCATTGGCCGAGCCCCAACTCTGATTCCTATATCCCGACACAAAATCCAGACACACACTCACAAGACAACTCATGGCACAATAGATTTTCAAACACTTTTCTCTTTCTAATTAAATGCATCATATTTCTTTTACATATATCATGTCATCTCTTTCAAAAAATACAAAAAAATGCATCATCATCAATCATATACTATGCAAAAAGGAATGTGCAGGTGGCCAATACAATCAATCCCTACCCTCCTCCTCGGCCATATCAGGTAAGTCCTCTGACTCATAATGAAATAGCCTCGCTCTCAACCTACTCACCTCCATACGCAGGTAATGCACCTCATCGCGCTCAAGGGTATGGATCATGGCCTCCTCATTAAATAACCTCTGATCGGCAGCCAACCTCCTCGACATCATCTCACAATGATACCGAAGTGCAGAGATCTCAGACAGCAAATGGCCATGAGTGGCCAAAAGGAAATCAGGATCAATGAATGGGCGCTCCTCAAAGGGTTCATATGAACCAGATGAAGAGCCGGCATCTCCAAGGATATCCTGCTCATCCTCATCAGCAGTCTGGTGCCAGCAAGGGATACGTCGATACAAAGACTGCTTAGTAACCCAGTACTGATATGGGGCGGTCGCCATCGGAAAGGCCCGCAACTCAAAACCAAGCAGATCAGCAGTCAGATAACTCGCCCAAGATCCATCGACCCGAGTCCTAAAGTCAGAGATCCTAGATGGAAGCGCTCGGCGCCCGATACCCATAAAAGCAAAAAGAGGAACATCCTGCTCATACCCAAACTGCGCAGGAACTGGGTAGGGTGGTAGGAAAAGTAAGATCGAAAGCCTACCAGCATCAGAGGAAGGCGGTGTGCATCACAAAGCACTGGAGGAAGTGAAAGCCAAGATGACTCCCAACGAACATTCCAGTCACAAAGTTCAGCGAACATCCTGCGATACAAAGGCTCGCTCATCCTAGCTGTATGTGGAAGAAACTCCATGATGTGCCGCATAAGGTCTGGGCGACGGGTGTCAGGAAATGGTACAGGAACAGTCAGCGAAAGACGCTCCCATAGCCAGACCTGATCACAAGACAGAAAAGAAGTTCAGCTAGAGCAAAGCAATTCCTGACAAAGCAAGAAGAAAAAGGTACAGAAAAGATACTTGAAGAAATGCACAGCAGCCGCGAAGGACACGAGTGCGGCCCAGGGCACAGTCAGTCAGCCCATTAAACAGCTCGGCCAAGATGAGAGAAATGATCCCCTGCCGTCGGATAGCTCGACTCATCACCTCAAAAAGCAAAGGAGTCTGGGACCTGCGCCATCCCGAGAACAGCACCTCAGCTATCAAACAGAACATCAGTGCGTTCCGAGCAAGGGTAGAATCAGCCACACTCCGAGGACCCGAAAAAAGATCATACAGTAAGTCTAAGGAGAACACTACAGCATCCTGGCCGGCAGCTGCAGCTGAACAAGATAGGGGATCCCGAACCAGTTCTGCGGTGTGGAAGCCTTTGGCGATGTATTCGGCGAGAAATACTGAGTATAATCCCAAGGTAGGTCTGTCAAGTGTGCAAGCTCCTCCAAAGAAGGTCCCATCTCCATATCGTTGAACGCAAACAAGTTCAACGAAGGGACCCAGTTAATCAAGGCAGCTCCGAGCATCCTCCAATCAATGTCAACTCTAGCCATATGGATCAGACTGCCAAAGCCATAGGACTCCAAATCCCGAATCTCGTAAGCTGACAAACTATCAAGTCAAGCAAGCAGCCGTGGCGAGCAAGAAGGACGAGGAAGCAGCTGACAAGTCCTCACTGGTACTCCCTCTAGGACAAAAGGCCCATAAATCAATGACAGCTCATCGAGGATCAGAAGATCAACGGGCGAAGGAGAAGGAAAAGCTGGAACCTCTGCAGACTCGACAGCACCTGACCTGCCCTCAGTAACGGCTATGTCTGATATAGTCGCATCACTGTCTGAAACTGTCATAACCTCATGAACAGGGTGCGCAAAAGACCGACGATCAGGAGAAGGACGATACTCTCCAGCAAAACGGCTATCAGCGAAGATCACACCACACATCGTGGCATCCTGGCCAATCTAACCATCAAAAAATGCATCTGAACCATAAAAAAGGGTCCCGGCTACCCCGATCAAAGAATCAACGGTCAGATCTGAACCTGCGGCCCTCTCCAACAGGAAATCATGAATCCAGTCCTCATCCTGGCCGATCAAAGGGATCATCGAGGCATCCACACCGTCCATCATCAGGGGGACATCATCAATGATCACATCAAGTCCACCCAAACAAGTATGCCGCACATCTCGGCCATCATCAAGAGCATCCAAAGCATCAAAGGTATCATCTGAACCATCCATACCATCCAGACATGAGATCAGCCCATCTATGTCCATCATACCCCCATCACCACCATCAATCACATCATCTAGGTGGCCCACATTCAAGGGATGCATAGCCTCACCTATGTCCCATCTCATCATCCCATCCATACCATCCATTTCTCCCATAATGAGGGGCCCATTCAAATCAGAAATTTCAGCATGGCTGCCATTAATAGGGCCATTCAAAGCTCCACCAACCACCATCCCTAACCCCTCATCAATGCCCCCATTCAATGCTCTATCTCTACCATCCATTAAAGAGATTCCACCATCATTAAAGTCTTCACCACTTTCTGAAGTGTGGGACCCACCATGGACAGCCCCCACAACCCCTAAATCTCCACCATCCATTGCCCAAGAAAGGACAAAGCAAGATGAGGACAAGATGAGGAGGAAAGAGGAGACAAAAGGAAGATTCATGGTTGAAATCAAACCTGGACGAACAGAGCAGGTGGAGACAAGGGCAGCAGACAACAGAGAATGTCCGAACTCGAGCCAGCCCAGGCCGCACAAGAGGCGAGCCTTGGGCGGCCCGCTCTGGGCCGCCCGTACGGACGCGCTCCCTCTCTCTCCGCGGGATTGGCTCCATGGTTCTTGGTAGGTGAGGCTGACAGTCCACATCAGCAGATGGCACCCTGAGATTGATCAGAATTATTTGGGAGGTACCCCACCTGCCCAATCACGAAGCACTACGGTCAAAACGGGTCTGATCAAGTTAAAGAGAGGGAAAGATGATCAAGAGAGGGCCACATGCAATCTGAGCCATTCAAAGACTAGATTATCATGATCCAAACCATGGAAGAGCTCGCCTAGGTCATCAAATAGCAAGACCAAGGGTTTGATCATCAAAGGAAGGGTCAGAATCCAAGATCTGATCATCAAGTGGGCCCACAAGGCCAAATCAAGCGATCTGAGCCGTTCAAGTCATCATCCACACCATGAGAAACCTTCTTAGCCTCACAAAACATCAAGAAAGGGTGCTCCAAAGTAAGGCCGAGGTCTCAAGTGGGCCCACAGGGCCAAATCAAGCCGTCTGAACCATTCAAGTCATCATCCATGCAGTTAAGAAGTCTCATCTCCCACAAGTCATTAAAGAATGAGTCATAAATCAAAGCATCCAGGCGTCATCAAGTAATCTAAGAAGAATTGAGGTTGTATATTCATCCAAAAGATTTCGATACAGAAGAAAGTAAAAGTAAAAAGTTGTACATCAAACAAGCTGAATACACCTTCACAAAAATAGGCTACAATTCGCCAACATAGTCGTCATCGTCCCTCCTCTCGTCCCGCTGTCGACGGTAAAGATCCATCAAAGGAGCTGTCACTGAGCCTCCAGCGTATCTGCGACGGCCTCCTGGAACATAGAGCGGAGGAAGTAGAGGCCCCTGGCCGTACAGCAAATACCACTCATCATAGTTACGATCCGGGAGCGTGAAACGAAACCCGGGCTGGCCCACAAGAACATCAGCCATCTCGTCAGCAGGGATCTGAGCAGCTGGAGGAGGTGCAGAACAAGGGACCCGAGCCACCCCAGTGACCTGCCGAAGCAGCCTCTCACCCAGATACCACTGAAATGATTCAGCGTCAGAAAGCATTATACGGAGACATGAAGCATCATATGCCTCTACACGCTGAGGGGTGTAATAGAGAGGGAAGCTGGCGTACGGCATCCGAGCGAGCTACAGCAAATGAGGTCACCACGGTCAATTGTAGTATAGAGCGAGGGATAAGGAAAGCAAGATACTTACATCATCAACGGTCAACCCGTCTATGTCAGCGCGCCAATTGTCCCCAGAAACTCGAGAGTTCCGCTGACGGTTTTGTTGATGCCAGTACATGTGGCGATACAAAGATGGCTCAATATCGTCCCGCATCCTCGGCGCGAGATGGGGAAAATGGTCATAAAAGCAAGTCTAGGCAAAGGCACACCTAACAATTAGAAAGAGGAGGAGGGTAAATGTCTCCAAGAAAGGAGAAAGAAGAAGTACCTCAACGACAGGCCAGAAACCGGTGTAGGACCGGCTATTCTGACAGGTCTTATCCAGACCCTGGAAAATATGAGTCATGATAGCCCCGTTCCAATTGTAGGGGTGGTGTAGATCCTCAACCAAGCGAAGAAATTTAGGATCGACCCTCTCATTGGCATAACAGAGAAGGAAGGACCCGAAGGCGTAAGTGATCATGGCCCGTGCCTTGTGGTGGGCCTCTAGCTCGGTAGTGGGGATGACGGAGGCAAAAGTATTGTAGAACCATCGCATCTTTACTTGATGGCCTTGGAATTCATCTTCGGGCGGGACATCACCAACAAGCCGTAGCCAGTCAGTGGAAGTGATGGGAGCCAGAGAGCTGACTTGGGGAACAACTGCCCCATGAAATGGAAAGCCAATTTGCATATAAATATCCAGGGGAGTTATGCCCCATTCGCCACAAGGGAATTGAAAAGTGTGGGTCTCATCCTGCCACCTCTCGCAAAGGGCCGCGAGCATCATGCGGTTGGCACTGTTGTTGTGGAAGCGTAAGGAAAGGAGGCCAGCAAAAGGAGTATCAGCCAATACTCGTTCAGGCAAAGGCTGTGGATGCTTCACCCAGTTATCCCAGTGATCCCTGGTACCTCGACCCTTGATGGCAGGAAGAGGTTGGTGCTCCATAGCCAAGGAACACATATGGTCCCCTTGGCGGATGATGAAGGCAGGATCATCCTCATCAATCACTCGACGTCCTCTGGTACCGTCCGCCATAGAATCCTACAAGCTTGGCAAGGTAAGTCCCTATCCCTTACCCGTTAAAATCCAAATCATCATCCAGGAAACCCATGGGATTGGACTCACATTCAAATGCAACAATCCAAAGTCCGACTCCATGTGTTACCTAGGATATGTGTTGGGCCCATTAAAGAAGGCAAGGCCCACCTTAAAGGAGGTTGCATGGCATGCCTTAGGCAAGAAAAGTCCATCGTCCAAGGACACATCTTGGACAACAAATGCACTCAAGTGCCATGAGATCAACAAGGGATAAGAATCCTACTTCACATGAGAAGCCCCTCTTCAAAGTCCATATGTGGCCAAGGTTGATCCACTTTTATACCAAGGCCATGATTCTCATTTAAGATGTTTCCATCTTTCTACACATGTACATGGACAAGTGGGGAACAGGAAGGAAATGGGCCCCCAAGAGCAACCCAAATGACTAATCTCAATGGATTGAAGGGAGCACATAGCCCACTTGAAAAAGCATGAGAACCCATTCATGGGTTAACCACGGGCAACCCTATGTGCCTCATCTTGATGAATGTTTTAACCATGAGAATACAACATGGTGGTCCACCCATAAATATATGAGTTAAAGAAGCCAAGGGTAAAAAATTAATGCACATAGCCCACATAAAGAACTAAAGGTGGAAATGTCCAAGCAAGGACAAATTTGGGCAACTTATGTGCACCAATTTCTTTACAAGAAAGGGAGACCATTTGAGCACAAGAGGGCATGGCTTGATGGGTCACCCAACCATCATGAAAATGGCTAAGAATGGTATACATAGCCCACTTGAAGATCAATATCCAAAGTGCCCCAAAGCATGGGACAAAATTGGGCAACTTATGGGTATCATTCTTTCTCACAAATTGAAAGAAAAATCACTCATATTTGAGAATGATGGTGGATGACCCACCAAGCCCCCAAAGGAAGTTTAAGGAGCTATGGTTGCATGGATAGCTCACTTGAAGGAGGATCATCCATTTGAGATTGATAACATCTAAGGAAACTCTTGAGGACCACTTTCTTACCACAAGAAAAAACCATTTGAACCTAGTGAGATTGTTGGAACAACTCACTCATGGGACTTGTAGATGATCAAGTAACTCAAGTCCTCCATCCATCAAAAGAAAAAAAGCATGAAAGAAAAAATCCTACATGAACAAAGTGTAGTGGTGCACACATAGTCCAAAGAAATCCAAGTTTCAATGAGGGCCCAAAAGCCCATCCATATGGAAAAATCCTAAGGGACCCACCACACTTTGTACATAAGGATGTACATCATAATCAAGGGATGGTGGAAGATTTGGGCCATTTGTCCATAAAGGCTCAATTAAGAAATCTAGCCCACTTGAGATCCAAGTGAAGAATGGGCTAGTCACCTTGGTCCATACACATATGAAGAAAGATAGGGTCACCTAAAGTGAGCCCTATGAGCCCAAAACTTGAGATGGGCCCTACCATGCCCATGGGCCCAAACCTTGGAAAGAAAATGGAAAAGAAAAAGAAAGCTCTAAAGGAAATGACAAGAAAGAGAAAGTAAGAGGGAGCCCAAAATGAAGCATTGGGCCCATCAAATACACCAAGGGCCATGACTTCACTTTGAGCCCATTTGATACACATGAAAAGAGGCCCAACTCCCATGAAGAAAAAGATAGGATATTTTGCCATGCACACTTGATGAACATGGCAAAATTACCCTTTACATACACATGAAGGGAGTATGAAAAGAAGAAAAGAAAAAATGAAATGGAAAGCTTGCAATGTCCTTCTCCATGCACCACCTTTGAAAGAGATTGGAGATCTAGAAAAAGGTCAAGAATGCTTGGGCCCACCTTCACTCCTTTTGGAATAGCTACATGAAGAAAAGAAAGGAACCATGAGAAGAGATAATGAAGAAGGAAAAGGACAAGAAAGAGAAAGGGAGTGGTCCATACCTTTACCACTCACCAAAGAGGGACCACTTTGCTGTCCCAAAACTTCTCTAAGGCCCACCACTTGAGAGAAGCAAAGAACCACCAAAAGGAGAGAGAAAACTTTAAGAAAGAAAGAGTATGAGAGAGAGAAGAGAAAGATTGCACGTTGGATCGGGTAGGGATGCCCCATGTTATATAGAAAAGGGGGGGTGCACCCCTTTACCCAACCCACTGAAGAAACCAAGGGTCAGAGGCGGTTCAGGGGGCGCCCAGGGGGCCGTCCTACCCTCCAACTAGGTGAAACGACTTCTCACCTCCTCTCCTTGGGAAGAACTCCTCCTTGGGAAGGGTGGTTGCAAGTGAATCTTGTACCTCCTTGTAAGAATGAAGTGATGGAAGAGAATGGTGAGAAAAAGTAAGAAATCTCACCAAAATCTCATCTTGTGAGAAATTGGTGAGAAATTGGCTGATGATGTGGAAAAGTTCCATGGAATTTTCAAGGAAAAGAAAGAAAAAAATTGACTTGGTCAAACAATGATCTCAACCATCCAAGGTCATGACCTGATGATCTGAACCATTCCAAGAAGAATCCCAGGAATCTCCGCCCTTGATTACTGTTTACTTGCACATATTTTGGGTCCGAAGACCTTAAACTACGTCGGGATCAAGATCCTGAGGGATTTTTTTAATAAAAATGGGCATCGATCTCGACCATCAAAATCAAAATCGATGACTCAAAACATTTTTCAAAAAATCACAGAGAAAATATATTACCAGTCTCGCTTTTAAAGTTTTGGTCCGAAGACCTTAAACTACGTCGGGACCAACATCCCGAGAGATTTTTAATAAAAAACCGGCATCAATCCCAGCCGTTCAAGCCAGGATTTGATGACCTGGATCATTTCAAAAAAAAAAAATCTGTTGCCCTATTCTGTACAAAGTTTTGGTCCGAAGACCTAAAACTATGTCGGGACCAACATCCCGAGAGATTTTTAATAAAAACCGGCATCAATCCCAGCCGTTCGAGCCAGGATCTGATGACCTGGATCATTTCAGAAGAAAAAAAAATGTGTTGCCCTATTCTGTACAAAGTTTTGGTCTGAAGACCTTAAACTACGTCGGGACCAACATCCCGAGAGATTTTTAATAAAAACCGGCATCAATCCCAGCCGTTCGAGCCAGGATCTGATGACCTGGATCATTTCAGAAGAAAAAAAAATGTGTTGCCCTATTCTGTACAAAGTTTTGGTTCGAAGACCTTAAACTATGTCGGGATCAAAATCCCGAGGGACTTTTTAAATAAAAACCGGTAGCAGTCTTGACCGCTCGGATCAAGATCCGCTGACACCGGACATTTTCCAAAAAAATAAAAAAAATATATGTGTTGCCATGTTTTGTACATTTTTTTGGGTTCGAAGACCTTAAACTACGTCGGGATCAACATCCCGAGAGATTTTTAATAAAAATCGGCATCGATCCCAGCCGTTCAAGCCAGGATCTGATGACCTGGATCATTTCCAAAATACCAAAATTTTTTTTTGAGTTTTCCATAAAAACCAGTATCAATCTCAACCACTTGAGTTGAAGTCTGGAACCTTTTAAAAAAATAAAAAATAAAAAATTTTGCCATCAATTTCAACTGCACAAATTCATCCCCAGCGGTCCGAAGACCTAAAACTACACTGGGATTAACTTCTCGGGGCTTTCTTCCCCAACCTGTTCCGGACATGGCTGGCAGTTGATCGTACGGGTGTCCGAAATCTTTTAAACAGGTAAAGGCTGAGGCGGGCAGAACCCCGCAACCCTGTTGTGTTGAACGTACCGTGATAGACAACTTTGATTTGGAAGTCGTTGTTGAATCTGACGGATGTTCCCTGTTCCCAAAACTCATGAAGGGGATTAAGGCTGTTGGGAGGTGGAGGCACCCTCACAGAATTGTGAGCGACGTAAGGCCCCAAACTGGATTAACGAAGGGAAATGTGAGGATGTGGCTCATTTTGTGGCCGAAGGAGTCCGTCGGACGATACGTGTTCTATGTGCATTGCACATGAGGAACAGGCAACTTTGTGGGTGTGTTGACTGAAAACCCTCAAAATCTCCTCATCCGAAGATGTAAAACTACGGCACTTAACTGTGTGAGACTCATCTTGCTCGCTGATGTAAAATGGATCGGGTGCCTTACCAGCAGTAGAAGCTGGAAGTGGATGAAAATTCCACATCTTTCCTTGCATTTCAGAAAATTCGCAAAATACCAAAACATTGCAAAATTACCTTTTCAAAAAATCACAAAAAATATTTCCCTTACTTTCAAATCAAATATTGGCAAAAATAAAAAAAATATTCCCTTGCTTTCAAATCAAATATTTTCAAAAATCACAAAAATATTTCCTTTGTTTTCAATAACCGATCTCTATCCTGACCACTCAGGTAAAGGTTCAGATCAAATATTTGTAAAAAATCACAAAAATTGTCACTATCCCCCAGCACTACACTTCAGGAGTCTTGAACTCCACTCTCTTCACAATTTGGGATGACGGATCCAATCGCCCGCAAATTGGAATCTTGACCAAAACTGGCGACCAAGCACCGTCTCAATCGCATTTATGCCCAGAAGAACATCTTGAAGTCGGATAACATCCTCGTACATTCTCATTAGCAAAGAAACAGCATCTTGGGACAATAGACCTGATCGATCACGGGTCAGGATCTTGACCAACCCGCTAACCAAACATCCGCATAAAGAAAAAAGAAAACCCCTAGGGAAGCATAACCCTGCAATCAATAAGCTCAAAATTCTCTGCATCTCCAGCAAAAGAAAAATCATCAAAACCGAAAGAGAATGAGCTAAGCCATGCATCTGTCATCAAATATGCATCTCCATGCATCAGCACCCATTGCATCAATCATCATGTTTACCTGCTTTCAAAATAAAAGTCTGTTAGCCAAAGACCCCTACAGGCATCCCTAGTGGAGGCGCATGCAAACCAGATTTCCATTTCAAAAAGACAAAGAAATATTCCTATTTGTAAATAAAAACCCCACGGAGTATCACTCCCCAGAGTGGGTATCTTTTCAAAAATTCAAAAAATATTTTCCCAGTAAAGCGTTTTGCCTCCAAAACACCAGGAGATCTTCCATATCTCTAGGGTAGGAGCCGACGCAAAAATCAAATAAGATCCGATGTCTTGCGGTTTCCCCGAAGACCATCGGATCCAATGCACTCAAAGTACGGTCGAACTGAACTCCAGTGTCAGTGCGGTCGTACCACATGCCAAAAATATGAAAAGATGAAAGCCAAAAGGCTCGGTCAAAGAAACCATTTGAACAGGTGGAAACGATGAATTGTAACCCAAGTATCAAAATCAGCTGATTGGGTGGAAAGAGTTCACCCGCACATACCTAGGCGTGGATGCCTGAAGTACCTTGACTGAGTCGAAGTCGGCGTAGTAGAATCCTGTAAGACTATCTGAAGCAGGACGTCTAACCACTTTGACAAGTCAAGAGAAACAAGTACTCCTGGAGTGATCTGGGAAAACATCAAACATCACAATCAGTCACAGGGTCAGTAACCTCGTAAGACTACGGACGCAGAGGCTCTACTATACCTTTCCGATGTTAGTACTGATCGAGAATGGAAGGGTTGCGATTGGGTACCCAGGTTATAGCAAACTGCAGGGACAATCGCAATGTTTTCTCCAAACTCCCGCGGTATGTGCGAGTTATCAATTTCCAGACAATCAATTGACTCAGATACAAAGGACAACAAAGATTCCAGACCACAATCAAGGAAAGAATGAATTGCAAACCAAGCATCGAAACCAGCAGATCGGGTGGAAAAAGTCCATCCGCACATACCTAGGCGTGGATGCCTGAAGTACCTTGACTGATTCCAAGTCGGCGTAGTAGAATCCTGTAAGACTATCTGACGCAGGGCGTTTAACCACTTTGACAGTCAAGCGAAACAAGTACTCCTGGAGTGATCTGGGAAAACATCGAACATACAATCAATCACAGGGTCAGTAACCTCGTAAGACTAGCGACACAGAGGCTCTGCTGTACTTTTTTGATGTTAGTACCGATCGGGAATGGAAGGGTTGCGATTGGGTACCCAGGTTGCAGCAAACTGCAGGGACAATCGCAATGTTTTCTCCAAACTTCCGCGGTATGTGCAAGTGATCGATTTCCAGACGATCAACTGGCGCAGATGCAAAAGCAAGCAAAGATTTCAGACCATGATCCATGAATGACCTGGTCAGAAGTGGGGTGTCCACTCGCTTTGGCATTCGGTTGCACGCAACCTCTGCCAAAGAGGGGCATCTGTAGACACCCCACCTTCGGCTACACTGTTGGTAGAGATAGCTGGATGAATGGAGGACCATACCCCCAAATCCCAAGTCCAAAACTCAGCCAAACTCACCCTTGTAGGCCCCAATCCATAGCCCAACTCAAGCCTGAACCCAGTCAACTCGCCCCTAAACGTCAGCCTAAAAAACCCCCCCATAAGAAAAGCCAGTCAAAAAATCATAAAAAAGTCAAACTCACTGAGTCAACCCTCTGAGTCAACCCGCTGAGTCAACCCGTCGAGTCAAAACACCGAGTCAACCCGCCGAGTCAAATCACCGAGTCGACCCGCTGAGTCAACTCACCGAGTCGACCCGCTGAGTCAACTCACCGAGTCAAAACAGCAGCCCCGAGAAATGACCGTACCACGCGTTGGAAACCGAGGAACGTCCGTACGGGCGGCCCATAGCGCGCCGCCCAAAAATATTTACGCAATCTACCACTGCCCACTGCTATAAATACCCCTAGCCTCTTCCCATTTCAGCACGAATCCACTTCCCTCTCTTCAGCCCGAGTGCGGTCTGTCCCTTTAACCCATAGCCCATTCCTCCACCATGGAGAGCCCGAGTAAGGAGATCCTAGCCCTGGTCCAGCCCAGCTTGACCACTGGTCCAAGTCTCCCAAGCCATCCAAGTCTTGATCCAGCCACTTGAAGCCAACCCTTGCGACACCTCCGTCCATCCAGCTACTCTTTTTCCAGCATCATCTCATTTGCATCTAGCATAAGTGCAACATTTACTTTTCTTCCAACCCCCCTGCTTCACTGCAAGCACTTTGATTATTCAAACACACTGCATGCATCTCGCATAAAACACCTGTCAGTTCGAGCGTATGCTCTGGGCTTGCCTGTTAGTGGAACCTGCCCATCAGAAACTCTTACTGTTCAGACCTGCATTCATGTACATATCATTACAAGCACTTTGATCATTCAAACACACAGCATGCATTCCGCATAAAGCACCTGTCAGTTCCAGCGTATGCTCTGGTCTTGCCTGTTAGTGGAACCTGCCCATCAGAAACTCTTACTGTTCAGACCCGCATTCATGCATCATGTCATCTATGAGAATGTATGAGGATTAAAATAGACTTTCAAGTATTAGTTCGATTCTGTGAAGTAGAGACCGTACTTCGGTACGGGCAGTGTGTGGGGTGCTTAACCTCTTCCCACCCTATAACCGTGATCCCTTACCTCGAATCTCTGGCCGCAGATCAATAGGAGTCATTTTAGAGGAAGGAATCTTCGGATCCCCTTCTCTAACGTTTCTATGGGGTCTAGCCGACTGTAGATTCGAAGTAACTGGCTAGTGGCGACTCTGGTCTTATATAAACTCATTTAAACACTTCTAGCTTAACACAACAACCAAACAAAGCCCTCGAGAACGAGGCAAGCCAGTGGCATAAACGGCGATTCGCACTCACGCATCCTTTCCTTTCTTTTCCGAAAGGAAAGGGACAAGATTGTCATGTGGGAGCGGGGAAACAGCGAGGGTCCACAGTTGCATAACTGTGAAGAAATAGAGTCGTACTTGGAGTAAGTCTTCGCACATAATTGTATATCTACATACACGTAATCTCAAAATTTCTTGCTGACAACGTGCCAAATGTGTATAGCGAACACATCGAGGAGATGAAGTCCCAATACCCTACAAATTATGATCAAATGCATCAGGATTAGTTTTCAGAATGGTTCGTAAAACGTGTAAGATTAATTTACCTTCTATCTTACCACACTTATAATATTTTTGTATTGCACAATATTTACACGTAATCTCAAATCCATAAACGTACATTTATATTCTGTACGTGATAATAGATGAAGATGTTGCGCGCTAGCAACTCTGCGGATGCGTCTGATGCGCTCTACTCACTGGCGTGTGGCCCTGATAGACGTGTATCTAGATATATAGGTTGTATTGTAAACGGGATTCGGTTCCACATTGAAGAGCGTGAGAAATATAGGACCACACAAAATAGTGGGGTGGTTGTGAAGGGAACACATGAGGAGGTAGAAATTGATTTTATGGCGTTTTGACGGATATTATTGAACTGAATTATTGTATGAGACAGCGGGTGTACTTATTTAAATGCGATTGATGGGACATTGGAAATAAGAAGTTGGGAATACAGACTGATGACTACTTCACGAGCGTAAATTTATCTCGAAAGTGGTTTAAAGATGACCTATTTATCATAGCCGGCCAAGCCGAATAAGTATTCTACCTCGCTGATACCAAGTTAGGCGGCTCTTGGCACGTGGTGCAGAAAATAAAGCCCAGGAACATATTTGACGTTCCCGAACTAGACGTTGAAGATAGTGATGAAGGGAGAAATGGAACGTCGTCAGTTGAACAAGCATATCAAGAAGACATGCCATCTTGGGATAGAGGGAATGATCCAAATGTTGATATTGATGTGGTGCAATTGAATAGAGATGATGTGCCACCTAATCATGTTGATGCCTCAATCATAAGTGACATTGTTAGAGATGATAGCGCTTTCATCGATGATAACGTTGCAGACGATGAAGAGGAAATACTGATCAGCGATAGTGATGGTGAAGAAGAAAGAGTCCTAAGCGATAATGATTTAGACGACGATTATTAAATGTATACAAGATTTACATGTCATTTTCAATTCGATTAATTGATTATTACATGTATATATGTTTTACAAGTCATGATTTATTTCATGAATTGACTTGTTTATAATCTACATTTATAGTTAAGTCACTTTCTGATCATGTCCTCCACAAACTGAAGCGTAGCGGAAGCACGCAGCATACTTCATCGGCTATTGCGGATGGACTTTCCGGCCCTATATTCTTCTGGTAGGGCCAGAGAGATACCCGGTCTAGTCGATAAATGTAGGGAGGAAGACGATGACTCAGATGAAAGATTATACAATCTCAAAGAAATTCCTGACCTGATGGAGGAATATAACTGCAGAAAACTTCGTATGGAAGATGCGACATTGTCACTTGCACATATGAACGGAGTCCCGAGAGATCAGATTTCTCCTATTGTGACTGGCATGTTGGCTGTAACAATGTCGAGTGCTTCATACAGCTTGACATATACATCTGTAGCGTACGATAACTTACGCAAGGAGTATTTCGGATAGTTGATCCGAAGTTAATTGGTGGGACAATATATGTATTTAATATAGAATGACAATGTGTAATGGATTTTTCAACTTTTATAATCTGTTTACGGTTTTATTATATTCTGCTTGCATTATAGTGTAATGGTCTAATCATATTTTTATCATCTCTCTAAGCATAAGCACAAATTCATTCTACAATGATGTTCATAAACTTGCATTGACATTGTTTAAATTTATAAGTTTGTATTTCAGACATATTCAGTCATGGCACCAGGTGGGAGATCAGGTCATTCGCGCATTGGATCTATCCCTTCCACCTGTGATGCGACGCAGACAGCATCGACGTCGCACGGCGCATCACAGGCATCTGATTCTTCGGTTCAGCATACACCGGGCACTGCAGGTAAGTCTAGACATTTATTTAGTGGTTTTTGTTTATATTGTTACTTACATATATCTTTTCGCGACAGCATCTTCTACCAGCCGACGAGGACGTGGACCCACGTATGGGTTAGTTTTAGAGCGACTTACGCGTGAGGGTAGGGTGGCGGTAGAGTTCCCACATGACTGCCTTAGACCTGTTGGGGACAGTGCCAGACTGTTCGGTCTGAAGTCGGTGTCCTATGCCGATCTCTGATCCCCGCCACCACCCCTTGTTGGACTGACGTGACAGATGATGTGCGACAGCTCATCCGTCAGCGCCTTCAGGTAAAGTTTAGTAAATTGAAATTTTCTTTTGTGAAAGTTCATTTACGGTTAAGTCCTATTGTTAATAAGTTTATTGCCTTAATTTATTATTTACGAAACTGCAGGATAAATTTGACTTCGATTTGAATGTTCCCTACATTTCTCATGCCGTCGACGACATGATTAGAGAGCGGTTCAAGGAGTATCGCGGAGAGTTACACCAGCGGTACAAGCGGTGTAGGACGCACGATGAGGCCGTACTGTCCGCACCGCCACACGTTACTACAGATGACTGGCGGATACTCTGCGAGAGATTTTCGTTGGAGGCTTTTTAGGTAATATTTACAAATTTATGATATCTTAAGGTAACAATTAAATTTGCAATTAATAGCAATGTATTTTGTATAATGTGTTCAGAAGAGGAGTAGAATAAATTCTGGGAACAGGAAAAAGTTACAAGTGAACCACGTAGCTGGTTCAAAGTCATTTGTACGACATCGTTACGACATGGTAAGAAATTATTGATGATTATTAAGTTAATATATTATTTTGATTGGCATTTATTGTAAGTCTTCTTTCCTTTCGATTGTGCAGCGAGATTCCGTCACCAGCCAGGAGCCTGGACCAGTAGACCTCTACCGAGGGACTCACTGTCGACAGGTGACGGGATCTTGGGTTCATCCTAGAGCCAGTGAGCATTGGGTAAAAATCTTTACTTTGTAAAATTTAATTGCGCATTGATTGATAATAATGTCATTCATGTCATTTTTTATGAAATTTCACATGTTTTTATTACAGGCGGCGATGGACACCATACGCAATCAGCCCACTCCCGATGGTAATCAGCGGAGTGAGCCAGAAATCCTGAGCGAGGTGCTTGACACCCGTTTTGGATATGTGCGTGGACTTGGCCATGGTGCCAAGCTCATGGCACCCACTAGAGGTGGCTCCAGCCGATCCGTAACTGGTGAGAGCGCTCTACGCCGAGCTGATATCGCAGAGAGAGAGAGGTTCAGCAGCTACGGGTCGTCGTCGATGAGATTAGAGAGCAGCTGGAGAGGCAGAGAGAGGAGGAGCAAAAGCGTAGGGAGGAGGAGGAGCAGAGGCGTAGGGAGGAGGAGCAGAGGCGACGGGAGGAGGAGGAGAGGCAATGGGAGGAGCAGAAGAGGAGGATCGAGAAGTTGCGGCAGGAGCATGAGCGACGGATGCAGGAGATGTTTCAGGCTCTCGCTGCACGCTTTAGCACCGATGCCCCGCCACCTCCGCCTTTATCTTTGTGATCATTTTTTTTAATATACGAATTTTGACTTATATGTATTTGTACGTGGATAAATATTGGTTGTTTGTGGATGTGGAATGGATTATTTGTGTATGGATGGTGTAGTTTCTGTTTATTCGTATGTATGTGGATGTGAATAGGATAAACATGTATAGGTCTCTTTACAGGTGTATATCATGAATTATTTCCTGAATTTTGAAAATAAATGGAGCCGGAAAAGGGATTACTATTACCGACGAAATTGTTCGTAGGTAAAAAACATGGAAAAGTTTTTTACCGACGAAATTTTTCGTGGGTAATAAACTTGTAAAACTTTTACCGACGAAATTTTTCGTGGGTAATAAACTTGTAAAACTTTTACCGACGAAATTTTGCGTGGGTAATAAACTTGTAAAAGCCTTTACCGACGAAATTTTTCGTGGGTAATAAACTTGTAAAACTTGTACCAACGAAATTTTTCGTTGGTAATAAACTTGTAAAAACCTTTACCGACGAAACGTTTCGTCGGTAAAAGTTTTTTCACCGATGTATCACATTTTTTTCCGACAAAAAATCATGTGTTTTTCCGACGAATTTTTTTGTCGATAATGGTTTTATTATTACCTACGAAATTTTTTTCGTCGGGAAAAACCTTTACCGATGGCCTTTCTGCGACGATGTTAGCCGCGAAATATTTCGTTGGGAAGAACATTTCCCGACGAAATTTTATTAAAAGCCGACGAATTATTTCGTCGGTAAAAATAGAATTTCTTGTAGTGTAAAATCCTAATTAAAGACTATTACTAAGTAGAGTCTTTCTAAAACTCATTACTTGACAAAAGTAGAAAATCCTAAATAAACAAAACTCTAAAAAAGAAGAAAATACATTAAAAATTAGAATTACTAAAAGTAGCAGTTTTTCACGAAATCCCGTTTTTTTACTGTAACTGCGCGTTTTCTGGCGAAACGGACGGCTATAGGTCGGTTCACTACAAAACGTAATTTCTATAGGAATCCATATGCTGTGCGTCTCGTAACTCCTCCAAGAACAAAAGTTATGGTTGATTTATGGCCTGCCCCGCCTTTTTTTTGTCCCATCCCATAACAAAAGTGTTGATTTTTTGTCGTCTTTTCTTTGATCTTTTTTTGGTCCATGTATAATATAACGATGCTTGATCCACACCCTTCATTAGAGGTTTTTTGTTCTACACCAAGTTTTCAAAACAAATGTAGGGCTATGAGAAACTTCGCTGAAGTTTTCTAACCTGCCCATTGAGTGGACCAGATTTATTCTTAGGAAAACATCTACAAGGGTAGACTAACCTGATGGATAGATTGGATCTCTCACCTATGTGCCATGCTGGTGTATGTGTGACTGTACACGTGCCATCTTGCACATATGTATGGGCTTGTGTAAGCTCTTAATCAAGATTTTTTAGGGGGAAAGATTGTTGGAACCCAAGACCTGGACTCAAATGTACATTTTAGATCTTGACTAACTAAAGAGATGATGAGGCCATCTGTGACAGGTAAAGACTGAAGAGCAATCTGCAGTGCTGACATGGTAACGTGTAACTATCGGAGCGGATTAGGTGCGGGCCTAGCCTTATCTGAGATGGTGTGGCCCTTGCCATGGGCACACCTTGATACATGTATTCTATGTCCACACTGTCCATCGGTTTACCAAATCATTTTAGGGCATAAATGAAATAGATCCAAATCTCTTGTGGACTATACCATAGGAAACAGTGGTGATTAACCATTAAAAGCTTCTTGTGGGCCTCAAAAGTTTTGGATCAAGCTTATGTTTATTTTTCCCCTTCATCCAAGTTTGTGAGGTTGGATGGAAAATAAACATTACGGAAACTTATAGTAGGCCCTAGTAAGTTTTTAATGGTGGGGTTCAATCACCACTATTTCCTATAATGTGGTCCACCTGAGATTGGGATCTGCTTCATTTTTGGGCTCGTGCTCTAAAATGATCTGGAAAAACGTATGGATGCTTTGGATATAGAATACATACATCGAGGTGGGCCCCACAGTATGGGCCGCACCTAATCCGCCCCGTGACCATCAGACCATTCATCAGCGTGGTGTGTCTGCTCTGACTGACTATCAGATGTCAATGTACCTTACCTGCTGAATAGCTCTATGGCACATGTGTGACAGTTTTGTATCCTCCCTTGCTTTATATGGCAGAGTACTTTTGCCCTTTCTTTTCATTTACAATACCTATTTATTCAATGGTTCTTGCATCTTTTATTTTACAAGAGTCCCACATCGCCTGAGACAGAAAAGTTTACTAAGCATGTTATAGTTTAGACTTAGTAATTATTATTGTAATGAGAAATGTGACTTATATTTCAATAATGGTAACAGATCCATTTCATAATAAGAATCTGCTCTGATACAATATGTTGTAATGATATTACATTTCTTATTTTTAATATTTACTAATAAAATAGACTGAGCAAAAGCTAATGGGGGAGAAGATACATAAATGCTCTTATTTATTTATTTTTATTTTTAAAGTGAAGAATTGAGACTTGTGGGCCTTGCGTGGTATGTGTCGGACATTCAAACCATCCAACAGATGCACCCAACCATGATTATCAGACAAGCAAAAACACAGTGGGTTCAAAGACATAACGCGCACCACTTAGAAACATCCTAATTTAAGTGTGGAGCCCATCTGATGATTCGATTGATAAGATTTTGTTTTGGTCTTGTGATCACCGCAATGATTCACAGTTGTTGGACTGGTTGGATGTTGTACATATATGACAATGCATGAATTTTGCTCTTGTTTTTTACTGTGCGCACACACCACGAGGGCACTAGACCCCAGAAGCAGATTGTATGGTGTGCCACTACCTTGGTGGTGTGTTGACGTCAAGTTCTATAGGCCTATCTACACTGTCCATTCATTTGGCAAGATCATTTTTGGATATGTACCCAAAAATAGGCAGATCCAAAGCTTCAAGTGGACCACACCACATAAATCAGTGGGAACAATGATGCCCTCCATTGAAACCTTCCTAAGGCCCACCATGATGTTTATTTGACATCTAACCTGTTCGTAAGGTCAAACAGACATAGACAAAGGGAAAAAAAACCACATATCAACTTGATCCAAAACTTTTGTGGCCCCATGAGAAGTTTTCAATGGTAGGCAATCAATCCCCAATGCTTTCTGTGGTGTGGTCCACTCGAGCTTTGGATCTGCCTCATGATGGGGCTCATGAAATAATTTGGATATAACACAGACATCATGGTGGGGCCCACATAACTTGGCAAAGTCAAAACACCACGCAATTCACTTCCCTTGAATCCATGACTTGTTGAAACACACTCTATCTACCACTGAGCCATACGTTGGAACCAATCTTACCAGTCATTAACTAAAACTACCACGAACGTTGATTGAACATTAATCATGAGTACCCACAATTAGGATTCCATAGCCCAGTTCATAAGATTCAACTGAGTCAAACACCAAAAATGATTTCCTCATGCTAAGGAATTCCCAATAGAAAGATTTACTTATTCCATGCTATCAATCTATTTTTCCAAGAGCCATTGCCATCATATGTTAGTCCATGAGAATAAATGAAGTGTGCCCAATGCAAATCAACATTTCATTCTCGATTGAATATGAGTGCAAACCATACCTTCCCAGCCTTTGGGTTCCAATTACCTTTGTGCAAGGACATCCGGCAGAACCATTTTCAACCCACATGTTACCTCCACATCTAGAAAACCATGTAGAGAGAGAGAGAGAGAGAGAGAGAGAGAGAGAGCTGCAGTCGATGACTGGCATTTTTAAAATGCCCCAAATACCCGACCTATATTGGAAATCCTCTCAAGGTACTTTTAAGCTTGAGTACTCCTGAAAACTAATTGTGGGCAAAATCATCCACACTGCTAGTGTTATATACAGAGATAAGCAAAAGAATAATAGATTGCTATGACATGCTAGAAAAGATTAAAAAAAAAAAAAGGAAGAAGAAGAAGCAAAGAGATACAGCTGCGACCATCGGCAAAACAGAGGGAAGGAAAAACTATGAATGCTACTATTGACTGTCAAAAGTACTACCCAGCTAGCTCCAGATTTAGCTAAAAGATTAGCTTCCAAGAGTTTTCCTCGGGGTATGCCAAAACTGAAATTCAGACCTTCGTAGAGGCCACACACTTCTACAATGAAATCTGCAATTTTCCATGGGGAACGACTTCCCTGTGTCTATGAAATGCATTTTCCACGCACTCCTTATGCATTAGAGATTAAGATTTCCCTAATAAATAATAAGGTTTTTTTCCCCCCGCATATTCCCACATAAATAATTGGGTATTCACAAATACCCACAAAGAAATTGACTTTGCAAATAACTATATCATTATTCCCGCTGTTGCAAATACCCACATTCCATTAAAAAAAAAAAAAATTCAACGATTTTTGTAAGTAATAGTTAAATGATGATGAAAATGCCCAAGCCCAACTAGCGAGAACAGTTATAAACAATAACAAACCTCACTACTAAATAAAGATATTTTTTTGACATCCACCATTGATTGGGGGGCCATATAGATGGAAAGTGTGGATCACGTCGATGCCCCCCCCCCCCCCCCCCCCACAAATAATTTCACAAAATCTTGAGGGAGAGAGGGAAAAGGAAAACGAAAAAAAAGAAAGAAAGAGAATAAAAATACATTTAAAACCTCTTCTTTTTCTTCTTCTCCTTTCTTCTTTGTTCACCTTTGCTCTTCCTCGTAAATGAAAGAAAGTTTTTTTTTTGACATCCACCATTGATTTGGGGGGGGGGGGGGGGTGTGGAATCAAGCTTACTCCTTTTCTATGTGAGGTGAAAACAAGCTTGACAAAACCACTAAGCAAACTGACTATCCAACAAAAACCTGGCCTAAAACCTACTTCAGTAATAAACCCCAACAGCACATGAAATTGCATTGAAACAGCTAGTTTCAATACAGAATAATCCAAGAATCAAAATTACAATGTCAAATATTTCTACAGCCGAAGCAACCATCCAAATTTCATCTCATCAAACAAGACTTGTAGAAGACAGAAGAATCACAAACATACTTCCATGAAAAATTACCATGTCTGGGCTTCATGAGTTAAATCTCATTGCATGAATTTTCTCCAGGCAGAATCAATCATCTCTTTTAGAGCCTTCTTTACACTATCATCTGCAAAGATGAACTCAACTGCATTTCTCGCCAGCTGAAACATTTCATCCTTGCCTAGTCCTTCATATATCGAGAAGTAGCAAAACTAGATCAGTACCAACTAAAGATAAGTTTTGGAGTTTCATTTTAAGCATTTACAGAGAACTACAAAGGCAATTAATCATGTAAGAGGTGATTCACGACACAAGTGCCAACATGATACATGCACAAGATCTTGGCCACTCATAGGGTGGGCTGCCCAACCCCAAATAGTGAGCCAGTCCATTCATGAAGTGGGCCACATATGGATGCTGAATTCGACAATCATTCTTTTTTTCTCTAACAGCCATTTTTCACATGAGAAAAACGTTGATACACTGGCAAGTGTGATGGACGATATGCAGGCATGTAGAAATTACTTAGAAATTGCACACGTGGCATACAAGTAGTCAAATTAAACAGTCCAAATTATGGTACCCAGCATAGTATCATGAACCAAAAATTATGCTTATTTGATTATCTGACTACTGGATTCGTGGGCATTTATTGGATGGTTAAAAATGAAAATTATTCAATGGTCCTATTTCCACAAACAAGTGTCCACAAATCAGATGTTAGGATTGTTCAACCAATCTGATCTTGGGACTGTCACTTGGTGACTGTGAGCTGCACAATCTATTCAGTTTTGTTTGAGTTAACACACTGCAACATGTACAATTTCTGAGTGCCTGCATATCAAGCAGCGTCATATGCAGCCTGAATATAATATAACACCTCTTTTCCCATACATGTGTGGACCATCTAATCATTGGATATGCATGATTTTTGGGCTAGGGTGTGTTCATGGTGTGCCCAACTGATGACTGGCTGAGATCATGCACACATTAACCATGATGGTACATGTCGTGAATTGCCTTAGTAACGTGAATATAGTCATACCAAACGTCGAAGCAGCAAGGTTGTACTCCTGAGAAAGGCTGGTAGAGAATACCCCTGGGTCATCAGTGCACAGGATCACCGGATGCTTCGCTTTGTAAAGATCAACTGCATGATCAAATTATATATTTGTGTTGTTACTAAAACAATATGCAATGGGAAGTTCTAAATAATGTGGAAACATATGCTACAACCTACTTCAGTGACATTTCATATAAGCAGAAATCTAAACCGAGGACAACTAATTTCATTATGTGGTTTAAATGGCATAGTGGTCCATTATCCCAATCGTTGGTGTGTTTTCCTCAGGATGGAACACCATCCATGTATCGGATTGCTGATTCTTTCCCATTCACTGATGATAGTTTCCAACGGTCTCTTCTAACATCCATTTGTAAGTCAGCTATCAAAAGGCTAAGATAGTCTGATCAGTAGCATTTTTCTACCATTGCCAATCTACAGACCCACCCAACAAATGGTTTGATCATGGACTAATGGAACATAATGCCATGTGTCAGGAGCTCACACAAGAAGCACCAATGCTCTGGTGCACCAAATATATAATCTGAACTTTGCTACGTGCACGCGCGTGTGCAATAAAGCTCATGTATATGCCACACATGTGCCAGCATGGCACGATCGGGCCGACCTCAAATCCATCTATCAGAACGGCACCATTATATTGATGCCCTATTCCAAGAGTCAGATTGATCCACTCGTCAGGTGGGCTACAGTGAGCAAAACAAATGTACGGCTCTGAAAAACTTGGCTGAAGTTTCCTTACTCATCCACCCGTTTCCAATATTGGGGCCCACATGCCGAGTGAATCAGATTTATTTTTGGCAAAACTTGTCAAATGACGGACTAACTTGATAGATGGATTGGATTTCGCATCTATGAGCCATGCTGGCACATGTGTGGCATGTACATGAGCTTTACTGTGCACGTGTGTGCGCCCAGCAAAGCTCAACCTTTACAGAAAGGGAACAGAAGACCAAACCGAAATGATGATCATCTATGCAAGAAACCGTTTCAGTCCTGACATTGGACGTCAAACAAATCTCCACCTACATGAGTATTGTGAAAAGCATAGCCATGAGACTGAAGCACAACAGGCATAAATCCAAGCAACAAGCATTATAAAGAAAGCAGAAATTTAACTGGAATCTTCAATAATTTCAACTGTCTCCATTCTTCATCTTCGAAACAGATGGCATGGCCTATCCTCTGCGGACGGAACTCAAGCATTGCTTGGACTTCCTTCTGGTTAGGCACCTACATGTACTAAGTTATGAAAATAAACTAGTCAGTGTACATAAAATTGCAATGAAGATTGATTCCAAGATGAATTCATGCCGCTCGGAATGCCTCACACACCTCTCCACAATGAAGAGTTATAGGAAGGCCTTGTTCTTTGGCAAACTCCAATGCTGGGAGAAAGGTTTGCCTGTGACATGATGCAAACAAAATGACGGCAAGTAGTATTTTTTGTGATACATAGCATGAGAAATACAACTTGCTTTGTAAAAGTTCAATGAAGTGCGGTCCCTGCAATACACATGACCAACATGGATGGTGATACCATTGATTTGTTGAGTGGCCACAAGGATAGCTCATAGTCCGGAAAAAGCAGTTCGAGCACAACCCCATCTGACCATTGGGACTTTCATCCATCAGATGTGCGCCTTTCCTCATTTGTCGACATTGATTTGCCACCAATTAGATGGCGACAATAGTTGATCACCTTCCGGTTTACAATATGGCTCATCCACTTGATGGACCACCAAAGCAACAGTCCCGATCCCCATTCACAGCGTCCAGGGTATTGTGGAGATGTTTCAGGGAGCACTTTGTGGAGCTCCATGGAGGGCGCACATTATACATCAGTTTAGCTAATATCATAGCTCATGTGAGGAAGTACCATTCCCCCACAACGGGATTGCCGGAGAGGTCAATACCAATGACTCCCAAATCCCTCATTTCCAACGCCAGCTGAACCTGTCCAAAAGGGAAAATCTTAGATAAGCGGAATTCCAAGGCAATGAAAACTTACATATTGCATTCCTCTGACATACTGTTTCCATTGCTGATGCTGTGGTTTCACGGCGGTCAATGCTAAGAAGAAGGCGCACGTATATTTTTCTTCTATCTTTTCTTTCGCATGCATCATTTGTATGTGGAGACTCTGAGGACTTTTCGGTGCTCTCATTGGAAGGAATGAAAGAAACATCAACTGCATCTACAGTCCTCAAACCTTCAACCACTGCTTCCATGTAAGATCGTTTGCTCATTCCAATCGCTTCATTCTTCTGCAAATTAGGGAACAGCATATTCACTCATTCAAATGCAGCTACCTATCATCAGAAGGGCTAGACTAAAATGTGCGTTCAACATGATTCAAAGAAGTTGTGGCAACTCATCCACCCTATAGGTGGGCATAAATGAATGCTAATCTAGACTGTCCATAATGGGCCTGACCACCAAGTATAGAAAAAAATATACTGTCAGACAATCTTAACTATCTGATTCCTCAGCATTGAATATGAACAGATTACCATTTCCCAATGAGGCCCACGATTTGCCACAACTTGCTTTGCAGCTACTCATCCACCAAAGACGTGGCATGCATGCATACTAATCAGGACCATCCAAATAGTGGGCCCCATCATGGATAGAGCATGGGTAAAAATCACACAGAACAAATGATTTTAACTGTCTGATTTCTCCCATTGAATATGAACTGTTGAGCATATTCTTTCTAGTCATCCATTTGATAGACACCAGTCAGATGGTAAGTATCATTCAATCAGTGGGATTCTTCAACCACGCTCCATCCACCTTCCACCATGAGGCCCACAATTTGGATGGTCCAGATTGGCATGCATGTGTCCCTCGTGAACAGTGGACAAGTAAGCGTAACATAGTTGTCGTAGACACATTCTAGTTTAGCTCCATCAAAGAAACACATGCTCAGAGAAAATAAAGAAATAATAAATAAACTCAGTTACATGACTGGAATACCTTCGGAGTTGTTCGTAGCTCCAGATAGACAACATTCTCAGCAGCAAAATCTTCGATGACCTGTTACAGAAATAAACAGCAAATCAAAGATACTCTCTAAATTGTGTGGGACTTGTTCAAGCTTCATAACTGCACATTCACCATACTTCCTTGGTGATTCTTGTGACGGTCGCATGGTCAGTTGTTAGTATGCGAATCAAATCAAACAGCTTGAAGCACTCGGGCAAACAGCGATCATCTGTGTAAATAGAATAAGGAAAACTGTAGTTATTAGAGTAGGAGGGGAAACCGGCCTTGATCACATATTATCGTGAGTTATAACTAGAGGACTGATCTATAAATAAAACAAGAAAATGGCTTGTTTCTTTGCAGTGAGATTTTGTAAAGAGGAATTATAAGGTTCTGAAGCATCAACCACTGAACTGTCTATCTGCAGGCCAAAGATCAAAGATTTACAGCAGGGAGATTTTTGAAAAATGGTCCATCCATGGTTGATCATATCATATCAATGGCCAGATCACAAAAGCATGGACCCACCTGTATGGACACAGGGTCCAAGAACAATGTACATATCTTCTGAGGATAATATTACATACTTCCTCTCTTTTACGTATAAACCTAGAAGGCTTAATGTTTCATGTTTCTTTTTAATTTCAAAGAAGAAAAATCACATGCTTTACACTAGAAATATGTTCAAGCTTCAAGGTAAACAAAACAATTGAGAAAAGTAAGAAAGAATAATAAAATGCATACATACTTTTCAAAATTACATGCTCCACATCAGAAAAAACTATGACACCCTTTTCACCCAAGGCTTTTGCAAGTTCTCTGCAAAGATAAGGTTCAGGAAGAACAGACATGTAAATAGGCAAATTCATCATGCTGTACATTTTCTATAAGACAACAATTCAGTAAATATTTTAGCCCTTAATTTTCAAATTGCGATCAATCGAATTACGTCATCTTGGACCTTCTTAAAATATTCCATTTAGCCAATTCACATTTGACACGGATGGGCCGAGTGCATCGCAGATGTAAAACGCACATGATACCATTTGGGCAGCGAAACCACTGCACCTTGGGTCCATCCTTTGTCTTTTTCCTTGATTAAGTGACGTTTTCAAAACCAACATGACATAAATCCTTCACCATTATCCCCAGTGTGATACAAGGAACATACAGGCTGAAATAATTGCATTCCACAATAGGAATCAGTTAATATTTCCACTAGGTAATGTATTGTTTTCTCTTCTAAGCAAGTGTGAAAATTTAATGATGTGTATATGATGTATAAGTTGTTGCAACAATTGGTAATTCAATAATGGTTTATCAGTGGAAATTATACATGACTTAGGGAGGCTAGGTAGAGATATTAAACATAACCAGTGGCTGCTCTGTTTGTTCTTAGCAAGCTTGGCTTGTTTGTCACTGAATGCACTAGACCTTAACCATTTGCAAATTCTCCTTGGCAGATAGCATGCAATAGTTGGACTAACATGCAGCGTGGGTCATGAACTTGTCAGTATGTTGGTGGTGTTTGGTAAAAATGCATCAGTGTGTTCCTTGATATTTTATCCAGTGAACCGCTTGAGCATTTCCTTTCTATTTTTGGTGCAATGGTGGTACATGCAGTGGTTCATGCATGTGCCATTGTGCTCAGCGGGCTTGTTTAACAAGTGAACTAGAACCAAACTGTTAAAAAATTCCCCTTTGTGGGGTTGGGTGCAATAGTTGGTTTAACATGAAACTTGGCATGTACGTATGCCCGTGAACATCAATTGATGCGATATGACAAAAAGCATGATTTTGACCCTCCATGTGTATGTGACTCATGCTCAATGGCATATGCCTCAGAACTTCAATCCATAACAGTACTTTGCTTGCTTGCCCTTTTGGGCGCATGTGTAATGGTTGGCTGGGGGTTAATCATTGTCGGGACTGTATTGTCATGAAAGTGTTGTCAATGTCAGCGTCTGCCATGGCCAGCTTCCAAGAGGCTGCGTAAAAGAGAAATATCGATGTCTTGTGCGAAGACGATCATAAAACTTCCGCCAATATACCATTAAAAAGCCAACCTAAATTGCCAAGAGAATGCTAAGATGATGATGAGGAATATGAATTTCTTTTGAGGATATACACATTTTACAAAATGATTAACCCGATTCCAATAGAAGGTAAATGGTCAACACATATGATGCCCACATATGAATTGGACGAATGGGAGGTACCATACAATGCTCAGCCCAAGAGTTTCTACAACAAACTGGGGTTTTCAGTTTGTACTAGTGGGGCAAAATGGTTTTGCAATCCAAAACATTGATATGAGTCGACACAATTTTGGTGGCCCACACTCCAAAAATCTCCCAAACAAGAAAATCCAGAGCCTAGATGTTTAGAGTCGAACACAATAACAGTTCACTTCAAACCAAAAAAAAAAAAAAAAAGAAGCCAAAGATTCAATGGCTACGATTTTTAATCCAGGTAATTTTTGGTGCATGAATCATCCAATGCAACACCCATGGTATCAACAGTTTGGATCACCAAACCTACTTGTACAAAGTGAAAAAACAAGCATATTGAAGAAATTCTCACCTCAAACATTTGAGAGGAGACTAGAATCATAAATGTAAATCCATATTTCCCAAAATTTGGACATTGGTATGGATTAATCGACATGATGATACCATAAGAAATTCTTAGGAGCTTAAAGAACAAACGCTATGCAATGGTATATGGCCCAACCAATCCCCTATAAGCATCAGGTATGGCAGTATCATATTGACTATGGTACCCTGAGCATATATAAGTTTTCGGTTATCCTTAATCCCATTCCATATATAATGTTTATTCTTAGAACATCTTGACATGTTTGATCATGACAGATGACTATGATGATAAGTATAACTATCACAATGGAAGTTATAATTCAACTGGTGAAACAACTAATGAAAGACAACGATTTAAACTTTACATGAGAAATAAGATGTAATCATCAAGAAAAAAAAGTAAACTCTTCAAAAAGAAACCTAAAAATCAATGAAGAAAATAAATCCAGACTGAGGTCAAGATAGGGATGTATCGTGTATGTATACCAGGTGTACTAAAGGATACATAGGCACCTAGAAATTATTTGTGTAGCATAAGTTTTCTGAACTCAAATTAAACCGAATAAATTGTGGAAACTATTGTCAGTAAGCCAGTCCCAAAATCATACTGATCGAACAATCCTAACCTCTGATCACCAACACTTGTGAGTTGAAAATGGACCATTAGATTTTTTTTAACCATCCAATACATATCCACCAATCCAATAGTTGGATTACCAAATAAGCTTCTTTTTTTCTTTTTGCTTTTTTCTTTTTTCGTTCATACTAAACTTGGACAGTTTAATTTGAATTATTTGTATGTCACTTGTGCAATTTCCAAGTAATTTCCGCCTGTCTATCATTCATCACACATTGCCAGAGAATATCAAACTTTTCTCAATTTATCAAACATTTTTTCTTTTGGCAGTAATCCATGTAAAACTAAGGGCCTGTTTGGAAATGCCCAGAATCGGAATGGCATCAAAGGCATCCCAACCATGCACATTGTGTGGAAAAGGAACTGTTTGACTATCCAGTAAAATGTGGCTAGTGGGATGCACTAATGCTCGCATCCGCATAACATGCCCAAAGACAAGATAAAGATCACAACAGCCCTGACCCATTATCATCTCATTCTCATTTTGTGGGATGCTCCTTGCATTCCACGGACATTCCAAACAAGCAAATGAGAATGGAACCAAATGCGCTTCAGCCAAATCACATTCTATGGAGGAGATTCCATTCAGCAGTATTCTCCACCACTGCAAGATGCAACCATCTTATCTTCTTCTTCTTCTTTTTTTTTTTTTTTGAAAGATAATGAAATTTATTGAAACAAAGCCGCAAGAAGCAGCGAAAACTACAAAAACAGGGATGGTGGAAGATGGCTGGGCTACAAACCAAGAAACTCCATATTACAACCCTTAAGCTTTGAAGCCAAAGCAACCCAATCGTGAATCAACATGAAATTATAAAAAGGAATGGACCCGAAATCATCCATAAACATTCTAAGCCACCTTTTTTTTTTTTGGTGAAGATTCATTCTAAGCTACATTTGCATTCACATTTCATGGATAATTCAAACTGGCCCGAAAGTATCAAGAAGAACTTAAGGCCGAAAGGTAGATAGTCTGCAGAAGTGCCCCTGACTCTATTTCACAGGCCGCCTGCTCTTAAGAATCAGAACTGTTAACCCAATTCGGCCCAACCATGGATGGCCAATGGTGAGAAAATACCACCTATTGGACCAACCAGTGCGCTCAGCCTGCAAAGGGGCACAATTTGCAGTTCGCGAGAATAATCCAATCAATTCAATGGGGATCATCAATGGGACACGGATTGCATGGGTGACCCTGCTACCACCGACCTCTGTGGGGCCCACCATTATGTATGTGTTTATCCAAGCATCCATCCATTTTGCCAGCTCCTTTCAGGCCATGAGCCCAAAATTGAAGCATGTCCAAAGCTCAAGTGGACCACACCCCAGGAAACAGTGGAGATAATGACATCCACCGTTGAAACCTTCCTAGGGCCCATAATGATGTTTATTTTTCATCCAACCTGTTCATAAGGTCATACAGACCTGGATGAAGGGCAAACACAAATATCACCTTGATCCAAAACTTCTGAGGCCCCCAAGAAGTTTTGAATGGTTGTGTTCAATCCCCACCGTTTCCTGTGGTGTGGTCCACTTGAGCTTCGGGTATGCTTCGATTTTGGGCTCATGGCCTAAAATAAGCTGGCCAAACGGATGGATGGCATGGATAAAACACATACATCCCGGTGGGGTCCACAGAGTCCTGCCACCAAGGGGGTCGGTGGTGATAGGGTCACCACGCAGTCTGCGTCCCCATCAATGAGCCATCCATAAGAGACACCATAGAATGAATGGGCACAGCCTCAATGGCAAGCCCCAGATAAAAGTCCCCAGGACTACAGTTTCACGTGGTCCTCAGGACCTTAATGAAGATTTCTACTGGTTAAGATTCTTGGAAATTTCATCAACTACACCCTATCATTTCAATCTTTGGCACTAGAATTGTACTGACTTGGTGATGTGTATACCCAAAAGTGGAATGTCTGGGTGTGTTTTGTAAACAGAGTGGGTATAGAAAATCGTCCCTCAAAAGCCCAAATGCAAATGAAAGGAAAGAAAGAAGACACCCAAATGAAGAGGAGAGATAGAGATAGAGATAGAGATAGAGATATAGATAGAGAGAGAGAGAGAGAGAGAGAGAGAGAGAGAGAGAGAGAGAGAGAGAGAGAGAGAGAGAGAGAGATACAGAAGGGTAGAGTCTCTGACGCAGCCGTTGAGGTGAGCGTGGAGTTCGATCTTCGGTACACCTACATACCATTCCATTCCCTCTCCTGCCATCGAATCCTCTTCTTCAATCTCTCTCTCTCTCTCTCTCTCTCTCTCAGTCAGAAGGGTAGCTGAGGAACTCTGTTGTAAGGACCACCTCATTTAAAAAAGGAAGAGTTGTAGTTAGGTGGGAAGTAATTTGATACTCTGGCAGGGTATAACGCCTGATACACAAGCGGTAAAAAATTGTACTCTTGGCCTACATAAACTCAAATTGAACGGACGCGGAATGGGTACTACCCTGCATGTCCCAGCTCAGACAGGCTGGGGTCTGAGGGGCCCACCCTGATGTATGTGTTTTATCCACACAGTCCATATGTTTTGCCATATCATATTAGGGACATGTTTGGATCGCTGATATGATATGGAATACGGATACCCCCATCAAATCATGTGTTTTAGATGGTTTGTTGAAAATGACGGATGCCAATCCACCTATTTGGATGGCCCCCGTTTAACTCTTCATAACGGTCATTGATATAGAGCCCTTGTTTGTTAACCAATGCTCCAAGCCAGACTATTCCGATATCGACATATGGTAGTCAACTGAAAATTTCTATTTGATAACGCTTCAAGAAGCGGATTTCGTGAGAAAGCCAGTTGCCGTGCCTCGAACGTAGGTGGGGCCCACCGTGATGCTTGTGAGAAATCCACCCCGTCCGTCCATTTTGTGAGATCAATTTAGGACATGATGCTAGATATGGGCCGGATGGAAGGCTCACGTGGACCGAGAACGTAAGGATTGATAGTCCACAGTTGAAATATTCGTGGGGCCACAAAATACCCCAATCATTAATCAAGCTAATATTTGTGTTTTCATTTCATCCCGGTAGGAATCGCGTTATGAACGGTATGGATGGTCGTGTAAACATCATTGTGGACCCCGAAAGGTTCCAAAGGCAGGCATTTCATGTTCCACCTTTTCTTTTTAGTGCGGCCTACTTGAGTCATGGATCCTACTAATTTTGGTTTCGTACCTAAAATGATCTCAAAAAATGGATGGATGGGGTGGATTTCTCACAAACGTCACAGGTGGGTCCTACCTAGGTTTTCAGTGTAGGAACTTCCATGCCCAACACTTCATGCCCAGAATTAGAGGATCGTCTGACTAATGTGAAATAGGTTGACATCATACGCAGAGTCCCGATCCTCTGCTCAGTGTGAGCAGAGAAATCCTGCTTTTCAGCTCTCGGATTGGTCCAGCCTCTGTTGCTTTGCTCGTATGAGCAGAGGATCCAGACTCTTATACGAAGGTACTAGCACCTAGGTCGATTAGGCGGGCGGGTCTACTGCCACTCCCTTTGAATGATCTGAACCATCCATCCCCATAGATGCACGATCGCCTGCATGGAGGTGCTGAAAATAGTAATGCCATTGAATTTGGTGCACTTAATATATAAAGCAATTCTGTTACATCCAAAACCGATCGATCTATCTATTCGGATATGACGCGCATACAAGTTAATTAGGCCCATATCCTACATAGGATGCATTCCTGAAATGTCAAATGTCAACAATTTATAGGAATTTTGATTGAACCCACCTGTTAATTTCGTGGATTTCACCACTCGACTAATAGACATGAAGCAATTAGTCTTCAAACTACAATTTGATGGGGTTTTCCTCCTTACGTGTTGAGGATAGATTGGCGCAGCCTAGGGGTCATCGAGCGCCTGATCAGTTAGGGTCAGGCGACCGAAATTCACCCGAAAGGACTAAAAGTCGTTGGACTGTTTTGGATATAGTCGGGCGCCCGATGGATTGTTGACTAAGCTCCCGGTGCCCAGGTCGAGCGCTCGACCATGCTGGGTCGGGCGACTGAAATTTGGTAGGTTTTCTCTTAAACTCTCTCGACAGATTTTTAATCTATTGGGCGCCTGACCAGTGCGCGGACTATGAATCCGTAGTTTCCTATTTTAGCTCTAATTATTGCGGAGTTCTATTTAAGTGCTTCCAAATCGTGATTAGAGTATCATAATAGGAGGTTTACACGTCCAAGGTAAGAGAGGAAGAGGAAGAGAAATATGAATATTGTAGGAGGGAGATTTCTACTTGTTGGAGGCGATCCACTGCACAGTCGACATCTCGGCTCTTCTACGTCCTTGTGCTTGGTGAGATCTCTCTCAATTTCTCATTCTTTTATTGTTTATCCATCTCTCCATAGGTGAAGAAGGTTAGATCCAAGCCAGGTTGTGCTTGTGATTGAGGTTGTAAATAGTTTACTGCATAATGGATTGTTTGTTTGGATGACGTCCAATGGTTTTTACTTCTTTGAGGGTTTTCCATGTAAAAATATCTTGTGTCGTATGGTTGATTGTTTGCTTACGTTTTCGCATTACTATATTCCATAATTCAAGTAGTAGGGGGCGAGATCCTAAGGTTTTTGTGCAACGCACCCAACAAAAGTGGTATTGGAGAGTTCGGGTTGTTTGAATGGAAGTGGGATCGGTGTGAATTATGGAAGGTGGCTCATCAAGGATGATCAGCCTTAATGGGTCTAACTGGCCCATATGGAAAAGCAAAGATGGAGGACTTGCTCTATTGCATGGACTTGTATTCTCCAATCTTAGGGGAATTGGCTAGGTCGAACGATACCAAAGATGAAGATTGAAAGAAGTTGGACCAGAAGGTAGTGGGGTTCATTAGACAATGGTTGGATGATTTGGTGTTCCACTATGTGTCTACGAAGACCTTAGCCGCTAGCCTATGGCAGAAAACTAGAACGGCTATATGAGAAGAAAACAACTGATAATAAGATCTTCCTCATTAGAAGACTTATAAATTTTAAGTTCAAGGAAAAACGGTTCCACTGACTGAAGCACATAAATGAAGTCAGCAATATTGTGAACAACTCTCTGCTATAAAGATGGTCCTGGATGATGCAAAGGTGAATTGAACGCAGCGGAAGATTCAGTGACAGACATGTTGTACAGGAGGCTTGGCCACATGAGCAAGAAAGGGCTTCAACTACTAGCGAAGAAGCGCTTCCTTCTAGAGTTGGCAGGTATACCTCTCAAAACCTGTATTGATTATTTATCTGGGAAACAATGTAGGGTTTCTTTTGTTAAGATTGCTTCTCATATTAATAAAGTACATGCATTAAATTCAGTTTATTCTAATGTGTATGGTCCGATGAGGACAAAATCCTTGGGTGGGCTTTATATTTTGTTACATTTATAAGTGATGCATCTAAGAGGGTTTGGGTTTATACATTAAAATCCAAGGACTGAGGTCTTTGGTGTGTTTAAAGTATTTCATGCTATGGTCAAGAGAGAGACAAGTAGATCATTGAAGTACATCCGCACTGACAATGATGGTGAATACATTGGGGCCTTTAACGAGTATTGTAAGTCCCTGGGTATATGACATGAATAGACGGCGCTCAAGACCCCCCAACACAATGGTGTATCTGAGAGCATAAATTACACCATTGTAGAGAGAATCAGATGCATGTTATCCTATGCAAAGTTGCCCAAGATGTTCTGGGGAGAAGCAATGCACACGACAGTGTATTTGATAAACATGTCTCCATCAACCCCGACGAATAGAGTACTTAAGAAGGTGTGGACTGGAAGTGATCTTTCGTACAGTCATCTCAGGGTATTTGGATGCTAGGCATCCATTCACGTACCCAAGGACGAGAGGTCCAAGCTCGACATGAAGATCAGGCAGTGTGTATTCTTGGGATATGGTGATGAGAAATTCGGTTACAGATTGTGGGATCCGACCGAGAAGAAGCTCGTCAGGAGTAGCGATTTGATTTTCTTTGAAGATTAGTGTATTGAAGACATTGAAAAGCCAGAGAAGACCCAACCAAGTTCGAGTGAGCTGAAAGACATGGATCCGATCACTCTTCTCGTGGTGCCTGATGACGGGGGGAGTGTAGCAAGGTGCAAAGGACGTGGGAGTTCCAACAGAAGATAAGCCGGGGAGCAGCCCCCACATGATCCACCTGTTGAGTTACAGGTGAGGAGGTCATCTAGGGACAGACACCCATCCAAGAAGTACTCACCGGATGAGTACATTATGCTTACCGATGGGGGAGAGCCAGAATATTATTCTGAGACCCTATCCGACGTGTATAAGGCTGAGTGATTGAAAGCCATACAAGAGGAGATGAAATCCTTGCATAAGAACCACACCTATGATCTGGTGAAATTTCCTAAGGGCAAAAGAGCTTTGAGTAACAAGTGGGTGTTCAGAAAGAAGTTAGAGTAAAAGAATTCATAGACGAGGTTCAATGCCAAACTTGTGGTAAAAGGGTTTGGTCAGAGCAAATGATTTGACTTCAAAGAGATATTCTCACCGGTTGTGAAGATGACGTCCATTCAGATGTTGCTTGGGTTGGCGGCTAGTATGGATTTGAAGATAGAGAAGTTAGATGTTACTGCCTTTCTCCATGGTGACCTGGAAGAAGAGATCTATATGTACCAATCAGAGGGGTTCAAGGTCAAGGGCAAGGAACATATGGTGTGTAGGCTTAGTAAGAGCTTGTATGGGCCAAAGCAAGATCCGAGGCAATGGTACAAGAAGCTCAACTCATTTATGTTGAAGCATAGGTATGGCAGAACGGAGTTGGACTACTGTGTGTTCACGCGAAGGTTCTTAGAGGGTGATTTCTTAGTTCTGTTATTATACGTTGATGACATGTTCATCATGGTAAAATATATCAAGAAGATTGATAGGCCGAAATAGGAGTTAGGCAAGTCATTTGTGATGAAAGACTTACGCCCGGCCAAATAGATCCTATGAATGGAGATAACCCGTGACATAAGCTGCAAGAAGTTTTGGTTGTCAAAAGAGCGGTATATTAAGAAAGTCCTAGAGCGGTTCAATATAAATGCAGCGAAGTCGGTCAGTACTCCTACTAGATGGTCACTTCAGATTGAGCGACAAACAGTGTCCTAAGACGAAGGCAGATGTGGATGAGATGCAGAAGATACCCTATGCCTCGGCGGTAGGAAGTTTGATATATGCTATGGTGTGTACGCGCCCAGAAATAACATATGCAGTTGGGGTTGTCACCCGGTATCTTACCAATCCTGGCAAAGAACATTGGGCAGCAGTGAAGTGGATACTAGGATATCTGAGGGCTCATACAGGTTGAGCCTATGCTATGGTGACGGGAAACATGTGTTAAAAGGCTGCACAAATGCAGATATGGCAGGTGACATAGACTCTAGAAAGTTTACATCGGAATTCATGTTCATGTTTGCAGGGGAGCAGTCTCTTGGTAAAACAAGCTACAAAAGGTCGCAGTCACAAAAGCATGCAATGAGATGCTTTGGATGAAGAGGTTCCTACAGGAACTTAGCCTGAAGCAGGACAAGCACGTAGTCTATTGTGATAGCCAGAGTGCAATACACTTGAGCAAGAATCCAAGTTGGCATTCCAAGTCGAAGCATATAGAGGTTCGATATCATTGGATCATAGATACATTGGAACATAAAGTGTTACAGCTCGAGAAAGTCCACACGGACAATAAGGGGTCAAACATGATGACCAAGGCTTTGCTCAAGGGAAAAATTTGAGGTTTGTAGAAGCCTGGATGGCTTGAAGAGGGTGGACTACTCCTCAGTCGGAAAGGGGGAGATTTGATGGGGTTTTCCTCCTCAGGTGTTGAGGAGAGATTGGTGCAGCCTGGGGGTCATTGGGCGCCCGATTAGTCAGGGTCGAGCAACCGAAATTCCCCTGGAAGGACTAAAAGTTGCTAGACTATTTTGGATATAGTCAGGCGCCCAATTGATTGTTGATTGGGTGCTCGGTGCCCAGGTCGGGTGATCGAAATTCGGCATGTTTTCTCTTAATCTCTCTAGACAGATTTTTTATCTATCACGCGCTCGACCATGCGCAAACTGCGAATCCGCAGTTTCCTATTTTTTCTCTAATTTTTGCAGAGTTCTATTTAAGTACTTCCAAATCGTGATTATGGTATCCTAATAGGAGGTTTACACATCTAAGGTAAGAGAGGAAGAAAAAGAGAGAGAGGAAGCTTGTAGGAGGGAGATTTTTGCTTGTTGGAGGTGATCCATTGCACAGTCGACATCTTGTCTCTTCTATGTCCTTGTGCTCGGTGAGATCTCTCAATTTCTCATTCTATTATTGTTTATCCATCCCTGCATGGGTGAAGAAGGTTAGATCCAAGCGAGTTATGCTTGTGATCGAGGTTGTAAACATTTTATTGCATAGTGGATTGTTTGTCCGGAAGAGGTCCCATGGTTTTTACCTCTTTGAGGGTTTTAAAATCTCTTGTGTCATGTGGTTTGATTGTTTGCTTGCGTTTCCGCATTGCCATATCCCATAATTCAAGTAGTTGGGGGGCGAGATCCTAAGGTTTTTGTGCAATGCACCCAACACAATTTATATACAAAATTTAGTATAATGGATACAACGAAGCCGTCCAGACAACATAAGCATCAATAATAGAACATAATAACAATATATAGCACTGTATACATGGACAGATGATCGGCAAATCAACTCGGTAGAAAACCTTACCGTAAAAAGATTTGACTAAAAGAAAGCCATGAAAAAAAGTCATACTTTAACACAATTAATAATACCCCAACATCCAAAAAGGGATGCTATATGAAAGCATATCACAAAAAGAACACTACATAAAATGCCACCCAAATATGAAGGCGGTAAGAGCAAAACGCAGAAAGTGTTCTATTTCTCCGTATGAAGGAATCGAAGTGTTGCTCCCTATTGAGCCACACATCGGGCAACATATTATCGATACACCCAAGTGATCGAAGTGGCTGCCTTCCGATGCTACCTATGTGGAAACATGTCCTGCCAATGTTGGCATTGTGCGCTGCTACATTGGAATTGACGAGGTGTCATTGGTGAGTATTGCTCTTTCAACTGTTGCCAAGGCTAGTGCATTGAGATGTTTCTACCAATGTGCTAAAGCATTTTATATACCTTGAAATACTGATAGTTGTATCTAGAATGCGGAGATTTAAAAAAAAAATTGAATTTCATTTTCCCTCCAAAACGGTTTTGAAAAACAAAAGCAAATGTGATGTTTTCTTTAGTCCCATATCGGATAGAGATGGGAAAAGGTTTTGGACTATAAGTTGGGGGTTTTGTATATTCTTAGTTGGAGAAATGGAGAGATAGAGATCCTCAGATTACGCACTGGAAAGTATGCATGCGTGCGTGCTCGGGCACGGGTGTGGGCGTGGGTAGTGTGGCTATAGTGGTACTAGTTAGCGCACTTTGCAGTTCGCACGTGCGCTAGAGTATTTGGTCCTTCGCGACTTTACGCGAACCGTCGCGAGGCGGTGTGAGTCGCTGTGCGAAGGTAGAAAGAGAGACCACCTAATATGGCAGAGAGAGCCTTATATAAGGCTGAGATTTTGACTGTTGGAGATGTGACTATTGTGCATGAAACGGTCCAACAATAGTCATAACCACGCATAAACTACTGCATTAAACAACAATGGTTATGACCATGCAGGTGCAACAGTTAGAAATAACCACAAACGGCTAGTCTTCCAACAGCTAGAAAATGGCTAGTTGGTTTATGAGCCCAGCCATAACCCAGAACCCCCGATACCTATATAAATAGAGGTATGCTGGGTTCACAAATCATCAACAACAAAAGGACCAACCACTCAAACTGAGCTATATATAGAAAAAATAAAAAGGTTTTCCTTTTTTTCTTCAAGTTTATAAACGTGAACTCTTTACGAGTTAGGCTTCGAGTATGCCAGAGAAACTGTCTTAACTGAGTTCCTATTGAGGTTTATTTGTGATTGTTGTCGCAAGACCTGACAGGCTTGTCATATCCTAGAAGCAATTCGCCTGTAACCCATCAGTGATCTCTATACTAGAGGAGAGGGGGCGAATTACGCTTTAAGGACAATGTATCTGATTACGTGCTTCAGGTTGACTGATCAACTTATTTTTATTTTTTCGGTATCCAAATTATATATTGTTGATTTTTTTCAACAATCTTAAAGCGTAATTCTGTGAAATGGATTCCAAATCTACTGCATCAATCAAGATGATGAACTAAGACTTGATTCGACTTGATCGATTTGACGACACGAACTTCACGAGGTGACAAGACAAGCTAAAATTTCTTTTGACCACTCTGAAGATTTTCTACATTCTGGACCCGAACAGACCATCATTACAGTAATCATTTCCAAGGAAAGTTCCGTTCTTGGTCATTACAAGCTTATCAGAATCTATTACTAGTTTAACTCTAGCCTTGTTGAGCAGTGAGCTAGAGATCCGATTGCGTTGAATATTAGGCACATGTAACGCATTCTTTAGTAACAAAGTCTTTCCTGATGTGAGCTTCAGAAGAATATTTCATTTTCCAACAACTAGAGAGGATCGAGCATTTTCCATGAACACTTGTTCTTCATCTCCTATCGCCTGATAGCAGGTAAACATACTTCGATCCTTACATACATGACGAGTTGCTCTGATGTCTAATATCCATTCCATATTGTTTATAAGGAACACTTGGGACACTACAGAGACAACTATGTCCGAATTTTCTTCAGATTCAGCGAGATTGACTTGTGACTTTGTATTCTTTTTCTTAAGCCTACATTAGTTTTCATAATGTCCAAGATTCTTACAGTATTTGCAGGACCTTTTTTTCTTGAATTGTCCGTTTGTTTTCTTTTTGAGCCTGCACTCCTTAGAGTGATGACCGGGTTTTCTACAGTTGTAACAATTCCCTTTCTTTTTGCCATTCTGTGCCTGACTTGTTTCTACCAGGTTAGCCTTAGATACAGACCCGTTGTCATTCTCAATTTGATCTCTGATTCTATTAGCCTCCTCTATTCTTATATGTACGATTATGTTTTCTAAAGAGACACCATTTTTCTTATATTTCATTCTGTTTTTGTATTCTTTCGAGGAATGAAGTAATTTTTCAATTAGAGCTCTTAACAGGAATACCTCATCTATTTTCATTCCTTCAATTGTTAGTTCATGTACAAGATTTTGATAATTGTGAATCTGGTTCGTGACAAGTTTATCGTCTGTTATTCATAATGAAGAAAATTTACGATAGCATGTTTCTTAGAACCTGCATCTTCAAGCATATATTTCTTTTCTAGTGTGGTCTATATTTCCTTAGCGGATTCATAAGAAACATAAATATTATATAGTTCATTAGATAAGGTATTTAGAATATAATGTTTACAATTATTGGCATCTCTAAACTCAGTTTCATTAGCTGGATCAACTGTAAATGAATCCGAAAGAATGTATGAGACCTTTAGAGTTTGCAGTGCAAAACTGATCTTTTGTTTCCACTGTTTAAAATTTTGTCCAGCGAATGGTTCGATTTTGGACAGTTCAGTCGTAAGGTTGACTGTGATGGTGGCCATTGATTACAAAAGAAAACTGATTGTGACTCGATTTTCAACTAGTTATAGAATCAGTGAATCAGTTAAACACTGATTACTGAAAGGTCAAAAGAAGAAGAAATGGATTTCTGTTTTCGAACAGATAATTAAATAGATATCTACTATTTCCAACAAAAGAAATGTATTTGATTTCAAGATTGTTGGATTTAAATGCTGAAAATAACAGATGAAAAATTGAAAACAGAAATAAAATAATAAATGAAAAGAAGTAAATAACTTATGTGTTTGAGTCAAGGCGTGACTGAGTCACTCGGCTTGAAACCAAATCTGCCCTCCTTGGACCGCGTCCCCAATGCAACAGGATTTCTTGGACAGTTGGCCTCTAGGATACAATGACTATTGCCTAGTCCCAACGGTGCACTCGCTGTACACGGGCTCGAACCAGTGTGCAGAACTTAACCGAAGTGAGTTGACTCGGCTGTTAACTTAATTGAAGAAAAACCCAGAGACAGAGTATGAAAAGCACAGAGAAAACTTAATTTTCTTGAGTGATTAAAACGGATTAGAGCAGATCTATTTATAGATCGTGATTAAGTACTTAAAGCACCCTTTCAAATGGGTTAGATCTGTTGGGTTTAAACCCAACTGGTGTGGTTGCTTGAACAAACGCGTCTCTGGTTTGAAAATTCGTGCAAAAACCAAACAGTGCGAGTATACTCGCGAAAATTGTTTAGTGAGAGTGTACTCTCAGTTCGCACATAAACCCAGACCCAGACCTAAACCTGGACTCAGACCCGAGCTTGGCACCGGTGATGGCGACAGCTCAGCTTGGCCGGCCGGCGGGCGAGTGCGTGCGTGTGGTCAACGGCATAGATTTGAGCTAATGGTATAGCATCGAACCAAATTCACATGCCCCCTGAGAAAGGGCTCAAGGGGCTTAAGTCCAATGTCAAAACTCCATCTTATAACCTTGAGATTTCCTTTGTTCATTTTCGATGTGGGACTAAAGAGTAGCACTAAAAGACAACTTTTTCAAAAGAGAAACATGGAGGAAAATCCAAATTTGAAACACATTTCAATTTTAAAAAATCTTTTAAAATATAACACACGCTGTCAGAAGAGACCTGCCACGTCAGCAAGCCTGATAGAAGCCTGTCATGTCTATTCTCCCCCAATGCCCAGACGCCACGTACTAGCCTATCCTAAGCTCGAGATAGGCTCGTGTAGTACCTAATCTGCGCTCTTCTTTGACATGTACCGTCATTTGAGATGAGTCCAGAATTATGCGCTGTTGGGTACCGTGCTACTTGGCAAAACTCTATAGTCCCCACTATGATGTGTAACTAAATGTGTTTCATCCATGTAATCTATTCATTTTGCCGGATGTTTAGGGCATGAGCTAAAACATGAGGCAAATCTAAAGCTAAAGTAGCCCACAATGAAATAATGACATCGGCCGTTGAACCCACTGTTTTATGTGGTATGGTTCACTTGACTTTTAGATTTGCCTCATTTTTTGAATCATGTCTTAAAATAATTGGAAAAATAAATGAATCATGCAGAAATGAACATACAACATGGTGGGGCCTTGAGAGCCTTGGAAAGAGAGGAATTCCGTTTATACTAAACAGCAATAAAAACCATCATTATGCTTTTACCAAGATTACCACCATTTACCTCTAATTAAATTGTAGGCAGCCCACCTTTAAATGTCAAAATCTACTCATTGACTAAAGGTGGGCCCCAACCAAAGTTAGTGTATGGTCAAAAGTGGGCCCTGAAGGCAGCATTGAGGTGGATTGGCAAAAACCAAGCACACAAGTAACAGACCAAGTGAGGTAGCATGGACTCTAGTGTATCCACAAAACATTAAATAAAAGAAATTTAGCTTTATATGGATGCGGTGGTTGAAAAACTGCATCCATTGGGCGCCCTCACGCCTTCTACACACTCGTAACAACGGCCAGTCAGGGCTGACGTGCAAACCAAGGTAGTTGTACGGTTAGATATGTGCCCCAAAGATATCTATCGTCTTGGATTAGCTGAAAGTGGGACATACAACAACAGAACAAGCGAGGGAATACCAGCATAGGTTCACCTACTAACCGTGATCATTTTCAAAAGGTGAAGGAGTATCAATAAGGCACCACTAGTGGCATACGAGCATTTCTAGGTCGAGCCGATGACATCCTACCATCATACGAACCTCCAACCAATTAACGCTTGTGACACATCATCCACCCCATCCAGTTGCAATAGATATAGGGCCAATGGCCTATAAAAGTAGCCGCAAGGTCCAGTGATCAGATTGGGAGAAAATTTTTGGAGGGGGTGGTTGAGAGATATAAAAAACAAAGAGAGCGACCAACAGAGAGAGTGACATCAGGAGAGCCTCTTTTCCGACAGATTTAGAGACTTCTTATTGACGCCAGGGCCTTGCCCAACTAAAAGCCCAAATATTCAAAGCCAAGCCGAAGAAGAAATTAAATTTAAAAGAGTAGGGTTGGAATTGGGGATATCCGATCATACATTTTTGCAGAAAAAGGGTGTCGGGTCTCCCATTTTCCTTTTCACATCTCAAATCAATTCGCATTTCAGTCCACACATCTCAGGTACATCAAAAGCACACACTCACTTTCATTTACATTTATCCTTTCATTCTCTTTCTTATTTCTTTTTTACTTTATTTTGCCTACCCGAGGTTTTAAGCCATGTGCAGTAAGGCTAGGTGTTGTTTATTTATTTATTTTTATTTTTTTGTTGCTTGGTGCCTTAAACTCTGTGAAGCACGACTAGATAAAATAATACTGAAATTATTCCAAATTCCCTAACAAATTATAAAATTTCGTAAAGTAGAGACCGCATAGCATGCGGGCGGAAAATGTGCCTAACCCCTTCATTTTTCGTAACCAATGCCCTTAATCAGAATCTGCAGTCACAGAACAACCAAGGAGTCATTTGAGTTAGGGAATCTTACGATTCCCCAACCTTTAAATTGGTTCTACGATTTCTAGCCAATCGTAGATTCCAAGTTTCATTTGGCCAGTGGCGACTTTAAAAATCAAACGTATTTGTACACCTGAGTCAATTCTACACCCCATCTATGCAATTGATAAGCAGAAGTGAAGGCGACCCACTTACGCGGTGGGCGGCGTTCACACAAATATGCCCTAAGTGTATTTTATTAGATCAATAGCCATGATGCACTATTTATCCTAACCTTTTGTGATGGTGACTTTGTAGACACCTCACTTTGACCAATTAATCCTACTTGCTAACTTCAGTTTAACCCTAATTCAAAGTGTAGATATGGTTAAAATTACACCATGAAGACATCTGTCGGATCAGATTGGCCGCTGCCCAAATGTGGCACACCCACATTCAAAACCAGTCATAAAATGGTTGATTTTACGCAAATCCAACCATAGCATGGCATGTTTTGGTCATTCTGAAAACTAGCCATATATAATGGCCATTTTTGTCAAAACCAGCCATAAATTCCAGATTTTAGTTAAAATGCCCTTGATGCACTGGGCCAATCACAACCCACCACCTCATCCACTTTGCTTTAATTTTGTCGAAACTAACTCTAAGCCGAACCGGTCACACTCGATTTTTGGTTTGACAAAACCGAATCTATCTCCTGGACCCCTACATTTTAACAATAGAGCATCCCACAATGCTTGTTTAAAGGGACCCTGCTCTCGTAAAAGGGAGAAGAAGAACAAATAGAGACAGGGGGGGGGGGGGGAGGAAGAAAGCAAAGAGTCAGAGAGAGCTAGAGGCAGAGCCTGATCCTCATGCAGCCAAGGGAAAAGCCAGAAAATTATGTAAAGTTCTCTGCAGCCTTTGCTTTTCTTCTCTTCTCCAAACCATTCAAAATGAACGTCTCTGCCAGGAGCTGCTCCCTGCCTCTTTTTCTCTTTCTCTTTTAATTGAGAAGTTAAAAGCCGAGATCATATTAAAGTTAACGAAGTACGGTTAAGATGGGAGATATCCGACAATCCCTTTTTCAGAAAAGGGTGTCAAGTCTCCCATTTTCTCTATCACATCTTAATCAACTTGCATTCCAGACTGCACATCCCAAACATTTCACCAGTACATACACTCACCTTTTTAATTTGATCTTACTTATGTAATCCTCATTCCTATCTATTTTTTATTTATTTTTGCAATAATGCCAAAGTTATACCGAATTCCTTGAAAAATCGTAAAATCTCGTAAATTAGAGATCGTGCTTTGCACAGGCGAAAAAGGGTGTCTAGCCCCTTCATTTTTCATAATCGAGGCCCTTACTCAGAATCCATGGCGTAGATCAACTTAGGAATCACTCGAGTCGAGAATTCTTTGAATTTTTCATTCTCCAGGCGATTCTACAGATTCTAGCCAACCATGGATTTAGAAGCCTTATTCTAGCTAGTGGCGACTCCCAAAGTGCTCGAAATACCCAGACGAGCCATTTTGTTAACCTTGAGAAATGTATTACACCATGTTAAAGGAAATGAGTGGGGTGGACGTAATGTGAGCGACATTCATGACATCATTACTTCCCTCCTCAACCCCTCTTTGCTAGCTTTTCATTGGGTCTAAGCTCCATGACTTGTCGAAATTTCTAATCCTGTCTTATCAAACGACTCGTGGTAACCTAGTTCTCATGCATTGCATTTTAGACACTCTTTGGACGTATACTTTGTGACTTGTCAGAATTCCAGATCCTGTCATATTGAAAATATGAGTGTACTTAGTCTTATATTTATTACTCTATCATATGACCATCTTCTTCATGTGCAAGTATAAACGATATGATAAAGATGCGTGGGCACCTATTTTTAAATGTTCACAGACTCAAGTAATTCTACGATGGTTTGTTAATCTAGATGTTTAGATGTTTAAACCTGTCCCTTAATATTAGTAATATTATAAGTAATGTTTATCTTATAAAATATATTTTCAACCATCCAAATCAAGGGTTAATATTGATTAGCATTTCCAAAGCGTGAAGTGGTATTTCTCTTTAGGGCTTGTTTGGTTTTTATTTTACAATGTAAATACATTATAAATAAGTCATCATTATTTACAATGGTATTCCCTTCTCTTGTCCCAATACTGACGTTGACAGGTTAAAAATTTTGGTAGAAGGCAGAGGCGCGAGAGGAATTTTGGGGCACAAAAACTGTAGGGCCTACCATGATGTATAGATCACATCCACACCATCCATCCATTATGGAAGCTCATTTTAGGGCATGAGCCCAAAAAGGAGGCAGATCTAAAGCTCAAGCAAACCACTATAGATTAAAAAGTGGGAATTAAATTTTTGTCGTTGATAGTTGCTTGGGGGCCACATAAATCTTGGGTCAAGCTGATTTTTTTGTTTGCCCTTTATCCATGTATGTATAATTTTATGAACATGCCAGATGACAAATAAACATTAGTGTAGGCCCTAGGAAGGGATTGACTTTCAATGGTTGAGGTCCCTTATAGCCACTTTTCATGTGTTATGGTCCATTTGAGTTGTGATTTGCCTCATTTTTTTTATTCAAATAATAAAACGAGCTTCTAGATCAAATGGAGGGCATTGATATAATATATTCATCATAGTGGGTCCAATATTTTTGTGTGTGTACAAATATATGAAATTCATTTAAAATTTTCACAATTTCCAAGACAGTAATTTCTAAAGAATGCAAACGATTGTAAAAGATAATAATAAGCCATTTACCTTGCATTTACTGGTAATTAGGAAAAACAAACAGGCTCTTAGGGCCCGTTTGGTTGGCATCTAGAAACCCGTTTCTAGCCTAAAATCCGGATTCTAGCAGAATCTTATTTTAACTGGTGTGTTTGGTGGCAAGTTCTAGTCAAATAGGATTCTGTCTGGAAGCCTAAATGGACTGGAACTAGGATTAGTGAAAATGGTGTCGGCGACCGTTTCTACGGAAGGAAAAAAGAGGCGGAAGTGAGTGTCACCACCTCCATATATACGTTGTACATCTATAATGTATGTGTTTTATATCCACACATCAGTATTGAGAGCTCAATTAAGGGCATTGGACAAAAAATGAGGCAGATCAAAATCACAAGTGGGCCACACCACAGGAAAACAGTGTTGATTGAACGTCTACCATTAAAAACTTCATAGGGCCCACTATAATGTTTATTTGCCATCCAACGTGGCCATATGTCTTGCGGGACTACAATAGGCCAAGGGTAAAGTTCTCAGGCGGATCTGAAGCCCAAGTGGGCCATGCCACAAGCAATGGTTGGAAATTACACGGTTTTCAACCAAACAACAAGTTCCGGATGAAACCTGGGTTCCACTCTAGTTTCTGCAATTTTGGATTCCAACATTGGAATCTAGATTTCCTCTAAAATATGGATTTTGCAACCAAACAGGCCCTTAGAGTATTGAAGATTCTATAGTTGGAATGGTAGACTGGAGTCCATAAAAAGGGTTTAGCAACCCTATCATGTACTGTTGAAATTACTTCAATGGAAACGGAAAATAATTGATAAAATAAATCTGGTAATAGGAACCCCACAGCTGGTATGTCAAACTGCTTTACTGGCAGACAGATATCGCTGATAAAATCAATAAGAAGTTCTGGGTCGAGGCGCGTACTCTCTCGCTATCTTTGAGATAGTTCACGCCCCTCGGTGCAAAGAACCGGTGCAGAAGGATGCTGACGCGTCTACCTCAAGAATACAACTCCCCAGATACGTTCCTTCACAGCATGCACAAGGTATGGAAGAACCCAACACCAATACCACCACCAAACACACCCTTCTTATTGCCCAGAGAAAACAGCCCGAATTGAAGATGAAAATTGGGAAAGATGATAGCAAGGAAAGAAGGTTTGTCGGTCGATTGAAACCCTAACCCTATTCCTCTTTTATATAAACTCCCCAAAAAAAATAACGATTAGGAAAAGACCCATTGAAATATACCGTCGCGACGTTTCGACGTGCCCGATAAGGCACGTTTTGCACAATGGTAACGACCTAATCAAGTGGGCCACATTTAATGGTCGTGATCAAAGCAACGGTTAAAAAATAATTTTATCAATTTGGGCAAAACCTAGCCCATCAAGTGGGCCAACCCAGGCCAATCGGGGTCTAATTGCACCCCTCGTGTGCGTGAGTATATGTGGGTGTGCACATGCCTGGTTAAAGATTTTCGGACCAGTTTTCCTGCTGGTTGCACCCCCCTTGCGCGCGCATACGGGCTTTGGCATAGTCCAAGACACATTGCAAAAGTCTATGTTGAGTAAAGGTATATAAACCATTTATCTTTCTCCTATTCAATCCGATGTGGGGCTAAAGAAAACCACAAAAGGACAAAACCAAAAAGCAACACAAGAATGAGTGGTTTTGTTTTGAAATACACACAACATATAACACAAGAAATCAAGAGAAAATCGTACAGCGATTCGCATATCTCTGGGTGATTCTCTCCTCATCTTCTGGCTGCATATCGACCGAACTAATTTGTTTGTTTCGCACCTTTATCAAATAGCTTCGACGGGTCAATGGTCGGATAGTGAAAGTTGTCTCTCCTAACTTTGAAAATACATTCAACAACAGTACCAAACAAGGGCCGGTCGCCATCAACCCATTGAAGCTTCGCCATCGCCTAAGGGCCGGTCTTAATCATTCACGTTGTGCATACGTGGATTGATGCAGACTCACTCACAATACATCCAAATATCTAGAAATGGAAAATTGGTTGTGATCCATTAGCCTTGACTATAATGACCTGTAATTTGGATGGTTGAGTTACACAGGATGTAACACATAATGGAAGAATGGTTAAGACATGCATTGAGTCTACAGGATGGATTGCTCATATTCAATGGTCAATGTTCACATAATTCATGGTCTGGATTTGACAATTAATGTCTTGAGTTGGACGGTCCGAATTTGCCATTCATCATCCAAAGATCAATAGTCCAGAACCAATAGATAGTTTACAGGATGGATGATCCAAACAGCAGCCAACATCCATGAATGGGCAATCCATATCTATTAGTCCGTGTTCATAGATGAATGATGTAGATTTGATAACAACATTCAAGAATGGACAACCTAGATCTATTGACATGATCTCTATGGCTCAAAATTTAGTGCTAGGTTTTTAATAATATTTTCTAATGAATTGGGTTACAATTATTTAAAGCCCAAGTTTTCTTAAAATATAAGGATTATATAAAAGAGTGGACAGCTCTAACACAACTCCCAGGTCTTGTAAAAAAGAACCATTTACCCCCATACACTTTCTTGTGCACATGTGGTAAATGTGTGAGATCTAGACCATCCATCAAATTGGCCCTGTGTTTAGATGCTTCTAGGGAAATATTATGACTCATCCAATGATGATGCTGCAATTTATGAAAAATGGATGCGTGGAAAAGGTATAATCCATCGGTAAGATCACCTACCGGAATCAACTCATCAGCATGGCCACACCATCAAAATCAACAGATGGCCGAGAATCCAAATCCACATACATGTGTGGCCCACCATTAAATGCAACTCCATTTTCAAGACCAAGATACCTTGCTAATCTATACAGTCAAAACACGTTCTCGATAATTGCATAAACCTATCACATAGATAATGTTTTCCCAAGTCTAGTGCTCAACGTTTTCGAATATTCCTAGAACTTGGGCTTTGATATATTCAAATCAGCATGTTACTGCCCCTTTCCATAAAGGCTAGGATTGTCTGATAAGATGATATTGGATGATCATATCCATCATGTAATTGTCCTACCAGATAAACGGTTCAGAATACTCAAAAGTGGGACTCTCATTGATGTGTAGGACATAAAACACAGTTTATTCGATCGAGCATCATATATTTTATACAAAGTAAAAAAATCTACATGAGTATTTCTCGATCACCATTACATATCTAGCACTTACATAATCAACTCAGGCTCATGTGCCGCTACCCACGCATACAGATGCATTACATTAAAAGTGACCCTTTACCGAGGAAACATTTCCTCCATAAAATTAAGAATTACCACCAAAATACACCTTTTTACCAGGAATTTTTCGTCAGTCAAAGTAAGATTTAACTTTTTTATATTTTCATATTTTTAGCCATGAAATAATCTCTATTTTACCTACGAAATTTTAATTTTGTCGGCGTTTATCACTTGTACCAAGGAAATTGTCCTGGTAAAAGTGAAGTATTTATCCAAGAAATACGAATTGCAAGGGGAAAAGTGTCTTATTATCTACGAAATTCATTTACTCATAGGAATTTCCTAGGTAAATGTCATTTTTCTTGTAGTGACTTGTATCTTAAAGAAATGCTAAAGCTATAAACGAGGGGAGACATTGAAGAAGTTATTTTCACCACACTAGCTAATTGGCAATTGCATGCTCGTGAGAAATCTTGGACATTAATTGATTAGGTGGGGCACATCACGAGCTTGCCTTGAGTTAAAATTCAAGCTGGTCCATGCATCATCATTTTGTTGAAATGGGTGAACTGGTCAAAAATAGACAACTGGTCATTTTTTGTTTCTCTCTCTCTCTCTCTCTCTCTCTCTCTTTTATATATATATATATATATATATATATATATATAAGAGAGAGGGAGAGAGAGAGAGAGAGAGGCTCTCCCACGCCCCGGTGCTCACGAGTTCTCATGTTATATCTTCTTTAATTGGCACGTAGCCACGAATATTTGAAATGGGTGAATGGGTTAGAAAACTTCAGCGAAGCTTTTCAGAGCCATACATATGTTTGGCAAACCGTGGACCAGTTAAGTGGATTCATATATATTTGATTCTTCAGCTAGGCCCTTGGACCTACTGGAAGCGGGCATACTGAGTTACATGGTGTTCTGAGTAAACTCAGTGGGGCCCACCTAGAATGTTTGTCTCTTATCCATGTTGTCCATCCATTTTTTTCAGATTATTTTACTGAAGGAGCCCAAATTCAAACTATATTGAAATCTCAAGTAGACCACACCACAGGAAAAGTGGGGATATTGATGTCCACAGTTGAAACCTTCCTAGGGCCCACATTGATGTTTATATGTCATCCAACCTGTTCATAAGGTCCTACAGACGTGGATGAAGGAAAAACACAAATATCAGTCTGATTTAAAATTTCTGTGGCCCCAAGAAGCTTTCAATGCTAGGGCATTCAATTCACACTGTTTCCATGGTGTGGTTCATTTGAGCTTTGAATATACTTCAATTTTGTAATCATGCACTGAAATGAGCTAGTAAAACAGATGAGCGGCTTGGTTAAGACACATACATCAAGGTGGGCCCCACAGAGTTTACTTGGCACACTTAAGCATACTGAGTTACCCAGTATGCAATTCGCTTCCGGACCGACCATGCCATGCAGGCACATTTTTGGCGTGTACATGAAGACAAATTGCCAAAATGCGCTTGTTTATATTTTCTTAAGAGGTATGAAGTCTAGAATTGTGGGGCCCACATTGTCCTTCTATAACATCCTTCCATCTAACATGTGAACCCGCTAATATGGTGTTCACACTAACTAAAAATCTGGTGGATTATTACCATATGGCTATAGATGAATTTAAATGTTTTTGAGTGGTGTAATTAAGTTAGTTTTTATGGTCTGGTCCATGATCTTAGTATTACATTTCCTAGATTTTTTGGTCCGTCCAGCAATCATTTTGCCGGTGCATCTGCTGCATGGACGGTCGGATGTCAGATATATATCCTAGGCCCCACGATTTTCAGTGCATTAAAAAATTAAAAAATAAAAAATAAAATGAGGGTATTTAGTTAATTTTATTCCTTAGAAAGCATTGCCAAATCTCATAGAGGCATTTTTTGGTATAATCCAAATATCAATGGGATTATGCTGCAAAATTCAATAGATTTTACTTTTGCATATTGAGCATTGTTAGTTGGATACTTTGATTTTTCTATCATGGCTTTAAAGGCCAATTTTTGGTTCATGTCATCCTATCTGTTTTTTTTTTTTTTTTTGTCAGTCATGGAACCCACCCACCCAGTCAATCGCACAACACACCCACCCAGTCAGTCATGCAACGCACCCACTAGTGCTGTCAGCAGCGTGGAATTTCACCACTATGAGTTTCGAAACCGAAACTCCTTGTTGAAACTCTAGAGAGTCTACCAACGAGGCAAAGCTCCGAACCCATCTCCGTAGAGTCTACCAATGAGGCAAGGCCCCGAACCCATCCTATCTGTGTTTATTTGCACCATTTATCCATCTAAGAAGGACACAATGATGGACACTACCAACGGATATTGCTAACGCCATGCATTAACAACTACATACAACCTTGGCATGCTGCACCTTCTCATGCATTGCATATCCAGGCCATTGTAAAAGGTGTCCCATTACAATGATTGCCAATGGACAGCATAAGCTATTTAATTATAGTTGATTTTTAAGATAAATCATCACATTATCATGAAAAAATCAATAAATGATATATTTAAGCTGTTTACATATGGTCATTCACAACTTAAACCTCACATCATGATTCTACTACACTTAGGAGCATTTCATACTATTAAAGTCCAATTCCAAAGGTTATTAGTATACCATTAACCATCCAAGATATCCCATAATGTATATGTTCATATCTGACACTAAACCTTAGAAAACCTTTATGAGAATTCGATTGTAATGAAATTTCAGATAATACTTTGTTAGTCCAATTGAGCAGTACACATGCGATGATCAAGATCAAACTTCATTGATCGAAAGTGCTTGTTGGCAAATAGCTTAACAACGTGATCAATGGCTACGCTCATACTATGAGGAGTATAATCAATGGGATGCCAACTCTATTCCATATCTTCCTCCACAATTATGTAACCATATATAGTAATTAGCATATTTAGAGGGATATTCAAATCCTTAATTTATGCACTTGTAATACTTTTTCTATATAAGGCAAAGCATAGCTCACATATGAGCTAAAAGAGTGATTTCCTTATCACAATAGATATCTTTTCTCACATGGTATCAGAGAAATTTTAATTTTTTTTTAGCCCTCCCTTCCCCCTTTCTCATGGCATCTCCCACCACCTCTGAGACTACCAACCCCATCCACTCCCCTAACCGAGATTTCTGGGAGCCCATTTCTTCCGGTCGTGAAGACGATCAATCAAGAGGTGTCTATTAAACTCGCCTCTTCCAATTATCTTATCTGGAAGATGCAAGTTCTTCTAGTTCTTCGTTGTCATGGACTTCTCGGCCTTGTCCTCGGCACCATGGTTCGTCCTGCTGGCGACGACACTTCGACTGCGGTTCTCCAATGGCTGCGCTTGGATCAGATGGTTCTTGCTTGGCTTGTTAGTTCATTATCGGAGGATGTTTTGACGCAAGTCATTCATTGTGAATCTGCGGCTACTTTGTGGCATTCTCTCGAAGTTCTTTATGGGACTCTTTCATGCTCCCGCATTCAACAAGTCAAGACCGAGCTTCATTCTCTGTCCAAAGGCTCTCTCTCCATATCTGCGTACGTTCATAAAGCCAAGGCCCTTGCTCGCTCCCTTGCTAGTGCTGGAAAGCCTGTAGATGATGATGATTTCATTCTCTGGCTATTGCGTGGGCTTGGCTCTGAGTTTGATCCTGTTGTTGCTGCCATCAACCTCTCCCATGAGTTTCCTTCTGTTGATGAAGTGACCGCACTCTTGTTCGACTTTGACCTTCGCTTACAAGGTACTCGTCCACCACCTGATGTTTCTATTGCTATGTACTCACACAAATCTCAAGGTCGAGGTCTGTCTCACAGCCATGGCGGCTGTGGTCATAACACTCGTGGACGTGGTCTTTTCCCTGGAGGCCGTGACTTACCTTCTGACAATACCACCTCTCGTGGTCGTGGCCAGTCGACTCGTCGCGGTCGTGTTCGTGCTGCACCCATTAATGGTGATGCTTCATCCGTATATTGTTATAAGTGTGGGTACTCGAATTATAAGGCGAACAACTGTGAGGCTCAATCTTCCTTCGCCCCAGACTCAACCCCGGTCCAATCTTTTGCTGCCATGCACCTTGTCGATCAGCGTGATTCGGCCTGGTATCCAGATACCGGGGCCACCAACCACATGACGACAGACTCTTCTCTTACTAAAGGTATGGTTCCATATAATGGTTCTGATAAGGTTTTTATTGGAGACGGTGCTGGTCTCCCTATTTCTCATACCTGGTAACGTTGCTCTGTCTCCTTCTTCTCTTCGACTTGATCAAGTTCTTATTGTTCCCAAGATAACGAAGAATCTATTGAGTGTTTCCCAATTTACTCAAGATAATATGTGTTGCTTCATCTTTTATCCTTGGGGTTTTCTTATTAAGGACTTGCAGACAGGGAAGACACTGTTGGAAGGTCCTAGGCGTGGAGGTCTCTACCCAATTAGTAATGCTCGTCTACTGTCGTCTTCTCCTCTTGGTCTCTTCTCCAATAAAGCAGATGGGGACACCTGGCATGCACGGTTGGGCCATCCTACTCTTCAAATAATCAAGCATTTATCTGATGCTTTGCATTTATCTAGTCGACCTTCAAAGAATCATTGTGCTAGTTGTAAGCTTGGAAAGACGTCTAAATTACCATTTTCTAGACGGTCTTCTTATTCAACTTAATGTTTTAGCACACTTCACAGTGATGTTTGGGGTCCTGCCTCTACATCCTTCCATTGATGGGTTTCGGTTTTATCTTATTATTGTGGATGAATGTTCACGGTTTACTTGATATTTTTCCCTCCAAAGCAAATCGGATGTTGCTTCTATATTTATTGCTTTTATCACATTCATCCGGAATCAATATAATGCTCAAGTCAAGGTGGTTCAAAGCGATGGCGGTGGTGAATATACCATTTTTACGCTTCAGGATTTCTTTAGAACTTCAGGTATTTCTCACTTATTATCATGTCCAGGAACTCCAGAGCAGAATGGCCTTGCTGAGCACAAGCATCGACATTTGGTTGAAACTAGGCTTACCTTGATCGCCCGCGGCCATCTCCCTCCTCCCTTTTGGCATCATACATTTACTATGGCTGTCTATTTAATCAATCGCCATCCCTTCAAAATCTTTATAAGGCCGGACTCCATTTGAAACCTTACTAGGTTCACAGCCTTCTTATGACCATCTTCGTGTTCTTGGATGTGCATGCTATCCTTAGTCTACAGCCCTTTGGACGTGGGAAATTGGAGTTCAAATCCTTGCCGTGTGTCTTTATTAGTTATAGTGCACAACACAAGGGTTATCGCTGCCTGGACCCTTCTACCGGTCGGGTCTACATTTCTCACCATGTCTCCTTTGATGAGAGCAGCTTCCCTTTCTCCACAAAGTCTATCTCTCCCTCATCCCCACCATTCGATTCCTTTAAAGTTAAAAAAGTTTCCCATTGATTTATTGACGGAGACTATTACAGGTCCAGGTCCATCCATTAATGAGACATCTTCTCCCATTCTTCTTTCCACAAGTGGGGATGGCTCTTTAGAAGCCCACTCTGCACCTACCTCATCGGTTGGTGTCGCTGGACCATCATCATCACTTACACCTATGGAGATCTTCCCTCCTTCATCATCTTTACTTGATCCTCCTTTGCTACCAGTCCAACATTCCATGATTACTTGGACTCGTGATGGGACCCGACGTCCAAAAGTACTCATTGCCACACGACATCCTATTCCTATGGGCCTCCTTGCTGCTTTACATGCCCATCCACTCGAGCCCACTACCTATAAACAAGCTGCCTCTGATTCAATTGGGTGCGGGCCATGGATGAGGAGTTCTCTGCGTTACAACGAAATGGAACATGGTCTTCAATTCCATTCAATCCTTCTATGAATGTCGTTGGATGCAAATGGGTTTACAAACTTAAGCACCGGGCCGATGGATCCATTGATCGTTATAAGGCGCAACTCGTTGCTAAGGGCTACAATCAACGCCAAGGCTTTGATTTTGAAGAAACATTCAGCCCTGTTGTCAAGGCCGGCACCATTCGCCTAATTCTCTCTTTGGCGGTCTCGTTTGATTGGCCTCTTCGACAACTTGATGTGAAAAACGCTTTTCTCCATGGCGACTTACAAGAAGAAGTCTATCTACAACAACTGCCGGGCTTTGTTCACTCCACTAGGCCCAATCACATTTGTCGGCTTCACAAAGCTTTATATGGGCTCAAATAGGACCCACGAGCCTGGTATACAAAGTTCACTTCTTATCTCTTTCAGGCTTGATTTTGAAGGGTGTTCTTATGACACATCATTATTTATTCTACAACAAAGCCGCCATATTATCCTCCTCCTTATTTATGTGGACGATATTATCATCACAGGGAATGATATATCTCTTATTCAGTGCCTCATTCACAAGATATCACAACAGTTTGATATGAAGGATTTAGGCAACTTAAGCTTTTTTCTGGGCATGCGAGTTATCCGCTCTTCTACATCCATTATCTTAGCGCAAGCCCAATATGGCGTCCAATTATTGGAACGATTCGGGCTTTCTGGAGTTCGGCTAGCCAAAAGCCCTTTAGCTACAGGTTTGCAACTTTCAGCTCATGGCTCTGATCCATTGGCTGATCCGTCAGTTTATCGCCAAATGGTCGGATCTCTACAGTACCTCACCATGAGTCGGCCTGATCTAGCATTTGCATTCAACCATGTTTGCCAACTTATGCAAAAGCCTTGTTTGGCCCATCTCGAAGCAGTTAAGCGGATTTTTCGGTATGTAAAAGGCTCTTTGTCTTATGGCCTTCATGTCCACAAGTCGTCTGATCTCTCTCTACGAGCTTTCTCTGATGCTGATTGGGCCGGCTGCCCTGACAGTCACAAATCTACTACGGGATATGCCGTCTACTTAGGCCCCAATCTTTTATCTTGGGGTGCTAAGAAGCAACCCACTGTGTCTTGCTCTAGCGCGGAAGCCGAATATCGTGCTCTTGCTTCAACAACGACTGAAGTCTTATGGTTCCTATATTTACTTTGGTGTCTCGATATCTGCTCACAATTTTCTCCTATTCTCTACTGTGATAACATCAGTGCGCTGCACATGTCTAAGAACCCAGTCTTCCACAGACGCGCCAAACACATTGACATTGATGTTCACATTATTCGTGAACACGTACTCAACAGAACGATTAGGGTTGCTCATTTGCCTGGGTCGTATCAAATTACTGATATCCTCACCAAATCTCTACTTAGTCCTCGTTTCCTTTTTCTTCGAGGCAAGCTCAATCTTCGGGATTTTCCTCCTTGATCTTAAGGGTGGATATGAGGAGTAATCAATGGGATGCCAACTCTATTCCATATCTTCCTCCACAATTATGTAACCATATATAATAATTAGCATGTTTAGAGGGATATTCAAATCCTTAATTTATACACTTGTAATACTTTTTCTATATAAGGCAAAGCATAGCTCACGTATGAGCTAAGAGAGTGATTTCCTTATCACAATAGATATCTTTTCTCACACATACCACCTGCAAATTGTTTGCACTTGTTGTCCACAGAGCCAGCACTGTATGCTTAAAATTGGGAACTGCAGGTTTCCGTTACACAAAACCAGTCCACGCAAAGGCCATTCGAACAGGTAGTTTCCTGTTTCCTCTTTCATTTGAAACTGGATGTAATAGCAAATTCGAGGAGAGGATTTCTCCACAACACCAACCGTTCATGTATGTGATCTCGACCACCCAAATTAAGTCACACAGATTGCTAGTTTTATAACAAGAAAATGCTTGTCACAGAAACTCCTTCCTTATTGACGGTTATGAAATGAAATTGGAAATAAAGGATCTTGAAACAAATCTAGACCGTCTATCCTTCACGGAAGGATCCTCGGATCTTAGAAAGAATCCAAAAGAATCAAGCAATAATCAATCAACGTGTCTTCCTTCCAGTTTAGATAGCCTATAAGCATCATGGTCGGCTCAAGGAAGGTTTCAATGGTGGATGTTTGCGTTACCACTATTTAATGTGGTGTGGCCCACATGAGTTTTCAATCTTCCTGATCTCTATGGGCCCTACCATGACTTATGTGTTTAATCCACATCGTCTATCCATTTTGCCAAATTATTTTAGGGCATGAACATAAAAAAGAGGAATATCCAAGTCTCAGGTGGACCACACTGCATGAAACAATAATGATGAACTCTCACAATTAAAAACTTCTTGTGGGCTACGAATGTTTTGGATCAAGCTGATATTTGTTTTTTTTTTTTTTTTTCTTCATCCAAGTCTGTGTGACCTAATTAACAGGTTGGATGGAAAATAAACATTAAGGTGGGCCCTAAGAAGTTTTTAATGGTTATCATACAATCACCACTGTTTCCTATCGTGTGGTCCACCTCATATTTGGTTCTGCCTCATTCTTTGCAATCAGCCTTAAGAGATTTTTTTTTTTCCTTTTTTTAGATTTTTTTTATAATGCCATTCTAGGTACCTATTTAATTCTTATGAAGCAACTTCATTAATTAGTGGGCATTTTCATCATTTTAGGAAAATTATTCTTTAAGCTAAGGGATGGTAGGGATCGTTTGGTTGGGAGTGAAGGGGGTGAATTGGAGGTTTATAAATGGCATTTCAGTGTGTTTTGATGGGAGTAAATGCATGGAAATGAAATGAAATGGGAGTAAATGAGCATGTAAATGAAATCCTTTCTTGGAGAGAAGATTTGGATATAAATGGGTGAAATGCCTTTTTGAGCTTCCTTGGAAAGTCAAACAAGTAAACAAAGGTCGCTGCTATGCACATGTCCACTATACACCTGGGACACTAATGATACTCCAAAACAATCCAATTACCAGCTAAATCACTACAATTATACCAAGAATGATCCAAACCGTTTAAAGGTTGGCCATCTAAATCGTTGGTTAAAAATCTTCGACAATTTTCTTTCGTGATCCTTACATTTGTGGCCCACTCGAGGCTAGATATTTTCACGTTTTTTGCTAAAGTATATATTTCAATGGGCTTATTACAATCATTTGGTTAAATGTCACATATGTACAATAATTTGAGATATCACATATTCACATGTGTTCTTGTGAATATATAAAAATAGCAATGTATGCTAATTCCTCTCATTTACTCCTATCTAAACACAATATTTGGATTTCAAATGTATTTTATTTACTCATGTCTAAACGCATCCGAGTAAGCCAATTTACTCCTCTCTAATTTCATTTCCAATTACCTCTGTTTACAAGCTCTCGATTGAGCCCTTAGAGAAAACTAACGAAAGGTACCCATTAGACAACAACTTGATTAATGATGTAGCTTAATGAAAACTTAATTGAAAAAGGTATCAGAATATTTATATCATGTAAACGAGGTATTATTTTGTAAAATTTCCATTTTATTTTAATATATCAACGTTCCCAAACACATGGTATGGCTCAATGATACGAGACATCCAAGTCCGTGTACTATCATAAATAGGTATTGTCCAATAATCACACTTCATGAGTAGTCGATCCTGACCTTAGATTTTTGGAGTTGAATATGAAGTGTTGATTTCTTTTCAATGTTCTAAATTCATCTAGAAATATTGATGGCAATAATCAACCGTTTAGTTCAACTTGATTTTCTTGCAAATATGAGGTATGGCAAATGTGAAATTTTGAATAAGCCCAGCCCAACGATTTTAAAGCCGGGCCTAAAATGCCTTGAGCCCACCTAGTGACAGCCCTAGGTATCGCATCATCATGAACTGTTCAGATCATCAGAGTATCTTAGCCTGTGGGGCCAAACTCGGGCCATATTCGTTATTTCAATGGGAACATTGGACGAAAATGAAACAGTGGAGCTAGCTAGAAGAACCAGGGAGAGCCATCTCTCCATCTCACACGTGTGAGGGTGGCACACCGTAGACAGCCCAACATTCTACACGTACCAACGGAGACTGCCATGTAGTGGGCCTTATTTTGAAATCCACACCTTATTCAACAATCACAGCCATCCGTTTAGTACGTTCACTGTTGAGTATCTACCACTTGCAATATTTTCTACCGTTGGTTTGAAGGCCAACTGATTGGATGGCTTGGATTGGTCGATTGGATGGCCTCAAATCATTAACACATCTACCAAGCGTAGAGCAGAGAGCAGCATGTGAACTTTCGTGTCACGCGTGTAAACATTCACCAGGTGTGGCCTATCTTGAACATTCGCTTCTCCAAACATTCAGCGGTCAACACATCAGGTGGCTGATGGTTTGCATCGAATGTGGATAGCTGCTCAACTTCCTTTAACCGTACATTTCTTTGTCAGTAGGCCACCTAATGATCAGACCAGCCTCATTTTATATTTTCTTTGGTAGGTTGCTAGTATAATTCCCAATCCACCATTCTGCCATTGTGCTGGAATGAAATATAAGGGCAATCTCCTAGACACGCGATATTATATGGAAGAACGGCAGCACACTTGATGTTGGGGATGGTGTGGTGTACACGGGTGAGCCACATCATGCATGAGCCAGTGGAACGTGGTCGAATAAAAAGAGGGCATGGGAGAGTGAGTGTGAGACAAGTGGCGAGTAAAGAAGGGTCTAGAAAACTAGATTGTTGAGTTCGATTGTTATAAAAATCAAATGAGGGAAGCATTCAGGAGGCTGTTTGCATCCATGAAATCTATAAAAACAGGGGATTGAATTCTAATAGAGCGAGGGATCTCATACCAACTAAGTTAATCCAATCAAACAAATCAAATCTATCTTTCGATTATCCTTATGTTTTTTAGCATAATCAGTACTTTACGTTTACATTTCTTAGCATAATTTGTAGCTCAATCTAACTTTAGAAGTACTGTTAATCCAATAGTTATAATCTTTAGCTGTAATTTCAGTCTTCGCTCATGCACAAGACATATTTACTCTTTAGTACAAAGTAAATTCTACATCCAAAAAGGCTTTCTATAGTTACCCCTTGCGGTCAACTATAAGTATCTTCATTTTGTTTCTTTCCATGTTTGAAAAGTCCATTTGTATGGAAGTTAAAGGTGCAACCCATTTTCGTACGATGAACCCCACCCTTCGATAGTCGCTTAATCATCATAAACAGCATATTGTGAGTGATTGAAATGGCGGCCGGTCTTTACAGATCTCGGTCATATACGGTCAATTTTGTCGATTTTGACATATATACCTATCTTGGCGCATAGGGTCAACATGTTGTTCAATTGGAATCAAGCCACACAGTCAATTCTAGCATGCCCGCACACATCTCTCATGAGCAATGGAAAATCTTGAGCAACAGGAGTCATATTAAAACTGGGGTTTGTTCAGCAAGATGGTTTGGACTTGACTGTGGGACCCACCTCGATGTATGTGTTGTACATCTACATTGTCCAACCATTTTGCTGGATCATTTTATGAGCCTTAAAATAAATCAGATCCAAATCTCAGATGGAACACACCACAAGAAACAACGCTCATTGAACGCGCACCGTAAAAAAAAAAAAAAACTTCCTTAGTGTCCACTGTACTTCTTATTTGCCATCCAACCTGTCCATATATGGTTACGCGCACCTAGATGAAGGAAAACAGAAATAACAGCTTGATTCAAAACTTTTGTGGCCCAGAAATTTTTTAATGGTCATTCACCACTGTTTATGGTCCACTTGAGATTTAGTTCTGCATCATGTTTGGGCCCATGCCATAAAATGATATAGCAAAGTAGATATACAATGCATACATTCAGGTTGGCCCAGAGTCAGGGTCCCACTCACATCACTCGATCCGGGGTTGCAGCTAAGCCAGGTCTGTTGGTTTATGTCCTAAGTAAAATTCGGATTGGATTGACGTTGACGGTTTAAATCAAATTCTCCATTCGTTCAATGAATAGGTGTTATTAGATACAAAATTTCTGAAAAGTGGCAATCGGATAAAGATTTTATTTCTTTCCTATCTAAAACCTTGTCGCAGATCTAAGCGACATTATCATCACATAGATAGAAAGAAAAATTAGAAAGGAAAAAAATGTTTGTTTTTTACAGTTTAGGAATGATGAGTGGCTGATTTTTGTTTTTTGTTTTTTGGGAGGAATCTTAGCAATAGAACCCTCTTGATGAGTGGCTTAGATCTCTATAACATATCCTATGCTACCACACATAAGAGACCACTTCAAAATATGTGTATTTCCTCATAGGAATGAAATAAGGGGGGAGTCTCCTCAATGGGTGGAAGTATAAAGATGGTTCCTTTCTATCCAAAGTAATATTTGGATATGATTGACATCGACAGATTAAATCAATTCTCCATCCATTCAATGAATCGGTATTATTAGATTCAGGTTTTTAGAAGATGGGCTAATAGTTAAAGATTATATTTCTTTTCTATCTAGAACCTTGTCCCATATCTAAGCTATGATCACATCATGGAGATTGAATGAAAACAAAAGGATAATTTTTTTTTTTTATTGTTTTTGGGAATGATGAGTGGCTGATTTTTTATTTTTTATTTTTTTGGGAAGAATCTTGGCATTGAAACTCTCTTGATGAATGACTTTGACGCAGGGAGGGCCTGGTAAGGTTGATTACCTTCTCCCTCCTCACCAGATAACTACCTAGAATCCATAAGGCTTTCGGTACTCCTCAACCTGACTTCCTTGAATCCACAAGGGAAAAATAAGAAAACAGTAAATGATTTTTAAGAAATTCGTAACAATTGATTGAATGAATAAAAACGTAATTAAAATGCTTTAAATAATAAACTACACCCCAGGACAAAGTAGACTCAGACTCCAACTCTAACTAAAACACCTAAAATGCGCGACTTACTATTTATATATGTCTCTTATTTCTATTAGACTTCATGGTTTTCAACAAAAAATAGTAAGTTCCCAATCTGACCCAACCACATTATTCTCTTAAGTTTTCTAAGCCATTTTCATGTTCGGCATAACTCCTAAATCTCAACGGATCAAAAGTTCTACTCAAGCTAAAACTTACTATTTATAGTAAAAATAAAATAAAACTAGGCCAATGATTGTCGATCTGGTTGAATCTCATAAATCCAGCATAGGCAACCTGACATAAAGGGTTGGTTGGCTTAACTAGCTCGAGCTACCCCAAAATCATATATTATACGTCCCATAACTCATCTCATATTGTGAGATGCAACTGTTTTATGGTCACTTCCATCTTCGGTCAAGCTTCCTTTGGTCCATATTAGCCATGAAAATATACGCAGCCCATTCTACATCAGTCCCCTCCACTTTAAAAGAACTTGACCTCGAGTTCTCGTCCAGCGTCAGTTCATGATGCTCATACAGATTCACAACGTTGAAAGTCCTTAAAATCTTTATGTCATCCGGAAGATCAACAACGTAGGTATTGTCATTGATCGTTTGAATGAACGGTACCGGTCCAATCTTCGTATGCTTCAATTTATTGTAGGTCTTGGTAGAAAATCGTTGTTTATATAGATAGACTATCACCTGATCACCTACTTCAAACACCTTGTATGTTATGTATGACCATCACCTGATCACCTACTGCACACATCTCACATGAGCAACAAGAGTCAGGTTATAACTGGTTTGTTCAGCAAGGTGGTTGGGACCTTGACTGGGGGGCCCACCTCAATGCATGTGTTGTATATCTATGTCATCCATCCATTTTGCTGGATCATTTTATAAGCCCGAATATGAATCAGATCCAAATTATAAGCCCGAATATGAATCAGATCCAATCTCGGTTTGGAACACACCACAAGAAATAGTGCTCATTGGACGTCCACCACAAAAAGCTTCCTAAGTGTCCACTGTAGTGCTTTTTTGCCACCCAACCGGTCCATATATGGTTAGGCACACCTAGATGAAGGAAAACAGAAATAACAGCTTGATTCAAAACTCTTGTGGCCAGATATTTTTCAATGGTCATTCACCACTGTTTATGGTCCACTTGAGATTTAGTTATGCATCATTTTTGGGCGAAATGATATAGGGAAATAGATAGATGAAGTAGATATACAATGCATACATTGAGGTGGGCCCACCGTCAGGTCCAACTCACATCACTCAATCTGGGGTCGCAGCTAAGCCAGGTCCATTGGTCCACCTCCTAGGTAAAATTCGGATTGGATTGACGTTGACGGTTTATATCAATCCTCCGTTCATCCAATGAATAGATGTTATTAGATACAAAATTGCTAAAAACTGGCTATTGGTTTAAGATTCTATATCTTTCTATAGATTCTATATCTTTTCTATCTAAAAGCTTGTCGCAGATCTAAGCAACATTATCATCACAGAGATGGAAAGAAAAATAAACAAAAAGGATAAAAATAATTTGTTTGTTGTTTTACAGTCTAGGAATGATGAGTGGCTGTTTTTGTTTTTTTTTTTTGTGGGGGGGTGGAATACACATTTTTTTTGTTAGAGGAAATACACATTTTTTGATGAGAGGCTTGGATCTCTATCACATATCCTATGTTACCACACATGAGAGACCACTTCAAAATATGTGTATTTCCTCTAACAAAAATGAAGTAGGTGGTCGGGAGCTAGTAGAGTTCCCAATCCAAGATTTTGCCACAGGAATGAAATATGGGTGGAGTCTCCTCAGTGGGTGGAAGTATAAAGATGGTTCCTTTCCATCCAAAGTAATATTTGGATCTGATTGACATCGACAGATTAAATCAATTCTCCATCCATTCAATGAACCGGTATTATGATACACAGGTTTTTTGAAGATGGGCTAACAGTTAAAGATTATATTTCTTTTCTATCTAAAACCTTGTCCCAGATCTAAGCTATGATCTCTTCATGGAGATTGAATGATAAAGAAAGGATAAAAATAATTTATTTATTACTATTATTATTATTATTATTTTTGGTCTGGGAGTGATGGTGGCTGATTTTTTTTTATTTTTTTTTGGGCAGAATCTTGGCATTGAAACCCTCTTGATGAATGGATTGGATCCCTATCACATGTCCTAGTTTACCACATGAGAGAGGCTACCACAAAAAAAATGTGTATTTCCTCTAACATAAATGGTGCATGTGGTAGGTAGTTGTTATAGTTCTTGTTTCAGTATTAGTTAAATTAGGATACTCTCTTTTTTATTAACATGCATCTATTCAAGCATCTGTTAGTACTTTCCTAGATATTTAGAAATCTCTAATTTCTTTTATATATTCTTCTTAAGTTCTATTTTTCATAATATAGTATTTTTTATTTAAAATAGTATCAGAGTGTTGATTTTGACACCACCACGGCCAATCTAGGATTTTATCATTGTACTTGAATGAAATATGGGGGAATCTCCTAGATGGGGAGAAGTATAAAGCGTGAGTCAGGTTTAAAAAAATGGTTCATTTATGTTCGAAATAATATTCGAATTTGATTGATATTGACGGATTAAAGTAGTTCTCCAATCAATCATTTGATGGTCGATTTTATATACAGAATTTTCAAAGGGCTAACGTATAAAGATTATATTTCTTTTCCCTAAAAACTTTTCACGTATCTAAGCTACGATTCTATCGTAAAGATCGAGTAAAAAAGAAAGGATTGTTTTTGTCAGTGAGAATAGAATTTTACGTCTTGTTTGTTCTACTAAGTACATGAATTTAAGAAATATAAGAGAATTCTTAATCTCTCTCAATGTATTCAGAGATTGAGGATTTGAATTGATGCTATTTCATTAATTCTTTCTAAAAATTTCATTCCAATCGAAATTTAGTTATTCAAAATGAATTGTTAAAACTAGAAAAATGTTCATGACAGTTTTTCCTGTGTTTCATCATTCTGGAGAATTTCTGAGTATAGAGACATTAATAGACGATCATAAACAATCACAAAGTATACACGAGAAGAGATATCGTAAGGTAAATTTTATTCCAGAGATTCCGATATCTTTTACATTCCAGGTTGTGAACTGACACGAGCCCTTAATTACATTAATGGATAATCACCTTTGATTAGAAGGCAAAAGTAAATGTATGCATGCATCATAGATGGATTAAATAAAGCATTAAAAGAGCATAAGTATAAATAAAACGCATCACAAACAACACAGAGATTTTTACGTGGAATCCCTTATGGGAGAAAACCACGGCACAAAGCGACAAGATTCCACTATGAATTATATTTGTACAATAGATGGAATGTTAGGAAGGAAGTCCGGATAGATCGAACAGGTAATTTAAATCGTCCAGGACTATGACCTTAAGTTCACGGTCGCAGAGCAAGTTTCGGGTTTCTTATAGACCGAGTCATTGTTTAGACAAGTTAAATGCTTGTCCCATGTTCTTTCGGGTGTTCCTAGTTGAGTAGCAACCAGGATTTTAATTGAGTCATGTATCACAGTGTCATTGATCGTCTTTGTAGACGGAATGACTTTCAGAAAGACATGCTATGATTCCCATGTAATGCCTCACAATGTCACTGACCGTTTCTGTCGATGAGTGACTTTCAGGAAGGCACACCATAGTTCCCATGTAGTGTATCACAGTGTCATTGATATTTTTTGTCGGTGAGTGACTTTCAAGAGACACACCATGGTTGTCGTGCGCAACACAGTGCCAGTATCCGTTACTTGTGAACGGGTGACCACCGAAAGGCATATCACAGCTGCCATATGATATAACACAGTGTCACTTACCGTTTTTGTCAGTGAGTGACTTTTAGGATACATTATAGCTGCTAAATGGTACAACACAGTGTCACTGACCATTTCTGTCGGTGAGTGACTTTCAAGAAGATGCATTATAGCTATCAAATGGTACAACACAGTGCCACTGACCGTTTCTGTCGGTGAGTGACTTTCAGGAAGACACGTTTATGGCTATCGGGTGGTAGAACACAGTGTCACTGACCGTTTTCTGTCGATGAGTGACTTTCAGGAAGACACACCACTATTACCTTAGCTAATCAACTGACGGATCCCGTTTTGGATGGGACGTACATCAACTGATCTTAGCGATGATAGTTCATAATGAAGTATTTCAGATGTTTTGGAACTCTTTGATTATGGTTCTCGGTGATAACCATAGTCCCTTTAATTTAGTTTCATATCTCAATCCAGGATAAATGAAATTCATGTAATGGATATAAGGAGCACAAAGTAAATATGCTTGATGGCATGCTCGAGAAGATTGCACTTATGCTTGATCTTTAGTGCACTGGATGAATTATGCACTTGATTTAGTTAATCTACTTTATACGTATCTTTAATTTGATCATGTCATTATTGATAATCGATATTTCGAACGATTGGGTCATTAGGAGAAGCTGTATCGAGCTATGTTTCTTTGAGAAGTTTAAATTTGATGGACTGGATCGACCATTTTTTATGCTTGTAAATGGCTAAGTATCGGGTTTGATAAACGCCCGTTTATGCCAATATCTGATAAACGATAGGGATCGACGCCCTATAAATATTTGATTCAGTTGTTTTGTAGCATGAGAGTGTTGAATTTGCCTTGGTGTCGATGAGATCGCGGTTAGTTTACTTGGAATTGGTCGATTTCCGAGCAAACAAAGCACTTCTCAGGGCTAAAAATGACTAAGTACTGGACCTATTTACGGTCTGATTAGGGTATTTGGTGAATACCGGTAGCGATCATCCTTGAACAGTGATGGATTATGTCCACAAGGATCGTAATGATGCTGGATCCACTTTGGCGTCAGTGTGATTGCATTTCGTTTCACTTGGCGCCAGTCGATTTCCGAGCTAATAGGACATTTCCCAGGGCTGAAAATGACTTAGTACTAGACCTATTTACCATTCGATTAGGGTATTTGAAGATCCTGAAAGCAGATAATCTCGTCATGGTGCGTTATTATGATGTATCATATTATGGAGAAGATAAGTCTCTCTCTCGGCGTTGGTCAAATTTCGCCTGATTCTCCTTGATTTTGGCTGTTTCCCACTCTTTCGGAAGGATTTTCGAATTTACAATTTTGGCTAAGTGTTGATCATTTTGATCAAATTGCTTATTTGAATCACTTAACATCGACCATTGGAAAATCTGATCTGGGGGATGAATAGACATCGCCGTTGTGTGTCTAAGAGAGCTGATGTGATCGGGAGGCAGGCCAGATCGAAAGCGAGCCACACCACGAAAAATCCCAAGTCCCAACCAGCGTCTGGGCGCATGGGAGGTGGATTGGGCGCATGTTATAAAGTGGTGGGCGCATGTCGCATTTCACATGAGAAAGAGAGAGAGGATCTAGGTCCCGGGAGCATGTACTTAGCCATTTTTTAGGTTTTTTCCAAACCAGAACAAAAAAGGCAATGGCCTTAGGTGCATGGAGCCAAAATGGGAAATAGAGAGAGGAAGAGAAAGAGGTGGTTGCATGTTAACAAAGCACATGTGTCTACCCTTCCTCCCTGGGCACATGTCCTCTAATGACTCGGAGAAATTCCCTTGTTTTAGGCATTATGTGTGACTTAGAGAAATCCCCCCAAGATGAGCGCATGTGGCTTTGGTCAGAGACGAGGGCATATAGCCCTTTCTAGTGAGGGATCCGGCAAGGGTGATGGGCGCATGTTACCCTCTCTAGAAGGATTCCGTCAAGGATTCCGTCAAAGGATTCCGATGGGGATTCTACCTCTTGCAGCACTCTGGCGGTCCTCTCGAATGATGAAAAATCCATCACCCTCTCAATAGGTGAGTGTGCTATTTATAAGAGATTAATCAGGTCTTGGGTCCAAAAGATGAAAAGTTGCTGAGCGCATGTGTTTGTGGAGAGGAGCCATGCGCATGTGATAGGGAAGTGGGCGCATGTGCCCATGCAGTGGGCGCATGTGGCTTGGTGTGGGCGCATGTGCCTCCTATGGTGGGCGTATGTGGCCACACTTAGCATTTTTTGAAGCTTTAAATATTTGAAAGAGGAAGAGATGTGCTCCCATGCACATGTTGTATGGGCATGGGCGCATGTCTTCTTATGGCATGCGCATGTCCCCTTAGTGGTTTGCACATGTACCCAGCACTTAGAAGAATATTTTTCAAATTTCAGGCTCCGACTGTCTAGAGGACAGGTACCTATTCGAAGACCAAAGTCACTGACGCCAAAGCACTTTATAGCCTCTCATCAGGCTATGAAATGAACAAGTCGGGGTACGAATGATCAACTGCTGTGAATTTTAGTAGTTCCTTACCAATTTGGACTCTCTCGATTGGCTCCAAACAGGGGCAAAACACATTTCGGTGCGTGCAGGTAAAAGTATGCATCGTTCGACATTCAAATTTAGGAGTTCGGGGATTTTGAAAATTTTGGATCATTTGGTGACAATAGGCATGTCCAATTCCCTTCTAAAATAGCATTTATAGGCTTCTGGGCCCCTACAGTCTGATCCAAACAGGAGTAAAATGCACTTCGGTGCGCGTAGGTAAAGATATGCACCACGTGACTTTCAAACTTGGTACTTAAGAGTTTCTGGACATTTCGAATCATTTGGCGGTAATACGCATGTTTAGTTCCCTTTAGAAATAGTATTTGCAGGCTTTCGGTCCCTTACAATCAGATCTAAACAGGACAAAACACATTTGGAAGCGCGTAGGTAATAATATGCGCCGCGTGATGTTCAAACTTGCTGGTTAAGGTTTTCTGGGCATTCCGAATCATTTGGAGGTAATACGCATGTCCAGTTCCCTTCTAAAATAGCATTTGCAGGCTCTCGGTCCCTTAAAGTCGGATCCAAACAGGACAAAACGCATTTGGAAGTGCACAGGTAATAATACACACCGTTGGATGTTCAAACTAGCTGGTTAAAGTTTTCCGGGCGTTCTGGATCATTTGGCGGCAATACATATGTCCAGTTCCACTCTGAAACGTTATTTGTAGGTTTTGGCCATGACTGCACAGGTTAGGGCTGCACTGGCGTCTGATCGCATTTTCTGGGTGTTTTTCGATCTTGGAATCCATCCGAATCGTCGTAGATGGACCGTTGTATGTTGTTTTATCATGGGTGAGATTTTAAGCCCCAACATGAATGGTGATCACTATTAAACATTCATGGCTAAACATTTGGACTATTCACAATGGCAAAAACATTGTCAATAGAAGTCTTACATCATCAACATGGAAAAAAACATTATCAATAAAAAAGGTTCTAATCAATCAAGGTGAATCATGGATCATTGGTACTGTAACACCCTGGATTTTTCGATCCTCTAGTCTAGAAAGTACTCGAGCGCCTTTAAAAAAATTTCTGATTTAATTATCAAAGGGGAGTACATATGCCTGATTTAAAACCAAGACTGTAGGAGATCTTTACAGGAAACCCTAGTTTGAACGCTCTGATTTGATCGAAACTTTGTATGACACTTAGACACATCAATCTAACTGTACATTCTTCGTCAGATATCATGTATAGCCACTGATTCCTTTCTATTCATCAAATCTTACCTCCGATCCGTTGATTTATGAACCTCGAGCTATAAATTTACTAGAATTACAATTGATTTACCTGTATAAATGATTCCCAGTGCAGATCCACCTTAGAATACCCTAATCAACGAATCAGATCTCGATTATCTTAAGTATCGCAGTCGATTTGACCAAAACACCCTTATAACATAAATGACGACCTAATTCGATTCATAATCCCTTAAACCCCAAATAAATCCGCGTTACCATTAGAATCCGATACTTGTCAGTGTACGATACGACCCAGTAAAAGGATTCACCGAACTTTGTTCCCTAAATCATTTAGATGGTGTCCTGAAAACCTAGAACACCTATAAACCGTTCGTTAGTGGGCTGTTGATCATGAATCTATGCGAAATCAATCGACTTAGTAGACTTGACATTTCCCCTACATTAGATACTCGACACCATATCCTAAAATGTACAACTTGGATCGAGACCAAGGAGGGTGAGTTGTGTGACTCACCTCCGTTTTTAGCAATCTGGAACTCTAAATAGCCAGCCCTTTTAGGATTTCATTTGAGATGGAATTTGAGGATTTTTGCTTAGGGATTTTGGGGATTTTGCTAGGAGCCTCTGATCCGACCGCCGTCTCTTCCAATCAATCGACGTCGTTCGCCTATCTACGGTAAATATATACCCTATACTCCAAATTGGAAACCCAAATCAGACTTTTCTTGCTCAAATCCATTTCTATTCGAATTCATATAGGATCTTGGTTTTTCTTCTCGAATCTTTCACTCTAGACGTTGTTAGCATGTGGATTCATCAACACAGGTGATGACTATTCTTCTAAGTTAACTTTTATCAACCCCTGATAGTGTCAATTAGTGAAATTATGTGTTTTCTTGAGATTCTTCCTATTTGAATGCTAGGTTTATGTTATAATCGTGATTCACATGCTATATATTTGGATTTGATACCATGTTTGATGGCTTGTATGAATTCAATATTCATATGGGCCTAAGTTGTGAAAATATGAGATTGGTGCGTTGTGCACATCAAGTGTTTGATGAAATTTCTAAGTGAACCGAAGTTCACATATGCTTGAGTGAGTGAATTTCCATTCACTCAGGTTAGTGTCTTGTTGTAAACCTGATGCGATGGCCTGCATTAGCATGCCAAGTGTGGTTTTATGCCCATATATAGAATGTAGTATAGTTGCATATCAACTGTTTGATTTTATGCCAAGTATTGGAATGAATGTTTTATTATACATTACTTGACTACAACATGCTTAGAATAATATGTTTATATTTTTGTTGTTTGGATTAACCTTTGAAAATTATAAATTCGGAACTGTCTACTTTGGTTTGGCTTTTATAAACTGATTCGGTCGATTAAGATAGAATACGGTCGACCGACAGTGGCCAATGGCGGTCCGTCATAGTTCTTTGAGTCCATCAAATCAGCCCACTTCAGAGTTAATCAATAATTGTTTGAAGATGCTGAATATTCCATAGAATCCAGAATACCATGATTTTCGTTGTATATTGTTGAGCCTCTAATTTATACATATTCTAACCCTTATCATTACACATTATGCATGGTTTACGTGTTTAAATTCGAAATGAATACATGTTTTTGTGTTTGCAAGAACAAGATGGATATTTCACTAATTCAAGGCTTAAGAGGGCACTTTATACATATTAAGATCAATGAACCAAATGCCAAAGGATGAAAGAAAGAAACAAGGAGAAGAGGAAAAGAAAAGAAGAAGATTCACCCTGGTTGATTGATCAATTGGCCTGACCGATTGATTGCTAGGGTGGTCGATTGATCCACCAACCTGGCCGATTGATCGGCCACTCTGTTTATGCCGCTGGACTGAAAGATGCACCAGCGATTGATCGGTTTCCCAAACCGATTGATCGCTCAAGAGGAGGAATTTCCAGACAGGTTACTGGACAAAAAGAGGTCCCACCGATTGATCGCTCAGCCCGGGCGATCAATAGCCCAAACTCAGAATTTTATGCTGAAGTCTCTGGACACTTTTTGTCCCCGCCGATCCATCGCCCAGCACCACTGATTGATCGCTCACCGCAAGCGATCAATCTCTCAGCTCCAGAGATCAATTGCCTGAGCCATCAGGATTCTAGTTTTTTTGTTAAAGTCTCTGGACACTTATTATCCTGTGCGATCCATCGCCCGCCACCTATGATCCATCGCCCATCGCAAGAGATTTATCGACCACCCTGGTCAATCAATCGCCCGTGCGACCAAGTTCGGAAACTTCTATTTCTGGTTCGAATTTTTCTGCGCAATTGCGTAAGCTTACGCAAATTCTGAAATATTCTATGATGTTGAGGCTAGAAGGCTATAAAAGAATTCCTCTAATTCGATCTAAGGGTATCCTAAAAGAGATCGGAAGTCGTAGAAGGCGAAGGAAAGCTTCGTGAAGCATCTGCTATTGTGGTTTTTCTAGTTTTAATGTTTTTCTTTAGTTTTTCTTTTTATTCTAGTTGTAGTATGAAAATGCTCGGCTAAAACCTCTCAGCTAGGGCTGAGTGGTGAAGCTTGTAGCTAATTTCATGTTTAATTCAGTTTGATTCAAGTACCTTTACTTCAAGTTGGATTTTTGAATGTTCTAGTTTAAATAAAGTTGATATTTTTAGAAGTTTTATGAGAGTTCATGTGCTTCGGACATGGATTCCTTGCAATTCTATGAGATTATCATGTTTGGCTTGATTATATTCGAATTATGGTAACCCTTGAGCATGTCATAGTCCATAGGCATGGTTGTTATTCCGAAGGCCATGATTTTGAACGCTATGCACTTGAATAGGACTAGAACTTGAATTCCTAACTTAAGTGGGATTGCATGTGCTTCATTGCTATATCTTCCAACTAGATGAGAGATTGAACTTTGAATCTAGTTGTGTTTTATGCTTGGATTGAATGGATTGACATGAGATTACTATGAGTGGATCCTTAAAGCTTTAGTTTTCTCTCTCTTATTCTCAGATTTCTTTTTTTAAATTACTGTTTAGTTTTAGTTTTCTTAATTGAAATTCCAAATTGTTCTAATCCAAGTTGCTGGAATAGTCTATAACTATTTATCCAATTCCCTGTGGATCGACCTCGAACTTACCAAGAATTATTACTACATCGCAGACTTGCACTTGAGGTGAGCGAACAAGTTTTTTGCGCCGTTGTCGGAGAATTTAGATAAACGGTTCTAGATTGTTTTAGTGGCTGTAGAAGTAGAAGTAGATAGGTTTTTTCTGATTTCCTAGGACTAATAAGTTGTTTTATTTTATACGAATTCTTCCATAGTTCAAGCGAATCGAGTAATATCCTTCTAACTTAGTACTTTTTACAAATTTTTAGATTTTTTTTTTCTGTTTTAGGTCTTAAGATTAGTTTAGATCTTAGTTGTGTGGTTTATGTCCCGTTGGGAACGTGACCACACCAATCGTCTCCAATCCGAAGGTGGTCTAGTTGGACCATTATCAGTCTAAAAACGAGTCCGAAAATACCAAGAGCTTTGTGATAGTAGGGGAGTATGGATCAAACACCTTTAAGGAATCCTCCACCCCTTACTCTAACTACAAACGCAAATCAAGAGGGAGTAAGAGAGAATGAGGTACACAATGTTCCTCCAATGAGATCTTTACGGGACTACCTACAACCGGCCTGTACAACTACACCCTTATGCGTGGTCTTACCACCAACCGGAGAGAAATATTGATATAAAGCTGGGTGTGATTCAACTCTTGCCTAAGTTCAATGGGCTAGACTCTGAGAGCCCATACCTACACTTAAAGGAATTTGAAGAAGTGGTGGCTACTTTACAATATACGAATGTTTCAAAAGATGCTATCAAACTTAAACTTTTTCCCTTTTCATTGAAAGAAAGAGCCAAGAGTTGGCTCCACTCTCTTAGACCACACTCGATAGGGTCATAGAATGAGATAACTCGGAAATTCTTGAAAAAGTTCTTCCCGGCTCATAAAACGAATACCCTTCGAAGAGTCATAATGAATTTTTCGGTTAAAGAGAATGAATCATTCTTCCAATGTTGGGAAATGTTTAAGGACCTCCTACTTGCTTGCCCACATCATGGCTACAAAAGCTGGCGAATCATAAACTTCTTCAATGATGGATTAAGTTCTAATATGCGCCAATTTGTAGAGATGATGTGCAACAGCGAGTTTATGAGCAAAAATTCATATGAAACTTGGCGTTACTTTGATATGTTGGCCGAGAATGCCCAATCATGGGATACCTCGGACAAATCTAATAACCTTAAGCCTCCTCAACAAAAAGAGAAATGATGAATTTACATCCTTAAAGAGGAAGATCATGTGAATGCAAGGCTAGTCAACCTCACAAGGAAAGTCGAAGCCATGGAACTTAGCAAGAGTGAAGTTACAAAGCCCACTGAAGCTATTGAGAACATATGTAGAATTCGTGCTACTAATATACTTGTACATGTTACGTAAGATTGTCGTACAATTCCTGCGTTTCAAGAGGTGTTACAAGAACATGCAAATGCCACATATGGGTATCAACGGCCTTTCAAAGGACCGATAGGCAACACGTATAACTCTACTTGGAAGAATCATCCTAATTTTAGTTGGAAGAATGCTCCCACAGGTAATCTTACCAACTCTCAAGGAGGGCCACCAATGCCAAACATGGCCCCACCTCAATTCTCAATGGAGGATACCCTAAAGGCGTTTATGCAAGGTAAACACAAATCAATTAATCAAATCAGCAAATGTTCCAAGAGCTTAAAGTCTCGGTTAATGAGATTAAGAGACGCTTGAATGCTACGGAAGGGACCTTTCCAGCCCAACCTCAGCCCAATCCAAAGCAAGTACATAGAGTAAGCATCCCTAATCCCCCCAACCAACATGTGGAGCAAGCCAAATCAGTTACCACTCTTAGAAGTGGTAAGCAAATTGACAAATCTATTCCAGTGAAGGCCGACAAGCCTAATGATCCGGTAAATTCTGAAGATGAGGGCGGATCTAACTCAACCCCACAAGAAACATAACGCGTTTACAAGCCCGTAATGCCATTCCCTTCGAGATTGGTTGTTCCAAAATCTCTTCCAAACTCTCATGATATTTTAGAGATTTTCAGACAAGTCAAGATAAACATTCCATTGCTTAATGCCATTAAATAAATCCCCTCTTATGCTAAGTTTCTAAAGGACCTATGCATAACCAAATGCAAATATAATGTGCAGCGAAAGGCCTTTTTGAATGGGCAAGTGAGTGCCATTCTCACCCCACAATGTCATGCATCATTGGTGACTACCGGATTGAACGTGCATTGTTAGACTTGGGGGCAAGTGTAAAATTAATCCCATATTCGATATATGAGCAATTGGGTGTTGGTGAATTAAAACCCACCAAAACCACGTTGCAACTCACTGATAGATCCATCCGTGTACCGAGAGGGATTGTTGAGGATGTCTTGGTTCAAATTGATAAATTCTACTTCCAGTATATTTCATTATATTGGACACACAACCACTATTGGATGCTAGCATTCAAATACCGGTGATTCTAGGCCGTTCCTTCCTTGCTACATCAAATGCAATAATAAATTGTCGAAATGAGGTAATGCAATTGTCTTTTGGAAACATGACATTAGAGGTGAATGTGTTCCACTTGGGCAAAAGGCATAGGGATGTCGATGATGATGAGCTCTTCGAGGTTAACATGCTCGAATATTTTGAAGAAGAAGAGCTCCTCCAACTTGAACCACTAAAAAACTTGGAGACATGCTTAGCACATTTCGAAGATTCCAAAGACCCCATTATTAGTAAAATTGTGCAAGCATTGAATATTAAGAAACCGGTAGTTGGGACTAGCCAGTGGAGGCCCCATTTTGAAAGATTGCTACCAACCACATCTACCGTCTAACATCAAACCACCGAAGCTTGACCTTAAATCATTGCCATCTGAGCTGAAATATGTATATTTGGGTCAAGAAGAAACATTCCCGGTTGTCATTGCCTCTCCCCTAGGAAAAGACCAAGAGCTCAAGTTGATTGAGCTACTCAAAGAACATAGGGGAGCCATAGGTTAGACAATAGCGGACCTCAAGGGGATAGACTCTTCAGTTTACACTCACCGTATACACCTCGAGGAAAATGCAAAAATGACTAGACAACCTCAAAGAAGGCTAAATCCAAATATGATGGAGGTTGTCAAAACCAAAGTGTTAAAACTACTAGATGTGGGTATCATCTACCCCATCTCAGATAGCCAATAGGTGAGTCCTACCCAAGTTGTCCCTAAGAAGTCCGGTATTACCATCATAGAAAATGCCAACAACGAGCTTATACCGACTAGAGTGACCACCGGTTGGCGTATGTGCATAGATTATCGGAAGCTAAACACGGTCACTAGGAAGGACCACTTCCCTCTCCCATTCATGGATCAAATTTTGGAGAGGTTAGCGGGTCACTCCTATTATTGCTTCCTAGATGGCTATTACAATTACAACTAAATTGAGATAGCCCCGGAAGACCAAGAGAAGACCACCTTTACATGCCCGTTTGGCACCTTCGCACATCGAAGAATGCCATTCGGGCTATGTAATGCACCCGCCACATTCCAACGATGCCTGTTGAGTATTTTCTCAGACATGGTGGGTGAATTTCTCGAGGTATTTATAGATAATTTTTCTATTTTTTATTGTACTTTTGATGAGTGCCTTAATCACTTGAAGTTGGTCTTGATAAGGTGTGAGGAGAAGAACCTTATTTTAAACTGGGAGAAGTGTCATTTTATGGTACAAAGAGGAATAGTCCTTGGACATATCATCTCGTCCAATGGAATAGAGGTAGACCGGGCTAAAATTGATATTATTTCCAACCTACCTACCACCCAAGAGCATACGCGATGTGCGGTCCTTTCTTGGACACGTCAATTTTTATAGAAGGTTCATTAAGGATTTTAATCATATTTCTAGGCACTTATGCAACCTTCTCCAAAAGGAGAACCAATTCGAGTGGAGTGTCGATTATCAATTAGCTTTTTTTAAGCTAAAAGACATGTTGATAACCGCTCCTATTATGCAACCACCGGATTGGTCCATTCTTTTTGAGTTGATGTGCGATGCGAGCGATTATGCTATTGGGGTGGTGTTAGGACAAAGGAAGGACAAGAAGCATCACGTTATCTACTATGCGAGTAGGACCCTGAACCCCGCCCAAGTCAACTACTCGACTACGGAGAAGGAGCTCCTAGCCATTGTTTTTGCCTTAGACAAGTTCAGGGTGTACTTGATAGGATCTAAGGTCATAGTTTACACGGACCTGCGGCACTGAAATACCTTCTTTCTAAGAAGGATGCGAAGCCCCGTTTGCTTAGATGGATCATACTCCTTCAAGAATTCGACTTAGAGATCAAGGAAAAGAAAGGAGTAGAGAACGTGGTGGCGGACCATCTATCCTGCCTAGTTTTACTGAGTTCCATTGACGAGTCACCTATTGAGGACTCGTTCCCTGATGAGTAACTCTTTGTTGTTATGCATCCACCATGGTACGCTGATATTGCAAACTATCTTTCCACAAGTGCGATGTCGACTCATTGGACTACGCATGATTAACGAAAATTTCTAAGGGAAGTGCGTAGATTTTTCTGAGATGAATCTTTACTTTTTAAATATTGCCCAAATCAAATAATTAGGAGATGTGTCCCTGATAATGAGCATAATTCTATTATCTCCTTTTGCCATGATCAAGCATGTGGGGGACATTTTTTCGCCAAGAAAACCACTGCTAAAATTCTGCAGTGTAGTTTTTATTGGCCCACTCTATTTAAGGACACCCATGAGTTTTGCAAAGCATGCGAGCATTGTCAAAAGCTAGGAGAATTGTCCTTGTCGAAATATGATGCCTCTTACCCCAATTCAATATCTTGAAGTCTTCGACTGTTGGAGCATCGATTTCATGGGACCATTCCCCTTATCTTTTGGACATGCTTAAATATTGCTCGCCGTAGACTATGTGTCCAAGTGGATAGAGGCTATTCCATGTAGAACCAACGATCATCGTACGGTTCTAAAGTTCCTAAAAGAAAACATACTTTCTAGATTTGGAACGCCTCGAGCCATCATTAGTGATTGCGGTTCTCACTTTTGCAATAGGCCATTTGAAGCCTTAATGAAGAAATATGACATTAGACATAAAGTGAGTACCCCATACCACCCATAGACAAGTGGGCAAGCTGAAATTTTCAATAAGAAAATCAAACAAATTTTTAAAAAGACGGTGAGGCCGAATCGTAAAGATTGGTCGCTGAGATTAGACGATGCTCTTTGGGCTCATTGTACCGCTTACAAGACCCCAATTGGAATGTGCCCCTATAGACTTGTCTATGAAAAAGTTTGCCACTTGCCTGTGGAGATTGAACACAAAGCCTATTGGGCAATTCGAGCATTGAACTTTGATGTTGACAAGGCTAGCTCGCTTCGCAAACTCTAAATTAATGAGCTTGACGAGATCCAGAACGATGCTTATGAGAACTTGAGGATTTACAAGAGTAGGATGAAAGTATTCAATGACAAGCACATTTTAAGAAAATCTTTCCAGGAATGTCAGAAAGTGCTCTTGTACAATTCCCGACTTCATCTTTTTTTCAAAAAAATTGAGATCTTGATGGACCGGCCCATATATTGTTAAAGAAATTTTTCCTCATGGGGCTGTCGAGATAGAGAATGCAGCGAATGATAACTGTTTTAAAGTGAATGGACAACGCTTTAAACCATTTATTGAGAAATTTGATTCAGAGGACATGTCCATCACTCTAGATGATCCTGTGTATCAGGACGATTGATCTCCTAGTTTAACGGAGGTATTGAGTAGGATTTGGTTTTGTTTGATTTTCTGTTTTAGGTTTATTTCATTAGTAGTTTAGTTGCCAGAGTTGTAGACTTCCACGATCGAATTTATCAGGTGATCTCGTTTCCACTCTCCTTTATTTTTAACATTGCTCTCATACTATTGCTAATTGCATATCTTTTACATTGAGGACAATGCGAGATTTGGTTGGGGGGTGAGATGAGATTCTTCGTCTAGCAGTCTGTGGACATTTTGAGCATTATTTGTTGAAATTTTCCAATTTTCTAAAAATTCAAAACTCTTTTAGAAAACTTTGTTTCTATGCATTCAGGATGATACGAGTATAAGAAAAGGAGATACGAAGTGAGTGATGTTGCAAGTCTTGACTACCTTTAATATAATGGTTTTATATATGAATTCCCCTATTTATTTGATTGATGGAAACTTTGAACACTTTTACACCTAGTTCACATTACACGATTTTTATGGCTTGAAAGGATTATGTAGCTTCGTAGATTTTCTAGACCTAGATTTGAGGTGTTGAGGAACCAAGCCGGGGTACTTTGTCCATCCTTGTCCATGGAAAAATAACGAAAGATATGGATTTTTAAAAATCCTATCTAATGTGTATGAAAATGAAAGAAGGAAAGAAATTATGGGTAAGAATATGGTGGAAAATTCTGAAAAGGACTACCTATTACCAACTGGGGGATGGTCTACTCGTAACCAAAGCTGAAAATGGGACGTAGTGTGAAAGCCGTCAGAAGGACGGTAAGGCAAATTCCTGTCATTGGCTTGTGGTTGATCTGTACACCATCAGATCTACAGTTTAGTTGATCTATGAAGACAATAATCCCGAAAATTTATGAGATGAACATTCACTATACACACTAGAGTAAAAGTGTTCAAGTTCTTCTATTCATCAATCAATTAGCGGGAATTTCATATGAACACTTATTATGTTTTGAGAGTTTAAGGTTTCAACTTCTATCACTGAATTTTTTTAAAATTTTACACTTGTATGTCTTAGAATGAATAGAAGCATAGTTTCTGAAGGAGAGTTGGATTTTGAAGATTTGATCTTGCTTCACGCATGTTTTTCTTGAGACTAGCAAAATTCTGGTTGGGGGGGGGGGGGGGGGGGTGTTGAGCCTCTAATTTATACATATTCTAACCCTTATCATTACACATTATGCATGGTTTACGTGTTTAAAATCTAAATGAATACATGTTTTTGTGTTTACAGGAACAAGATGATATTTCACTAATTCAAGGCTTAAGAGGGCACTTTACACACATTGAAGATCAAAGAACCAAATGCCAAAGGATGAAAGAAAGAAGCAAGGAGAAGAGGAAAAGAAAAGAAGAAGATTCACCCTGGCCGATTGATCTGTTGGCCTGACCGATTGATCGCTAGGGTGGTCAATTGATCCACTAGCCTGGCCGATTGATCGGCCACTCTGTTTATGTCGCTGGACTAAAAGATGCACCAGCGATTGATCAGTTTCCCAAACCGATTGATCGATCAAGAGGAGGAATTTCCAGACAGGTTGCTAAATAAAAAGAGGTCCCACCGATTGATCGCTCAACCCGGGCGATCAATTGCCCAAACTCAGAATTTTATGCTGAAGTCTTTGGACACTTTTTGTCCCCATCGATCCATCGCCCAGCACCACCGATTGATCGCTCACCGTAAGCAATCAATTGCTCAGCTCCAGATATTAATCGCCCGAGCCATCAGTATTTTGGTTTTTTTGTTAAAGTCTCTGGACACTTTTTGTCCTGTGCGATCCATCGCTCGCCACCTGCGATCCATCGCCCATCACAAGCTATTAATCGACCACCCTGGTCGATCAATCTCCCGTGCGGCCAAGTCCAGAAACTTCTATTTCTGGTCCGAATTTCTCTGCGCAATTGCATAAGCTTATGCAAATTCTGGAATATTCTGTGATACTGAGGCTAGAAGCTATAAAAGGACTCCTCTAATTCAATCTAAGGGCATCCTAGAAGAGATCGAAAGTCGTAGGAAAGCTCAGTGAAGCTTCTGCAATTCTGGTTTTTCTAGTTTTAATGTTTTTCTTTAGTTTTTCTTTTGATTCTAGTTGTAGTATGATAATGCCTGGCTAGAACCTCTCAGCTAGGGTTAGGTGAATCTTGTACCTAATTTCATGTTTAATTCAGTTTGATTCAAGTACCTTTACTTCAAGTTGGATTTTTGAATGTTCTAGTTTGAATAAAGTTGATATTTTTAGAAGTTTTATAAGAGTTCATGTGCTTTAGACATGGATTCCTTGCAATTCTATGAGATTAGCATGTTTAGCTTGATTAGATTCGAAATTATGGTAACCCTTAAGCATGTCATAGTCCATAGGCATGGTTGTTACTCCGAAGGCCATGATTTTGAATGCTATGCACTTGAATAGGACTAGAACTTGAATTCCTAACTTAAGTGGGATTGAATGTGCTTCATTGCTTTATCTTCCAACTAGATGAGAGACAGAACTTTGAATCTAGTTGTATTTTATGCTTGGATTGAATGGATTGACATGAGATTACTATGAGTGGATCCTTAAAGCCTTAGTTTTCTCTATCTTATTCTCAGATTTCTTTTTTTTTTTAATTACTATTTACTTTTAGTTTTCTTAATTGAAATTCCAAATTGTTCCAATCTAAGTTGCTAGAGTAGTTTATAATTATTTATCCAATTCCCTGTGGATCGACCTCGGTCTAATCAAGAATTATTACTACATCGCAGCCTTGCACTTGAGGTGAGCGAACATATATAGTCGAATGAACAATTGTTATAAACCCTTCCATACTCTATCTCTTGAGTCGAGCATGGGACACCCCAGCCTGGTAATGTCCAATGTTCGGGTTTCCTCATTGTCCAGTGTTCGGCTAGTACAATATGTTCGTGTTGTCGGCCTACACTGGGTGATGAGCCTCCCTATAGTGACCAGTGAGTGTAAGTACCCTCATGAGCCAGGCATGGAATAATGGGTAATTGTGCCTGTGTTGTCTTTGACTTGTATTGATGTTAGAAGTCCTACAGAGTCTTGAGCCTCGATGGAGATAATGAGCCTACCATCAGTGATCTGGGTGACGACCCATGCCGTATTCATTTAATGTCTTAAGCTATGCCCGTACTTATGAAATTGTTAACCATGGACATTGGGTGACGAACCCTGAAGGGACCAGGGACACTAGTGACGAGTCAAACCCTGAAGGGACCAGGGACACTAGTGACGAGTCACGTGTTAGATACTAGTGAGGAGCCACGTGTTTTCCTATTGATACGACTCGTGATATAATTGAGGTATGCTAGCTTCTCTAATATTGCTGGTTGAAAACGGACTTAATAAATACTTGGCAATCATGCATGCATTACATATGTGTTTGGGTGTCTGGTTGCCCTCTTGGTTATGTTAGCCCTTACCATTCATGCATTACACATGCATTTAGGTGTCGGGTTTCCTTATGGCTATGCTCGCCCTGGCGTCATACAGGTGTTCGAGTGTTTGATTGCCCTCCTAGTTATATCAGCCCTGACCCCTTTCCTACGCACTGACACTCCAAAATATAACATTTTCATATCATAACTACATGCATTATTCAACTAGAATAAGAAGATGTTTGCAATATGATGCTTCTTAACACGCTTTTACAATATGATATTTAATTACCTATACTTGATTGTGTTAATGATACGTTTAACGTAGAGAATGGTAACACTAAGTATGATTACTCACTCTCACCTGGGGGGTGTTTTAAAACACCAACCAGTTATCTTTAATGCAAGAGTGCTGCTGCGTGATGAGTGAGATGTAGGACCTGTTGGCTTGCCTATGTCTTGTGCTTCTTTATCTACCTTGGATTGGACGTCCTGGGTCGATAATCCTAAACCTTTCATATGTATATAATTGATCCCTAACTGAGTGAATTTCATGGTTATGTAGATGATTGTATGTGTTTACATTTTAAATTTAGACTATTTATACACTGTTTAGCTTAACTCTCTATTATGTGTTGATGTTATGAAATTGCTCCATTAATCTACACTTCCGCAAAATACAATCACCCTGGAAGAGTCGGGAGCCGCGGACTACTCGACCCCTAATTTTCGGGGTGTGACAGGTACTTAAACAACTAGTGTCCTGAAGCATCTCTAGAGGAAATCAATGAGATTGTCACAATAGGAGGATCAAAATATGGCAGCCCATTAGTCATTAATGGAAGAGGGTGAGCCAAACGTAACTACGGTAAGCTCAATTTGGAACCACTCAAAAATTCCTGGAGATCTCATTATCTCATCCCAAAAGGACCAACTAATCTGGAAAAATAACTCAAAAGGGGTTTGCATACTTCTTAGCTTGGAACCATAACCATGTGGACCAAACAGAAGGCTTCAACTGGAATAGGGTCTAGGCGGCAACACCTCGTATTCCAAACATTCGATTATTTTCATGGACCATGCTGAAATCAATAACTCCTACTCTCCAATATTAATAGATATATTCAATCCATCAATCCAATCCAACTATATCTTGTGCATAGATGAAGCCGAATCTACCCACAGTACTAATTTTTCTCATGCTCTTTCTCTGTCAAATCTGGAACTTGTTCAAAGACCTCTTCAAAATCCATGTTGCATCTTCTGATGATCCAAAGACTGCTTTTAAAATATGGAACATCGGTTGTACATTCAAAGCTCATGCCAAAACAATTTTCCCTTACACCATCAGTTCATTTTCTTCCTTTTATCTAATATATGGATGATAATAGTTTAAAAAATAAAAGAAAAAACACCAAATTAAGCTATTGAACGAAACATGGAATTCTTAAAACAAAGAAAAGCTTTATTTTCATATTTTTATATCACCCCTCATAAGTGATGAGCATGCAGCAAATATATGGAATATCCTATCCATACAAAAGGTGGACTGCACCATGATGATCACTTGAAATGAGATTCAGTCCAATCTAGACTTATAGAGGGACATAATGTCAATTTCAATGGACAACCGATGGTTCTATTTAGTGTAATGGTAGGCCCACAAAATGGGATGCCAATTGCTTGTGACCCCTGTCGTTGGCCCACTGTGATATTTGTGAGAAATCCACCCTGTCCATCTATTTTGCCAGCTTATGTTAGGACATGAGCACAAAAACGAGTCAGACCTAAAACTCAAGTGGGCCACGTAGACAAGAAAAAGTGGGGAGGGAAATGTCAGTCGTTGAAACCTTCCTCAGGTCCACCATGATTTTTATATGCTATCAAATTCGTTGATAAGGTCCTTCCAACTTGAATGAACTAAAAATACGAAAATATTAGCTTGGTTCAAAAATTTTGTGGCCTCATGAATGTTTCAATGGTGGACGTTCAAACCTAATTGCTTTTTATCATGTGGCCCGTTTGAGTTTTAGATCTTCCTCATTTTTTTTTGCTCATGTCTTAATATAAGTTATAAAAATGGATGGACGGGGTGGATTTCTCCCAAGCATCACATTTGGTACCACCTAGCTTCCACCCCTAGCAACTTTTGTGGTGGAGGGTTGTAGGCAATTCGTGTCCCGCCAAATGAGCAGGTCTTCCGATTTTCATCCTGAATCCAGATCCTTTGCTCATACCGAGCGGAGAACCTCTACTGCTGCCTCTCTCATTGGTCCACATTAGCTCGACAACGTTAAAGCTGCTGAGCTCTGACGTTGTCAAGATGATGTGGACCAATGAGAGAGGTGAAAAGCAGGATTGCTCAGGATCCAGACTCTTTCATCCCAAGTGATCATCATGATGTGCCCCCACCTTTTGTACGGACATGATATTCTCCGTATCTACCACCTAAACTATTTATCAACAACATTTCTTCTCCTCTTTAAACCCAGACCCATTTCTTCTCCAGTCATCTTCCTTGCATTTCTTGTACAAAAAATAACCAATTCAAAACCCTCTATCCAAACCATGGTGACGTAGAATGAGCCACCGACCATTTCATGGCCCAGATTGACCAAAAGAAGACTGGTTGGGGTCGAAAGCAATTCGAACCATCAAGACCATAAAACGGTCGTATCTCGCAATCCGAAATGAATTTTTGGACATATAACATATAATTTTGGTGTAACTTAAGCTACTTAAGCCAACCAACCCACTATTCCAGGTTGCCCATTCCGGAATTGTGAGATTTGACCTGATTATCGATCATTAGCCTAGTTTTATTTCAATTTTACTATTTATAGTAAGTTTTGTTTTAATTATATCTTTTGATCTGTAGGGTTTTAGGATTCGTGCCCAACATGAAAAGGGCTTAGAATAATGTTGTTGGGCCTGTTTGAATTTTTTTTGGCTGAAAACCATGAGTTCTATTAGGATTGAGAGACTTCTATAAATAGTAAGTTTACTATTTATAGTAAGTCAGAATTTCTAAGAGTTTTAGTTTGAGTTGGAGTCTGATACTCTACATAGGGTTTAGTTTCTTATTTATATGCATTGTAATTCCATTTTGAGCATTCAATAAAATTATTTCAATTTTTTAGGAATTATTTTCTTTATCCTCTTATTTATTCAAGTTATCTACTTGGTGAGAGAGACCTTGTTCTTCTTACCACGTCCTCCCCGCGTCACATGGGTTCATCACAAATGAGCCCCAACCAAAAATTCCAAAGTCAAAAGTGGGCCCATTCTTCTCTAATTATCTTAATTGCATTTCTCACAAAGAGTGAAAAAATAAATAAATTCAAGATCCCTACATCCAAACTATGGGTTCATCATAGAATGGTCCAAACCTCAAATTTCAAATCCAGCAACCTAAACTCCCTTGAACTGAGTCCTTTTAAGATGGGGGCTAATACAATGATCCTAACCTTTGTTTAAAAAGAAAAGCATGAGCTGAGGATGATCATGACTAGGTCTGTCAACGGATCGGATACGGGTCGGATCAGTGATGATCCGTATCCGATCCGATTAAGGATATATCCAACCTGAATCCGATTCGGATCACAAGTATATGATCCGAACCCGACATGTTTAAATATATTGAAACCCGTATCCGATCCGAATATGATCCGACCCGATATCCGAATATGATACAGCAGATGGATGGGTTGTATTTCTCACAAACATTATAATGGGCCCACCTAGCTTCCCATAGCGAATTAGGTGTGGCCCCAAAATGTTTTCAACGGTGGGCATCACAATCCTCACTACTCACTATTTTCAATGGTGGGGTCCATTTGAGATTTGAATCTGCCTCATTATTTAAAACTTTCCAAATGGATGGATGATGTAGATCAGTGGATGTAGACTTGTAGTAGATACCTTATGGTGGGGCCCACAAAACCTATGACATCACTTCAGTAGCTAATATGTGTCCCCCTGGCCTGGGGTTTTGGAAAGTGGCAACGGCCGCAAAAAATGGAAGGGAACAAGAGAGAGGGCACCGACTGACGACCAGCCATCCAGATTCCAGAGAAGGAAGAGAGAGAGAGAGAGAGAGAGAGAGAGAGAGAGAGAGAGAGAGATGCTATGTTCACCTGATGAGAGGGCTGATGGGCATCGGGGGTCGGGCTAGACAGGTTGGTCTCTTGGTAGAGGCGTGGTGCGAGACGGCGAGAGAGCAAGACGAGAGCAGAGAGGTGAGGAGGCGAGGAGGTGAGGAGGCATGGTTGCGTAGTGGTGCATGGAGACTAGAGAGTAGACCAACTGTTTTTTTTTTCTTTTTTTCTTTTATACCTCCTTAATTGGGTCATTAACGGGCCGGATCAAGGTCGATCCGAATCCGACCCGAATATTAAACATCGAAATTATTTATTCGAATCCAACCCGATGATCTGATTATTGATCCGAATTCGATTAAATCGGAGCAAATTTGGATTGGATATGGATCATGATCCGTGCCGTTGACAGCCCTAATCATGACTGATGGTTCTTTACCCAAATAAGTTTGTCATCTTATGGTTAATTCATGAAAAGTCCATAGGGTGGCAAAGCATTAAAACAAGTACTTTTATAAAACACTAGAGCTCAACATACTCCCAAGGGGAACATAAACATAAGCCAAAAGCTTCCCTCTCTCTACCCAATATTGGATTACTTATCATGCTTCGCACCATATCCATAAGGGTTTGGTTGCGCCTTTCGGGCACACCGTTTTGCTCTAGAGTCCCAGGCATGGTGTACTGAGTGCCAATGCCACATTCCTACAAGTACCTGGCAAATGGTCTTGTATTCCTACCTGATTCGTCATATCTGCCGTAGTAGTCACCACCACGGTCAGATATTACGACCTTAATCTTTCTGTTGAGTTGGTTCTCGACTTCAACCTTATAGAATTTGAAGACATCCATGGCATCTGATTTCTCATTTATTAGGTACAGGTATTCATAACGAGAGTAATTATCTATAAAAGTGATAAAATATTTGTGTCCACTCCATGAGGTTGTAGGGAACAGACTACATATATCTGTAAGCATCACTTCTAATAGACCTACGCTCCTAATTGCATAATGTTTTCCTCATTCTAGTCTGTTTTCCTTTAATGCAATTTATACATTCTTTGAAATCAAAGAAGTCCAAGGATTAAAGTATTCCATCTAGCACAAGCCTTTCTATTCTCTCTCGCGAGATGTGGCCTAATTGCTTGTGCCACGGGATGGAGGAGACTTCATTCCTTTTTCTTTTTCTTCCTTCCTAATCCATTATATTGTAGGTTTATGTTAGAATATTTGCGACATGTAAGTTTAACTAAGATAGATCATTCACCAAAAGACCATGACCAACTTTATTTAAACCAAAGTAAATATTAAGACTTTCTTTCTCAAATTTAAAAGTGTATCCACATTTAACTAAACGAGAAATTGATATCAAATTTCGCCTTATAGAAGGCACATGAAATGTATCTACTAGATCGAAGTAATAGTCAGATGCTAATCTAAGTCTGCAAACTCCTACTGCCACAACGTTCACCTTTTCACCATTGCCAACGTATATTAATTGCTCCGTGTTAGTTGGCGGCCGGCTTTGTAGCATATCATGTATGGAAGTGCATATGTTAATAGAAGCGCCATAATCTATCCACCAGGAATCTGCTGATACATCAATTAGATTGCTTTCAAAATAGACAAGAACTGGATGATCACTTTTCTTTATCATCCTTTTCCCTTCAAATTGTGGCTTATTGCCACCTGTAGGACTCAAAAAACTCTTTCATGTGGTATAGTTGGATTAGGTCAAAAGGGGAACTGTATTATAGCTATTTGGAATGTTAACTGCATATAAAACTCACATTTAGTCAATTGAATTTTTCAGCATGAAGATTGGCCAAAATAATCAATCTGGCAAGAATCAGCCACATCATCATGTCTCCTCCTGTGGTTAGTAGTCATAATATGCAGATAGTTCTCCTGAAGTTGAATCTAAACGGTGATTGTCTATGTTTTCGTCACCGTCTGTATGAGTTTATGTCCATGCCAAAACGGTGATCGTCTGTGTTTTCGCCACCGTTTGTATTTATCGTGAACTCAACTGTATGCAATCCTTCGACTTAATCCCAACAATACAAGTCTGCATTCGTGCAAATCTTCACTGATAAAGGTCATTGTGGTGGCTAACATTACCATATCTAACTTCATGATTTTAGACTTAGGACTGCAATAATAATCTTGCCCTCAACGGATTAATCTAAAGTAGTTCAATTTGGCCTAGAGAGAGAGCTGACATTAACTATTAAAGGATGGGTAATCCTCCAGGTGAAGTGAACGATCAGGTTTCACTTCCCATTCCAATGGACCATGCCGGTTTCTAAAATATGGGTAATGGTCCCAAAACTAAGCATGATAGAACTCAAAAGTTGATTTGGACATTAGATTGATGGGCATTCAAGATCTAGACCCAATAGTCACAAGATGAATGAGCTACATGGAATGTTGGATATTATTAAGGTAGTCTGATAGATCCTCCAAGAAAAAGGCATAAGGTGGTTGGATCAGTTTTGATACTTAAAGATTTATATGATTATAATCCCAGACTTTCAAATGTCCATCTAATGAATGATCCAGATGGTATGTCCATTTTCATACTAAATAGACGGCTCAGATCTTAAAATTATCATCCACAAATAGGCCCTAAAGATGTGCTGTAAATAAACTTTATATTGGCCCACAGGACAACCCAGTCCACTAACATGGTCCACCTAAAAACTTGATGTGCCCATTGACTCCCCTGGATACAAAGAGTGCTGGCTAAGTTAGCCTAGTTAAGTGGTTCTTGTCAGCTTTCAAAACGATGGGTAATGGGCCTGAATAACCAAAGTGGGTTCTATAATGCCCCCCCCCCCCCCCCCCCCCCCCCCCCAAAAAAAAAAAAAAAAAAAAAAAAACCTAAATGTTTCAAAAAGGGAAAGTAGCAGTAGGCTCTAAGGTTAGGCCCAGAATACTCATCAAATAAGCCGAAGTGAAAGGCCCAAAGATCGTCTGTAAAATGGCACTAGATTTGGGCTTTGCATGGGTTGATAAGCTGGCCCACGGGTTACCTTAAAACAAGTCTTAAAAGAGGCCAAGGTGTGGCCCTCAATCTACCTAAAATCGGGCCCCACGAATTAGATTAAACTAGTTCAAAACTGGCCTAAATAACAGCCTGAAATCAACCCAAAAATTATGTCAAAGTTAGGCCTGAGACGCAGATCCAACTTATCCCCAAGATGCACCATTCCATGGTGGGCCATGGGCTTAAAAATCAGGTCAATCCATGACTTAGGTGGGCTACACCACATACAACAGCTGACAGGGATCACCCGCCCATTAAGACCTTCATGATCGTTTATTGGGCCCACCAAGATGTGGTTCACAAATCCTGTCAATCCATTGTGCATGTCCCACTTGGATGAGGGATCAGACCAAGTTTCAGCTGCATCCAAAACTCAATTGGGCCCCACCAAGTGCTTTTAGGATCAGACCAAGATTTTTAAGGCATGTCTTAGATGGTATGGCCCACCTGAGTTCCATATACGGCTGATTTTTGGGATATCCCATAACCTCAAGGGGACCCATCAAATGCACAGTGTTGATGTCCGAAACACAACAAAATTAGGATTTCGACTCTGAAAATCCCTAATTAGAGATTAGAACATCGAAAATCCCCCATTAGATTCACCAATGCACAACCCTAATTAGGGTTTCGACATTCAACGTGAGAGAGAGAGAGAGAGAGAGAGAGAGAGAGAGAGAGAGATTTCATTACCGAAATGAATGGAGAGAAATTACCCGTTAGAGGTGAGAGGAGAATTTCTCAAAAAATTGCCTTGTTTTCTTCTTCTTTTCCGATCTGACAGAGAGAGCGGACGAGAGGAGAGAAAAATGACTAGGTACGAGTAGTCAAAGTTGGGAAAAATGAAGTAAGAGTTGGGAGAGAATGAGTCCGTGAGAGTTGGGAGAGGAGGGGTTGGCGGGAAACTTTTGCCCCATTTTTTTCTCTCCTTTTTTTTTTTTTTTTTCTTTTTCCTTTATTTTATTTTTCTCTTTATTTTTTAAGAGCTTTAATGCTCTGGTGATGTGGACCAATGAAATTGCCACAAGCAGGGATACTCTACTTGGTTCAAATAGAGGATCTGAACTCTTTTGACGCACCAATGGTATCTTGCAAGTAGGGAACACTAGCCCAAGAGCTGGTTTTGGGGTCACTAGCCAATCCGCATCTAGATCCAATAATCGTTACAAACATAATGACTCTCCTTGATTTTGTGGCCCTTGTCGCAAAGACAAATTGGCAGTGTAAACAAGGTTATTTGTTTAAATCGCTTCTTTGTCTGTGTGAACTAGTGCGACCCCTTTATATCTCCGGTACCTTCTAGAACTTGTCTGAGCAATTTCCATGCTTCACTGATAAAACAAGGGTTGGGCATTTACCCATTGGTTATTATTGGTGTTCGAGTTGTCGATATTGCTACAAGTTTCGTTGGCCAGAGATAAAGATATAATATCGTTATTGCCGATAAATGGGTAAAACATGAGAAAAACAGTGAAATTTTTCGATGAAACTCAAGACATGCTTAAATACACATATTTGCATATTTAGGAATAACAAAATTACAAAAGGAATGCATTAAATAATAAGTTTTCATTTCATGGAAACCTAAAAGCATGTGCTACGGTAAGAAATCACTTCAATAATAACCAAAAACCTAATATCCATCCACTCAACCATCACATCCAACCATTACATTCATTCATCCATCTAACCATTTAATCCATCCATCCCATCCCATCCCATCCATCCTATGTATCCAACCATCCAACTATCCAATTTATGCATCCATTTGAAACTTTTGCGGGCCCAAATAAGTTTTTAATGGTGGGCATTCAATGATCAATATTCTTTTGTGGCGTGATCCACTTGAGACATCAGATTAGTGGGTATTTATATAATTGTCCCACATGATGAGAGTGGCTTATCATTTGATATAAGGCATATATATATATATATATAGCTGAATACTCACCCTTACACATGGGATCTACTCACCAGATTATACACACACACACACACACACACACACACACACACACACACACACACACAGAGGAATGCTCACCTGCGCACTTCGCTCACGAGAACTTATGAGCACTTTTTCATGGCTCATCGCACATGACATGAGCCCAAATCTGAGCCATCCACGTGATGCAACACCCTAAAAAACCTCCAAGGCCCATCTTTCAACTTGTTCCAGAACTTTGGTGGGCCGAAAGAAGGAAACAGGTTCCTCTCTTGATTTGCCTCTTACTTTCTGCTGCGGCCTACCAGAGTTCTGGATCAAGTTGAAAGATAGGCCTTAGGGGTTTTTTGGGGTGTTGCATCACATGGACGGTTCAGATTTTGGGCTTACGTCATGTGCGATGAGCCATGAAAAAGTGCTTACGAGTTTCTTGTGAGAGGAGTGCCTAGGTGAGCATTCCTCTCTCTCTCTCTCTCTCTCTCTCTCTCTCTCTCTATATATATATATATATATATATATATATATATATATATATATATATATATATATATATAGGGAAATGGTACTATGAGGTCGACCTCATGGGAACTTCCCATGAGGTCGAGCTATGTGGGCCCCACCATGATGTGTTTTGAACATCTACTCCGTGCATTTGATGGGTCCCCTTTAGGTTATAGGATACCCCAAAAATCAGCCGCACAGGAAACTCATGTGGGCCATAGCATCTAAAATAATGTGAAGACATGCCTAAAATATCTAAAATTACTTGGTGGGGCCCACCTGACTTTTCGATGTGCCTCAAACCTGGTATGACCCCTCGTACAAGTGGAACACACATAATAGATGGTCTGGATTTGTGAACCACATCTCGGTGGGCCCAATCAAAGATCATGAAGGTTTTAATGGGCGAAGAACCCCTCCCAACTGTTGTCTGTGGTGTGGCCCACCTAAGTCATGGATTGACTTGATTTTTAAGACCTTAGCCCACCACAGAATGGTGCATCTGACCGATGGAGTAGATGTTCGATCCACATCATGGTGGGGCCCACACAGCTCGACCTCATGGGAACTTACCATGAGGTCGACCTCATAGAACCATTTCCCATATATATATATATATATATATATATATATATATATATATATATATATATATATATATAGGCTACACATCTGCTCGGTTAACCCATCTGACCCGCCCGACCCGACCCGACCCAGTAGAAACTCGATCGTCTCGACCTGGCTAAGAAAACGATCCGGTCGCAGGTGGATGTGGCTAGACCGTTTTAATTTAGGTACGGTTTAAGGTAGATGCCAAACTCGCCTGACCTGACCCGTACCTCGACCCGTGTATATCCAACCCGTTCCGCCTGACCCGAACCGCCCCATTTATACTAGTTTATTGCTTTTAGAAATATTTGTATGACATTATCAATAGGTTGAGTGGTCAATAAACATTAGGGTGGACTCTAGAATCTTTTAATGGTGGGAGGTCAATGATCACTGATTTTTGTGGCGTGGTCTACCTAAAGCTTTTATTTGCTTCTTTTTTGGGACCATGTCCTATAATAAGCTGGAAACACATATGGACGGCATGGATTTACAATAGATACATCGAGGTGAGCCTCATGGTCAGGGTCTCACCCACATAGCTGGTTCCGGGGTCTCACCGACTCTCACCCAAGCTGCGCTCATCTCACACTCACAGGGAGCAGATCAGGTGACATTCAGGATCCACCAAGGTGGGTGGCCCCTAACTATGTGTTTTAAATCCATATTGTCCAACTATTTTGAAAGATCATTTTAGGATATGATACCAAAAATGAAGTTGACTCAAATCTTAGGTGGACCACACCATAGAAACATAGTCCTAACCCGACTCGACCCGGTTTAGCATATAGGGTAGGGTAGGGTTAGGGTTGACCCTTTTACAAGTAGGGTAGGGTTAGGGTTGGGTCAGCCCAACCCGGTCACGACCCGGACCGAAACTTGGACCTTTAAAATATATTTAGTTTTGGTCTAGGGTTGAGCCCAACCCGACCCGTGTGCAGGCCTATATATATATATTGAGTCATCCATTCATTATTTGGATTTAGGGGTCATTTTGCACCATGGATTTAGGGGGATTTGAGGGGGTTTCAAATTCAAGGTGGAAGCTTGGATTACAACTAAAATCCTTCCAAGAGTCACATGTATAACATGTGTGTCACTAGGCTATTAATCTATTGGGCACTTATGATATCCCAAAACAATTAAATTATCAACTGCATCACTAAAATTACTTTAATAGAAAGATCTGCGTCGTCCAAACATTGTTTGAACGGTAAATCAATGGTTGAAAATCATTGGTTGGTCATTCTGATGTGATCTTGTGCTTGTGGCCCATTTAAGACTCAGAATTTCATCATTTTTCGCCTAAGTATATATTTCAATGGGCTTATTACAACCATTGTGTCAAACATTACATAGGTACACTAATTAGGGATATTAAAGTTGATTTAGTAATTAAATTCAAACCCTAGTAAATATCATACTTTTGGAAATCAGGAAATTCCAAAATTAGGGTGCCAAACACAACCAAGGGGTTTCAAATCCGGGGGGTTCAAAATCCCGGGGGTTCTGAATCCACGCTCCAAACAGGCCCTTGTAAGGTGTGACTAGTCCATTGATCAGCTTGGTAAAATATGTTAGCATTGGGAGCGAATTAGGTATTACCCTGGTAACACCTTAGTGGGTGTTACCCCTACCGTGTGGGGCCTACCTTGATGAATTTTTTGTATATCCATGCTGTTCATCTGTTGTTAAGCCTAATTTTAGGACGCGATCCAAAATTACAAGAAGATCTAAATCTCAGGTGGACCATAACAATAGAAAGAGTGATGAATAATCATTAAAAGAATTTTGCGGGCCACAAAAGTTTTAGATCAAGCTGATCTAAAACTCTTCCCTTCATCCAGACATTCTTGACATTATGAAGAGATTGGATTGCAAATCAACATTACCAAAACCTTACGATGGGCTCTTTGGAAATTTTAATGGTGGACACTCAATCAGCACTGTTTCCAGTGGTATGGTACACTTGAGATTTGAATTTTCATAATTTTTCAAAGATTACCCTAAAATGGGCTGGATAAACGGATGGACGGTGTAGATATACAAAATACTATCCATGTGGGCCACACGGTAGGGGTAACACCCACAAAGCTGCTCCCGGGGTAACACCTAATACGCTCCCGTTAGCATTATGGGATAGAAGTAGGGCTGGACATCTGCCCCGTTAACCCGCCTAACCCGCCCGACTCGACCCGATAGAAACCCGATCCGTCCCGACCCGGCTGACAAAACGATCCGGTCCCGAGTAGATGCGGCTGGACCGTTTTTAATTTAGGTACGGTTTAGGGTACATGCCAAACCCGCCCGACCCGACCCGTACCCTGACCCGTGTATCCCGACCCGTTCCACCCGACCCGAACCGCCCCGTTTATACTAATTTATTACTTTTAGAAATATCTATATAACATTATTAATAGGTTGAATGGTCAATAAACATTGGGTGGACTCTAGAATCTTTTAATGGTGGGAGTTCAATGACTACTAATTTTTGTGGTGTGGTCTGCCTAAAGCTTTTATTTGCTTCCTTTTTGGGATTATGTCCTATAATAATCTGGACATGAAGATGGACGACATGGATTTACAATATATACATCGAGGTAAGCCTCATAGTTAGGGTCTCAATCACATGGCTGGTTCTAAGTCTTACTGACTCTTACCCAAGCTGCACTCATCTCACACACACAGAAAGCGGATTAGGTGACATTCGGGATCCACCAAGGTGGTTGGCCCCTGACTATGTGTTTTAAATCTACACCGTCTAACTAGTTTGAAAGATCATTTTAGGATATGATACCAAAAATGAAGCTGACTCAAATCTTAGGTAGACCACACCATAGAAACATAGTCCTAACCCGACCTGACCCGACCCGAGCGGGTTTAACATATAGGGTAGGGTAGGGTTAGGGTTAACCCTTTTACAAGTAGGGTAGGGTTAGGGTTAGGTAAGCCCAACCCGGTCATGACCCGGACCGAAACCCGAACCTTTAAATATATTTAGGTTCGGTCCAGGGTTGGGCCCAACCCGACCCTAACCCGACCCGTGTGCAGGCCTAGATAGAAGTCCACGAGGCAATACGAATTCCCTTCTATTCAAAAATCTAGTTCCATCAGGCTGCACACTTGTACTGTCATTGTCGGGTGTGACCATTGCAGAAACCTGTGGGACCCACCTCAATATATGCACTGTATATCCATGCCATCCATCTGTTTTGTCAGCCTATTTTAGCATATGGGCAAAAACTGAAGCAGATACAAATTTCAGGTGGACCACACCACATGATAAAAGGTCGTTGAATGTCCACCATTAAAAACCTTTTTTGGGCCACAAATGTTTTCGACCAAGCTAATACTTGTTTCTTCCTTTCATTTATGTCTATTTTACCTTATTGACAGGTTGGATGGTCAATAAACATTAGGGTGGACCCTAGGAAGTTTTTATTAGTGAGTGTCCAATTCCCACTATTTCTTGTGGCGTGGTCCCCCTAAATTTATATTTGCTTCATTTTTCGTACCACGCCTTACAATAGCCTGGCTAAAAATATGGACGGTGTGGATATACAATTCATACATTGAGGTGGGCCCATATTCAGGGTGCCAGGATAGTTTCGTGGTGGCAGCAAGTCCCGCTTTAGACGGGATTGCCTGCAAAAGCCTTTTGCAGCTACTTCCTTACTGGCCATGATGATGTTCATGAGAAATCTACTCCGTTCATATGTTTTGCCATAGGAAATGGGCCTGAAAATGAGGCAGATCCAAAATTCAAGTGGGCCACAAATAGGAAACAACAAGAATTTAACCTCCACCGTTGAAAAAAAGGTTAATATTTTTGGATTTTCAGCTTATCCCCAGCAGGAATGACCTTATGAACGGTATGGATGGCATATAAACATCACGGTGGATCATGTGAGGTTTCAACGGTAAGCATTCCTCTACTCATTGTTTCCTGCTATGCGGCCCACTTAAGTTTTAGATCTACCTCATTTTTGGGACCATGTGCAAACATCATCAAGCAAAATAGATGGACGGGTTAGATTCATAGAAAAATCACAGTGGGCCACCAAATCCTATGGCAGGAAGTTCCCGTGGAAGCCTTTGGCAAGAAATCGATCACTCGTGTATTGCCTGCTAGCCCGGCTGAAGACACCCAGCAGGTCTCAGGTTCCAAACGCTAAGGAGACCTACTAACCCCAAGCTAAGGAGACCCACTAACCCAACAGGTGGGTGGTTGCATTGGGTGGCTGACTAACCGTGTGGGTGCATTGCGGCTAACAGGGTGGGTGCAAGGAAACCATACTCACTGATATTTATGTTTTCCTTCGTCCAGGTTTATGTAGGAATCGGAATGCGTGCGGAGTTACTCCGCAGGCTCTTATCGTTCGGAGTAAACTCAGTTGGGCCCATCTACAATGTATGTGCTTTATCTATTCTGTCCATATGTTTTTTCAGCTCATATTAGTGGTTGAGCCCAAAATTTAAGCATATCCAAATCCCAGGTGGACCATGCCATTGGGAACAGTGGGAATAATGATTTCCACCGTTGAAACCTTCCCAGGACCTACAATGATGTTTATTTGTCATCCAACCTGTTAATAAGATCACATGGATATGGATGAAGGGAAAACACAAATATCAGTTTGATCTAAAACTTCTGTGTCCTGCGAGAATTTTTCAATGGTAGACATTCAGTTCACACTTTTCTTGAGGTGTGGTCCACTTTAAATGTTGATATGCTTCATTTTTTGACACCATATTTAAAATTTTCTGTTAAGATGGATGGACGGAGTGGATAAAACACATAAATCACTTTTCTTAATATGCTTCATTTAAAATTTTTTGGCACCATATTTAAAATTTAAATCACTGTGGTCCATATGGTTTACTCGCAAGCTAGCTTGCGGAGTTATTCCGTACGCAATCTGCTTCCCTCTACGTGACCTTATAAACGAAAGCTCTTATCGTGCCGAGTAAACTTTGGACCCACCTAGAATGTATGTGCTTTATCTACTCCGGCCATATGTTTTTCCATCTCATCTTAGGGGTTGAGCCCAAAGTTTAAGCATATCCAAATTTCAAGTGGACCATGCCACAAGAAACAGTGGGAATAATGATTTCCACCATTGAAACCTTCTTAGGCCCCACAGTGATGTTTATTTATCATCCAACCTGTTCATAAGATCACATGGACATGGATGAAGGGAAAACTCAAACATCAGCTTGATCCAAACTTCTATGTCCTCCAAGAATTTTTCAATGATAGACATTCATTTCACACTTTTTCTATGGTGTGGTCCACTTGAGCTTTTGATATGCTTAATTTTTTGGTTCCAACCCTAAAATTATCTGTTAAGATGGATGGACGAAGTGGATAAAATACATACATCATGGTGGGCCCCACAGAGTTTACTCCGCACGCTAAGCATGCGGAGTTACTCACTACGCAATCTGCTTCCCTTATAAACTAGTTGGATGGCAAATAAACAATAGGGCTCTCAATGGGTTGGATCTGGATCCGGTTCCAAGTCCGTATATCAGATTTGGAACGGATTCGGATCCAACTCGGATCCAAAAGGTGATATCCATATTCGATCCATTTACAAATTGTTAGATCCATTTCCGATCCAGAATCCATATAACCATCGGATTCAGGTCAAATCTAGGTCCGAATCCACCCATTACAATTCTAAAAAAAATATAATATAATATATTTAATTTAGTAGAAAATGATGCAAATCCCACTACTTACTATGGTATGGCCAACATGGCCTAAAATAATTTGTGAAATGGATAGCCATCATGAATATAACATCTACAGTAAGGTGACAATGAGTCGGATCTTAATCGGACCTATTTTAAGATCCAAATCGGGTCCATTTAACTAATTGGACCTATTTTAAAATCCAAATCCGCATTATACGGATTCGGAGCGAATGTGATCTTGGATCTGACCCGCTCATTGAGAGCCCTAATAAACACTATAGTGGGCCCAAAGAAGTTTTTAATGATAACCGTTCAATAACCACTGTTTCCTTTGGTACGGTCACCTGAGGTGCGGATTCGACTCATTTTTTAGGCTCATGACCTAAAGCTACCTTGCAAAATAGATGGACGGCGTGGATAAAGCACGTTATATCATAGTGTGGCCCGCAAAGCACTGAAGGTGGCACATTCCAAAGTTTCGAGTCGTGAGTCACAGACTCACACCGGCGTCGCCCCGTAAAAACAGGAAGCATTTTGGGGAAAAAGGGTTCGGAACCCACCATTTCAAAACCCTACACTCCTGCCCAGAGCTCAACAAAAAATCCACAAAAAATCACCGAAATCCCTTGTGTTTGAAATATATTATCCAATTGAAGGAAAAAAAAGGGGAAATTGAAGTTTTTCGATATCTATGGAGTTCCATCCACAGCATTCAAAGGATTCGTGATTGGCCCCCCGAATTCTGTTTGTGATCAACCAATCTTGGTCGATAGGTACCGAAAATCATACTCTCTTTCTCTGTCTTGAATTTTTTTCGAAATGAAAGCCTTTTTCTTTTTTCTTTCTTATTATTATTATTATTATTTTTTAACGTATTTACATTGTCGAAGTCAGTACGGATACTGAAAGGAAAGGTTGTTGGAGTTTTAATGGCGGTGGATTGCATACCTGGAGAGAATGCGGTGGCCTTTTTATAGATAATTATTGGAGAGAATGTGGTGGCCTTTTTATAGATAATTATTGGAGAGATTTAGGTGGATCCCAGGTTTGTTGGGATAATCATTATCTTATCTGGATCAGTGGGATAAGCCTTATCCTTATCTTATCCTTATCTTAGCAAGAGGGCCGAGGCAGATGAGGCCGAGCAGAATACCGAGGCGGAGGCCGAGCCGAATGAATAGAGGCCGAGCGGGCCGAATACCGAGGTGGAGGCCGTGTAGGCTGAGTGAACCGAGGCAGAGTGGCGGATGAGGCCGAGGCCTCTTGCCGAACCAAGGCCGAATGTCGAGGCCTTCCTCTCCTAAATACTCGGTCCATGACCGTACTCGTGGCTGAGTGCTTCTTAGGCTTGGTATGCTGAATTACCGTGTAGAAGATGAACGGAAGCTTTCCATGTTTTGAGCTCAGCCTAAATCTACCCAGAAGTCCCCAAGTTTCGTGGTCAGAAAGTTTGAGCACGGAACTTTGAAGAGGTTACTACTAAAGTGTCTGAGTAGGCTGAGCTTAATTAGCATGGCTTGGAGGTGATGGTGCCCGGAGGCAATGCGGCCCGGAGGCTATGGTGCCCGGAGGCGATGTGGCCAGGAGGCGATGTGGGGCAACTGGCACTGCCGAATGAGTTATCAAATCCAGATTAAATCCTTTGTCACAGGGACAGAGTTTTTCAGGGGAAGCACCAGGGTACTTCATATAAGCCTCGTATTCTTAAAGAATAAGGGTTGAGCTGATGATGTGGAGGCTATCTGCCGAGGCCTTCAGGGCGATAGTGAGGCTGAGTGCCCAAGTGTTGTTTTATCTTGATGGTGGACAGAGTGAAGTTGAGCCAGCTCTTCTTGGATTTGAATAGCTGGATGATGGCCTGTTGTTTGTGCTCGGGCTTGGATGCAAATGCTGGTGATGGCCCTGCATACTAGTTTTTGGAGATGTCTTCTGTTGGATGAGCTGCTATGGCGTTTGGATGATAGGTTCCACATGGAGGCTGGACGTTTAGATGCTTGGCACATGTGAGTGAAAAGGGGTTGCGTTGTTGCAGGCGTGAGGTCACAATGATCTAGCGCTGGTGCTGAAGGTGTCCACCTTGCTGATCTGGGTTGTTGATTGAAGATGGCCTACCTGTTTGAACTCTGATTGGATCTGGAGGTGGGGCAAGTCTTTTAAGAGTTGCACACCTTGAAGACGTCCATCCTTGTTGGATTGTTGACGGTGGAGATTTGAGATCTCCTTTGCACACTTGAATGGATGGATGACTTTTCTGGTCTCGGACGGTTGCTGATGGAGCTGGATTTGGAGCAGTCCACCAGATGTACATGTGAGAAGTGGGCGCTGGATATGGCTTGATGGTGGAGAGTGGATGAGGCCCACTGTGATATCAAATTGGTGGACGGTTGAAAGATTATGGCCATTTGATGGTTGTTGTGGATGCACGTGCAAGGCTTTGTATGTGTGAAGATAGTTGGGTGTTGATAGATGCTAGTTCGTCCAGTCTTGTTGTTGTTGAAGGCCATGATGGATGAAGGCAGATATTCCATCTCTGCTGTAAGTTTGGATGGATGGTGGAGATAATTTCCACCTGCTAGATGTGTTGCTCACATGGGGAATTTGCATGGACAACCGACCGAACTGTTATCCATCTGATGTGAGATGTTGATTTGGACTGTCTTCCATTAATGGACACACATGATGTTAGCCATTGATGTGGTCCATCATGAATGGGTGGACGGTCTGGTGTTGATGGCTTTTGACGGTGGATTGAAATCACCATAGAGAACATGGCCACTGCACCGTTGATGACAGGATGAAACTGAAGTGCCATCAGGATGTTGCGAGTTACATCTTCTGGTGGAATGTCACTGGGAATTGAGTAGTTATCAATGTCCCAGAGAATTGCCATAGGTCCATTGAAGGCTCTAATTTTCTGATTGGGTGCCTAAGGTAGGTCTGCATTTAAGTTTGTGGAATTCATTGCCATGATATTTGCAATTTCTGATGATAGCTTGTTCATCTTCAGAGGGGACCCACCAAGGTGATACCGATGGTTCGATAGTGTCACGGATGATGGCGTTGCATGGAGGTAGACATCGGGATGCTTGCATGTCGACTCTAGAGTTGGTCCATTGATGGACGGTTGTGAATTAAACTCCACATAACTATTGGACGATATGGATATGGAAGTGGATTGAAGTTTGGATGGTGGAGTGGTTGGCACGTGTCGAGCTGGATGTGATCTACTTGCATATGGTGGAGTTTGAGGTAGCTTGGACAGGGACCGAGGATGAGCTATCACGTGAGAAGTGGTCCACATGTTGTTCTCCTACCACCATCCAGCAAGACACCTGTAGAAATGATCCAACACACGAACAGAGTCCCAAATACATGAACCGAACACCAAAGGCCGTTGGATCTGAGGTTTCTGATTGGCAATCGATGGAAAACATTGCTGGAGCATCAGAGGCCATTGGATCTGAGGTTTCTGATTGGCAATTGATGGAAAACATTGCTAGAGCATCAGAGGCCGTTGGATCTGAGGTTTTGAATGGTCGAGATTCCAGGACGATGATTCTACGCGGATTGCTAAAGCAAGAATCGTGTGGCTTTGTTGTTACACCAAAATCAGAAGGCAAATCTTTTTGGGATATTCGGTTACGCATGGGAGCTTAAGATGATAGGTGGGGTCCACTGGGCTTTTGGAAGAGGAATCCAGGTCGTCCCTCAGATTTGTATGGACGAAATATGGCAAAGGTCGAAAACTAAGGTAGATTAGAAGATCAGGTGGGCCGCAAGATGGGAACACTGGTGTGGACAGATGATGCTGGCCGTTGATTTGATGGTCTCTAATATGGTGGATGATGTGGTCCATCATGATGGGTGGATGGTCTGGTGATGCACCACCTTTTGGTGCTGAAGATGGACAGTGGCGGCATTGATGATGGAGCTGATGGACGGACGTCCATTGCAACTGAAGAGGTGGACATTGAAGATGAAAGAAGCGTCTGTTTGCTATTGTGGGGTCCACCTCTTGACTAGGACATCAGATGGATAATTGACGATTTTCATGTAGCTGCACGTGTGGAGAGAATGCGTTGGTGTCGTCCAACATTGCTGGACGTTGCAGATGGAGAGGGAGCTCCCAGGAGGTGAGGCTCTTGTGTGATGGTGAAGATTGGAAGTCCAGAACTTGCAACATCAAGCTGGAGATGGAAATGGTGTGCTCGCTGGATGAGTAGCTGATGGATGGAGGGATGTCCTTGCACATGTGAAGACCTTGGAGACAATGGACGGTTAGATATTGCTTGATTGTTGCTGCTGGAGATCAGATCTCCTTCATGGTTGATGATGTGCACATAGACAGCCGTGTGATGGAGTAGCAACTGATCTTGAACGTGAGATGAAAACACGTGTGGAAGGTGGGCCATCTCCCATAACTGAAACGGATGCAAATGGATGGTGATGGTGCTTCATCAGTTAGCTGGATGTGGACGAGCTGAGCTGGACATTTGAATGGAATGGAGAGGAGTTGAAGACGTCCAGGGCCGGCTCTTGCACAACTATAGACGTGAGATATCATATCAATTTCTTGGACGTGAGATCCCTCCATCAGATGGTTGATCGTGAGATCCTGCTGGAGAGTTTGGACGGTGGAGAAGCACCCTTGATCAGCTGGATTGAAAATGATGGCCGAGCCGCTCTATTGATGAGGTGAAGAACGATTGAATGAGATGAGGTGAAGAACGATTGAATGACAAAGAAAAAGATCAAGTCCGATCTTCAATTGAGGTGGAATGGAATAGATGACTGAATGACGAAGAAAGAGGTAGATGAGAACGATCTAGTCGTTCCCACAGACGACGCCAATCTATTAACGCCAAAAATTGGCTAACAGATGCTGTTCAGGGACCAACTTTGATTCTTTGTCGTCTGATCTCCACTCGAAGATGAATGGTGTAGATTGAGGGACCTGCAGTCATCGAGAAAGGTTAGGACTGCCGCTGGTTGGCCCGGCTTACGGCCTTTTGATGCCAAAGTCAGTACGGATACTGAAAGGAAAGGTTGTTGGAGTTTTAATAGTGGTGGATTGCATACTTGGAGAGAATGCGGTGGGCCTTTTTATAGATAATTATTGAAGAGATTTAGGTGGATCCCAAGTTTGTTAGGATAATTCTCATCTTATTTGGATCAGTGAGATAAGCCTTATCCTTATCTTATCAAGAGGGATAAACTGAGGCGGATGAGGCCGATGCCTCTTGCCGAGCTGAGGGCCAAATGTCGAGACCGAGTAGGCCAAGTGAATGGAGGCCGAATACCAAGGCGGAGGCCGAGCCAAATGAATAGAGGCCGAGTGGGCTGAATACCGAGGCGGAGGCCGAGTTAGCCAAGTGAACCGAGGCCGAGTGGCGGATGAGGCCGAGGCCTCTTGTCGAACCAAGGCCGAATGTCAAGGCCTTCCTCTCCTAAATACTCGGTCCATGACTGTAGTCGTGGCTGAGTGCTTCTTCGGCTTGGTATGCTGAATTGCCGTGCAGAAGATGAACCCTAGTGGGAAGCTTTCCGTGTTTGAGCTCAGCTTGAATCTACCCATAAAAGCATCTACATCGAATTTATATCCGACAACCCATTTTATCATAGAAATCGTCGAAATTTCAATTTGAACTCAACATCCCAACTCAGCATCCCAACTCAGCACCATCTTCTTCACCAGATATATTACTTGAGCCCACCATCACCGAATCCATATCGACTTGAACTCAACAACCAGATATGTCAGCATGAAACATCCAGATCTGTAATGAGTAATGTATATTAACACAATACATATTACTCATTATTAGGTCCATGGTTGGTAAATTCCCGGAAGTCTTGAAAATTAACATTGTTGATTGCACACTTTGGCACATGCTGTTTGGCTCATGCCTAAAACCCTTTAACATCATATGTAGTGGCCCACCTTAGTTTTGGAGTGGGCTGAATATTGGGGAGTCGAGCAAATCTTATGAATGGTTTAGATGACATATACTAAATATGGTGCGCTCCACCCACAGTCCTTAATTTTTTTTTTATGGCGGGGTTCCCATTACAACAGCTCCCTATGGTGTGGCCCACCTGAGTTTTGGGATTGGCTTGATGTTTGGCATCCGAAGATAACATGATGGGGCACACATGATGGATGGATCGGATGCCATTTACACAACACAGTGAGCCCCATAAATCATTTTGTGAGTTAACCTACAAAGCTTTGTGCTGGATCTAGGCTTCCTAATGAATTATAATGCATGAATATATACACGTCGAGTCCTTTTTCTTTTAGCATATTACTATAAGCATATACTATGTCCTTCAAATCTATGTTAAAGAGCTTGTTTTGATCTGATGGTGCAGCAGCAGTTGGAGTCTGCTTTTATAGTTGGGTGAATAAAGGAGTTTCTTTTAAATTGATGCTACCACAGCTCAAGTATTCTCATTTTCATTGGGAAAAGCAATTGCTAGGAAAAGATAAGGTAACACCAGTAATTTCTTTTCTTCTTTGCTTACAATTTCTTTTCCTTTTTTCTTTCTTTTTTTTTCTTCTTTTAATTTCAGCTTATCTTCTTGTCTTCATGCTCATTTCGATCCAGGATTTTCTTTTTCAGTTGTTGATGCAATTGTTGTTGCTACACAGATTATTCCTTTCATCCATCTAAAAGATACAATGGCTGAAATCTTGGCAATCGTGTTTACACCGATTACAGAAGCTGGAAAAGCCTTAGTGGGTCCTATAAATCGCCAGACCAGTTATCTTCTTTGCTATAGAAGTAACGTTGTCAATCTTAACAAAGAAGTCGAAAACTTGGAAAGGACGAGAAATGATGTACAGGGAAAGGTGGATGCAGATCGTCGGAATGGGCAAGTGGTCCCTGAGGAAGTTCAGAAATGGTTGGGAAAAGTAGAAGATGTTAAAGAAGATGCAAAGAGTTTGGATGGTCGAGTTAAAGAGAGCATCAGCTGTTTCAACTTCCGCTCACGTTACCGTCTGGGTAAAGAAGCAAAAAAGAAGATGGATGATGTTTGTAGTCTCCAAACAGAGGCAAGGTCCATGAATGTATCATATCCTCCGCCTCCTCAAACGATTGAATCCACAGAATCTGCTATGAAGCAGGTCATGAATGCAATAAAGAATGACAACATCAACATGTTCGGGGTGTTCGGAATGGGGGGAGTAGGAAAGACGACGTCGATGAAACAGGTTGCCAAGAAGGTGAAAAATGAAAAACTTTTTCATGAGGCTATTATGGTGGCCGTAACCCAAAAATCTGAATTGAAGACGATTCAAGGCGAGATTGCAGAACAATTGGGACTGGAACTCAAGGAAGAGTGTCAATTAGTAAGAGTCGGGAAGTTGTCAGAGAGATTGAAGGAGGAGCTAAAGAACAAGAAGATTCTCTTAATCTTTGATAATCTATGGGAAAGGTTGGATCTAGACGACATAGGAATCCCTTTAGAATGGAATGATTGGGGTTGTAAGATTGCATTTACTACACGAAGCGTGGAAGTATGTGGTCACATGGACAGCCAAGCAAAGATCCCCATCAATGTGTTATCAGATAAAGATGCATGGAATCTATTTAAAGAGAAGGTGGGTAATGGTGTCGACTCTCCTGCATTGCATGACGTGGCACGTTCAGTTTCTAAGGAATGTGGGGGCTTGCCTCTTGCAATTGTCACTCTTGGAAGGGCCTTGCAAGATAAGGATCAAACTGTATGGAATCATGTACTGCTAGAATTACAAAGATCTAATCCAACCGATATCAAAGATATGAATGAGAAGGTGTTCTCATCTCTGGAAATGAGTTATAATTACTTAGAAAGTAAGGAGGCCCAGTCATGCTTCTTGTTTTGTTGTTTATTTCCAGAAGGTTGGTCCATCGAGATGGATAAGATGATGGAATATGGAATTGGGGAGGGTCTCTTTGAGGAAGTCAGTACTTTAGAGCAAGCAATGGATCGAGTTCATATGTTGTTCGACAAACTTAAGGCTTCTTGCTTGTTGCTAGACGGAGATGTTGAAATGTCCATAAAAATGCATGACGTCATTCGAGATGTAGCCTTATCAATAGCATCAAGAGCTGAGCACAGATTTTTTGTAAAAGTCAAAGTACGTTGGAAGGAGTGTCCAGATATTAGAAATGTGCAGGAAAGTAAGAGAATTTCATTAGTAGGCAATGAAATTTGTAGACTTCCTGATCAAATTAAGTGTCCTCGGCTCCTAACCTTGGTTTTGGAGAAGAATCATTCTTTGAAAGATATTCTGAATGGTTTCTTTCAAGAGATGAAGTCCCTTAAAGTTTTGGATCTACGTGACATGGATATCTCAATGTTGCCTCCATCACTGGAGTGCCTTAAAAACCTTCGGACACTGGTTAGATAGATGTCGTCAGCTAAAAGATGTAACTCTAATTGGTAGATTGAAGAAGCTAGAAATACTTTGCTTACAAGAAACTGGCATTTGTGAATTGACAGAAAAAATGGATGAGTTAGACAACCTAAAGCTCTTGGATTTGCGTAAAACCCCATCTCTTAAAATGGTAGTACCCGTTGTTCTATCAAGGATGACTCGCTTAGAGGAACTGCATATGGGCTATAGTTTTAGCAAGTGGGAGGTTATGGGAAGTGTAGATGCAAGACAAGCTAGTTTATCTGAGATGGCATCTCTTGTCTCGGCTAACCGTTTTATACATCCATGTGGAAAATGTCAAATGCTTGTCTCAGGACATCCCTGATCTTTGGAAAAACTTGAAAAAATTCCGCATAAGTGTGGGTCAAGATTACATGGACAGCGAAGCAGCAAGGAGTATGAAAATTGTAGTTTACCAAGTCCGATTGCAAATTGGGTTGTGGTGCTATTTAACAGAACATTTGAGCTAGAATTAGTGCATTGTGATGGTCTGGAGAATCTCATGCAGTCACATGAACTAAGTTTCAATAGCTTAGAGATCCTCTATATACAAGACTGTGGCGAAATGGAATACTTTGTAAGTGTGGGAAGAAGAAGAGCATCCATGAAATTTATTCCAGCATTTGAAGGAGTTGCATCTATATGGCTTGATGAAGTTAAAGACGATCTGCCGGGGCCCCACTTCCAACCGGTTCCTTCCAAAACCTGAGAAAGTTCATCATATTCAATTGTAATAAATTAATCAATATCATGCCATGTCATCTGCTGCAGAGTCTGGAGGAACTCGATGTAAGTAGGTGCAATGAGTTGTTGGAAGTCTTTCACTTCCAGGGGACCTCAAAAGAAGCTGCTCTGCTTTCAAAATTAAGGAAACTCGATTTGTATGATCTACCAAAATTGACAAGTATTTGGAAGGGGGACGTACCTGCTCTTGGTAGCCTCCACCATCTAGAGTACCTAAATGTTACTGATTGCACAAGATTGAGATATCTCATCTCACCTGCTCTGGCACAAAGACTACAAAAATTAAAGGATCTTTGCGTTCAGGGGTGTGAAAAGATGGAGAAATTGATAGGGGTAGAAGTGGAAGAGTGCACAACTGCATCATTATCGTCATCATCAGGGTCAAAGCAATCAGAATTGACGTGTCCCTCTCACTCACTTCCACATGGAAGAATGTTCCCCAACCTCCAATCATTGGGCATTTATGAATGTCATGGCATCCGGAATCTCTTTTCGTTGAGTGTTGCCCAAGGTCTCTTGCAACTGGAAGATCTTGTAATCATGAATTGCGAGAGAATGGAAGTGATAATAGCAAATGAGGCAGACGATGAAGTGGTGGATCAAGGCATGCTTCCAAGGTTAAGGACTCTAAATTTAAAGCGGTTAGAGCAGCTAACAAGCTTCTACCAAGGAGTTGGGATACTTCTCGATTGGCCTTCTTTAGAATACCTTGAGATGTGGGAGTGTCCGAATTTCAAGAAGATCCAAATGGGGCTCCACAGCACACCAAACCTAAAGAAAATCGAAACAACCAAAGAATGGTGGGAGGAGGTGGAGTGGGAAGACGGGAGCCTTAAAGCCCGCATTCAACCCATTACTCATCTGGTATAATGAGAGGTAAAATGACACTGAAGACATGCATCATTCACTTGTGTTTTTGGTTTCATCGGACGTTCCTGTTAGGGCTTCTGTGGGCCTGATACATTTTTTATCCACTCCATCCATCCATTTTAACAGATCATTTTAGGGCATATGCCCAAAAAGAGGCAGATTGAAGGATCAAGTGGACCACACCACCAAAAGCAGTGGGGACTGAATTCCTACCGTTGAAAACTTCCTAGGGCCCACCATGGTGTTTATTTGCCATCCAACCCATTCATAAGGTCACATAGACCTTTATGAAGGGAAAACATAAATATCAACTTCATCTAAAACTTATGTGCTCCCCAAGAAGTTTTCAATGGTAAGCTTTTAATTCCAACTACTTCCTATGATGTGGCCCCCTTAAGCCTTCAATCTGTCTACTTTTTGGACTCATGCCCTAAAACGATATGTCAAAATATATGGGCCGTGTGGATAAAATACATACATCATGGTGGCCCCACAAAGCCCTTCACGGGACCCTCCGTCTCTATCCAAGTCCTGGTGGGGTAGTACCCAATCCGCGCCCCCCAACACGGCGGTCCCTGACAGTAGGGCCCACATTGATGTTTGTATTGTATATCTATTGCCGTCCATCCATTTGCCAACTCATTTTAGGGCATGAGCCCCAAAATGAATAATACATAAATCTAAAATGAATAATACATAAATCTGGACCACCATAGTAAACAGTTGTGAATCCCCATCATTAAAAACTCCCAGTCCACCGTCATGTTTATTTGGTATCCAACCTGTTGCTAAGGTCAGACTTGTGTGAAGAAAAAAAACAAATATAAGCTTGATTCAAAACTTCTATGGCCCATAAGAAGATTTTAATGGCCAATCACCACTCTTTCCTACAGTGGTCCACCTAAGACTCGGATCTGCTTCAATTATTGGCCCATGCCCTTAAATGAGGGCAAAATGGATGGATGGTATGTATTATAATACATACATGATCAAGGTGGGCTCCACAGTCAGGGCCAGCCGAGGCAGCACCTAGTCTGCTCCCTTATTGGTGTGCCATGCATCCATGATCCTAATCATTGCTCTATTGTGGCCTACCTTCGAGGAACTGTGTAATGAAATTGATCTTTACAGGACATTACCAGATTTTGAATTTGTATCCTTTTGAGGCATGATCCATCCACTAGGGACCCCAACAGACCAATGGTTTGGATAACTCTGCCATCAAAACCACTTATATCAAATAAAGAGTCTGTTATTGTGTGATACACACTACTAAGGATATCTGCCATGTAATCATGTCATTACCTTTTACATTGTGCATGTGGGGCTATGGTCAACATAGAATTAAAGACCATCCATCCGACGTCACCTTTTTTCAGTTGAATCTTCACAATTTCTTATCTCGTTTGTTTTTTTACGATCTATTGATTAAAATTCTTCCATTGGGAAGATTTTCAAGCCATGGTCCACTTAAGGTGTGTAACGCCCCCAAAATTCGACACTCAAGTATATAAACTCAAATTCCGAAATCAAGGGTGTTATATAAATAATGAATGAATCCTTCACAATCACAACTGATATTTTTCTTTTCCATTCCCAAGGTACCAAATATATAGAATCAAAATAAACCAAACTTTGAAAATTAAACTATTAATCAATGGGTCTACGAAATTGTTCCAAACTGTCTAAACTAATGGCCATCTAATGGGCCTTATTACATTAATACTTTCAAACTCAAAATCAAAATAAATCAATTCTCAAAAATCTTCTAGAGTTTTCCCTCATCTGGAACCGCTTCCTCGAAGTCTTCTAAATCATCACCTGTCACTACGGTTAATCGCACAACACTGCGTTAGCTATAAAAGCCGGTGAGTATTCTCATATAGTTTAGCACATGTAATTCGATATAGAAAATTCACTTGACCATTAACTTACAAATCATTACAAATCCAATGGCAATTTTATCAAACCAAACTCTCTTAAACATGCACGTGATGCATGGTATGCAAGAATGCCTCAACAATCTCGGTAAAGTTATCAGTAGAACATCCAGGGCCAGTTTATAGTCGGGCCTACACTGTTTCACAACTACAGAGTTGGTCTCTTGTACACACCAGGGAACTCACCCAATCTGCCAAATCATTTAATATCCACCGGGTACGCTAGTATGGTATCTTGCACACACCAGGGAGCTCAACCAACCCGTCCACAATTGATGGACTATTAGAAGGGTATATTGCACACACAGGGCGCTCAACCAGGGACTGTTGCACACACTTGGGCGCTCACCCAAACAATCATCAATGGGTCTATTATACACACTAGGGTGCTCACCCTACGGTAATAACTGGAGTTCTCAAATCATGCTATGCATGAATCAAATCATTACTTCAAATCCCCTTAAAGCAAATCCACACTCAGCTAATACATGTACAACACAATTTACCTGAAAATCTCCACATAAATATTTAAAATTTATACAAATCATAATCACTTGAAAGAAAAAATTACAACCGAGATACGACGCTTAAACTTCCCATTAAAGCAAAGTAGATACCAAAAAAAATTCCTAAAATAAATAAAATAATCAGAGTTATCATGTAAGAAAAAAATATGAGAAAGAAACTCACAGTCTCTTCTTCTTCTCTCTTTCTTTTCCTTTTCTTTCTCTTTCTTCTTCTTCTTCTCCTTGCTACTGGAATGTTGCCCCAGCAACAGGAGCAGCAAACAGCACAGGAAACCCCCCCCTACGTTAACTCTTTTCTCTCTTTCACTCTCTCTCTAACGGCTCTCTCTCTCTATTTCTCTCTCTACGTTTTTCTGGGGAGGAGAGAGACGACTACGGGCTTTTATATCACACAAATACGCCGGAGGTGGCGTTTTGCGGACGGAAGACCCGGACCGACGTGGTTGAGTTTGAGTGGGAGAAGGAAAAGATCAAGATTTCAGATCTCCCTCTACATTAGCACTTGGCATCATGTAAACCGTTAAAACCGTAGGTGGGGTCCACGAAAACAATTCCTTAAAATTTCAGGGACCCATGCATAGGATCGGTCCCGATCTTGAGCGTTTTATTTTGTTAAGTTCCAGAAATTGAAGGATTATGCGGTCCACTCGGGCTTCTAATTACGAAACCAAATTCTTCCCTTAGTAGTCCCAAGAGGGGGCTACATAATGGACGGAATGGATTTCCAGATGGGGTCCATCGTGATGGATGGTGTGGACCGTCTGGCGGACAGCGAACGTTGCTGTCGCAGTGGGCGGAACGAAGAAGACGCGTCTTCGCAAGACGCGGTCAAACGCGCGTTTGACTGGCGCACATAATGTGCACGCAGTGCACGTGGGTCCCACCGTGATGTATGTAATAAATCTACTCCGATAATCAGGTAGGCCACCTAATTTTAAGGCATGACACAAAAAATGAGGCAGATCCGAGGTTAGATGGCCCACTTATGGGCCGATTTCTGATTAGGGTACTTGTAGGATGATTAGAGGGCTGAAATTTGACGTGTACGGTTAAAATATGTCCCTAAACTATTATATGAAGTTTTGCATGAAACAGATCGTCAGAAACTGGTATACTTAAAATCGTCAGTTTAACTTAAGTTTAACTAATGGCATTTTCGCAATTATTGTAAATTTGTGAGTTTTATGAAATCCAACACTTCTATGCTATTATAGGGTTCATTTTGAGCAACTTTAATAAAGGGATCTTATACTAATTCCCTACGGATTATTTATTATTAATTTATCAATAAATCATGTAATTTACTAAATAATTAATTAAATTGTTATTTTAATTATTTCGAAAACTTGGGTCATTACAAGGTGGGCCCACATTTATGTCATCTAAGTGATTTGATATAATGAGATAAAGTGTAATGGACCATGCCCCAAATTTTATCCATAGGATCCATGCATGGAATGATGTTGGGTTTCTCACTAACCATTATTTGATGTGGGCTCCTTCATACCAACAGTTACAACACTTGAACCATGAGCTTTGTTTGCATTCTTACAGATTAGAACCTTGTAATGGTCAATTTTTTTTTTATGTTGTTTCATTGTCATTTTTTTCCCATCTAACTAATGATAACTCATATTTTGTTTTTTTTTCCCCTCTCATTACAGGCTCCTCAAGTGGCAACTGCAGTGAATATTAGTGTAATCTACTTCTCTCCTTTCTTTGGATATCTCCTTTAATTTAAATATGCTACTCCTCTAATCTACTCTAAACAATACTTTTGATAAGTGCGAGTATACGTTTGTGAGTGTTCTTGATTTCCGACCTTATTCTAGTCTGCATTTGGATGTGCTATTGGATTGAAATTCAATAATTAGTCTGTCTAATACAGTATAAAGGAGTAAATTATATATGACTTCCTTAAGGGAATTTTATGAACAAACTACTTATTATAGAATTTACATTATGGTACCTTTTTTCCAAAGATTTTCAACAAGCTACTAAGTAATTATCATTAGAATACCTTCCTTGTATTTTTTAACCAGGACGAGTGATGGCCCTATGGGCGAAGGTGTGGGTGGGTCCACCAATTTGAGTAATTATCATTAGAATACCTCCTTATATTTCCGCATAAACATCATGGTGGGACTCGGGCCTTGCCCTGTACATGGTTTCCAATCACGTGATCCACCTGAACCTGGATAAGGTTGATTTTTGGGCCATATGCTTGACATGGTGTGATGCACCTAGTGATCAAGATAGATTTCATAAAAAAAATCACATTGAGGCCTACCCAAGCTACAATCCCTTTGCTCGTACGGCCATCACTCATCTCCACTAAGAAATCTAATAGAAGGTACACCAATGATAATTACTTAGTTTAATGTGGTACTTCATTGAAAATCGTTTTGAAAAAGTGCTGGAATGTGAATTCTATAATAAGTAGGTAGTTTTTGTAAAACTCCCTTTCCTTGATATTTGTATCAAGGGATGGGACCCAAATTGCAATTATGTTGCTTTCAATATATATGGACTTTCCTTTTCGCCTTTTAATATGGACTTGAGAGAAACATAGTAATTTGATGGCTACGGTCGCTCGGAAAAATCATTAATTATAGTAATTTTTCCTTGACTAAACTAAATGTTTGCAATTCAATTTATTTGTGTATCTAACTGTAGCCTAGATTCCACTAGGATGCACTAGATCACGATAGAGAAATGGATGCATATATGTTTTAATGCATTCAAGGGAATTTAATTAGGAGTCACACCAATAGCAAATAAGATGAGAAAACATAGGCTTAGATGGTTTGATCATTTGAAACTGATCAATGAGAGGAAAACATCACAGTGAGGCCTACCCAAGTGATAACCCCTTTGCTCATACCGCCATCCCTAATTGTTTTAATGCATTCTAGGGAATTTAGGAGTCACACCAATAGCAAATAAGATGAGAAAACATAGGCTTAGATGGTTTGATCATTTGAAACTGATCAATGAGAGGAAAACATCACAGTGAGGCCTACCCAAGCCATAACCCCTTTGCTCATACGGCCATCCCTCATCTCCACTAAGAAATCTAATAGAAGGTACACCAATGATAATTACTTAGATTAATGTGGTACTTCATTAAAAATCATTTTGAAAAGGTACTGGAATGTGAATTCTATAATAAGTAGTATAATAAGTAGGTAGCTTTTATAAAATTCCCTTTCCTTGATACAAAACGGGACCCAAATTGCAATTATGTTGCTTTCAATAAATATGGACTTTTCTTTTTGCCTTTCAATATGGACTTGAGAGAAACATAGTAATTTGATGGCTATTTCTTGATCACGGACCATGGTCACTCAGAAAAAAATCATTAATTATTGTAATTTTCTCTTAACTAAACCAAATGTTTGCAATTCAATTATTGTAACCTGGCTTAGATTTCACTAAGATGCATTAGACACCACAGAGAAATGGATGCATATTTGTTTTAATGCATTCAAGGGAATTGAGGAGTCCCACCAATAGCCGAGAAAATGTAGACTTTGGTCATTTGAAACTAAAACGGACCAGTTGGAGTGAGTGTAAGTTGGAAGGCATGGTTTTGAATGACGGTATCAACTGTCGTATTGGCCCCATGGAAAAACTGATACGATACGGCGTCACGTATCGGAATCCGGGTCGTATTGGCCCTTATCAGAATTTTTTTTAAAGCAAAAAATATGAAAAATATTAGAAAAATAGGAAAAAAATGAGATACTCACAAATCTATTATTTTTTTGTGTTTTGACCATGTATTCAATGGTGTATCGAACTATTCTTTGAAAAGAACATTGTCTGTCGATTTAACTTGTTGAAGGTCAAGTTAATGGGCCCTAATTGAACACAAATCAAACATGATTTGGTGAACAACGACCCATTACATTGTAAATACAATAAAAAGAAGATGAAAATATAAAAAAGAAAGTGAAGGTTTACCCTTCTTTTCGATTTTTTCCCATAATGGTCCACTTCACTTTGATTTGTTGAATCCCTTTCAAACATTTGCGTTGATCCCAAAATAAGTTTAGATCTAGCCTAAAATGGGTTTTTAATATTCTTTTATGGTTTGATTGAAAATAAGAAGAGGAAATATGAGTGATTTAAAAAAAAAAACAAAAAAATTGGGGTTTTATGGGCATATCGGCCTTATATCGGCTATATCGCCTGTATCGGCACCGATACAGGTTGTATCGGCCGATATGGACCGATATAGTCCAACCGATTCCGATACAGCCCAGTGTCACGTATCATATCGAGCCGATATGGATATGATATAGCTGTATCAGCCAATACAATACCGATATTCACATCTAGGAAGGTTTCAACGATAGGAATCATTGTCCCCACTGCTTTCTGTGGTGTGGTCCACTTGAATTTAAGATCGGCTTCATTTTTGGGCTCATGACCTAAAAGGATCTCGCCAAATGGATAAACAATGTGGATATAAACATATATATCATGGGACGTCAACATACCACCGAGGTAGGTGTGGCACACCACGCAATCCGCATGTGTTGCATTTTTCACAAGGTTCTGTCAAGATATGTATGGCCTTTTTGCACTGGAATGCAAGATGCTCGCATGAAAGTAAAAGGACCAGTTTGTACTGGACTGTTAGCAAGTTTGTGTGTTGGTGAGGTACCGGTATTCACTGGAATGTTAAAAAGCATGATGTAGAAAGTAAATAAGACCAGTGTTCACTAGAGTGCAGGAAAGAAAATGTGCCAAATTTATGAAATCCTAAAAAATTGTAAAATCTCGTGTTTCAAGTTGGGCCTTGGCTAGTGGCTAGCGATCCCCAGTGGAGTCGCCATTCTGTGAACACCCCCCTACGCGAGCGTGGCGGTGCCCTCACTTTCTCGGCTTTCGGTGTCGATTTATTGGTAAAAGTGAATTTGGTTCGAAGTCGTCACTAGCCAAATAAAGCTTAAAATTTACGACCGGTTAGAAACCGTAGGATCTCTTAGGGGTTGAGGAATCTCACGATTCCCCAACTCGATCGACTCCCGTGGTCAATCTGCGACCGTAGATTCTGAGTAAGGGCCTTGGTGACGAAAAATGAAGAGATTAGGAACCTTTTTCTGGCCACACAATGTGCGGTCTCTACTTTACAGGATTTTGCAATTTTGGGGATTTAGTAGAATTTTGGCATTTTATATTTGACCGTGCTTCGCATAACCCATAAGGGCCGGGTATGCAAAAATAAAAAAGAACTATTTGGCCTTATATCGCAGAGCCAAGTGGCCCCGGGTAGGCGCACAAAATAAAAATGCAGTAAATAAGATGGGATGCAAACTAGCCTTGCTTCTCAGGATTTAAGATCATGGGCAGGCAAATAAAGTAAAAGAAAATGGAAGAGAGAGAATAATGCAAAGTGAGACAGAAGGAAATGTGAATGCGGTTGATGTGCTTGGAATGTGTGCAGTAGAATGCGATTTGAATAGGAGTAGAAAAATTCCTAGCTCCGATGACTTCTGTAATAGGCTTTTTTGTCTCCTACGACGGGTAGCATATTGGCATGTCATAAAGCTCTGAAGTACCTCGGCCAATGCCTTCACAAGAACTCTTACCTTCAATTTCTATCTGTATTTTTTTCTCACTCTCTCTAAATTTCTAATTCTTTTTTTTTTTTTTTCTACTCTCTGATCTCACGAACACTTTCACCCGTCCTGGCTCATTACCTTCTGTCTTGGTTAATGGTGATCGGGCTGTTTATATAAACATTGGGCAGCCATAGTTTTTACGATGGCTATAGTTTCCCTCGGGTTATATTGTGGGCGCCTCATTTACTGCACAATGCATGTGAGACCCGCTCGTTACACTGTGCATTCTACGGCTTGAGAAGGTAAGTTATTATTATATATATTATATATAAAGTTATTATTATGTATATTATATATAAAAAAGTAATGATTACTTATATTATGTATATTATTTATATTTATTTTTATTTTTATATAAAAGTAAGATAATGATTACTTTTCTTATATTTATATTTATTTTTATATAAAAGTAAGGTAATGATTACTTATTTATAAATATATAAATATATATTTATATCGTATATAAAAGTAACGTTTAATATATTAGTTTTTGTTTTTTTTTTTTAAACAGTTGAAATGCTTGTATCTTGTTTATTGTCTGTCCGTTTTCGATAATCTTAGTCTTATTGGAAAGATAATCAGATAAGCTTTTTAACAAGGCTAGAATCACTTTGATCGGATTTCGTTTTGCTTAATGAAAGTATGACCGTTTGATATATGAAAATCGACCATCTGTAATTTGATCGATCGCCCGCTTTTGATGATCTTGGGTTCATTGGAAAGATCCTCTAATAAGCCTTTCAATGGTACTGAAATCACTTCAACCGGATCCCGTTTGACTAGTAAAAGTGTGACTAGAGGTTTGATGTATTTGGTTGCTTGGAAATGTACGATTTTAGTAAATGGGCTAAATCTTCCTCATCCTAACTTGGATTGGGGGAAACTTAAGGTCGTTAGGAAGATTATTTGATCACCTTTCCAATGAACCATAAATCACCTTACTTGGTCCAGATTTGTTCTCTATACTGTTATGGTCACATTGTGTACAAGAACGACCATACTTTTCCTTAATCTTGAAGATGTGAAACACAAGATTATCCAAAGAGACTAGGTGATAAAATAGAGTGTTCCTTAGGTAGAGAGAGTTCTTTTGATCCTTTTTTTCGTACATCGGTTGTTTCATATAGAGAGTTTTTGAGGTTTTGAATTTTGGTTGTATGGTCATGACCGAATCGTTACTGACTTTGGTGTTGGCCGATCGGGTCCATTAGTTGTCTTCCGGATGTGCCGATGTCGCTCTCTGTTTGGTCCGTTTGGATTTCTAAATTGATAGGAGACAATTTTACTAAAGTCATGTTGAAGCTTAAAGAACGGTTTAAGTTTGTTTTAGGTGGGGTGTCTACAGTCTCATACCAACCAAGTCAAACCAATCAAACAAATCAAATCTATCTTTCGATTATCTTTATGCTTCTTAACATAATTAGTTCTTTATGTTTACATTCCTTAATGTAATCAGTAGTTTGATCCCACTTTAGGATCAATAATTGTAATCTTTAACTGTAATTTTAGTCTACGCTCATACGCTAGACTTATTTACTCTTCAGTACAAAGTAAATTCTGCATCCAGAGAGGCTTTCTGCAGTTGCTCCCTACGGTCGACTTTATCTCCTTTTTGTTTGTTTCTATGTTTGAAAAGTCCTTTCGTATGGAAGGCAAATGTACAACCTATTTTTGGAGGACGAACCCTGCCTGATCATCATAAATAACATGTTGCGAGTGACTGAAATGGTAGTCGATCTTCACAGATCTCGGTCATATATGATCAATTTTGATGTATCAGCCTATCTTGGCCCTTGTGGTCAACACGTTGTTTAGTTAGAATTGAGCCGCACAGTTGACATGCCCGCACATCGCATGAGTGACCGAAAATTGTGAGCAACAAGAGTCGGGCTAAAACTGGTTTGTTCAACAAGGTGGTTGGGACCTTGACTGTGGGGCCCACCTCGATGTATGTGTTGTACATCTACGTCGTCCATCCATTTTGCTGGATCATTTTATGAGCCTGAAAATGAATCAGATCCAAATGTCAGTTTGGACCGCACCACTTGAAACATTGCTCATTGAATGCCCACCATAAAGAAAAACTTCCTTAAGTGTCCGATGTAATGCTTATTTGCCATCCAACCTGTCAGATATATGGTCACGCACACCTAGACGAAGGAAAACAGAAGTAACAGCTTCATTTAAAACTTTTGTGGTCCAAAAATCTTTTAATGGTCATTCACCACTGTTTATGGTCCACTTGAGATTTGGTTCTGCATCATTTTTGGGCCCATGCCATAAAATGACATAGCAAATAGATAGATGAAGTAGATATATACAATGCATAAATTGAGGTGGGCCCACGGTCAGGGTCCCACACTCACATCACTCGATCCGGGGTCCCAGCTAATCCGGGTCCATAATTGGTTTATATCCTAAGTTAAATTCGGATTGGATTGACCTTGACTGTTTAAATCAATTCTCCATTCATACAATGAATAGGTGTTATTAGATACAAAATTTCTGAAAACTGGCTTTCGGATAAAGATTCTATTTCTTTCCTATCTAAAACCTTGTCGCAGATCTAAGCTACATTATCATCACAGAGATAGAAAGAAAAATTAGAAAGGAAAAAAATAATTTGTTTGTTTTTTACAGGCTAGGAATGATGAGTGTCTGATTTTTTTTTTTAGGAGGAATCTTAGCAATGGAATCCTCTTGATGAGTGGCTCGGATCTCTATAACATATCCTATGTTACCACACATGAGAGACCACTTCAAAAAATGTGTATTTCCTCAGAGGAATGAAATAAGGGGGTAGCCTCCTTAGCGGGTGGAATTATAAATTAAGATGGTTCCTTTCTATCCATAGTAATATTTGGATATGATTGACATGGACAGATTAAATCAATTCTCCATCCGTTCAATGAATCGGTATTATTCGATTTGGGTTTTCGAAGATGGGCTAATAGTTAAAGATTATATTTCTTTTCTATTCAGAACCTTGTCCCAAATCTAAGCTATGATCGTATGATGGAGATTGAATGAAAAAAAAAGAGGATAAAAATATTTTGTTTCTTTTTTTTTTGGTCCGGGAATGGTGAGTGGCTGATTTTTTGTTTTTTAATTTTTTTGGGAAGAATCTTGGCATTGAAACTCTATTTATGAATGACTTTGACGCAGGGAGGGCCTGGTAAGGTCGATTACCTTCTCCCTCACCATATAACTACCTTGAATCCACAAGGCTTACGGGACTCCTCAACCGTACTTCCTTGAATCTACAAGGGAAAAATAAGAAAGCAGTAAATGATTCCTAGGAAATGTGTAACAATTGATTGAATGAATAAAAACGTAATTACAATACTTTAAATAATAAACTAAACCCTAAGACAAAGTATAGACTCCAACTCCAACTAAAACACCTAAAATGTGTGACTTACGATTTATAAACGTCTCCTATTCCTACTAGACTTTATGGTTTTCGCAAAAAATAGCAAGTTTTCAAATCCGGCCCAACCATGTTATTCTCCCAAGTTTTCTAAGCCATTTTCATGTTGGGCACAACTACTAAATCTCAACGTTATAATGAAGCTAAAAGTTACTATTTATACTAAAAACAAAATAAAACTAGGCTAATGACCGTCAATCTAATTGAAACTCGCAAATCCGGCATAAGAAACCCAACATACTGGGTTGTTTGACTTAACTAGCTTGAGCTACCCCAAAATCATATATTATATGTCCCATAACTCATCTCAGATTGAGAGATGCGACTGTTTTATGGTCTTGACGGCCCGGATCACTTCCATCTTCAGTCAGGCCTCCTTTGGTCTATATTGGCCATGAAAATGTCTGCAGCGTATCCTACATCAGTCCCCTCCACTTCGAAAGCACTCGACCTCGAGTTCACGTCCGGCTTCAGTTCATAATACTCGTACAGATTTCACAACGTTGAAAGTCTTCGAAATTTCCATGTCATCCGGAAGATCAACAGCATAGTCATTGTCATTGATCTTGCGAATGATCGGTACTGATCCAATCTTTGTGTGCTTCAATTTGTTGCAGGTCCCAGTAGAAAATCGTTCTTTACGTAGATGGACTATCACCTGACCTACTTCAAACACCTTGTATGTTATGTATGACCATCACCTGATCACCTAATGCACACATCTCACATGAGCAACATGAGTTAGGTTATAACTGGTTTGTTCAGCAAGGTGGTTGGGACCTTGACTGGGGGGCCCACCTCAATGTATGTGTTGTATATCTACGTCGTCCATCCATTTTGCTGGATCATTTTATGAGCCCAAAAATGAATCATATCCAAATCTCAATTTGGAACACACCACATGAAACAGTGCTCATTGAATGCCCACCAAAAATGAATCATGTCCACTGTAATGCTTATTTACTACCCAACCTGTCCATGTATGGTCAGGCACACCTAGATAAAGGAAAACAGAAATAACAGCTTGTTTAAAACTTGTGGCCCAGAAATTTTTCAATGGTCATTCACCACTGTTTATGGTCTACTTGAGATTTGGTTTTTCATCATTTTTGGGCCAAATGATATAGCAAAATAGATAGATGAAGTAGATATACAATGCATACATTGAGGTGGGCCCACAGTCAGGGTCCAACTCACATCACTCAATCCGGAGTCGCAGCTAAGCCAGGCCCATTGGTTTACATCCTAGGTAAATTCGGATTGGATTGACATCCTAGGTAAATTCGGATTGGATTGACGTTGACAGTTTAAATCAATTCTCCATTCATTCAATGAATAGGTGTTATTAGATACAAATTAAATATCTGAAAACTGGCTATCGGGTAAAGATTCTATTTCTTTCCTGTCTAAAACCTCGTCGCAGATCTAAGCTACATTATCATCACAGAGATAGAAAGAAAAAAAAAAAAAAGGATAAAAATAATTTGTATGTTTTTTTACAGTCTAGGAATGATGAGTGGCTGATTTTTTTTTTTTTTTTTTTTTTTTTTTGGGAGGAATCTTAGCAATGGAACCCTCTTGATGAGTGGCTTGGATCTCTATCACATATCCTATGTTACCACACATGAGAGACCACTTCAAAAAATGTGTATTTCCTCTAACAAAAATGAAGCAGGTGGTAGGGAGCTAGTAGAGTCCCCAATCCATGATTTTGCCACAGGAATGAAATATGGGGGGAGTCTCCTCAGTGGGTGGAAGTATAAAGATGGTTCCTTTGGGACGCGGATTTCCTGCTAAAGCCTTATTACGCTGGGAACCTAGGCAGGCCCACAGTGATGTTTTTTGATAAATCCACCCTGTCCATCAGTTTTGGGAGCTCCTTTTAGGACATGAGACAAAAAACGAGCCGTATCCAAGACTCAAGTATGCCGAAAACGTGAGGATTGAATGTTCACAGTTGAAATATTTGTGACTCCACAGGAGTTTCGAATCAGGCTAATATTTGTTTTTTTTTTAGTTCATCTCAGTAGTAGTGACGTTATGAACGGTATGGATGTCATATAAACATCACTATGGACCCCAGGGAAGTTTCAACAGTAATAATTTTCCTACCTACCTTTTCCTTTAGTGAGGCCCACTTGAGTCTTGTATATGGCTCCTTTTTTGCCTCATGTCCTAAAAGAAGCTCCCAAAACAGATGGACGGGGTGGATTTATAAAAAAAAAAAATTACTGTGGGCCCCACCTAAGTTGCCTGGCAAGGCTTTAGCAGCAAATCCGCGTCCGTTCCTTTCCATCCAAAGTAATATTTGGATCTGATTGACATCGACAGATCAAATCAATTCTCCATCCATTCAATGAATGAGTATTATTAGGTACAGGTTTTTTTAAGATGGCCTAACTGTTAAAGATTATATTTCTTTTCTGTCTAGAACCTTGTCGCATATCTAAGCTATGATCACATCATCGAGATGGAATGAAAAGAAAGGATAAAAATAATTTGTTTGTTTTTTCTTTTTGGTTTGGGAATGATGAGTGGCTGATTTTTTATTTTTTTATTTTTTGGGAAGAATCTTGGCATTGAAACCCTCTTGATGAATGGTTTGGATCCCTATCACATGTCCTAGTTTACCACATGTGAGAGGCTATGGGAAAAAAAAAAAGAAGAAGTATATTTCCTCCAACATAAATGGTGCAGATGGTATGGGTAGTTATTATAGTTCTTGTTACAATATATTAGGTAAATTAGAATACTATCTTTTTTATTAACTTACATCTTTTAGAATTTTTCTAGATAGTAAGATATCTCTAGTTTCTTCTATATATTCTTCTTATTGTTAATAAAATAATTAAGTTCTATTTTTCATAATATAGTATTTTTGGTTTAACATGGTACAAGAGTGTCAAATTGGACACCACCATGGCCAATCCACGATTCTATCATTGTACTTGAATGAAATATGGGGGAATCTCCTAGATGGGGAGAAGTGTTCTCCAATGATTCATTTGATGATTGATATTAGATACAGAATTTTCGAAGGGCTAACCGATAAAGATTATATTTCTTTTCCCCAAAACCTTTTCATGAATCTAAGCTACTATTCTATCATAAAGATCAAATGAAAAAAATGGAATAATTTATTTTTTTTCAGTCTAAGAATGGAATTTAACTTCTTGTTTGTTCTACTGAGTACATGAATCTAAGAAATATAGAGAATTCTTATTCTCTCTCAATGTATTCAGAGATTGAGGATTTGAATTGATGTTGTTTCACTGATTCTTTCAAAAAATTTCATTCCAATTAAAATTTAGTTATTCAAAATGAATGATGATCACTATTAAACATTCATGGCTAAACATCTGGACTGTTCACCATGGCAAAAACATTGTCAATAGAAGTCTTACATCATCAACATGGAAAAAAAACATTGTCAATAAAAGAAGGTTCTAATCAATCAGGGTGAATCATGGATCATTGTTACTTAGACAACGAGTGTCCTGAAGTATCTCTAGAAGAAATCAATAAGATTGTCACAACATGAGGATCAAAATATGGCAGTCCACTAGTTGTTAATGGAAGAGGGTGAGCCGGACGTAACTATGGTCAGCTCAATTTGGAACCACTAAAAAATTCCAGGAGATCCCATTATCTCCTCCCAAAAGGACCTAACTGATCTGGAAAAATAACTCAAAAGGGGTTTGCATACTTCCTAGCTTGGAACCATAACCATGGGGACCAAACAGAAGGCTTCAACTGGAATAAGGTCTAGGCGGCGACACCTCGAATTCCAAACATTTGATTATTTTCATGGACCATGCTGAAATCAATAACTCCTACTCTCCAAGCTTAATAGATATATTCAATCCATCAATCCAATCCAACTATATCTTCTGTATAGATGAGATGAAGCCGAATCTACCCGCCAGTACTAATTTTTCTCATGCTTTTTCTCTGAACAAATCTGGAACTTCTTCAAAGACCTCTTCAAAATCCATGTTGCATCTTCTCATGATCTGAAGACGGCTTTCAAAATATGGAACATCAGTTGTACATTTAAAGCTCATGCCAAGACAATTTTCCCTTACACCATCAGTTCATTTTCTTCCTTTTAGCTAATATATGGATGATAATAGTTTAAAAAAAAATTAAAAGAAAAAGCACCAAATTAAGCTATTGAACAAAACATGGAATTACTAGAACGAAGGAAAGCTTTATTTTCATATTTTTATATCACCTCTAGTAAGTGATGAGCATGCAACAAATATATTCCTATCCATACGAAAGGTGGACCACACCATGATGATAACTTGAAATGAGAATTAGTCCAATCTAGATTTACTGAAGGATATAATGTCAATTTCAATGGACAGCCAATGGTTTTGTTTAGTGTAATGGTGGGCCCACTAAATGGGATGCCAATTGCCTTCGACCCGTCCTCGGGAAGTTCTTGCAATTGGAAGCTCAGTGGGGCCCACTGTAATGTTTGTGAGAAATCCACCCTGTCCATCTGTTTTGTCAGCTTATGTTAGGACAATGAGCACAAAAATGAGGCAGACCCAAAACTCAAGTGGGCTACGCAGACAAGAAAAAGTGGGGAGGGAAATGCCAGCCATTGCAACCTTCCCCGGGTCCACCATGATTTTTATATGCTATCAAATTTGTTGATAGGGCCCTTCCCACTTGAATGAACTAAAAATACGAAAATATTAGCTTGGTTCAAAATTTTTGTGGCCTCATGAATGTTTCAATGGTGGACGTTCAAACGCAATTGTTTCTTATCTTGTAGCCCATCTGAGTTTTGGATCTTACTCATTTTTTGGCTCATGTCCTAATTTAAGTTAAAAAAATAGATGGACGGGGTGGATTTCTCCCAAGCATCACATTTGGTGCCACCTAGCTTCACCCCAGAAACTTTTGTGGTGGAGGGTTGTAGCTAATCCGCGTCCCGCCAAATGAGCAGGTCTTCCTATTTTCATCCCAAGTGATCATCATGATGTGCCCCCACCTTTTGTACGGACATGATATTCTCGGTATCTAGTACTTAAACCATTTATCAACAGCATTTCCTCTCCTCTTTAAACCCCCGGCCGATTTCTTCTCTAGCTATCGTCCTTGCATTTCTTGTACAAAAAATAACCAATTCAAAACCCTACATCCAAACCATGGGTTCATCACAAATGAGCCCCAACCAGAAATTCCAACCTCAAAAGTGGGCCCATTTTTCTCTAATTATCTTAATTGCATTTCTCACAAAGAGTGAAAAATAAATAAATAAATTCAAGAACCCTACATACAAACTATGGGTTCACCATAGAACTGTCCAAACCTCAAATTCCAAATCCAGCAAGCTAAACTCCCCTGAACCGAGTCCTTTTAAGATGGGGGCTAGTACAATGATCCCGACCTTTGTTTAAAAAGAAAAGCATGGATGAGGATGATCATGACTGATGGATTTTTTTTTTTTTTTTTTTTTTTTTTTTAAGTCATGAAACGCACGCACCCTATTAGCTAGGCAAGGCACCCACTTGGTTAGTCACACGATGCACCCACCTGCTAGTGGGGTTAGTGTGTCTCCTTAGCACTCGAACCTGAGACCTGCTGTTGAAACACCTAGGTGTCTTCCAGCTGGCGAGGCATCATGACTGATGGTTCTCTACCCAAATAAGTCTGCCATCTTATGGTTAATTCATGAAAAGTCTACAGGGGAACATAACCATAAGTCAAAAGCTTCCCTCTCTCTACCCAACGTTGTCCAACTCATTGGTGAGTGTTAAGAACCCAATTAACTAATACACCAAAAGCCTGTGTCTAATGGAACGCGTCACGCTAGGTTCTTTAGATGATTGAGATTGTACTATTCGATGACACTTTGTAGCTTACGTCTAGAGTGGCACTCACTCTCGCTTCTTTTTCAAGTAGCCTTTTTCATGGCATGGTGGCTGCACTTTAATTATCCAGGTAGCCTTTTCCAAGGCATGGTGGCTGCACTCTAGTCGTTCAGGTAGCCCTTTTCATGCCGTGGTATCTTTCACTCTAGTCCAGCTTGCCCTTTCCATAGGTCTCCCCTTACCTGACTCAAATATAGGATGTGGTGCTGGCTCTAATACCAATTCTTAACAACCTAACCAATATGCCAAAAGCCCCAATATTGATGAAACGTGTTGAGCTAAGCTCTCTAAACCATTGGTATTGTAGCACGAGCGCCCGCGCGCACACAGAGATAGAGAGAGAGAGAGAGAGAGAGAGCATCCTCTCATCTCTTCCCATCTCCTCAGTGGCCCATCTGATCGATGACTCACCTTCCTCTTACCATTTTCAATAGCTCATAGTGTAGAGATTCGGCGGCTTTGATTGGGAGAGACCCTCTAAATTTGAGGATGAATGAATTAATCCTTGCTTAAATGCCACAGGATCCTAAGGTAAAATCTAAACCATTCAAGCTAGATTTTTGAAATTTAACTATATCTAGATGGGAAAATCATTCCATTAATTAAACTTTTGAAAATCCCTACAATCCAAACCACTTGAACTCTCCCAGTCCTTCCATCTGCTCATCTCCATTATTTTAAAACCCTAATTTGATTATGTTAAAACCCTAACTCCACCTGTTCTCCTATTCTTGTGGTAGGTCTTTTTTTTTTTTTTTTTTTATATATTACTAGTTTATACTTATCCTGAGAGCAGGGTGACCCACCTTCAGAGGGTGGCCTTGGCCCACTCTATCCTAATCACTTGTTGTACAAAAGGGTGGCAATAAGCTGTGCTTGGAGAGCCCATCCCAGATTTGGGCTGGGCTTGGACATGTCAATTGGGCCGTGGTGGTGCTCAGGCTAGCTTGAAATGCAAGGCCCAATAAATTCCCAATTTAGGCTTGGCTCAGGTCATTTCAACCTTGCCCAGTTGGGGAGTCGATTGGTGGATCCCTGACTGTAGGGCCTACTGTGATGTATGCGCCTTAAATCTACGCTGTTCATCCGTTTTGAAAGATCATTTTAGGGCATGATCCAAAAAATGAAGCAGATCCAACAGGCAAGTGAACTACACCACAGAAAATGGTGGTGATTGAATACTCACCATTAAAAACTTCCTGGGGTTCACCGGAATGTTTATTTACCATCCAACCTATTGATAAGGTAAAAAAGAACCGGATGAAGAGACCACGCAAATATCAGCTTGATCCAAAACTTTTGTGGCCCACAAGAAGTTTTTAATTGTCAATCACCACTGTTTTCTGTGGTGTGGTCCACCTGAGATTTGAATCTGCTTCATTTTTTGTATCATGCCCTAAAATGAGTTTTCAAAATGGATGGACGTTGTGGATGTAAAGAAAATACATCAAAGTGGGCCCCACAGTCATGTGGGTGGATCCTGGATCCACCAAAGCCGTGCCCGCCCAGTTGCTACAACGTATAAATCACTTATGCATGTGTGCGTTTAGCTGTAACAAGAAAAATCCTTCTCTCATATCTCTTACCCCACGTTTCCAAACGCTAGCCGCACCGCTCATTCCTTTTTCGAATGAAGTTGGGCGAAAGTTCAAGCTCTCTGGGGCCCTACTTTGGACCTCAGGTAAGCTCTCTTTCTCATATGATATGTGAGATTTTTAGTCCACTCATTTCCAAATGGGCCCATGATTTGTCGATTATGTCTTGATGCCCCCAATCCATACAAGCATGCCCATGGTTTGGTATCCACACTTCTTACTTGATGGGACCCATTATGGATGAGACATGTCCCTAGAATCTTTAAGGTTGAATATCTGATGTAGAATGAAGGTCGAGAATCGAGTTCCTTTTCATCACACATGGACTGGAAAAAGATAAAAGAAATGTCAACAATTTTTGTTATGGGATGGGCCAAAAGAAGGTGAACTGCAAATCAATCATAACTTTTGATTCAGGTATTGTTATGGGACGCACAACTTATGTATTTGGACCAGAATGGCTATTTGGGGCCAACCAACCCACTAAGTGGGTTGTGTTAGTCCATTTCGTAAGAAAACGCGCATTTACAGCTCAAAAATAGGATTTTATGGAAAAAAAAATTACTATTTTTAGTAATTCTGATTTTTGTAGTGTTTCCTTATTTTTAGAGTTTTATTTATTTAGAAATTTCTACTTTTGTTTAATAATGAATTTTATAAGGACTCTACTTAGTAATGGTCTTTAGTTAGGAGTTTTCTATTTTTAGTAACTTTCTATTTTGAGAAACTTACTATTTTTAGTAAATACGAATTAAGGTTTATTTAGAGATATATAAGGTTGTTAAATTCGTTTTTAATATTATCTCTTATATTATTAATAAAAATTTCAGACTTTTGTCTTTTTCTTCTCTTGGATTCGAGATTTTCCCTCATGGATTCGAGGAAGCCCTTTTGAGAGTCTAGAGAGCCTTGTGGATTCAAGGTAGTTATCCTGTGAGGAAGACGGTGATCGAACTCACCACGTCTATGCCTGCATCAAGTGGTATCAAAATGAGGTCTTTTCCTCGGGTTAGTGTCTCTTAGCGATGGGTTGGACGACAATCCCATGGACAGTGCTCTATGAAAGTATTCATTAATTGCAGCAGCTCTCGAGTCATTCCAATGGGTGAATCAACAAGCTATGTAAGGGCCACAGGCTGCTCTTGATTGCGTAGAAGAAGCCGTGGAAATCTGTGTTCGTAGTGGAATCCCACTTCCAGGGTCCACTGGATTTTACGATCAGGTGAATCGGATAGATCGGTACCACAGGAGGATGATAGATCTCCCTAGCTTCAATGACCTGAGTTGCATCGACGAATGACTCTTTGAAGTCGAACGCTTCTTCGACTATACATAAATTCTAGAGGATAAGAAGGTTTCGTTCATAGTATATAAGTTGAAAGGTGATGCTTCAATGTGGTGGAAGCAACTTTAACACGAGTGGACGCAACAGTTAAAGGCACTAATACATTCGTGGCAGCGGATGAAACAGCGGTAGTTGGCACATTTCCTATATGACGATGAGGATCTAGTTGAAATGGAGTCACAACAGATCCCCAGTCCCATTAACAGCATTTATGTCATCCCGATGAAAATTGAAAGCATACCTGAAACTTTTAAAGTAGAGGGGCAGTCTTCCGTAACCGTCCAGGATTTTGTCAAGGAATCTGACAATGGTGCGTTGGATCCAGACTAATGCAATGAAGAATCAAATCAGATATTTGAAGCAAAGCCTACGGATGGTGGGCCTTAAGAAGATCAGGCATGTTTCAAGTAAAAGGATACAGGACAGTCTCATGTCGAGGCGCTTTCTTTGCCCGAACAGGAATAATCAATTGAGGAAAACGAACAGGTGGTCAATCAGATATCCACTACAGATTTGGTGATGCCACAATTCAATGAGAGGGTCATCAATCTAAATGATGATCCAAGTTCAGATATCCTTATTATTGAAGTTTTCGTACCACTGACGATTAAGGGTGATAAAATCAAGAGAATAATGATTGAGGCCTTAGTCGAGCAAGTAACGGATGTGGATCCCCTGTATATTACCGACGATGTAGTGCCAGGATTGCTAGAGCTCAAGATTATTGTGTTTGATCTTGTGACGACATCAATGACGCTTTCTCCAACATACAAGGAGAAAACGAGTAAATGAAGGTGTCCGAAGTTGAGTGTGTAGACGACTTATTTTGAAGTAGAGAGGTCTGATGTAGAACGAGGAGCCCCTAATGAAGGACGAGGATCGAGCACTTTTCTATCGCACATGGACCGAAAAAAGATTAAGGAAAAGTCGACAAAAATCGACAGTTTTCGTTACAGGATGGGTCAAAAGAAGGTGAACCGTAAATCGACCATAACTTTTGATTCGGGTAACGTTACGGGACACACAACCTATGGATTAGGACCAAAACAGGTCATCTGGGATCAACCAACCCATTTATTGGGTTGCATCGGTCCATTTTGTAAGAAAACACATGGTTACACCTCAAAAATGAAATCTCAGGAAAAAAAACCTACTATTTTTATTAATTTTGATTTTTGTAGTGTTTCGTTATTTTTAGAGTTTTGTTTATTTAAAAATTTCTACTTTTGTTTAATAATGAATTTTAGGACTCTATTTAGCAATAGTCTTTATTTAAGAGTTTACTATTTTTAATAACTTTATATTTCGGTAAACTCACTATTTTTAGTAAGTACGAATTAAAGTTTGTTTAGGGATATATAAGGTTGTTAAATTTGTTTTTAATGTTATCTCTCAAATTATCAATAAAAATTTCAAGCTTTCGTCTTTTTCTTCTTGTGGATTCGAAATTTTCTCTTGTAGATTCGAGGAAGCTTTGTTGAGGAGTTCAAGGAACCTTGTGGATTCAAGGTAGTTATTCCGTAAGGAAGATGGTGATCCCCCCCCCCACGCGTCAATATCCTACTTAGGTGTACCTGTGCCCAACCAAAATTTCTCAAGTTCAAACTTGGGCCTACTGTACTAGTCCATGTTGAGCTTAAGCTTGGGCAATATACGGGTTAGGGCTGAGTTAGGTCTAGCCTAGCTTGGCAAAAAACCAAACCATTAATACTGCTACTTCTAAACTAGGTAAAACACACAGCAAGATGTTTATATATATTTGAGTTCATATGGATGGTAGACTAGGTAGGGCTCTTAATGGAGCGGGTCAAATCCGAGATCCAATTTGCTCCAAACTCGTATAATGCAGAGTTAAATCTTAAAATAGGTCCGATTAATTAAGTGGACCAATTCGTGTTCACAAAAAAAATTCTGAATCATATTCGGGTTGGATCCGAATCTAGTTGTGAGATCCGATTGGATCTCCACTATTGCATGCTTCAAGCCTTCAACTGAACACTTTTGAGAAAAGTGGTTCTAGGGCCCACTTGTGGGGCCCATCATGATGTATATGTTACATCCATATTGTCTATCCATCCTAATAGATCATTTAAGGCCATGGGTCTGAATCTGGAGAAGATCCAGATCTTAGGTGGACTATACATCAGGGAACAGTGAAGTTGTGTGTCCACCATTGAAACCATTCCAGGCCCAATGTGATGTGTATATGCCACCAAAATCTACCCAATATAAGGTTTGGACCCTTCATGGGCTGACTGAGTTAATGAATAGAGCGAATCATCCGTACTTAGACCCCACTTGACTAAAGATTAAAAAAAAAAACAAAAAAAAAGAGATTTAGACGCTGAACGGTTTGCGTCAAAGGACGCTGCTGCCTAGCGTCCGTGAGAAGAGAAGCAGACACCCTTTTCGGGCGTGAATGAGGGTCCCACTCGTGGAATGACCCACCTTGATGTGTATGTTATATCCTCACTAGCCATCCGATTTTCAGATTATTTTAAGGTCACATTCTAAAAATGAGATATATCTGAATCTCAGGTCAACCATACCACAGTAAATAGGGAAGGGGATTGTGTACTGAACTAAGTAAACTCTGTAGGGTCCACGAGGATTTATTTATTTTATCCCCTCCATCCTATTTTAAAAGATAATTTTAGGACTTGAGTTAGAAAATGAGGCATATACAAAACTCAAGTGAACCACACCATAGAAACAATGTGAATTGAACCTCTACCATTGAAAATTTCTTGGAGGCCACAAAAGTTTTGGATCAGGCTGATATTTTTCTTTTCCCTTCATCCATGACTTTTTTTTTTATTATGAACAGTTTGGATGACAAATAAACATCACTATGGGCCCTGAAAGGTTTCAACGGTGAAAATCATTATTCATCCTATTTCTCGTGGCATGGTCCACTTGAGATTTGGAAATGCTTCAATTTTGAGCTCAACCCCTTAAATGAGCAGGAAAAATTGATGGACAGTGTGGATAAACCACATACATTCACGGTGGGCCCAACTGAGTTTACTCAGTACGATAAGAGCGTATTGGGTAACTTAGGACGCAATCCAATTTTAGTAAACAATGGGATTTGCACCATTTTGTTGCTAAAATAAATATATTATATTATATATTTTTTAGATTTGTGATGGGGTGGATTTGGACCTAGATTCGAAATGAATCCAATAGATATATGGATTTTTGGATCGGAAATGGATCTGGCTATTTATATGTGGATCGGATATGGATATCACTTTTTGATCCGAGTCGAATCCGAATCAAATCCGAATCCGGCTACAGATTTTTGGACTTGGAATAAGATACAACTAGATCCGATCCAGATCCAACCCATTGAGAGCCCTAGAACTAGGTAAAACACATATCAAGATGTTTATATAAATATTTGAGTTCATGTGGATGGTCCACCCTAGTTCGAGGATTTTCTGACTGGGATTTATGAAGGGGCGGAGAAAACACTCTAATCTACTCTCAACCATATCTCTATTTAGTTATCAGAAAGGAATTAATCGACCTTTGGCACCCTATAGAGTAGGATCAAAAGGATCATATGAAACATCAATGATATCTAAAGCCAGATTAATACATAACCTACTAACAACAGCCTTAGCAAGGAAGAGAAAACTATTAAATGAAATTCCTTATTAGTCGTGAGCTTGAGAATCACTTCGCTCAAAAGACCATGGAATTAAATTATTTTTGATTGAATGTAGACCTTGAAAACAGCTCATGATAAGCTGAAATGGGATTTCCTCGGGTCCATCCTACTGTCGAGAGATTTTCAGTGTCCAAAGGACTCAACCTAGAGTTAAATATTAGTTGCTATTGACGAGTTGTATGTTGATTGGAATAAGGTTCTATTTGACTCTAAGCATATGAGTCCTTTTTTTTTTTTTTTAATTAATTACTTGATTCAGTCGACGACTGTCATTGTCCTCATGCAATGTATTATATTTATGTTTTCAGTGATTAGAATTTTTATGGAAGGCCACAAGGAGGTGGGTTTGTATTTAAATCAATGTGTTAATGATGTTTGGAAGAGTGGTAGGTTGAGACGCTTTTGTGGGATTTTTCTGAATTTTCAAAAATAGCTGTGGCTGTGAAAATAGCAAGTCAATGGCATGTTACATGTCGTTGTATGGTTGATTCAACGATTTCAGAAAATGTGTTGTAGTATGATGTGACACCACCTAAAAAGCTTTTGTTTCTCTTTTATTTTTTATTTTTTAATCTTTTCCTTCTTGGTGATTTTACTGCAAAATTACTCACAACTTACAATTTTACCAAATAATCTGCCAAGAGTTGAAACCTAGTGGAAATGCTCTTTGAGTGGTGAAATCATCTGAAATGACTTAGCTGCAACCCTGGAACCAGCTGTGTCGTACCCTGACCATGGGCCCCACCTTGATGCATGCGTTGTACACCTACGGGGTCATCTGTTTTGCTAACCCATTTTATTGTGTGAGCCCAAAAATGAAGCAGATAGAGATCTCAAGTGAACCACAGGAAACAATTGTCATGATTGAACTCCCACCATTAAAAACATCGTAAGGCCCATTATAATGTTTATTTGCCATCAAACTTGTTGATAGGGGTACATAAACCTAGATGAAGGTAAAAAATAAATATCACTTTGCGGTGTGACTAATCGTGGGGGTGGGTGTACTAACAGCGGGGTGTGTACTAACCCACAAAAAGACGAATAAAAAATAAGTCACGTCTGAAATTACCATGATGCTTACTGCACCTTTTTTTTTCTTTTTTCTTTTTCTTTTCTTTAGAAGGTTGTAAAGTAGAGAATTGTGCGTTCACTTGATATTTTTATGATACCCAACCGAATACATGATGTTTAAAAGAACAAAAACTTTGGTCAACCTAAGGGCATGTTTGGATCATATAAGCTACTTATACCTCTAGTAGCTTAATCATCTCGGTTGTTACTTATTGGGGAGATAAATATGTTTGGTAAACAGCACACACCCACACCTTTGGGATAATGGTAGACTGAGTGAAGAGAACCTCATTTCAACATTGAGGTCTGATTCCCAACGTGGGGTGGCTAACATTAAGTGTGGTTGTGTTTACTAACAGTGGGATGTGTGTACTAGTCCAAAAACAAGAAGGAAAACAACATACTTAATAATCAAGTAATAGAAAGGTAAGTTTGATTTCCAATATCGCATAAGTGCTTATTCCTCAATTCTGCTTGATCCACCCCTAATATCCATTGTCCATCATGTGGGTCCACTTTTGATGTGACCCGTTCATTATGTTGGGCCCACCTTGGCCCTATTTTCAATATGAACCGTCTATTGTGTGGGGCCAATCTTCCCTGTGGACCATTTACCTTGCGAGGCCCACCTTCGATGTCGGTTATCCATTATGTCGGGCCACCTTAGACATGGGTCGTCCGTCATGTCAAACATTGAATGTGAGTCATCCATCATGGAGGGCCCACCTTTAATGTGTATTGTCCATCATGCAGGGTCGAACTTCGAAGTGGGCCGTCCATTATGTGAGGCTCACCTTGGATGTGGGTCATTCATCATTTGGGGCCGACCTTCGATGTGAACTATCTTTATATGGGGCCACCTTAATATGGATCATCCATCATGTGGGGCCTGCCATCAATGTTAGTGTCCATCATGAGGGCCACCTTCAATATCCACCACCCATCACATGGAGGCCACCTTTGATGTGGACCATCCATCATATGGAGCATGCCTTGGATATGGGCCATTCATCATTAGAGGCCAACTTTTGATGTTGAATGTCCATTATTGGGGCCCACCTTGATGTGGGTCATCCATCATGTGGGGCCCACCTTCAATGGGCTCCACATTCAATGTCCAACACCCATCATGTGGAGCCCACCTTTGATATGGAGAGTCCATCGTGTGGGCCCCACCTTCAATGTGGTCCTTCCATCACGTAGGGCTCCCCTTGAATGTGGGCCATTCATCATTAGAGGGCTAACCTTTGATGCAGACCAGGCCATTATATGGGGCCCACCTTCAATTTCGATTGCCATCTTACAGAGCCCACCTTTAATGTGGACCGCCCATCGTGTGGGGACCACCTCCAAGGTGGTTCGTCCATCATCCAACACTTCGCTTGGATGTGAACCATTCATCATTAGGGGCCGACCTTTGATGTGGACCATCTATTATGTGAGCCCATGTTAATATGAGTCATCCATCATGTGGAGACGACATTTGATGTGGACCATCTATTACGTGGGCCCATGTTAATATGAGTCATCCATCATGTGGAGACGACCTTTGATGTGGACCATCATTGTGTGGGCCCCATCTTCGATGTGGACCATCCATCATTAAGGGCCTCCTTTGTTATGGACCATCCATCATATACCTCCTGTGGGGCCTCTAATATAGATCATCCATCACATAGTAAGATGAGAGAGAGATATCTAGCTAGAAAAGTAAAAGTTAAAAATTAAGAAACAAAAACCAATGGAGATAAGTAACTTCTTAACGCAAGTTACTTTTACCATGGTGCTCACCACACTAACTTAAGTTAAAAAAAAGAAGAAGAAGAAGAAGAAGAAGAAGAAGAAGAAGTAACTTATCAACTGACATAAGTTAAAAAAGAAAAAAAAAGAAAAGAAAAAAAAAAGTCACTTATTGGATAGTACTCAAACAAGCCTTGAACATGAGGTAAGTCACAACATAAAAAATAATGAACCAGCCCCAAAAATAATATACACCATCTAAAAACATTAAAATGCACCTACAGCCCAATGATTCAATCAGCAAGAGTTTTGGCCATGTAATTATTATGATTGGCTGCGTGCATCCTCAAAAAATGATTGAATTCATATGTTTGAAAGACTGGATATCATACACATACCAGGTGGACCACAAAATTTTCTTTATTAATTTTTTTAAGGAAAAATAATACACAAGTGTGCTTGGGTAATTTACCTTATCAGAAACCACTGTTCAGGTATTTTGATTTGTGAAGGAATCCTTTTGGTAAATTTAGGATTTATAAGGAATTTAGCTATAAAAATCCCTTGTTTTATGTGAAAGTGACCACATGATTTTGTTTTGAAAGCCAAAAGAGAATGAGTTATGCCATTTGACTTGATGGCTATGAGAGGCTCTTAAATTAGATTTAAGAGGCTGTTAGGGTTATAAGAGATGAGAAAATGATCTTTTCCACTGTTCAAGAAATTAGGGTTAACCCACATGAGCCCAAAAGTTATATCTATGCCGTCCATCCATTTTACCAACTCATTTTATGACATGACCACAAAAGTGAAGTAGATACAGATCTGAGGCGGACCATACCATAGGAAACAACCGTGAATGATTATTAAAACATTTTGTGGGCCATAGAAGTTTTGGATCAAGTTTATATTTGTTTTTCCCTTCATCCAGGTCTGTGTGACCACACAGACCTTATCAGCAGATTTGATGGCAGATAAACACTACAGTGGGCCCTATGAGGTTTTATATGGCGGGCATTCAATGACCATTGTTGCTTGTGGTGTGGTCCACCTGAGATTTGTATTTGTTTCATTATTGGGCTCATGCAATAAAATGAGTTGGCAAAGTAGACAGGACAACACAATATACAATGGTGCCGCCCACGTTGTTGGTTCCAAAGTTACAGCTAAGTCGCATCCAAAATTACGATGATAATGCTCACTGTCCTTTTAAAAAAAAATTTTTTTTAAGAAGGCGTGGGGCTCACATGATATTTTTATGATATCCCCCATCCAATAGATGTAATCAGCCACAATGTTTAAAAAAAAAAAAAAGGTTAGTCAATCTAAGGGCATATTTAGATCATAAGTTACTTTGCCTAGGCTATCTATTAAGTATGTTTGGTAAACAACTTATCAATCAAGAAGTAGAAAAGTGTGTTTGGTCCACCCTTAATATCAATTGTCCATCATGTGGGCCTACTTTTGATGTGAGCCGTCCATTATGTTTGGCCCACCTTAGCCCTGCTCTCAATGTGAACTGTCCATTGTGGGGCCAATCTTTCATGTGGACTATTCACATTGCAAGGTGCACCAATTCGTTGTAGGGTATCCATCATGCGAGGCTGCCTTGGATGTGGGTCTTCCATCATAGAGGGCCCACCTTTAATGTGGATTGTCCATCATGTGGGTCTGAACTTTGAAGTGGGTCGTCCATCATGCAAGGACCACCTTGGATGTGAGCCATTCATCATTAGGGGCCGACCTACGTACAATGTGAATTGTCCTCGGGTGGGGCCACCTTAATATGGATCATCCATCATGTGGGGCTCACCATCAATATATGTTAGTGTCAATCATGTGGGGCCACTTTCAATATCCACCACTCATCACTTGGATCCCACCTTTGATATAGACCATCCATCACGTGGGCCTAGCTTTCAATGTGGGACATCCATCATATGGGGCTTCCCTTGGATGTGGGTCATTCATCATTACGAGCCAACCTTTGATGTGGACCGTCCATTATATGGGGCCAACCTTGATGTGGGTCATCCATCATGTGCAGCCCACCTTCAATGACCATCGCCCATCATGGGTAGCCCACCTTTGATGTGGAGTGTCTATCATGTGCACCCCAATTTCAATGTCTAGTGCTTGTCGCATGTAACCCGCCTTTGATGTGGAGCATCCATCGTGCAGGTCATCCATCACGCAGGGCTCCCCTTGGATGTGGGCCATTCATCATTAGGGGCCAACCTTTGATGTGGATCGACCATTATATGGGGCCCACCTTGATTTGGGCCATCCATTATGTGGGGCCCACCTTCAATGTCCACTGCCCATCTTGTGCAACCCACCTTTGATGTGGACCGTCCATCATGTGGACGCCATCTTCAATGTGGTTCACCCATCATGCAAGTCTCCCCTTGGATGTGTGTCATTCATCATTGGGGCTGATGTTTGTTGTGGTCCATCTATTATGTGGGCTCACGTTAATATGAGTCATCCATTCTATGGGGTCAACATTTAAATGCGGAACATCCATTGTGTGGGGCTTCCTTTGTTATAAACCATCCAACACATACCTTGTATGGGGCTCCTTTAACATAGGCCATCCATGGCATAGAAAGATGAGAGAGATAAATTGGAAAGTATAAAGTTAAAAAAGCAAGAAACAAAAACTCACGGAGGTAAGTAACTTCCTAACATGAGTTGCCCTTACAATGGCGCTCACCACAATGACTTAAGTTAAAAATATAACTCATCCAGTCCATTAGTTAAAAACATCAGTTAAGCCACCCATATATACATATATGTGTGTGTGTACACACACACCATTTAAAAACATCAAAATGCACATGCAGCTCATCTAATGATTCAATCAAGAAGATTTTTAGCCATGTGATTATTATAATTGGATGCGAATATCCAAAAAAAAAAAAAAAAGATTGGGTGTGTATGTTCAATGGTAGGATGTCATATACATACGACTCCAAAATTTTCTTTATTTTAACAAAAAACAATACAAGAGTGTATTCATGTTTAAGGAGCCACGTGATTCTTGTGTTTCAGCTTCCTAAATTCATCCATCATTGACTGCAAATGTTCAGCGAGCCTTATTATCCGTGTGGTGCACCCAACACACATAATATACAATATCTATAGTTAAAAAGAGTAAGTTGTGGAACCCACTGTCAGTAAGTAACAGCCCGAAAATGAGAATGGTTGAGATATCATATCCTCTAGTTTTTGGACAGTTGTTGAAACAGATCTTTTATATATATATATATATATATATATATATATATATATATATATATATATATATATAGTTTTTTTTATTCATTATAACAGACCTATGAATTATGTCCATCATTATAATAGTTAGATTATCAAATAACCATAAATTTTAGTATTGGATTTTGGTATTTAATTTGATACATGGGATGCAAGTGGACATGAATTGACACCCACACCTCTGGGACAGTGGTAGACTGAGTGAAGATAACCACGTTTCGACACAGGTCTTGGTATTGATTCCCAGCATGGGGGTGGCTAACATTGAAGTGTGACTACCAGTGTAGGTGTGTGTACTAACCAAAAAAAGAAAAAAGGACATGAATTGCATCTTGATATAAATGGCCCCATGATTTGGTGACTATGTCTTGATGCCCCTTGTCCATACAAACATGCCCATGTTTGGGTAATCCAGACTTCCTACTTGATGGGACCCACTATGGATGAGTAATGTCCCTAGAATCTTTAAGATTGAATATCCTACTCATATGTGCCTGGGCCCAACCAAATTTTCTTGAATTCGGACTTGGGCCTACTGTGCTGGTCCATGTTGAGGTCAAGCTTGGGTGATACGGCCAAAGCCCGACCCATTAACACCTCTAGTTCTAAATTTGGAAAAAACATAAAGCAAGATTTCCATATTTGAGTCCATGATGATGGTACACCCTCGGCTCAAGGATTTTCTGGCTGCCATTTAGGAAAGGGCAAAGAAATAATCTACTCTCAACCATGTCTCTGATTAGTTATCCGAATCGAATCAATCAACCTTTGGCAACAGACTTAGGGAGGAAGAGAAAAATATAAAATAAAACTCCTTGTTACTCGGGAGCTTGAGAATCGCTTCGCTCATAGACCATCGAATTAAATTATTTTTTTTCTTGAACATCGACCTTTTAAAAAGCTTTTGATAAGCTGAAATGGGATTTCCTTGGGGCCCCATCCAGCTATTGAGAGATTTGGGGCGTCCAAAGGACTCCAAATAGAGTTAAGAAGTTGCTATTGAGTTGTATTTTGATTAGAATACGGTTCTAAATGACTATAAGCAGATGACTGTTTGTTTTTTTTTTTTTTTTTTTCCTTTTTAATTAATTCCTTGATTCAAGACATATGAAATAGTTAGGCAGGTTTTAGGAATGATAGTACTGCCCTCCCTCTTGCCCCCATGTCAGCGGGCTCATCAATTGTGTGAATATCATTGCAAGGATGCATGAGGATAGGTGGAATCCACATGAACAGCTAGGCATAAAGATAGATGCGGTCCACGTGAATGTTGCTAATTGCATGGACGTCTCATTTGAGCTAACATCCATCGTCCACATGATAAAAATCGATCAGGATCGTCAAAATCATGCCCACTACACGTATCTAGCCATGAATTTAGTAGATGAACCTATGCAGTTTTTTTTTTTTAACTGTTCTTTTTAAGGCCACCTAACGGACGGACATGATTAGCTTATCAGTGTTGTACTTAGCTTGATGTTGATCCACTCTAATACCACGATTAAGACGGACTCGAAATGCAAAGCGTGGAACACACAACAGAGGCCAGAGGATGTTTATAACAAATTCGCTCTGTCCATATGTTTTTCAGCTTATTTAAGGGAATGAGCCTGAGGCAGACCCTAAGCTCAAGTGGGGCCATATGACAGGAAACAGTGAGACCGAACACCCACCGTTGAAACAACTAGGGCCATCTTGGGGCCCATTTTGAGCTTCCGATCTGTCTCATTTTTTTACCCATGTAATAGAATGAGCTGGGAAAAATAGATCAACTGGGTGGATTTCTCATGGACATCTAGGTGGGCCTAGGTACCATAAGAGTTAGGTTGGCACGAAAATCAGTCAATCAATGTGCATCCGAAAGTCCGGTGGACATTTAAGTTTAGAAAGTGACCGTTGCTTAACCATAAGTAGGGGCCACCATCATATGTTGGTAACAAATTCACCTTGTCCACCTATTTTACCAACTCGTTTTAGGGCTGGCACAAAAATGAGGCAGACATAAAGGTCAAATGGGCCAAACAAATATGAAACACACCTGCCATAGAAACATTTATGGAGTCCCATGATTTTTTTACAAATCCACCCTGTCTATTTAATTTTCCAATTCATTTTATGTCATGGGCCAAAAAAATGAGATGGACACCAAGCTTCAATAGGCCAGACGACAAGAAACAATGGAATGTAATGCTCTCCATTAAAACATCTTAGGGCCATCCTATGTCCACAGTCTCACGAACGATTGTATTCCCATTATAAGTTCCAGGATGATTACGGTGTGATTACAAGTTGTGAGAGAGATTACGATCTAATTAGAGGTCCTACGAATGATTACGATCTGATAACAAGTCCTAAGAATGATAACGGTGAGGCTATTGGTTCCAGAATAATTATAGTGAGATTGTAAGTCCTAGAAATTATTACAATCCAATTATAAGTCTTAAGTGATCTGCTTCATTTTTAGGCCCAAGCCTTAAAATGAGCTGAAAAATAAATGATGAGGGATTTCTCACAAATATCAAAGTGGGCCCCACATAGGTCAAAGTTAGGTTATCAAGGTCAATAAATGTAAGAGCTAGAGGTTTGGTGGACATGTAAGTCCAGAGGACGAGAGTTTTTCAACCATAGGTTAAGCTCACCAACATTTGTGACAAATCCACTCCATCTATCTATTTTTCCACTTCATTTTAGGGCATGAGACTAAAATATGAGGCTGGTCCAAAGCTCCAATGGGCCAAGTAAACATGAAACAATAGGAGTTAAGCGCCCATCATTGAAACATTCATGGGGCCACATGATGTTTGTGACAAATCCACTCCATCCGTCTATTTTTCCAACTCATTTTATGACATGGCCCCAAAAATGAGGCCAATACCAAGCTCCAGTGGGTCAAACAACAAGAGAGACAGAGGGGAATGAACACCCACCATTGAAAATCTTAGGGCCATCGTAACACTTTAAGCTTTGGATTTGCCTCAGTTTTTGGGACCTACCATAAAATGAGCTGGTAAAACAGGTGAACAAGATGGATTTCTCACAAAGGTTAGGGTAGCACACGCCTATGAATTGGTGGGAGATTGTTAAGTGTAATAAAATAAGGGTAGTTTTGTCGATACCAAAATAAAAAAACTCCATTTGTATATGTAACCAACGACAAGTGGGTAATTGTCCAATAGTGAAAGCCCTGGGTGGTTTTGGGAAATAGTTTAAAAGCCTGACGTTCTCAGTCCATTGTAGAAAAGGTAGGGGGCCATATAGAAAAATCCCTTTTCTTTATTACTTCTTAAGGGAAAACAATATGGATGTACTTAAATAATTTCCCATCTCAAAAAGGAGTACTAAGGGATTTTGCTTCTTGAAGGTATTTTTTGGTAAATTTTGAATTTATATAAAAAAAAATCCTGTAGAAATTCCTTTTTGTATGTGAAAGTAACAGCATGTGATTGTTTCATGAGCCAAAAAAGGATGCCTCATGCAATTTTGTTTGGTAGCTATGAAAGGCTCTAAAATTAGGCTGAAGAGCTCTATGAGGGTTACACAGAGATGAAAAACATGACATTTTCAACTGTTAATGAAATTGGGGTAACTTACTTATCCTTTGGAAGGTAAGTGTTAAGAACCTAACCAATGCGACAAAAGCTTCAGGATTGATGGAATGTGTAAAGTTAGGCGCTTAATCCCTTGGGATCGTAACATTTCACAATGCTCCACAGCTGACGTCCACAGCGGCCCAATACTTTGTGGTGGCACTTAATCTGGCCTCTATTCCATATAGCCCTTTTTGGGGAATGGTGGGGCTACACTCTAATTATCTAGATAGCCCTTTCCACTTGGTGGTTATACTCAGGTTGCTCATGTAACCATTTCCACACCATGGTGGCTTTCACTTTGGTCCAAGTTACCCTTTTCACAAGTGACCCCTTCTGCTACGAACACGAGATGTGGTGTTGACTCTAATACTAATTGTTAAGAGTTTAACCAATGCGCTGCCTTTGGATTGATGGAACATGTAAAGTTAGGTCCTTAAACCCCTGGGTAAGGCTCATAGGACCCACACGGTTATTCATTTCAGCTTATTGATGTCATCCTCTATTGACTGCAAACGTTGAGGAGACCATATTTTCCCGTGTGGTACACTCAACACACATAGTATACAATATCTCCAGTTAAATAGAATAAATTGTAGAACCCACCGTCACCAAGTCATAGTTATAAAATGAGTGGTTGAGATACTTGTCCATATCCTCTAATTTTTAGATACTTGTACAATAGTGTCCTCGGATTTTATTTGATTTTTTTTCATTTTATCTATCTTATAAATGTCCATCATTATATTAGTTAGATTATTGAATAAGCATAAATTTCGTTACATGGTATAATTTGGACAATTTAATTTAAAAAGAATATTGTAATTCGTTACATGGTATAATTTTGACAATTTAATTTAAAAAGAATATTGTAATTTCTAAATACCTTGTGTATCATTGATCACACTCTACCAGAGTATTAATGTTTTTTCTCTAACTTTATAAGTAGGGGCAAAGTTGTCCTGGAATGTGCACTTTTGACTCTACCTAATATTTCTTTCCTTGAAAAAAATAATCCAATTGGACACATCATTATCATATCAGTCTGGCGTCATCTTGATCCATCTAGGTTGTCAACTTGGTGAGCCCCACCATGGGCCAAAAATTAATGTGATTGGACCATCATCATTGAAAGGGACTCGGATTTGGTGAGGCAGGTGTAACAGCTAGCCTAGCGGACGAGGCCCTTCGTATAGGGCTGTGCAGCTTTACCAAAAGGTTGGATGGCAAATAAACATTACAATCACTCTAAGAAGGTTTTAATGGTAGGTGTTCAAATTCTACTATTATTGTGCGGTGTGGTCCACTTGGGATTTGGATCTACTTTCTTTTATCTTTTCTTTTTTTGAGACATGCAACACACCCACCCTCTTAGATGTGCAAGGCACCCACATGATTAGTCACACGATGCACCCACCCACCAGTGGGGTTAGTGTCTCCTTAGCACTCGAACATGAGACCGGACATGGATTAGCTATTGACAGGTTGACTAGCAAACCTCGCTACTACTGAAGTGACGTCACCATGTTATGTGGGCCTTAGCATAATGTATATGTTGTAGTCATACTGTCTATTCATTTGGAGAGATCATTTTAAGGCATTGACTCAAAGAGTGAGGCAGATCGAAAGCTCTAGAGGACCCACCACATAAAACAGTGGGGGCAGTGACATCCACCGTTGAAAAATTCTTAGGGGCGACAAAAGTTTTCAATCATGCTGATATTTGTGTTTTTTCTTCCTCCATGTCTGCGTGGACTTATAAACGGGTTGGATCTCAAATAAACATGATGGTGGGCGTAGGAAGTTTTCAACAGTGGATGTCACTGTCCCCACTGTTTTCTGTGGTGGTGGTGGGTCCACTTGAGCTTTGGATCTGCCTGATTCTTTGATTCATGCCCTAAATTGGTCTCTCCAAATGATTGAACGGTATGGATACAACACATACATCATGCTAATGCCCACATGATGACGTCACTTCAACAGCCATGTTTGCTAGTCAACCTGTGAGTAGCTCATCCGCGTCCGATAAGACCTTGCTGTTGAAATGCCTAAGCGTCTTCCAGCTGGGCTAGCTGTAATTTGGATCTGGCTATTTTTTTTACATCATGCCCTAAAATGAGCTGAAAAGCGGGTAGGTTGGTGTGGATATACAACACATACATTGAGGTGGGCCCCATCGTTAGGGCAACACCCACTATGTTGTTACCTCTGCCTCACCTAATCCAAGCTCCATTGTACGACCAATGGATCTTGGCCATTGAACGAGGAGTACTACTTTTTCACTTAAATTCTGGACCATTCATCTGGAGGCTCTTGATTGAATAGTGAATATCTTTGCATGAGAGCATATTTTGGGCAGTGCGCGATCCAAGGTGGAGCACTGCAAATAAGGCAGAATCCCACAACGGTCAAGATGGGCCCACCTGTCAGATAATGGTGGACCTCAGAATGACATGACAGGCGTAGCTGCACCATATGACTAAATAAAGCGTCCTGCTTTTTAGCAATTGTATACTTTGTGGAAAGATCTTTCTACATCCGGGCCATTGGTTTGATGATCTAAACTGATTATACGATGGACATTAATATGGATGGTGGACTCTCTAGAAATATCTCGGATTAGAAGATCACAACCCTTTAAAACCGTGACCTACAAATAAACGGTTGAGAAGAAAACACACCAACGGTCCATATTCAAAGGGTAAAAAGGCTAAACACGAATGTGTTATAATCTCCCAATCCTTGTAGGGGTCACACCAACGGTTTAGATCATCCAAAAGATAGACCCCACGTGCAGGAACTCGTCTCCAAGCAAAATTCACGTGGTGATTACCAGCACCATATATTTCTGCTAGAATCATTCACCTGCCTTGGAGTAGCTTTCCCACTTGGTTGGAGTTGGACGTACCCGTCCCGATTTCGTGGTTCACATGCTCCCACGTATGCACGCACGCACACAGATGATATCCTCGTGGAATATACTTAACTCGATCGTAGCCGTTCAAACAGTGGGCTCTGTAGTAAATCGTGGATATCCCAATGATTATATTTACTGCATGATTCTATCCATCTGATTAGTGGCCATCAATACAATGCTATGGTCGTAAGGTTCTATGCTCATCAAATGGCCCATTATAGGATCATCAGGTGGACGAGTCTATCAATATTCTATCGAAGATAGGATGCGACAGGCCATTAGTTTTGGATTAACTACGTGTTAGGAATGATTTAATATGGTCACATTTTCAATGTTTTTTTCAACTATCTACCAACAAAAGAAGACTATTAATGAATTATGACAAATGATATTGGCTAAGTACATATCAAAAGAGGAAGGCAATAAAAAAAAGTTTTAGGTCGGTTTTATAATTTAAGATGTTGGACGAAAGAGTTATCCTCAATCAAGTTCATAAGTACTTATTGGTCATCATCAAACAGATCATTATCAGTGACATCAATGCTGATAAATCTTAAGTATCTACCATTATAGCCAAACTACTACTTAAATAGAATGATACAAGAAATTTCTGAAATAAAGAAAGAAAAAAATTAAAAGATCTCCTAACGTTTCTTCAAATAAAAAAGGAATTTAGGCTCCATAACAAAAAATGAAGAATAACAGGAGAACCTGAAAAATACTAATTTAGTCGAGAATAATGTGAATCGGGAATTAAACAAACCATCTTTAAAAAAAGATCGATATCAGCTCAAACCTAATAATCAAAGGTTAAAAATAACCTTCGAAGAAAAATTTAAACCGTCAAACAGTATTACTCGAATAAAGTCAAGAATAGCTCATAGAAGTGGTCATAATATCTCTTTAAAATTAATAGAATAAAGGTTAAAAATAAGAGAAAAACATGCTTAAAAATAGGCTTAGGGCACATTACAATATTCTTATCTTTAAGGCAATATTTGCACTCTACTGGTGGTTAAACTAGTTTACAAAAGGATTGCAATAAATCCACTTCCAAGATACAATACGTGTCTCCTCTAATAAATTAAAAAAATATGGGCTTCGGCTTACAAAATTGAAAAACTGCACCCTGAATATATCTTTACAGCTACACCTCTGACTTCTTTTGCTATTTCAGTTTACCCCCTGACTTTTTTCTATTTGCAGTTTACCCTTTGAAAATCTGTAAATTCTATAACTTTTAAAAAAAAGACCTAAAATGAAAAATGGAGGAGAAGGAGGAGAAGGAGAGAAGATTGCTAGAGTTGTGAGTGAAAATTACCTAAAAATGAGTTTTTATAGAGCCATAAGTGTTTATTTGCATCCATTTTTCATGAAAAGACATCTTCTTCCATAGTTTCTTTTCATTTATGGCATTCATCTGCTATAATTTTTTAATTCAAAATCATGAAAAAGAACCACACCCATTCACTAGAGTCATTAAGATTCATCAACGACCCTTTCTTCTTCTTCTTCTACACACACACACACACCTGACATAGACACAGTACCCCACACCCACTCATGCACTGACGCGCGCTACAGTGGGATTTCTTCTTCTTCTTCTTCTTTCTGAAAAAAAAAAAACATAGCTCTTTATTTATTTATTTATTTTAAAAATCCAACACCACCTTCAGAGGGTGGCCTTGGACCACTCTTTCTTGATCAATTGTTCTACACAAGGGTGATAATGAGTTGTGCTTGGAGAGCTCATCCCAAATTTCGGCTAGGCTTGATCATGTCAATTGGGCCGTGGTGACACTCAGGCTTAGGCATGCAGTTTAGGCAAACGTATTTTTGGAAAGCAAGCAAAAAATACCTTCTTATTACTTACCGAAGGTTTAGCTAGAAAGATATAATAAAAGGAATGAACCTAAAAAAAGAAAAAGAAAAAAAAAAACTCACCCACACCTCAGCTCAAAGGAGAAGAGAGAGAAAAAAAAGAGAAAAAGAAAAATAACATGTATATGAGATTTATGTGAGGCCTTACTTCTGACCTTATGCATGTAAGCTCTCTCTCTCTCTCATATGGCATATGAGATTTTTAGTTCATTCATTTCCAAATGGGACCCATGATTTGTTGATCATGTCTTGATGCTCCTGTCCATATAAATATGTCCATCGTCTGGTGATCCGTACTTCTTACTTGATGGTGGAATCAGATTGCATGGTGTGCCACACACCACCAACCTTGGTGGTGTGTTGATGTCACCAAGTGATATGGCCCAACCATAATGTATGTGATATATCCAAATCATTCATTCATTTGGCGAGATAATTTTAGTATATGAACCCAAAAAATAAGATAGATTCCAGTCTCAAGTGAACCATACCACAAGAAGTAGTGGGGACAATGATGCCCACCTGTTGCAAACTTCTTAGGAGATACATAAGTTCTGAATCAAGCTGATTGTTATTTTTTTTATTTCTAAGTCCAAGTCTGTGTGAGCCTTATGAAGAGGTTGGATGGAAAATAAATATCATGGTGAGCCATATGAAGGTTTCAACAGTGGGAATCATTGTCCCCATTGATTTTTGTAGTGTGGACCACTTGGATCTACCTTAGTCTTGAGATCATGCCCTAAAATGATATCTCCAAATGGATGGACAGTGTGGATATAATACATACATCATGGTGGGGCCACAAAACTTGGTGACATCAATACACCACTGAGGTCATGATGGCATACCATGCAATCCGCTTCCCTTGATGGGACCCACTATGGATTAGGCCTGTCCCTGTAATTTTTAAGATTGAATATCCTACTCAAGTGTGCCCGCATGCGCCCAACCAAATTTTCTCGAGCTCAGACTTGGGTTTGTTGTGCGAGTCCATGTTAAGCTCAAGCTTGGGTGATACAGTTCAGGGTTGAGTTGGGTCTAGCCTAACCTGGTGAAAACTTAACCCAGTAACACACCTAGTTCTAGATGCGGAAAAATATATAGTAAAAGTTTCATAATTGAAGCCATGTGGATGGTCCACTCTTAGGTCTTTTAGTTATAAGCTAAGGAGTCATTTTATAACTGAGAATCTTCATATCCTCTCTTCTAACATTTTTACAGGGTCCAACCAACCATGGGAATTAAGTAATTGGCTAGTGGCGACACTACTCAAATATAACTCATCTTTCACATTTATAATGAAAATCACACCCGTGAGTGCAATTCCGCCATCCGAGATCTAACATCCATAGCCCAGCCAAATTTTCTCGAGTTTGGATTCAAGCCTGCTGTGCTAGACCATATAGATCTCAAGCTTAAGACATATAGTTTTGGCCGTGTTGAGCTAGGTATAGCTTAACCTAGCCAAAAACCAACCGATTAACACCACTAGTTCTAAACTAGGTAAAACATATAGCAAGATATTCATATTTGAGTCCCTGTGGATGGTCCACCTTGGTTCAAGTATTTTCTGACTAGGGTTTATGAAGGGGCAGAGAAAACACTTTAATCTACCCTCAACCATGTATATGATTAAAATCGATCAACCTTTGACAACCTGTAGAGTACGATCACATAAAACATGAACAATATTGTTGACGCTGAAAATCGGTCAATTGATGAGGGAGCTTGATCTCCACCATCGGTGATGATCTCCTTTAGATATGCGGGTTGGATCTGGACTGGAGGTTTCCTAGACCCTATGAAACACAACCAAAGACAAAAGAGGGGTGGCCGAGAGTCCGGCCGTTAGCCCTCCGATGCATAAGTTAGTGGGACGTAAGAGATTTGAAATAGGTTTTAGGTGGAGATGTTTTTGCCTACCTTGAATAGTAGAGGGATACCTCTCTTTATAGGATCATCGGAGAGCTGTAAGTGGATCCTAGGATCTCGTCTTGCGGGTGTGATCTCTGGATTTCTTTAGATAATCCTTATCACACCTGAATTTATCGATTGTCGGCTATTGTTCTTGTATGAAAGAGGCGGTTGTGCGAAGAATGCTCATTTTGCAAAGAATGCTCATTTTGAGGTGAACACTTGACAATGAGCACTCGGTATTGAGGTGAATGCTCGTTAAAGAGAACTCGGCACTGAGCTTTAGCATTTGCTCGGTGGAACCTACTCGGCATCTGTTCGGTGGAACCTACTTGGCATCTGATCGGTCGAACTTACACGGTATCTTGCTTGGCAGAACCTACTCGGCAAGAAGTCGGTTTGTCTTATGCGCCTTGTCCTTTAGCCGTCTTCTCACTGGTTGGTGTTTTGTGGCATCTAAGTCTTCCATCTTTGACCAATAGAGCTTATTTAGGGCTGAGGACTTCGCTTGGGTGTCATGGGCCATTGGCCTTTGTAATCAGCTATCTTAGGCTCATAGATTGGTAATTGGGCCCGTGGGCCTATGGGCTTTCTCGCACGTTTGGGGTTAGCTCGGGATTACCCATAATAGTAAGCCCTTCTGCTCTCGAAACTGATTCGTTCAGCTTAAGAGGAAGTTTTTGTTGGGAATAGGGACACCGACAACGGAAGCGGAAGCCGAACAACACCACAGCAGAATATGCGATCAAACGAGAAACACAATGCAATCACACGTCATAAGCATTCAACCACAAGAGAAAATCCAATTTTAAGTGGAAAAACCCCTCAACGGGTAAAAAACCATGGCACAAAGCGATCCACTATGATTAACAGAACATTTCAGAGATTGACAACCCACAAGCAAGGAAAACCGAGAAAACCCAAGCTCTCTCTCTCTCTCTCTCTCTCTCTCTCTCTCTCTCTCTCTCCCTCTCCCCTCTTCCTAACCCACTTAAAAAACTTTAGACACCTTAGGATTACTTCTAATCCCGGATTCATGCCATATATATAGCAAGTAACCCCGAAATATTAGAAACGTCTTACGCAAATCTGCGCAATAGCGTAAGAAATCACTTGCTGCGCAAGACACCGCGTAATTGACCAACTGGTTTTGACCGGTCGGACAGGCCCAAAAAATAGTACAGGGGAGAAAATACACTTGAAATCGCGTCTACCTCAACACTGGCCCCCAACCCATCATGACCGATCGGTGAACAGTCCAGGGACCCATTAGAAGGCTCTTCCAACAAACTCCATTGAGGCTTCAAACGTCGAATCAAATCATCCTCGCTTCGTCATCTCATTTTCATCATAGCTCCACTGCTTCTCGTGCCTCCATTAACCCTAACCTTACACTTTCACTCCCTTTTTTGCTCTTCTCATATGGCCCTTGGGCACTTGCCACAAAGGAGCAACCGTGGATCCCGCTGCCGATCCCACAGCTCCACCATGAATTGTACTCCCAATCAACTTATAAAGATGGCCACACCTTTGTGCCATCAAACACAAGAGTGCCCCCTTTATCACTCAACAACAACGATCACGGCCGACGAACACGCACCCTTTCGCCTCGAGTGCACCAAGAGAAATCACATGTATCTTCATATTGGGGAGATGCTTCACAACTTCCAGGACTCGTTCGATCCCATCGAACATCCTGATGCTCACCTTACCAATACCTATCACCTTATGAGCGTAACCATTGCCCACAAATACCAATTCACCACTATAATCCCTCTATGTCGTGAATGAACTCCGGTCTGGACAAACGTGACATGAAGCCCTTAAATCTAGGATACACTCTTTACTGCGAGATCCCTTGCCAGATACAGTCAGAACTTCACAAAGATTGCCACTGCTCTCTACGGTATTGGCTCCCTCTTTAGAAAAATTTTCATACCTCTCTTGCTTCAACTTGGGATTCTTACAATCCCCTCTCATGTGGCCTTCCTGACCACAACTCCAGCACTTCACATTAGTTTTTCCTTTACGCTTGGCCTTAGATCTCGATTTCGAATATCCCCACCATGCTCAGTATTTCTTCCCCTCATAAACAGTGCCTCTAAGGAAGAACAAGAACCCACGTCACCGCTCTTCTTTCTCATCGCCTTTGACTGGAGGGCTGAGATAACGGTCTCTACGTTGATGGTCTCTCTTCCTGCGCATACAGAGTCCCTGAATGACTCATACGAATCTAGAAGAGAATTCAGTAGGAGGCATGCTTGATTTTTATCCTTCATCAATTCAATTATCTCCACCAACTTATAAACCAGTCGATTGAACATGTTAAGTGGTCGTCCACATTCATCCCCTCCGCCATCCTCAAGGTAAACAACTGCATCAACAAATACATCCGGTTCTCTAGAGATTTCTTGGCATAAACCTTCTTTAGCTTCGTCATCATATCAGCGGTTATCTTCTCCTTCGTGACGTGATAGAAGACATCATCCGTAAGGCATAACAGGATAGAAGTTCTAGCATTCTTGTCGAGCTTTGTCCACTTATCATCTTTCATAGCATCGGGTCGCTTTCCAAGAGCTTCATTAAGCCCTTGCTGAACTAGAAGAGATTCGATCTTCACATTCCATAACTTAAAGTTATTTTTGCCAGAGAACTTCTCTACCTCGAACCTTATGCTTGATCCCATCTTCTCGTCTTAGATCTGAATTCTACTCCACCCCAACTTTAGCTCTGATACCACTTATTGGGAATAGGGACACCGGCAGCGGAAGCAGAAGCTGAACAACGCCACAGCAGAATATGTGATCAAACGAAAAACACAATGCAATCACACGTCACAAGCATTCAACCACAAGAGACAATCCGATTTTACGTGGAAAAACCCCTCAACGGGTAAAAAACCACGGCACAAAGCGATCTACTATGATTAACAGAAGATTACAGAGATTGACAGCCCACAAGCAAGGAAAACCGAGAAAGCCCAAGTTCTCTCTCTCTCTCTCTCTCTCTCTCTCTCTCTCTCTCTCTCAAAACCCTCTCCCCTCTTCCTAACCTACTTAAGAAACCTTGGACACCTTAGGATTACTTCTAATCCCGGATTCATGCCATATATATAGCAAGCAACCCCAAATTAGAAACGTAATTACGCAAATCCGTGCAATAGCGTACAGAAATCACTTGCTGTGCAAGACACCGCGTAACTGGCCGATTGGTCGGACCGGCCCAAAAAATAGTCCAGGGGAGAAAATACTACTTGAAATCGCGTCTACCTCAACATTGGCCGACTGGTCAAGACCGGTCGGGCCCCACTAGCCTGATCAGTCATGACCGGTCGGTGAATAGTCCAGGGACCCATTTGAAGCTCTTCCAATAGTTTTGAGGGTATGAGCTGACCCTTATAATCTTGAAATTTCTGTAGTTACCATTGGAATCCTCCAAATTGAGGGCTCATGTAATGCAATTCGTTGTTTCTGAACTAGGTAAAACATATAGCAAGATATTCATATTTGACTCCTTGTGGATGGTCCACCTTGGTTCGAGTATTTTTTTACTAGGGTTTATGAAGGGGCAGAAAAAACACTCTAATCTACCCTCAACCATGTCTCTGATTAAAATCGATCAACCTTTGACAACCCGTAGAGTAGGATCAGGTAAATTAAACATCAACAATATCTAAAGCAAAATTAGTACATTACCTACTAACAACAGCCTTAGGGAGGAAGAAATAACTATCTAATGAATTTCCTTATTACTCAGATATTACTCTGAGAGCTTGAGAATCACTTCGCTTAAAAGAACCTCGAATTAGATTATTTTTGCTTGTACTGTCTCCTTGAAAAAAAGCTTATGATATGCTTTCCGGGCCCATCCAACTATCGGGAGATTTTCAGGGTCCAAAGGACTTAAAATAGAGTTAAGAAGTTGCTACTGAGGAGTTGTCTTGATTTGGTAAGGTTTTATATGACTCTAAGCATATGATTTTTTTTAATTAATTCCTTGATTCAGTCGATGACTGTCATTTTCCTCATCCAATATATTATATTTATGTTTTCAGCGACTTGGGAGGTCGTATGATTTGGATTTTTCTGGAAGGCCACAAGGTGGGCGTACAAGTTAAAGCAATGTATTAATGATGTTTGGAAGAGTAGTAGGTTTAGTCGCTTTTGAGGATCTTTTCTAAATTTTCAAAAAGAGTAGCCGGCGGCTTCTACAAATTATAGTGAGTCAATGACATGTCATAGATATTGTCGTAGGGTAAATGATGTGACACCACTTATAAGATTTTGTTTTCTTCATGGGATTTTTATGGCACCATTACAACATACCATTTTACCAAATAATGCCGCCACAAACCGAAATATCAGGGAAATGGTTTTTGAGCAGTGAAATTACCTGGCAAAACTCTGCAAACCTATAACCAATGATGTGGGTGCTACCCTAACCGTGGGGCCCACCTCGATCTATTCATTGTATGTCTATATCGTCCATCCATTTTGCCAACTGATGATTCTATGTTATAAACACTCTAATCTACTCTCAACCATGTCTCTGATTAGTTATCGGAATTGAATCAATCAACATTTGGCAACATGTAGAGTAGCATCAGAAGGTTCACATAAAACAATTAGTACATAAGGGTGTGTTTGGATGGCCAGCTTCCACCATTATGTGGTGTAATGTTATGTAAATGAGTAATGATTATCACTATCATAGTAGTCCAAAGTAAGCCGTATGTAATGTAATGCTACTCTTGTAGTTTCAATTTTTTAATATGTATGTAATGTACTCACGTGATTTTATACATGTAAATATAACACCAATCTCAACTACTTTATGTGGTGTGTTCAATTTTTGTTTGGGATGTACCTCATTTTTTGTCTCTTTCCATAAAATGATCTCACAAGATAAATGGACGGTGCGGACATAATACATGCACCATGATAGGGCCTATGAAACTATGCCACCTTAATGCACCTTTGCCCATCTAAGTTAGTAGTAATTATGACAGATTACTATGATTTGACAGCTTAGTTTATCCAATCGGCTACAATAAATAATGACATGAGTTTTACACCACATTACGGTAGAATTTGGTCATCCAAACACTTCCTAGCCTACTAACAACAACTTTAGGAAGGAAGAGAAAATATCTAATGAAATTCCTAATTACTCTGAGAGCTGGAGATTCGCTTTGCTTAAATGACCATCAAATTAAATTATTTTTGCTTAAATGTTCATCTTGAAAAAAAAAATGAAGCTTACGATTATTGAAATGGGATTTCCTTGGGGACCATCCAACCATATAGAGATTTTCAGGGTCCAAAGGACTCCAAATAGAGTTAAGAAGTTGTTATAGAGTTGTTTGTTGATTTGACTAAGGCTCTATGCGATTCAATGCGCGCAGATGACATTTGTTTCAGTTAATTCCTCGGTTCAGTCATTGACTGCCATTTTGCACATGCAATGTATTATATTTATGCTTTCAGAAATATGGGAACTCGCATGATTTGGATTTTTCTTCAAGGCACTGAGAAGGTAGGTGTACAAGATAAATCAATATGCTAATGATGTTTGGAAGAGTGATCTGTTTAGTCGTTGTCGAGGGATTTTATGAATTTTCAAAAGTAGTTGTGGCTTCTGTAATGGCATGTCATATGCTGTCCTAGGGTGGTTTCAATTATTTTAGAAAATGTGGTATGGTAGGAAGTGGATTGGGTGGTGTGCCACACACCACCGACCTCAGTGGTGTGTTGAGTATGTGTTATATCCACGCCATCCATTCATTTGGCGAGATCATTTTAGGTCATTAGCCCAAAAATGAGACAAATCAAAAGCTCAAGTGGGCCACACTATAGAAACCAGTGGGGACAATAATTCCCACTGTTGAATTCTTCTTAGGGCCCACCATGATTTTTATTTGTCATCCAACATGTTCATGAGGCCAGACAAACTTGGATAGAGTAAAAAAACAAATATTGATGGATTCAAATATTATATCCACTGCTTTCTGTAGTGTGGTCCATTTGAGCTTTGAACCTGCCTCATTTTTTAGCTCATTCCCTAAAATGACCTCATAAAATGGATGGCAATGTGGATATAACACATACATCATGGCGCGGCCCACATAACTTGGTGATGTCAACACACCATCAGCACACCTCCCAATCAGTTTCCTATTGTATGATGGGACACTACCTATAAACCTCTTGTTTTTTTTTCTTTTTTCTTTTTTTCTTTGGGAATTTTACAGCAAATTAACTCAAAAACTTAAGATGTTACAACATAAAGCTGGACAAAAATTCCGAGGAAAAAAAATTTTAGAGGTGAAATTTTCATTAGACATGCTTTGCATATTTTTATTTAGAAAGTAGTAAAGTATAAATTGTGGGGGCTTACGTACTATTTTTATGATATCTAACACGTGTGGTGGATGTAATCCACCATGATGCTTAAAAGAACAAAAAAATTTGGTTAATCTAAACATAAGGTAAGCCGCAGCTTAAAAAAAGTATTGTACACCACGTAAAAACATAAAAATGCACATACTACCAATGCATCTAGTGATTCAATCATAAGGAATTTGGCCCTATGATCATTATGGTTAGGTGCATATGTTTAACAGGCTAAATGTCACACACATATCATATGAGTTCCAATACTTTTTATATCACTTTTAATGGAAAAAATATAGACATACTTCAATAATTTCCCCTCTAAAAAAGCAGCACTTGGCAATTTTGATTTGTGAAGTAATCCTTGAGTAAAATTTGAAGTTAGAAGATTTTTTTTGTAAAAGTTTCTTTTCTTTTTTTTTAACTTTTTCATCTCTCGTGTGAAAGCAGCAGAGCCAATAGAGGTTGAGTTGTGCAATTTAAGGTGTGAAATTTTTTTTTGTGAAAGTTATTTTTTTTTTTTAAATGATGACAAGGCGTCCCTTCCCACTTGAAGGTGTGACTAATATTGCAGGATGAGGGTATATTGTGGGAAGGTGCGCAATCCAAGGTGGAGCACTGCAAATAAGGGATCACAAATGTCAAGATGGGCCCACCTGTCAGATAATGGTGCACCTCATAATGACATGATGAGGGCAGTTGAACAATGACAAAGCAAACGTATACTTCCTGTAAAGATCTTTCTGCATGGGGGGACCATGGTTTGATGATCCAAACTGATTAAACGATGGATTTTACCATGGATGATGGATTCACTGTAAATATCTCAGATTAGAATATCACAGCCCTTTAATATCGTGACCTACAAATACATGGTTGAGTGGAAAACACACCAACAGTCCATATCCAAATGGAAAAAAATCGCTAAGCATGAATGTTCAATCCTTGAGGGGTCATTTCTATCCCACCAACGGTTTGGATCATAAAAAAATGGACCCCACATGCAAGAATTCATCACCAAGAAAATTTCACACGGTGATTACCAGCACCGTATATTTCTCCCAGAATCATTCGCCTCTCTCAGAGTCGCTTTCCCACTTGGTTGGAAATTGGACGGATCCGGCCGGAATATCTAGTTCACATGCTTCCACGTATGCACGCATGCACATGGATGGTGTATGTGTTGACGCCACCAAGTTCTATGAGGCCCATCATGACGTATGTGTTATATCCAAACCGTCCGTCCATTTGATGAGGATAGCGAATTAGGTGTTACCAGGGGAACAGCTTAGTGGATGATATTCTGTATATCCACTCCGTCCATCCGTTTCTACATACCATTTGAGAATAAGGTTATAAAAATTATGCATATCCAAGACTCAGGTAGACTATACTATTGTAAACATTTTGACTGAGCGTCCCACGATTAAAAACTCCAAAGAGCTCAATGTATGGTTTTATTAATTTTTATTTTCAATCCAACTTGTTGATAATGTCAATAAGATCGGATAAATGGAAAATATAAATATCATCTTGATAAATAAATAAAAAAAACTTTTATAGCCCACAAAAGGTTTATAATCGTCATTCATCACCGTTTCTATGGTTATGGTACACCTGATCAAGCCTTGAAATGAGATGGAAAGGATATATAAAAAATATATCAAGAGGGCCCCACACGGTTAGGGTAACACCCACTAGGCTGTTCCCTGGTAACAGCTAATCCACTCGCTTCCAGCTTTTTTTTTTTTTTTTTGGTCAGTCATGGAGCCAACCCACCCATTCAATTGCGCAGCACACCCACCCAATCGTTTTCAGCTTAAACCCCAAAAATGAGCAAGATCTAAAGAGTGATCAACCATACCACACAACTGAACGAAGGGGGTGTTGAGCGTCAACCATTGATATCTTCTTGATGGTTACAGAAGATTTCAATCAAATTTAATTTTTATTCACTTTAATTTTTCTTTCGTCCCCTTCATACGTCCAGGTAAGTGTGATTTTATCAGTTTGGATGGCTAATAAACATCATAGTAGGCCTTAGGAAGGTTTCAACATGAGAATCATTGCCACACTACTTTTCTTGGAGTTGTTCACTTGAAGTCTGGATCCTTTGCTTGAACTTGAGTAGAGAACTCAGCCGGCTACCTCTCTGATTGGTCTAGCTCAGCGTAATGAGCTCTAATATAGTTAGGCTGAGCTCGACCAATCAAAGAGGCAAAAAGAGGATTTCCCTGCTTAGTTCCAACAGAGGATCTGGATTGATCCACTTGAGTTTGGATCTACCTCGTTTTGAACTCATGCCCTAAAATGGCCTTGCAAAAATAGACAGATAATGGGGATACCATGGGTTACCTGTGGGGCCCACCATAATGTATGTATTATGTATCTACGCTGTCCATCCATTTTTAGAGATCCTTTTAAGGGATTATACCAAAAAGTAAAAGGAAGCAGATCCAATCATCAGGTGGACCATAACATAGGAAGCAGTGGTGATTGACCATTAATGGGCCACATAAGTTTTTGATGAAGCTAACATTTGTTTTTTCCCTTCATCTAGGCTCGTGTGACCTTATCAACAGATTGGATGGTAAATAAACACTATGGAAATATGAAGTGAGTCCTAAGAAGTTTTTAATGGTAGGATGGTCAATCACCACGGTTTCTCATGGTATGTTCCACTTGATAAATTTTTCTACTTCATTTTTGGGATAATGCCCTAAGAAAATCTGAAAAAACGGATGGACAGAGTGGATGCATAATACATACATCACCGGTAAGGCCACGGTAAGGGCCGCATCCTCTAATGTGAGCCCGGGTTCTCATCTGATCCGCTCTCACCAAGGGGCGCGGATCAGCTATTCCCATGGGTTTCAAATCTCCGTGGACCCCACCATGATGTATGTGTTTTATCCACGCTGTCCATCCATTTTTCCATCTTATTATAAGGCACAAGTCCAAAAATGAGACAGATCCAAATCTCAGGTGGACCACACCACAGGAAAACAGTGGGGATTGACGCTTAACGTTGAAAACTTTTTGGGGGCCACAGAAGTTTGGTATCAAGGTGGTATTTATTTTCCCCTTCATCTAGATCTATGTGGCCTTATCAAGAGGTTGGATGTGAAATAAACATTACAGTGGGCCCTAGGAAGATTTTAATGGTGGAAGTTCAATCTCCTACTGTTTTCCTGTGGTGTGCTCCACCTGAGATTTGGATCTGTCTCATTTTTGGGCTTGTTTTAATAAGATGGAAAAATGGATGGACAGCATGGATAAAACACATACATCATGGTGGGGCCCACAGAGATTTGAAACCACCCCTTATGCTAGTCCCCCGTCACCCAGGCCAGTGGTGTGTGTCACATCAAGCAATCCGCTTCCGTCCGCGTGGAATATACGTAACTCGATTGTAGCCGTTCAAATAGTGGGCTCCATAGTAAACCGTGGATATCCCATCAATATATACTTACTGCAGGATTCTATCCATCCGATTAGTGGCTGTGAATATAATGATCTGGTCGTAGGGTTTTATTCTCATCACGGGGCCCATTACAGGATCATCAGGTGGACAAGTCTATCAATATCCTATCAGAGGTAGGATGCAACAAACCAATGGTTGAGATTAATTAACTGTGGGTCCCACTTGTTAGAACTGAGGACGAGTCTTTCGTTCCTAGGGTGAATAATGGATCCTGGTCCCACTCATGACTACACTCGAGAGTACACTCGCTTCATACGTGGAAATGAGTCGCATATGTGTAAGATTAGAATAGTGGGTCCCCGGTCCCGTGATATTCGTTTAGCTGGTTTACGTGCATCGAAAACCACAAAAATATAACTATTAGGTCGCCCAACAAGCAGACATGAAGCATTTATGCATTTCTTTTCTTTTTTTCTTTTTTTTTTTAAGGGGGAGTAATAGTACGGAGTCGGATTGCGTCCTTCCTCAATAGCGTCCATACCTAGATGTGGAGGGGTCCACCGTGATGTATCTGTTTATCCACTCCGTCCATTCCGGTTCTAAGATCAAGACTACACATGAGACTAAGAATGAGGCATGTCCAACGGTCAGATCCACCACACCAGAAATTACTTTTGCATTTAATGGTTGGTCATTTAATGCAACCCGAGCTCAGTATTTGTTGCAGTCGATCTGACTGTTGGACCTGGCTTATTCTTGGTCTCATGTGGTCGTCGTAATCTTAGAAACGGAATTGACGGAATGGATAAACAGATATATCACGGTGGCCCCCTCCATAGCTTGCTATGGACGCTGAGGAAGGGCTCAATCCGACTCAGGGTAAAACTAGTTTGTTTTCATCTGCTTGTGCGGACATAGAGCAGATTGCGTGTGGCTAGGGCTGTACATTGAGCCGAGTCAAGTCGAGGTGGGCCAAACTTGGCTTGACTCGTTTGTGCTCTCCTCAAGTTCGAGCTCAAGCTCGTGCTCACCCTGGAGCTTACCATTTGAGCGTGCCTTGTTTGCTAAAACTTTCAAGGCAAGCTAGTATATCGAGTCGAGGCAAGCTTACCTCGAGTCTAGTCGAGCTTGCTCCCACTTCAATTTATTATATTTTTTACTACAAAATACAAATTAAAAGCCAACAAAATTACGTTCAAGAAGTCACACATATATTAGGGGAGAATAGTATTTCTACAAGTGGGACCCCACCATTAAAATGACCTAGCTCTGATCGGTTTTTTCTTTGGCCAGGTCAAACATACATTGAATGCAGACCACTAGTAATATTTTCTGAACCATAATTAACATAGTACATGCATAGCTCACCACATGAATGGATTGTCCTGATTATTGTGTGGACCATCTTCATTATGAGGCTCAGCTGATTCATGGATGAGATGCACCACCTCTCTCGTAAAATTGCAATCAATAGTTGCATCTGGTGTTTAGTCTTACCATAGCCCATGTTTTATAGATACGTATGGTGTGTGGTCTCACCGTAGCACCTGTGTTTGTGTAGTGTGTAAAACACACAACCACTGTGTGCTCACCATGTTTTGTACTTGAAATTACTCAATCCATCAAATATGCTCAACAAGGAATGTTCTTACCTGAACAAAATAGTAGGATTAAGAAACCCCCCCAACATGTGAGGGTTTTATATGTCCTAAGCTTGGACCCCAATGTGTGTGGGGGGGAGGGGAGAGAGAACCAAGAAATAAGAAGATTAGTTTTTTTTTTTTTTTTTAACAAATATCTATGCAAAACGAGTCGAGTCAAGCTCGAATCGAGTCGAGCTTGAATCGAGTCGAGTGACTCAATGGTCGAACTTGACTCGATTTCTGACTCGAGCTCCTAAATTAAGCTTGGCTTGACTTGTTCTAATGAGTCGAGTCGAGCCGAGGCAAGCTTTTTCGAGTCGAGTCGATCGAGTTTCTCGAGCTGACTCGGCTCATGACCAGCCCTACGTGTGGCCCTGCGCATATATCTGTGCCAAGCTATGTGGGGTCCATGGAGACGTCTGTGACAAATTCACTCAGTCCATCTGTCTTTAAAGGCCACAATAGGATAGGACTCTAAAAATCAGGCATATCCAAAACTCAAGTGGGCCACAGTGGAGATTGAACACCTAAGGGTAATAGAAGTTCCAAGTCAGGATGATATTTGTTCCTACGGTTTATTTGAACGATAATAACCATATGAATGGTTTCGATGGCATTAAATATCATGGTCAGCTCCATGAAGGTTTTAATTGTGGATGTTTTATTCCCACTATTTCATTTGTTGTGGCTCACCTGAGTTTTGGATCAGTGTGAATTTTAGAATCCTATACTGTTGTGGTCCTTAAAAACAGATGGATGGAGTGGATTTTTCACAAACATCTCTGTGGGCCCCACACAACCCTGGCACATGTATATCTCTGTGCCTTGGGGCACATGCAATCCGCTCTCATGTAGACACCACACCCAAACAATCCAAATAGGATGAACGATGCACAAGATTTGGACCACAACCTAGAACTAAAAGACTAATTTTAGAATCTTTAGAAATATGAAAGCCCTGGACCAAAAACCTTGGAAATCCACCTGAAAATCTGAAACCAGAAACCCAAACCCCTAAAAAGCTAACCCAAGGTCCCTTAATTCCAAACCAAACCAACTTAGAAGTCCTCCCCCAAAACCCACGGCAAGGACAAAATGGAAAGGGACAAAATTCAAGTCAAACAAGGTGGCCCGATTAACCATAGGACATCAACTAGAGGTTATTCACAAAACCTAAGGTTGAAACCTCAGGTTTGAAGCTAATAAAGCTGCCAGTGGTTAAATTCCCACTAGCAAACTATCCCTAATTTTACATTAAATCATAAGATTTACCATCCTGGCAGCGAATGAGAAGATGTCACTAGAACTGGACACAAACCAAGCCAGCTCGAAAGCTCGGTTTAGATTGGTTCGAATAGAAGTTCAAACCAAACCAAGCCGTAGAGTCATGTTCAGTAAAAAAATAATAATAAAAAAAATAAAATAAAAAAAGATCAAGCTCAAATTAGGGAAGTACTAGCTCGGCTCAGCTTGATTCAACTCAGTTTGATTCAGGCTTAATTTGGCTCGTAGAATGTATGCACATTGTTTCCTGTGGTGTGATCCACTTGAGCTTTGGATATGATTCAATTCTGGGATCATCTCCCATAATGATATGTAAAAACGGATGGACGAGCATGGATAATACATATACATGAAAGCACACTATTTCTTATGGCTTGGTGCACTTGAAATTTGGAAATGATTTAATTTTTTTATCATGTCCTAAAATGATAAGTACAAATGGATGGACGGCATGGATAATAAATATAAAACTTTGTGTTATTTTTTAGTGTTGTTACTTTTGTTCATTGTTATTGTCGTATAGAGGATGCTAAACTTTATGTTATTTTTTAGTGTTGTTATTTTTGTATTAGTCTTTTTTAATGTTATTTTGTAATGTTATATTTGTATAAAAAAAAATTCATATTATACATATTGTTTATTTAACAAAAAACTGAGCTAATCCCTGATCAAACTTGGCTCAGTTTAGCTTGGCTCAATTATTTTGATCAAACCAAACCAAGTTCAAGCTCCTATAATTTGGACCAAACCAAGCCGGACAGTAGGGATAAGCTCGAAGCTTGGCTCGTGTAAAGCTCGAACAGGGGGCGTCACATAAATAAGCCAAACAAAACTTGGGTCAAATTAACTCAATTTGACTAGGCTCGTGTACAGCTCTAGATGTCGGCCTCTAATAGTCAATTAAATCATGCCACGTGGTGTTTTTATCCTCCAACTTCTCACTTATTTCTAAATTGTTATTAGCCTCATTTATAAATACTACATCCTCTCTCATTTCTCAACACAACATCTATTTTTTACATACCCATTCTCTACAAGAACCCCCTCTCCCTTAGCCACCTTGACCCAAGCCTTAGGTGCTTTGTAATGTTCTGAATTTTAAGGGTCAAGTACAACCTCAGTTCCTGAGATTTCGAGGTGTCATTTATGCTTTGCGGAACCGTGATTAGTTGATCTACATTCATAAGGCATCAAGGCACAAGTTTAAAGTCAATGTAAGAAGTAAAATAAAGAAAGAATTTAAATTAAACTTAACCCATATTCAAAGTCATACATCTAACTATCAATAATACAGGGCTCACACATCAGGTGGCCCCAGATATACATATCCAACAAATATTAACAAGATGTCATCCAAGGTCGAGCCCACAGCTCCAAAATACATAAAAAGAAATCGGCAAGGTGCTTCAATTATGCCTGGCCGTCCAAGTACTGAAAATAGTAGATGCCCTCATAGTACTCCTCATTCTCACCCGCGATCACATCAGCCTCGAGCGCACTTATGTTAATGGGAGAGTTTGGTTGGTGTTTTAAAACACCATACCAGGTGGAAGTAAGTGATCAACTCAATGGTACTACAATTATAAGTTAAGCATATTATCAAATTAATCAGGCTTAGGTAATGATTGCACTCAAAACAAATAGTTATCTGGGATAGTTACTTAAATGCATGGATGTCATGCTCACATTATAATGTATGTCCCGAGCAAATAACAACATAAAGTAAATGATGCGTTGGTCTTTCATAGTTGACTAGCCACCCCCACAATGCAAGTGTGAGGGTCGTTCTTCAATAAACTAGCATTTCTAATAGTCGAACGGTTACTTAGAACACCCATGACATGTATACATGGTTAGTTCAGCCTTTATTGATCGTTTTCTCATACAACAGTATTAGTGAAGCTGTGATATTATCATTATATCACAAGTAGTAAACCGAACCATCTGGCTCCTTGCAGTGCGTCGACGTCACCAATCATCACCAGTAACCTACAAATTCCTATCTCGACTTTCACAATTGTACAATTCATTCAGTTGTCAATTTATAAACAAGGGCTTGTCAGCCAATTCAATTTAGCACCAATAGGGCTTGTCACCATTACGGTTGCTCAACGGACACTACGGGGAAGCTCGTCACCCCATCATAGGCCAATAGCTCGAACACGGTGTCCCATACCACCACGCCCGGCCCATAAGACTTCGGCGAGATTGTATCGCACTAGCAATTTTAAGTGGACTTATCTCCACTAGCAACGCTGGTATTTCAGATTCTGTAGAATGTGATTCAATAACGATTATCAACCAACTAAGCCAAGCATTAGATTGATCTGATTGACATGGGGGGACGTCGACCGGACTGGCATTGGTTGCAAAGCAACCTGTGTAGTCCGACTACTGTCGGTCGTCCGTGTTCACCCCCAGGTCAATTAAACTAACCTAGAGTAGTTAACCCAATCGGGCTATTCAAATACTTGTTTGGTTAGCCATCCTTATTCCACAAACATCCTAACTCATCCTAAGCAAGTGAGTCATATTTATGAACTACTGAACTACACATCAAGGCATGTTCATTCAAGTATAATTGTCATCCATTACCAAACTACTAAACCAAGCAAGATTCAAGTAACAATAGAATGCTAACATGTAGGAGTTAAGTCATTCAGGCATTTCATCAAACACTTATACTACCCAGCGAAGCATAAATTAATAATTACAAAAAATGAAGTAATACAAGCATTTAAAATACATGAATCCTATTTACATCGAGAAGTCAATCTCTATCACCTTCTAGGGTTGATAAATGGAAACCTATAAATATAGTATGCACCTTAGGTTTAGGGTTTCTTGGTTGTCCAAATGCCTAGGGTTAAGGTTGGTCGGAAAATCGACAATACATATTCACAAACCAAGATTAAGGTGAGATTTCATGTAATTAAACCTAGAACAAACTTGCATGAGAGGTATGATTCATACCTTACCTCCAATCACAAATGACGTCGATCTAGACAAGGAATCGATGGCTAGGGCGATGAACTTACACCCGGAAGACGGCTATCTATAGCACAAACACCCTCCTCACTCAAATCTCAACTCTTCCCTTCTCCCTCTTTCTATCACTCTTCACTTCTCTCCAAATCCATAGAATTTCGGATTTGGGGAGAAATGCCTAAATAAGAGTTATTTATAGCTATAGGAATTGTGCAAATGGCCCTACAAAGTTAGTTATTGAAATTTTAACCCTATGGGAGTCTAATTCCATCATTTGGGGCCCATTAGAGTCCACGCCTAGACCATGAGATAGTTGCCACTAGCGAAGATACATCTAAGGCTATGATCATCCGCATTTCGGATGCGACGATCAACAGATATGATATAATGTTTGTTCAATGGTCGCCCATTATCGATCAGGGTTGTGGCTTTAGGAGTATATGTGGGGATTTATTCGAAACTGGTGTCCTAGGTTATGTCGCGATCTAATGGTTCAAACGTCACAACTTAGGAAAGTTCAAAAGGACATAAATCAATTAAGTTTTGATTTTTTTTAGTAGGCTGATAAATTACATGTGCCACCTTATTGGCTCCAAGTTGATCATTTCAATGCATAGTCTTGGCTCAACATCTTGTGAGGGTCGTTAAGCCCGCTAAGACAGACGTATTTCCTTAGTTTCAAGTTTAACAATATCTGAACGAACGACCTAAGGATGGTTCAGATAATTAGGGCATTTCTAGGGATGTTTGAGCATCGGGGCTTTTGTGTACGGTAATTAGAGTTTATGCTTGCTAAATTCATCATCTGGCATCTGTGCGATTAGCGGAAATACCAATTTGGTCTTAGCTGTACTAATTTAAGGATTCCTATGTTAAGGGTAGATTTAATGGAATTGTAAGGCTTTTCTAACAATATAGCCTGCGTACGTACTTGATTGTTGTATGAAAATTTATGGGATGTTACATGCTTAGCTCTAGCAAAGACCCTAACCCCATCTAAGCCACCTATCAACCATCCAAGCCTCCAAACACTTCTAAGCCATCCTACACATTCAAGTTATTCACCGAAGTCATCCAAGCACTACATCCAAATAATCCAAGCCATTCTAACCCAACATCAAACTAATTCGAGTCTTCTTATCGATCTAGATAATATTGTGATTAATATAAATTATATAGAATGTGTGGTTAGATAAATAACTATAATTGATATATCTCCTCATCATGTATTGCATTCATATCATGTACATTATTATCTTTGTGGAAAGCACAGGTGCTCAACCTTGGTTTCCCTAAAAGTGTATTTACAAGTGCTCTACCTTGAATGATCCTAAAAGTATATGGCCGGGTGCTCTGCCCTGGTATATCCCTAAAAGCAATAAAGACATGACATATCATCTATTCAAGTTATTGTGCATTGATAGCATGATATGAACACCATCCCTCATGTTATAAAATTGTGTTTATACTTTAAATTAACTTAAGCTATTAATCTCATATTTTATATTCAGACTATTTCAAAACTTGGTTAGATATGATCTCATTGGGCTGTTATGCTCACCCTATTCTAACAATTCCACAGGTATAGAACTGTAATACTATAAGCAGGCAGGCCTTCACTACTAATTTTCCTTTTCATTAGTAGGATTAGTTTGAATTCAAAATCAAATTTGTTCTTTAAGCTTAGTTTAAATTTTTAAGATTTGATGTAGTAAGAAAGTATTGAAAGAGTTGAATTTTGAATTTATGATCATTACATTAATGAGAATTACTACAGTAAAATTTTTCTTTTAGATGGCTCTGAATGTCTATTAAATTTGATGGAATTATGTAGATTTCAACGTATATCAATTTATCAAACTTACGGGTTTCAAGTCCTGAATAATCCTATTTGAATATCTAAATGTTAGTGCGTGATAGCAAGTCAGGCTGAGTTTTTAACTGTCCACCTAATAGAAAATTACCCATCTAATGGAGAGTGGATTTCACAAATATAATACAGTGGCGCCCTTAAAAATCAACGGTTGGTTACCATCTCCCAACTGATCCCAAATTTACGTTGATATATTACACCCACCTATGAATTTTTATAGGCCCACCTTGATGTGTATGTGAGATACACTCCAAACATTAGACGTGCAATCCCAAGTTAAGCCCGAGGACAAAAAAATAGGTCGACAATTCAAGTTGGCCACACCAAAAGAAATAATTAAGAAAAACATGTCCATCTTTGAATTTTACAAGGTCCACCATAATGATTATATGAAATTCACTCCAATCATTAGATTATAAACCAAAATTTAGATATAGGGCCCAAATATCAGAACTATTTGTGATTTAATTGGGCTATACCAAAGAAAATAGTGTAGAGGGTGACAGTTGCCCTCTACACCGTTTCTAATAGCACAGTCACCTAAATCATAAGTGGGACTAATTTTTTGGCCCTGGGCTAACTTGGGGTGACACATCTGGTGGAGCCCATCTGATCAGCCACCCTTTGCTAGCGCCTAGATGTGAGTAACAATCCGGGCCGGGCCAAGTTAATCCTAGTTTGGTTTGGCTTGTTTTTTTGTCACCCTAGTTTGTGGATCGGCCCGATTTGGGTTTCAAGCTGACCTATGTGGTCCAAGTTTGGTTTGCTCTAGAAAAATTTAGTTTAGGCTGGGATCGATCGATTTGGTCAAAAATTTCTAACTGAGTCGGGCCAAGTTCAAATAGGTGGCAACTCTTTTTTTTTTTTTTTTTAATAAAAAAGGTAATAACAAAAAAATATCTTACTACATGATGTTTAACATTCTCCAAAGGGGGGTGCAACTTCAAAATAGACATGTAAGAACTTTTTCCAAACAAAAGCACACAAGCATAAGCTTGTTTGACACCATTGATTTGAGAGGAAGTGATGAGAAATAGATTCCATGATATGAATTCTCATCAATTCCAATTCCTATCAATTCTAGATTTTCTGTTTGGTAGCCTAGAATTTAGAAAGAAATCAAACATGAGAAAATGGACGGTGTGGATTTTAATCCTACCGTATGCCCATCATATCAACCTCTATTTTTAAATCCATGCTGTCCATTCATTTTTACAAATCATTTTATGCTAGGATCCAAAAAATAAATCAGATCCACATCTTAGGTGGACCATAAAACAAGAAAAAGTGGAGAGTGACACCTTTTATGATGCAGAAAAGTTTTGGATTAAACTAATATTTGTCTGGTCCCTTCATCCAGGTCTTTATGACCTTATCAACAAGTTGGATGGAAAATACACATCACGTTGGGTCCCACAGTTAGGGACACATCATGTTGGGTCCCACATTGGGGAGGATTTCTCCTCAAATCCCACCTTTTTTTAGTGGATTTGAAAAAGAGCCAAAAGTGCCCTTTTGAATTCTCATGGATTCCTTGAAAATCCACTTCTCATCAAATCATGGTGCCAAATAGAATAAAGCAAGTGGTTTCTCCTCACTTTATTTCAAATCCATGGTGCCAAATGGGCTAACTTTACAAGTACAAGGAAACATCGTGTGTGTGTGTGTGTGTGTGTGTGTGTGTGTGTGATGTATTATCCATTTTGCAGTGTATATGCATTATTCACGCCGTCCATTTGTTTTTACATATCATTTTAGGATAAGATCCCGAAATTGAATTATATCCAAAGCTCAAGTGGATCACACTAGAGGAAACATTGTGCTTACAATCTACTAGCTGAATCAAACCGAGCTAAGTCAAACTGAACTTCGAGCCGGGCCGATAGTGCCATAGTTTGATCTTGGTTCGTTTTTTTAAACCAGCTTGGCCCTGAGGTTTGGTTTGGTTTGAACTTGTATTCGAATCAATCCAAGTGAAACTTTTTCAAACCAATCTAACCTGAGCTTTCGAGCTGGCTTGGTTCGAATTCCATCAATAAACGAAAGATACTCCAATCGTGCTTAAATTAATCGGTAGCTTGTTGAAATGTAGTATTTTATAAATTTTCCTTTAAAAGTTAATATGAAGTAGAGAATCAGATCCATCGCTTTTCTTCATTTCTCAACACCGGGCATTGACCGTTAAACTCTCTGTTTACTACCGTTGCATTGGAGACTACTGATCAGATGGATAGCTAGGATCATCCAACGGACTGAATTACCATCTTCATCAGACCCGGATTGCTTCCAGCCTCTGTCCTGGTAGGAACTCCGTGGGGCCCACTGTGATGTATGTGTTTATACACGCCATCGATCCATTTTGACGGATCATTTTAGGGCATGAGCCCAAACAGGAGGCAGATCCAAGGCTCAAGTGGACCACATAAATATCATCTTGATCCAAAGCTTTTGTGGCCCACAAGAAGCTTTTAATGGTCAATCAGCACGGTTTCCTGTTCTATGGTCCATCTGGGATTTGGAACTGATTCATTTTTTTCGATCATGCCCTACAATGAAATTTCAATAAGGATGGACGGCATGGATGTAGTCACATACATCACAGTGCCCCCACAGTGAGGGTCCCACCCACCTTAGTGGATCCGGGTCTCACCTAATGGGGCTCACAGTGATGTATGTGTCTTAAATCCACACCGTCTAACCATTTTGAAAGCTCACTTTAGGGTATGATCCCAAAAAATGAAGCTGACTCAAATCTTAGGTGGACCACATCACATAAACAGTCCTGATTGAATCTCTACCATTGAAAACTTCATTGATTCCACCGAAATGTTTATTTGCCATCAAACATCTATTTTGACAGATTAATTTAGGTAACGAACACAAAATAGAGGCATGTTGAAGGCTCAGGTGGACCACGCCATAGGAACCAGTGGGATCGAAAGCTCACGGTTGAAAACTCCCTTGGGGCCACAAAAAGTTCGAATCAAGCTGATATTTATGTTTCCCCTTCATCCATGTCTGTGTTATCTTATGATTATGAACAGGGTGGATGGAAAATAAACATCACGGTAGACCCTAGGAAGTTTTCAACACTATTAGTTCAATCCTCATTGCTTCCTATGGTGTGGTCCACTTGAGCCTTCAATCTCTTTCCTTTCTTAGATTATGCCATAAGATGATTGGTTAAAATAGATGGACGGCATGGATAAAACATATACAGCACGGTGGGTCCACAGAGTCCCCGACGTCCACTTCGTAATTCTATACGCGTGTGGAATGGTAGACGTTCACACGCAGGAAAATGCGCAAAGATGAAACACGTATGGTCGAAAATTTCTATTAGGAAAGATGCTTTCTGGCATAAAAGAAAAAAATCAGGCCGTCACAGCTCAGGTGGGCCACACCATATCATAATAAATGAGATTTAAAAAAAAAACAAAAAATGTAGGTAGCTGTCAAAGTGACTTCTTCAGTCCCCACTTGAAAGGATATATACCACGTTTCACACGTGAGACGCCAGAGGAATTATTTGATGCGATGGGAGAGCTTGACTTATCTACACGTCTCCGGACGCGGATTGGCTAGTGACCCCAACACCGCCCGGGGCTGGTGTCAAAGCTGTGTGGGCCCCACCATGATGTATGTGTTTTATCCACGCTGTCCATCCATTTTTCCACCTCATTTTAGGGTTTGGTCCCAAAAATGAGGCATATCTAAATCTCCGGTGGACCACACCACAGGAAAACAGTGTTGATTGAACATCCACCCTTAAAAACTTCCCAGGGCGCACAGTGATGTTTATTTGCCATCCAGCCTGTTGATAAGGTCACATAGACCTGGATGAAGTGAAAACACAAATATCAGCTTGATCCAAAACTTCTGTGGCCTCCATAAAGTTTTCAACGGTGAGAATTCAATTCCCACTGTTTCCTGTGGTGTGGTCCACCTGAGATTTAGATCTGCCTTGTTTAGGGAACCATTTCCTAACATGAGGTAGAAAAATGGATAGACAGTGTGGATAAAACACATACATTATGGTGGGGCCCACACAACTTTGACACAAGCCCCGGGCATGGTTGGGCTCACTAGCCAATCCGCTTCCCACGTCTTCACACCATCGGGGAAGCGGATTGGCTGAGGCTGCTGGTGTAGTGACGTCATCAAGTTCTATGGGTCCCACTATGAGGCACTTGTTATATCCAAACCATCTGTCCATGTTTTGAGATCATTTTAATGCTTGATCTAAAAACTAAGACAGATTCAGGGATCCAGTGGACCACACCACAGAAAGCAGTGGGAGATTGAACGTGTACCATTGAAACCTTACTTGGAGGTTTCAGAAGTTTTGGATCAGTCTGATATTTATTTTTACCCTTCATCTAAGTCCGTGTGACCTTGTGAACAGTTTGGATAGTAAATAAATATCATGGTGGAAACACAAAAATTATAGCCTAATACAAAACTTTGTAGCCATATGAATGTTTCAAACGGTGGTCATTGAATCCCATTGTTTTCTCTCGTGTGGCCCACTTGAATGTTGGATCCACCTCAATTTTGGTTTGCATGTCCTAAAATGATCTCTCAAAATGGATGAACAAAGTGGATTTCTCACAAACATCACGGTGGCCCCCACCTAACATCCCCGTGTAGGAACTTTCTTAGAAAAGGCTTTAGGGGAATTTGCGATTGTTGTAACCTTCTTAGGGCTACCTAATGCTTCTTTGTTAACTAATCTGTTAATAATAATAAAGTTAGACAGACATAAATGAAGGAAAAATTCAAACTTTTAAGAGGTAACTATTAATTCCCACTGTCAACTATTATTTTCCATCCAACCTGTCAATAACGGTCAAAAATATCCTGATGAAGAGACCACATAAGTATCATCTTGATCCAAAGCTTTTGTAGCCTACAAGAAGTTTTTAATGATCAATCACCACTGTTTCTTGTACTATGGTGTGGTCCATCTAAGGATCTCTACTGCTTCATTTTTTGAATCATGCCCTAAAATGAACTTTCAATACCAATGGACGGCGTGGATTTAGTCACATACATAACGGTGCGTCCCACAGTTGGAGTACCACAACTACAAACTCTCCTTCATTAACTAACGGTTATTTCTGGTCGTTCCAACTGAGCCCTCCGTGCAAAAGCCTTGTTGACGAGATCTGAACCGTTCGTCAAGTGGGTCCTTAGCCACTAAATCCACCCAATGGACGGCTCTCATTATTTGATAAGTGCAAATTTGAATCATGGACCCTGAAGAAAACTCATCAGGTGGGCCATTCCGCCCTGATTGATATAATAGCATGACAGCCATGCTTCTATCCAATGGCCTAGAGATCGCTGGAACCGTTGAGAATTTTGAGCTATGGACCCTAAATTGGAGATCTTAGGTTGGTACCTTATTAGAGGATTTATTAGAAATCATGGTGATCAGATGATCCTAACCGTTAAAACTTTGGCATCTCCATCGATAGAAGCATTCAGCAATCCACACTCAGAAACTGGCTGATTTGGACGTGCTGAATCATGTGATCAGCAATAATTTGAGATGTAGATCCTGTTGAGTAGTTCCGGCCTAATGAACGGTTCAGATGACATCCCATATCTTTGAGTCGACCCCAGAAAGTCATCTCAATCCGTACAGACACAAGCCAGCATAAACGGAGGCTAATTGGCTAAACAGAAAAAGAAAATGAACAATAATTAAATAAATAATTAAAAATCTTTACTCTATCTTGATAGAGGCTAGAACAAAGACCCGATTTCAGATAAGGTGGCAGAGTATAACCATCCACACAAGCCAATGTGGCACACGTATGAAAGATCCATGCCATTCATAGAGTGGTCCACACGCCGACTGTTTCTTAGTCTAGTGGTGCATATGGTCCATTGGTCATGTGGGCCACACATGCAAAAAGGGAATCCGACGTTCTATATTCATTGTTAAGGTGTTTTTTTTTAGTTTTTCATGCTTTTTAAGTAGTTTTTATTTTGTTTTTAGTTATAGTATGACAATGCTCGGCTAGAACCTCTTAGCTAGGGTTAAGAGGTGAAGCTTGTAGTTAGTTTCAATATTCAATTCGTTTACTTCAAGTACTCTTATTTAAAGTTTGGATTTTTAAGTCCTAGTTTGAATAAAAATGATATTTTTGAAGTTTTATGAGAGTTCATATACTTTGAATATGAATTTCTTGCAATTCTCTGAGATTGTCATGACTGGTTTTGTTAGAATTGAATTGTAGTAATCGCAGAGCATGCCATAATTTCTTGGTATGACTGTTATTTCAAAGGTTACAAGATTTAATTCTATGTGCTTCATTAGAATTAGAATCTGATTTTCTTAACTTAAGTGAGACTGTTTGTGATTGAATGCTATATTTTCCAATTAGATAAGAGATAGAACTTTGATTCTAATTGTATTTGTGCTTGGATGAATGGATTGGCATTTGACTACTACAAGTGGATCCTTAAAGCTCTAGTTTCTCTTTAAATCTCATATTTTTCATTATTGTTTATTGTTTTCTACTTAGTTCTTAACATCGAAGTTTCTAAATCATTTGGACGAGTTATTAGAATAATTTAGATTGTTTCTCTCTTTTCTCTGTGGATTGAACTCGATTTTACCGAGATTATTACTACATCACAGCCTTGCACTTGAGGCGAGCGAACAATGCATTCTCTATACAACGAATAAATAAAATTAATTTTCCCAAAGTCACCACCTTTATACGAGAAACATCCTAATCTGATGGAATGGAGAAGAGTCCAATAGTCGTTTTTTTCAAGAAAAGAACGTCGGATAATAAAACACTTCGTCTGCGCAGAAGAATGGTGATCAATTTCATAGAGGATGCTTTATAGAATAAATGTTTTGGAGAATGGAATGCTGGAGAATAGAATGGAATGCTGGAGAATCGAATGGAACGTCGAAAGAGTGGTGGTTAGTCACATGAAGGAAGGTTCGAAGAAGAACAATTTTAGAAAATGAAACGCTGGAAAATTGAATGAAATGTTGGAGAATTGATCGAAATGTCGAAGAATATAATGGCCAGAAAGTGGTGGTAGGTCCTACCAAAGAAGCTTCGAATGAAGAAAAAAGTTTAGGTCAATTTCCCTAAAAAAAATAAAAATAATAATAATAATAATAAAATAAATCCATGTAAGGAGTCATGGGCATTTTTGTCTCTACAAAATTGAAAGAGTTGTCAACAACTACAAAACAGAAAAAAGAAAATAAAAAGAAAATAAAAAAAAGGTTAAACACATTCAATAGCCAAACCTGGTGGCCATTATGATAAAAATCTCTATTCTCATTCAATGAGGAATGGTTCGACAAGTGGTTGTATTATAAATTATGATACAGCCATTTTTTTTTCGCTTTGACTTGTTACAATCGTATCCTGTAAAAAAAGGTGGTTTGCAACATAATGAGCATCTATTAACTGAAATCGACCCGACCTAGGTCATTTGGTGAACCCCAATAGTACGCTGCATCATATAATTGGCCCCATTGTTATTTGACTTTGTGTTCTGCTCTACGCATGGATCATCCAGATTTTTGTATTACATGATAGTCACATTGAGACCCACATTTTGTACAGATGTGATGCTCTGAATATGTGACGACCTGGCAAGAAAAAATGGCTTTATCATAAGTTAAGATAAAACCATGGTGTATGATAATTTCTCAGTTTACATCCTAAAATTCAATAGCTTTAGTAGAAAATAGAAGGGTTTTTTTTTTACCCCCAAGGCCCCGTTTGAAATTATGTATTCCATTGTATTTATAGTATATTTTACTTTTTTCTCCGTTTATTATTTACCAAACATACTTCGAGGCTAGACGACAACAATTTATTTATTTATTTATTATTTTTTTTTACACAAAAGGAGATGGGACTCTACCGGTGACGTAGATATTTTATCCATGCCGTCCATTCATTTGGCCATTTCATTTTAGGGCATGCCTTAAAAAATGACATGAATCCAAAACTCAAGTGAACTACATCACAGAAGAATATTTAAATGGTTAACATTTAATTTCTATTGCTTTCTAGTGTGGTCCACTTGAGCTTTAAATTTGCCTTTTTTTTTGGCCCGCACCCTAAAATGATCTCTACTAATGAAGGGATGTCATGGATAAAACACATATTTCATGGTGGGCCCATAGAGTTTTAGCCTCAAATTACACTGCGAGTCCTCATCACTTTCAAGTATGTATTTATTAATGACGTGAGAGAAATTACATGTAAATACATGTAATTACAGCATTTCAAACCGACCCTAAGTACACCTAGTGCTTTACGGGCGTGTCTCAGTAACATTACTTTTCAAAATATCACTTTCCATATTAGGAAACTCCATTCACTTTTTCTTAGACGACCTTGGCTGTGGAATCCAGACCTGGAGTCGACGTTAAACCCCATTCTTACGTTCTTTAATGCGATTGATTGATAGACATTTCGTGAGACCCACGCCGAGGCCACATGTCTACCATGAGACCATGCAGTCCACCAATATGAAGATAAACAGACCACAAAAATTTCAACTTCATCCAAGCGGTCCGCATCCTGCACCAAGTGTAGAGTATTTTCAGGTGTAGAAAAATAATGTTTTGAAAAAATACTATTGCTTATGGCTGTCAACAGGCTGAGCTTAAGGTTAGTCTTGACCTAGATTTTGAACTGTTTTGGGTTGGACTTATTCAAAATTCTGATTACCCCTACCGTTGCGGGTCTAAGGAAAAGTGAGTGTACTTTGAGAATACCAAACTGAAATGAATAATTATTACTTTTTACCGTTGCTTGGAAAAGATGAAAGGAGGCAGTCATTTTGCTTCCAAAATCATGTAGCAAAAACTACAATTCATGGTGCTATCATTATACATATATCCATGCAGTCTATTTGTTCCATGTACTCATTTTAGAATGTAAGCCAAAAAAATAAGGCAGATACAAAGCTCAAGTAGAGCACACCAGAGGAAACTGGTGGAATTAAATTACTACTATTAATGGTTAAAATGAGCCCGGGCTCATATGGATGTGTACCTGCCATCGAAACTGTTCATACTGTCACACAGACATGGATGAAGGGAAAACACAAATATAAGCTTTTATCCAAAACTTCTGATGGCCCCATAGAAGAAAAATGAATGATAAGCTTTCAATTTCTCTGTTTGGTGTGGTGTGGTCTGCCTGAACTTTGGATTTTCCTCAATTTTTAAATCATGTCCTAAAATGAGAGGAAAAAATGAATGGACGGAACGGATCAAGTACATACATAACAGTGGGCCCCACAGATATCCTCTTTTCCTCCACTTCAACCGACTGTCAACATCAAGTCACTGTTAAAGGTAGTTCAGGCATTAAATAATAATTGCTTATTTACACCTCATGCTAAGTAAAATCCCAAAGTAAAGACAGAGAAAGTTTACACTTCACAGACAATGATTGTACGTGAAATTCAACATATATTTAACGTAAAAAAGTCACTTGCATCTAAAATCGGATCCGTGAAAAATGTGTGGCCCACTATAAAGATCATTTTCCAGCTTAAACTATTGTGGTACACTCATCAGAAGTGCTACACGGTTGAATGGAATTGATAGACGATGGTATGACTCCATATATGATATTGGACCACCTAATTAGTGGGTTTCTCCAATCTTCACTTCAGATGATCTTTGTGGCACGACCCACCTTTTACACGGATTCGATTTTCTTAAAAATGAAATTTTGATCGAAAATAAAGGTTTGGATGTGAAATGTTCATATGCAACATATCTAAGCAAGAGAGAGAGAGAGAGAGAGAGGAGAGAGAGATACTTCAGTTGAATCCGTTGCTTTGTGTGATGTCTGCATTTGAGGCTGAATGTTGGAAGGGCCATCCCATTGTCATTATACGGACTGACATGTCTACCTTCATCACGCCACCTTGTCCCTGGAATGGTCTCTCTCTCTCTCTCTCTCTCTCTCTCTCTCTCTCATTTTTTGATGTTATTTTCATATATCTTGGTTCCTTGAATCTATTGGTATCTGGGTTTTGAAAATTATTGCTTTTTTTTTTTTTTTAAATTTAATTTTTAGTGATTTTTTTTACTAGTTGTTGTTGTGGGTCTTGAAAATGAGATTTTAAATTTATAGCCGTTGAAAACCTTGTGTCCTCAATGCTGTAGTAATGTTCTTCTTCTTGTTCCTGATGGTTTCTGCCATGGGTGCTGAAAATTTTAGGAACCATGTTGGGGTAGGTGGAGGAATCAACTCTAGCCATCAGATTTCTGGTCTCAGATTTGTGAGGTGACGATTGGGTGAGGCCGTGTTGCAGCGATGAGGTCAGTTTTGGTGTTGGGTTTGTGGATTTTGTTCCAGATTGGGTTGGTGATGGGTCAGAACCAGAACGCGAGCGGCATGCCGAGGCCAAGCGTCTTGACGATCGGCGCTCTGTTTACCTTCAATTCAACTATTGGAAGGTCGGTGCAAGCTGCGGTCAAGGTTGCAGTCGATGATGTGAATGCCGACCCGAGTGTTCTTGCGGGCACGACTGCTGAATCTTATCATGCAAGATACGAATTGCAGCGGTTTTCTTGGAACGATTGAAGGTATAAGAAATCCGTGAATCGGCCTTTCTTTTGTAACTTTTGCCTTTTTTTCTCTTTTAATAAACGAAGCAGCTGTTTGTGGAATTTGAGGTAGTTCTTGTTTTAAAGGAATTGATATCTTCACCTTCTTAATTTGATAGATATTCTCTCCTTCTCAATTTCCAGTATGAGGATAGTATAGTTTTAGTGATGCTCTGTTACCAAAGTAGAAGAAGGTGTGCATTTAGTAAAAGAATAGGGTGTTTATTTCATTTTTTTTAATTGCCTTGTGATCTTTCTGTATGCACCATGATTTTGGTGATGTTTTTCCTAAACTCTGTAATAGTATCTTGTTGGAGTTGTTGAAATTAAAATGCTTGCATGACTTATGGGGGTGGTGTGACTTTCATAGGCAGGCGGGGCGTTGACTTTTGTTGATGTGGTAGACTTTATGTGGACGAGATCCACCCGTCAGGTGCACCACCTTGTGTTTGTACTGGGGCCCAAAATTCAGACTGATTCAACGGCTGGGTGGGCTAGACCATGGGAAACAGTTGAAATGGGAAGTCCCATAACTAAAATTGTCCAAATTGTGTGGGACGCACCTTCATGTGTATGGCCATCTAATTCACTCATCTGATGCACCACACCAGGATGAATGGATTCCCCAAAAGTCAAGACATTGCAAGATTCATGTGGGCGGCACCATATGAATTTAGAGCTTATAGGCATGATTTTACCTAAATTCTGTAATATTACTTGTTGGACTTGTGAAATTGGGTTGGATTTGTAAATCCTTCTTTCAGGCTGTTTGGATGGATATCATAAAAGGCGGAGCCATGAAAAGTGGTATAGTTTTCTTTCCGATCATTTTATCACGTCCGCCAAAGGTGCCCAATAACTGTGTCATTCAAATTCTAGACTAGTTGTCATAACAGTTATTGCATATTGAGTTTTAAGCACGTTTGGTTGCTGTGAGGCTACTGGTTCAACTTATCCACTCGAAAGGAAAGTAGAAAGAAACCATTACTTCTGAAGAATCCCTTTTCCAAAAGTGCCATTTTCGTGCTTAATGTTGTCAGACATGTTCTTGGTTTTTGCTTGGAAGCTGCAGTTCAGTTCAATTCATATGTGCATTCTCTTATTCTTCATTTTTGTTTTTGTTTTTTGTTTTTTTATTCTTCAGCACGCACATGAACGTGCTAACCTCGCATGTGCATGGGACATCCAAACCATATATCAGGTGGAACCCACAGTTCATCATCACGTGCTAACCTCTCATGTGCATGGGACATCCAAACCATATATCAGGTGGAACACACAGTTCATCATCTGAACAACAGAAACATGATGATCAACTATTAGGCAGACCACACATGTATGAAGACAATGGCCAATCTAAAAATCTTGCAAATCCTTTAGACCATCTGATTCTTTTGTAGACATGGCCTACCTGATAATTGACTGGCCTGATTTCTTTGCAAGATGATCCATATGGTGGTCCAACCTGATATATTGCTGGGATGTCCTAGGCACATGCTAGTTTACAAGGTAGTTCTTTGTGTTAGGGTGCGTCTGCGGCTAACCAGCCTCTTCAACATTTGCCTGTGTGGCTAGCCAGCCTCTCTATGCACTCTAATGTATGCATTGAGATGGTCTGTGCCATCTCATTAACCGGCAAAATCCTCGAAGAACCAGAAAATTGTAGTATTTAATACACAATAGTTTCAAGATTAGAGCCCATTTGGGTGTTTTCAATTTATCAAGACGGACGTGACTCAATCTGTCCAGTTCACAATCCAGGTAACTCCAAGTCTGACTTGAAATTACCTGAATCTCAATTTGGGGCAGAAATGTGCCCTTCTCCGTTGTAGTTTCCCATGAAGGCATCTAACCCAGATGAGCTAACCAATGGAATTTAACCATTTCCATGGATATTGAATCAAATGGCAATTAAGGGTACATCCAAACGGGCCTTTAGTAGCATTGATATTTTATTGTATGACACAATCATCATTTCATACATCTTAGTGAATTTCTTTCCGCAGCTATTTCATTATCTGGTCCATCCATGAATTTGCCATTGATGTTTGCTTGATGTTTCTTTGAACCCATATGGCAATATTTGATAATGAAACTTCCTTATTCATGTAGCTTTACAGTTGATTGGTAAAGACGTTGTCTCCCTAATTGGCCCGCAATCCTCCGGCATAGCCCATGTAATCTCTCACGTAGCCAATGAACTTCACGTGCCACTTCTATCGTTTGCAACAGACCCAACTCTAGCTGCACTTCAGTATCCTTACTTTCTCCGGACGACACAGAGTGACTACTTCCAAATGCAAGCGGTCGCCGACCTGATAGCATTCTACAGATGGAAAGAGGTGACCACGATTTTCGTGGATGATGACTATGGGAGAAATGGGATATCCGTTTTAGGAGATGCCCTTGCGAAGTATCGTGCTAAGATACATTACAAAGCCGCCTTCCCTCCCAGTGCCACTGAGAGTGACCTTAAGGACTTGTTGATTGGACTAAATCTAATGGAACCCCGGGTTTACATCGTCCATGTAAATCCTGACTCGGGTCTTCGGATATTCTCGATTGCGAGGGATCTCGGAATGATGAGCAAAGGCTATGCTTGGATAGTGACGGATTGGCTCGCCTCTGTTTTAGATTCAACCGAACCACCCAATCCTAACACAATGAGTCTTTTACAAGGAGTTGTTGTCTTTCGCCATTATACACCAGATTCTGATCCCAAAAGACGTTTCAGTTCAAGATGGAATGATTTGCTTAAGAGTGGGAATGTCAGTTCGAGCTTGAATTCTTATGGGCTATATGCATATGATTCTGTTTGGTTAATCGCTCGTGCTCTTAATGATTTTTTAAATACAGGAGGAAATGTATCATTTTCTAGCAATCCCAGCTTGCATGATGCGAAGGGAAGTAACTTGCACTTATCAACGCTCCATAAATTCAATGCGGGGGAGGACTTATTTCAGAGATTGTTAGTGACAAACTTTACAGGTCTATCGGGTCGAATTCACTTTGACAAGGAAAAGAATTTGGTTCATCCAGCATATGAAATTCTTAACATTGTTGGAACGGGATCTCGAAGAATTGGATACTGGTCTAACTATTCGTGTCTATCAGTTGTTGATCCAGAAGTCTTATATAAGAAGCCGCGAAACACTTCAATTGCCAGTCAACAGCTTCATAGTGTCATATGGCCTGGTGAAACTACTACAAAGCCACGTGGGTGGGTGTTCCCAAACAATGGGAAGCCTTTGAAGATTGGGGTTCCAAATCGAGTAATTTATAAGGAATTCGTCTCGAAAGATAACGGCCCTGATGGGGTCAAAGGATTTTGCATCGATGTCTTCCATGCTGCAATTGCGCTGTTGCCATATGCTGTTCCACACCAATTTGTATTATATGGAAATGGTGTGGAAAACCCAATCTACGACGGACTTGTGGACATGGTGGCACAAAATGTAAGTACCCTGCTGCTGCTAAGAATTCTAGTCGTATTCAACCATCTGCAAGCACCAACTAGAAGCACGCGACATGTGTGAAAGTGGCACACCTGTGTGAGCTCCGGCTATTCGTTGGTGGGGCTCATGCTGTGTCCTAGACCAATAATATAGCCTGTCCTCTTGTCAGGTGTTCAGAAAATGGACAGTTGAAAAGGATAACCAATGGTTCTCATGTACTTGTTTGGCCCACCTGAATATTGAACTAGGATGTGCTGATTGTTATACCCGCCTGATGAACAGCTTGGGTATCACACAAGCGTACCACTTTAGCATGTGTGGAGTGTTTGTGTTTGGTGCCTGTAGATGTCTGCAAGTGCATGGTGGCTTGGGAGCTTAAATTTTGTCAAGCACTAAACAGAAGACCCCACATGTGCCAAAGTGGTGCACATGTGTGAGCTCCGGGCCATTCGTTGGGCGGGGCTCATGGCGAGTGTGTCCTAGACCAATAATATGGCCTGCCATCTCGTCAGGTATATGAAAAATGGACAGTTGAAAAGGATATCCAACGGTTCTTAGGTACTCGTTTGGCCCACCTGGGCTTGGACATACTCATTGTGGGCCTGTCCAATGAACATATCAGATATCCCACAGTGTGCCACTTTGGCGTGTGTGGAATGTCTGTGTTTGGTGCCTGCAGATTTGTGTCTGCAAGTGCACGGTGGCTTGGGAGTTTAAATTGTTGTGATCGTCTTAAAATGTGTCCTTTCTTCTCCAGAACTATGATGCAGCTGTTGGGGACATAACGATTATTACAAACAGGACGAGGATCGTTGATTTTACACAGCCTTATATTGAGTCGGGCCTCGTTATAGTCACTCCTGTCAAAGAGATAAGCTCAAACGCTTGGGCTTTCCTCAAGCCATTCTCTCTAGAGATGTGGATTGTCACGGCTGTTTTCTTTCTGTTTGTGGGAACCGTCGTTTGGATTCTTGAGCATCGGATAAACACTGAATTTCGTGGGCCTCCCAGGCAACAGCTTGTAACAGTTTTCTGGTTAGTTTCCTCTAAATGCTCAGGGAATCTCTTGTTAGAACAAGGCTTGTCTTGAACATTTGTTGCTCATATCGAATCCCATGCTTGTAATGTTTCTTTGTTTCTGGGCATTCTCCTTCACTTTGCAACTAACAGAATTTCTTTGGTGGTATAATACAATGGTTAACCTAGGAATTTCTACAGTATATTTGTGTTAGAAGTTTGTACAAGTGGGGCCCTATGTTTAGCATGCCAAAACCATTGAGCCACTTTGGATGGCCTATGCACCATAAATCTCCCATGTCAGAAAATAGTGACCATTGAATAAGCCACTTTGGATGGCTCATGCGCCATAAATCTCCCATGTTGGAAAATACTGACCATTTAATACTTGTCCAGCAAATAGACGGTTAAAAGAGGAGGTACATAACAGGTCCAAGTTCAACCAAGAAAAGGCCGAAAATTCATTGGCTAATATCTTCTGGGGATTTTTGGTGTATGGACCATCCATAAAGCTTAAAAAAAGGTGGGCCAATCGTATCAATGGCTTTGATCACTGAACTATGGGACCCATTTGTACAAACTGAAAATCTGAGTGTGTTTTAGAAACTCTTGAACAAAGCATTGTACTATACCTCTTCACTGTTATTCTTTGACAGTTCTATATATTGTGAAGGAGAACTGCTTGTTTCTAGTCTTTTGAAGCATTCTTTTTTCATCCTTTTGCTCTGCTAATCTCAACTAATGTTTTGAAACCTGGTTTGGACCTTGGGACATATTTTTGGGTGGTTTTGTCCAACTGGTAAGACCCGCTCCGGCCCTTTTCAGCCAGAATTCTGCTTTATCTAAAATAAAACAATAGAAGGAATTCATAACTAATCTTCTATTAAGCTATTTGAGTGTTTGATTTCAAGTAGAAGTCTTGGGTTTGAGTTTTGACTGATTTAGTTACATTTTGTTTCCCCAAAAAGTTGTTCTTTTAACTGACTGGGTTTTATATTGTCCTGGCCTGTTTCTGTGGATGGTTATTGTCCAAATTGGTCCAATTGTCCAGTCTGGCCTGGGTTTTAAAACTGGTGGTTTTCTCCTAATAATTCCAATTAATCATCTGAATTATGAAATATTATACCATTAAATTCTGTTATATATAGTTTTTATGTTTTCTGCTTTGACTGGTCATAGGTATTATAATTTTTTTAGTTGTATCCTCAAACATGGATGTTTTTTTAATTTTATTTATTATTATTATTTTTTTTATAGAGGTTTGCCAATATGTCTATAAGGCATCCCTTTACAAATCACCTTATCTGATGCCATGTCTTATGGGTGCAACATCCAAGGCATCTATCATGCCAATTCCACCTTCTAGAAGCCTAGCCCCAAAATTAGGCATTTCCTCTCATTAGATGGGCCATGATTTACAAAACCAATGGATGGCTAAAGAGACTTTGTCTTCCCATACTTGCGAGTTGAGGCAACTTGAAATTCTGTTGCATGGAGCTAGGAAAGCTAGGGTTATTCTTCCCCCCCTCTCCCTCTTATTTATAAATATATAAAATGTATGATAGTACGAAGGACTACCATTCTGAATACACCACTTGGGAACTCCTCAAGCTAGAGCATGGATATCAATCATGCCCAACTTAGATACAAATATTAGAGAGAAAGGACCCTGTGATAACCTTCGTGAAGATATTAGCTAGTCTCCTTTACAAACCACCTTATTTGATGCCGTGTCTTATGGGTGCAAGATCCAAGGTGTCTATCACGCCAATCCCACATTGTAGAAGCCTGGCCCCAAAATCAAGCAGTTCCTCTCATCAGATGGGCCACGATTTACAAAACCAATGGATGACTAAATAGACTTGGTCTTCCCATCTTGTGATTTGAGGCAACTTGAAATTTGGCTGTGTCGTCCACATCGAGCATGCATAGCCCTCTGGACTCACATACACCACCAATCTTCTGCCAAGACTGCAGATTTTGAATCACATATAATTGGGGAAAAATGTAACAAAACAATGTAGTTGTTTTAATCAGTGGACTTACTGAAAGTAGATTGGATAGGAAAGTTAGGCAGAAGTGTAAGAGAGGAACTAAAGTTGAGAAGTCCATCTTCGAAATATTTTGAAAAATGAACCATCTGTTAACTTGATCCTATCGTAAAATGAGGAGAATATAAGAAAATTATCTTGTTTATTTTTCACGTGATCAATGGCACTTTAATCCATGATTCACGATATATTAGGACTAGATGTAGGACGAGATACATGATTGGTAGAGATACCTGAATAGTCCCCGACGGGTCGGTAGGAGACATGGATGCTTAATGGTCATCGAAGCCTTGATTACCCATAGGAGCTTGCTCAGCCTTAGAGCTATGTCTTTGCCCCTCAATCGTAACAATATTGGCCCCTCTCCTAGACTTGGGATGAAGGTGCGGATGCAATTCATAGCAACGACCTCTGGTATAGCAGCGTCGACTGCAGTGGCTGCAGACTATCCATGTTAGCAGTGCATGGGGGTGGATGACTTGTACGCTTGTTGGTTTGGCCTTTCACAAGGTATCTTCCCCAGTTCCCCTGCTCGGCTTTGACCCCAGTGCAAAGGCAGATCGCTCAATAGATGTCATTTTGGAAATGCGTCTATTCACCTCATTTCGAATATGATCATAGACGGCTTCAAAAGGAATCAACTCTCTATCAAAAACTTAAACACATTGAGGTTCGAACTTATCATTAAGTTCACAAATATACGCAAATTTTCATGCCATTGACATATGTCCTCAGAATGGGGTGGATTGTGGCATGTAGTCATCGAGCTTCTTCCAACGCTAGCAAAGTGAGGCACAATATGCTTCCATGGCAGACTCTCCCTAATGCATGTTTGTTATTTCCCTATGTGATTGATGGGCTCGAGGTAGGTCATCAAGGTGGGAGAACATCTTTGCAACAATATCCAAAACCTATTGGACTGTTGAACACATAATCAATGGCCCACTAATATCAGGCTGCATAGAATGAAGCAACCAGCCCATGAGAGTGAAATTATCACATTCACTATATTTACATGATGCTGGTGATGCATAAGCTAGGGTGCTGGTCTACCTACCCTGTGACAGCAACCTTTTGACCATCCATGATGCACTACATGTAAATGCGTACTATGAAGAACAAATCTCAACAAGGTAATGCTGAATGGCTGAAAAAATTAATGAGGGGCGTCGAATTGACCTCTCACATAAAGGTCATAAATTGATGTGGTGGCGACTGATGTTGGCGACGGGGGAGGAGGCGGCTGTTGCTAACAATGGTGAAGGTGTCAGCAGCTACTGAAAACCAAGGAGATGTTGGATGATGATGAAGGTGAATAGCTGCTAATGATGGAGGTTTGTCATTAGCAGAGGTTTGCGCTGGTTGGAAGAAAATCCACTCTCGACAGAGATGACAGATGCACGGTCTCCCGAAGCATGTGTGGTGCCATTGCATGTAGTGGTTGTTGCCGTCGGCACAGCTGACGAAAGAGACAGAAGGGTAGTCTTCCCCTCTCCCTCTTATTTGTAAATATATAAAATGTATGTTAGTATGAAGGACTACCATTCTGAATACACCACTCTAACGGGTTGAGTACTTGGTATTTCATGTTTAAAAACCTTATGATGTGATCTCATTTTTGGAGTACTTTAATTAGTTCTGGTCTTGGTTTCTTGATTACTCTATCGTGTTTTTCATGTTTTGAAAGAAAACCAAGTGACCCTTTAACTGGATCCTCAATTGAGTCACTATTGACCGAGCTTTCCATTTTTCTGAGTATCTATTGAGTTTCTAAGGCCTCTTTGGTAAGAGCAAAAGTTCTCTACTGGACACTGTCCTGGAACGCCTGTCTAGACTTTGACCTCCATCTTGGAAGATTTGTCTGCACAATGTCCTGCATACTGTTTGCCAAACACCATGGAATAGGGAAGGATCATTTGGCACATGGCGTATGTGTGGTGCTGGTAGCACTTGATGATGAACGAACATGTGGCAAATATGCACATTGGCATGTGGCACATGTGGAGTGCTTGAAGATGGCTGGTGGTAGACATGGAAAATTGGCACATGTGGCACATTAGCACATATGACGCATGTGTAGCGAATGGGAGTAGATCATCAACCCACCAACATGGATGTTTGTTTGGAGAAGTATGTCCAACCTTTTTGTAGAGACAAGCAATTCGCCCTTTAAAGACATAATACCCCTCTTTTTCTTGGTGACTGTACGAAAAGAAGGCTTTACAAACTAGGAATAGCTCTATATGTGTCGGGCATCCTGTCCAGGACAGAACTCTGTTTCCATCCAAATGGCGGCCTAAATGCATGTATAAGCCTCCCCTACTTTTCATTTTTTACAGTCATACTTTGTTTGTATTCTAAATATAACATCGTTCAGTTTTCTGCTCTCATTTCTAACACAGAAAAAATCTGACCTTACCTCATTTCTAAACTTGCAGGTTTAGCTTCTCAACAATGTTTTTCTCACACAGTGAGTAAATTTCTTAATCATCTGCATTTCAGCATTTTGTTCCCAAGAGAAATATTAAGGATATTAGCACACCGTGTGAGACCAGACAAGGTGCGCCCTACTGCAAACATGGCTTGGCCCAAGAATCACCCATGTCAGCTCATCAAGGGGCACACGTGTATGTTGAATGTGGACTATCAGTCAATTTATTTTAGTCATCCATTTTTATTGTAATGTGTGGCTCACCTGGTGAATGGATTGGCCTGATTTTTGGGCCAGGGCTGATTAGCAGCCTGGATTTCATGCATGTGTACCATGGAGAGGCTTCTCAATCCTTTTTTATGAATACCCTTTGCAGGGCTCGTGGCCAATACTTTTTTTTTTTTTGGTTCATTCCCTAGAAAATGCTTCTTTATCGTTTATTAGGTCATCCATCAGCTTGGACTCAATGCAGGAGAGAACACCGTGAGCACCCTCGGACGTGGGGTGCTGATCATATGGCTGTTTGTAGTACTGATAATCAATTCGAGCTACACGGCCAGCTTGACATCAATCCTCACCGTGCAACAGCTTTCGTCAGGGATAGAAGGAATTGAAGGTTTGATCACGAGCACCGATCCAATTGGGGTTCAAGGTGGGTCATTTGCTAGAAACTATCTGATCGAAGAGCTGAACATTGCGGAGCACAGGCTTGTATCCTTAGAACACCCTGAAGACTATGCGCGTGCCCTCGAGCGTGGCCCACGAAGGGGAGGAGTCTCTGCGATCGTTGATGAGCTTCCTTATATTGAGCTCTTCTTGTCCAACAACAAATGCAAATTCAAGATCGTCGGACAGGAATTCACTAAAAGCGGATGGGGATTTGTAAGTGTTACGCTTTCTACTAACTCATGCGTGTATGAACTGATATTACAGAAACTACTCAGGCCATTTTCTTTAATTAGTAGTTTTTCCTGCTGCTTATAACAATAGCTGGACCTAATTGGCTTATCTGTGTGGGTCCCCATTGCTCCTTTCAGCAATCCAGATTTTCAATCTGGTGGGTCCCACTATGGATGGGCAATGGACTAAATATCTCCTTTAAAATAATCCTGGTAATCCAGTAGTGGACTTTTTCTGTCGCCACTGAGCCGTTGACGATATTTTCCTTTACAGTCCATTTGTTGCCAGTTACTGAATAGATAGGATTGTCTGCAATAGATGGATAGATATTTTACCATCCCTTAGAGGGTCCACCCAATCAATGGGCTGGATCACTTAAAGGAGGACTAGTGTTTCCTAAATTGCTAACATTCCAATGTTTGCCATTCCGAATGTAGTGGTCCAGATTTTGGGTCATTTACAATCTGGTTTGCTATTTTTTACTGACGTGAAATTATGGTTTACATTCTTATAGTTGATTAAGTTCATTTAAAATTTATATTTAGAATACAATTTTTTTTTTTTTTTTTTTTACTTTCATTTGTGTAATATAAGGCATCTATTATATAATACTAGGCATGCAGGATTTATAATAAAGTCATGCATCATTTCATATATAAATTACTAATCAATTTTGGATGTATACTATCTTATGTATGTTAGTACTATGTTCTAGAGTGACCCACCTGATATTACCCCTAGCGCACCATGTATTGGAGCGACCCACGATCCAGGTAACCCAAGTAGTACGTACAGTATTGGCTGACGTATCAGCTAACTTGCTGGTAGATATGATATGGTTTTTATCAGGCAATATGGCCCCCATGAAGGACGGATTTTTTTTTTTTTGTTTTTTTGGACTTGTATTTCATGGTATAACAGGCCATTTTTTGGTAGGAATACTTCTGCTGAAAGTTGACCAGATGGGCCCTAATTGAACACAGCTCAAGCATGATTTGGTGGGTTAGTGAAAGTATTTGCAGAAGTGTGGGCCTCCAGGATCCAACGGTCTACACGATGAGAACCTTTGCAATAGCCGAAGATGTGCGATGCGGTCCGCCTAACTGCTATAAGAACAAGTGGGTCTGATCACCCCTCTGATCCTACGGTGAGGATGGTCCCTGGATCAGATCTATAGCTTAGGTCGAATGGGACGCGCCAAATAGACACTCTTTGTGCTTTCCTCTTTTTCTCTCTGTAGATGTGATTGCTTGGTATTACGGAAAGAGTCCTCATCTATATATAAGATGATTAGATAGATAAGAGATAAGGGATGAGATGAGATAAGGTTGGTTTATCCTTATCTCATCTCATCTTCTTCCGAAGATTAAATTTCTAACCATATTTCAAACTCTTGAAAGAGAGAGGTTACGGGAACAACCTATGGGCCCCACCCATAAGTGGTTGTCCACGAGTGGCCTCACGGGTCCATTAACTAATATCTCCCATTCAATCACATTGTAGGATAGGCACATCATAAATTGTTCATCTAGCTCATCACATAATAATTAAAACCTAAGAATCACAATAAAAAGAATTAGAGGCGTGGGACCAGCTGGAACACCGTTATCTTCTCACAGGTGTTTGAGTACTAAGTGACCACCTAACTAGCACTCATTAACCCAAGCTTTGCAATGCCTGTCCTAATCCGCATGACCACACCAGATGGAGTTAACTCCCGATCTGGAGTACTCGGCCAACATACGCACTTATCCAACTTATCGAGTTTTTACTGAAAACTTGGTTTTTCACAATTATCAGTTTGAATTCCTTTTAAAATAATATTACGTTATGTATATATGCTTTTGAAAGATGATATCGCTTGTAAAAAGCCTGAGAAAAATTCGATACTGCTGGCGGATAAGTCTTCAAGTGTGTATAATTAGTTCTAGAAACCTGGTGTAGCTGTCATGGGATCTTCCTCACGTAGATGTGTAATTTGAAATCGATGAAGTTGCTTTCCTAGCATAATCGAGTCTGACCAATCAAGGGCCTTTCGTCATCGTATACTAAAGTAACGACACTCAATCTCATCCTCCTGTACACAAGAGGAGGGTAGCTAAGGACACAAGGAGTCACCTATGGGACTGGCTATTCGCACATTGCAATGATTAGATCGTATCAAAGCAATCTGTAGGTAAAAGGTCCTAGCATGTGGCTACAATCCATGTCGTAAAGTAGACAATATTAGGTATATGTCGGGTCTACAATACGTAAGTCGTCTCTTATGAGGTATGACTCATCTCATAACTTCATGACCTGGCTATCATTCAGGCCATAACATTATTCGCATGAAGAGTAATGGCGCGACTATGTTATTCGACTTTATCAATCTCATCTTCAATCTTTTAGGACTAAAGGCGAATACAACCCATTCGCATCCTCATCCTTTTTCAATAAATGGTGGTTCATACCTCAATGTATGAACATCACCCCAAGTGTACATTTCTTGTACATTTAGGGTTGGTCAACCCGTGCGAGTGGGTGACCGGCATGTCGACAAAAGTTGAAATCCTACTCGATCTCAAAGAAAATGCTGATGATCTACATACCTAGTTTAACAAGTGTTCAATACTGAATAAAATGGAATTTAGTATTCATGAAAGATCAAAGGTACATGATAGAAGCATATCAATCAAGTTTTCCTCAATCCCATCTACCTGACATGAACCTGAAATAGATCTTTAGTTATAGGTTTCGTCATGGGATCAGCCATCATCTCCTTGTTAGGAATGTAGTTGAGGATAACCTTCTTATCTTTCACTTGATCACGAATGTAATGATACTTTATCTCTATGTGCTTGGATTTTTGGTGGTTTTTGGGGTCCTTTGCCAAGTCAATGGCGGAGGTGTTGTCTATCCTCAACGATATAGGCTCACAAACGCCTGGTACAACAACCAGTCCTAGAAGTAATCTGCGAACCCATACATACTCTTGAACTGCAGCACAACATACAATGTACTTGACCTCCATAGAAGAAAGGGCTGTGGATGTATATTTCTTGCTCGACCAAGAGATAGCTCGCCCTTCGAGCAAGAAGACATATCCTGAAGTAGACTTTCCCTCGTCGGCGTCATTTCTCCAGGCGTCATCAGAATATCCTTTAAGCTCGAGACTCGCACCTTCATAACGCAGCATCAGGTCCTTGGTTCCTCTAAGATAGCGGAATATACGTTTGACGGCTTGCCAATGAGATTGTCCCGGATTACTCTGGTAACGGCTAACTATGCCAACTGCATAACTAATATCCGGTCTGGTGTAAAGCATAGCATACATTAAGCTATCTACTGCGTTCGCATAAGGTACTGAGGACATTGCCGATTTTTCAGCTTCAGTCTAGGGACACGATTTCCTGTCTAACTTAATAGTTTTATCCATAAGGGTTTCAACAGCTTTTGAATTTTTCATCCTGAACCGCTCTAAGATCTTTTGTATGTAAGTGGCTTGTGATAAGCCTAAGAATACCCTAGGACGGTTCCTGATGATTTTAACCTCTAGAATAAAGTTGGCTTCACCAAGATCTTTCATTTCAAAGTTCGAGAAAAGCCAATTTTTAGACATTATCAACAGTTGTATGTCATTACCAGCTAATAGGATATCGTCTACATATAGGGATAGTATCAGAAAAGATATTTCAGACCGTTTCACGTATAAACAATGATCTTCTTCACTCATCGTGAACCTGAAAGTGGTGATGGCTAAGTGGAACCTCATGTACCACTGCCTTGAAGATTGCTTCAACCCATAAATAGATCGTAACAACTTGCAGACTTTCTTTGGATACTTTTTGTCCATATAACCTATGGGTTGTATGTATATTTCTTCATCCAAATCACCATTTAAGAATGCGGTATTTACACCCATCTGATATAACTCTAAATCTAAACTTTCGACAATGGACAAGATCATGCGGATTGAGGAGAATTTTGCAACAGGTGAAAAAGTTTCCTCATAATCAACACCTTTTTGTGTAAAACCTTTAGTAACTAATCGTGCTTTGTACTTGTCCACTGTACTATCTGCCTTTCTTTTGATCTTAAGTACCTACTTGTTACCTATCGCTTTGCGATTGGAAGGCAGATCTATAAGTTCCTAAACTTTATTCTTCTCCATAGAGGTAATTTCCTTGTCCATGGCAGTTATCCAATCAGCCGAATTTGGAGATAACAACGTATCCTGATAAGAATCAGGTTCATCATCATCAACCGCAACACAAGAGAAAGATTGACCATCGATATCGAAATATCTATGGGGAATCAAACCTCTTTCACTTCGACGTAACTCAGGAGCCTGTTGAGATGTACTCCCACTGTCCTGATGAACTATAGGAGCATCTCCATTTTCAGAAGCAGAACTCCCACTCTCTTGAGATACATCGGGAATTTCAAAAAGTTCTGTGGAAACCTTTTGTTTCTTTCAGCTGGGGTATCTGTCTTCAACGAAATTGATGTCCCGAGATTCTATCTCAGTCTATCCTCCACGATCCTCATAAACTAGAACGTATCCCTTTGAGTGCATAGGGCACCTGATGAATACGCACTCAATAGTTTTACTATCATGTTTACTTCTATGCGGAGCATGCAATAAAGCATATGCTAAAGATCCCCAAAGACGCAGGTCTGCTAGAGAAGGAATCCTCCCAATCCACATCCCATATGGGGTCTTAGGAACGGATTTAGTTGGGACTCTATTTAGGATGTAGACGGCTGTAAGAAGCACGTATCCCAGAATGTGGTAGATAGATTGGCATGTGCCATCATCGACCTGACCATGTCCAATAGTGTTCTGTTCTTTCTCTCTGCAACTCCATTTTGCTGTGGAGTATATGCCATGGTGTACTGCCTGATGATGCCAACGTTTGCACAGTATGTTTTAAACGTTTCAGACATATACTCGCCACCTTTATCAGATCTAAGAGTTTTAATCTTTTTCTCAAGCTGATTTTCTACTTCAACTTTGAATTTGAAAAGGCAATAAAAAACCTCAGATTTATTTGAGATGAGATACACATATCCATAGTACGAATAAATGTGACGAAGTATTGGCATCTATTTCTCGTATGTACATTCAAGGGTCCACAGATATTAGAATGGATTATCTCTAACAAACCCTTTGACTTAGTCGCTTTAGGGAATGGTTTCTTAGAAGTCTTCTTGGACATACAATGTTTACAAAATGACAAATCAACTTTGGATGATGAACCTAACAGACCAGAACGTGCTAGTCTTGTTATACAGTCCTTTCCAATGTGACCTAACCTCGCGTGCCATTTTAAAGATCCAGATACTACATGTTCATTCGACGTAGCGGACAAAGCAAGAGGTGCATTATCATTATCTACATCTAGAATAAATTAATCTGAAATCAAGTTTCCCCATGCAAAGATGAGGTTATTGAGTCTTAAAGAAACTCTAGTCCTAGAAAAACGAATGTCAAAACCATTAACTAACAACCTCAAAACAGAAATTTAATTCTGGTGCATGCCTGGTGCATAAAGAGTATTATGGAGGGTTATTGTGTGCCTTACGCACGTACAGAGACCGTAAATGCCAATCCCTAGTACGTCTTCAGCAGCATTATTCCCCATGTACACCATGTAACTCCTCGTGGCTACAGGCCGAAATTCCTTGAGTCCTCGACGATCTCGAGTCATGTGCTGTATTGCGACTGAATCCAAAATCCACTCGTTGGATAGGATATCAACGGAAAGGATCTTAGAACAAACACCTATAAACAAAGTGTCTAATGACAGAGGAATTACCGTCTTTTTATGGGCGCACTGACGGGCATAATGGCCGGGATTTCCACAGACGAAACAGGTTATGTTTGTCTTTTTAGGTTTCCTCTTTCCTTTTCCCTTTTTGGGATTTAGAGGAGGTGTTGCGGTCTTCTATTCCTGATTGTTCTTCTTCGCCTTTTTGGGAGCTTTGAACCATTTATTGTTAGCTTTGCGCTTGTGGGTTTCTGCTGCAAAGGCCTTGGCCGAACCTGACTGAATAGTATTCATTTCAACCTCTCGTACCAGATGGCCACAAAAGTCTCTGAACGTTGTGATAAAATCAGTATGGTTCAGAATCATTTTGATTTAGGCCCAAGATTCGGGTAAGGAACGGTGCATTGGTATAATTTGTTGATTTTTAGTAAGTTTGCACCCTACATTCCTTAGGGCACCTATCATTTGCTCCATCTTACGGATATGATCCTTGATGGGACGACTTATTGGCATCCTATATTCTTGGAATTCTAATTCCATAGCCCGAACATTCGCATCTGACTTTTGCTTATAGGCATTAACCAGTGTATCTCAGATCCCCTTAGCGGTTTCATGCACTTCATACGTGGGTATGAGTTCTTTGTGCATTGTGCTAATCAAAACATTACGGGCGGAGCGATTTTGTTTACGCCACTTGTTGTAGTGGTTCATCGCGGCCCTATGTTCTCCTAGATATCCATTTTCAGCCAATATGGGTTCCTCTTGAACCCCATCCAGAGTGTGCAAAATGCCGTCCTCGTCCAAAAGGCTTCGTACTGTGCGGGACCAGTCTTCATAGTTGTTGCCGTCGAAATGTTGTCCTTTGAGTTGATCGGCGATCAATGCTTTAGAAGCCATCTCTACATCGTATCAAGTATCACTACTTAGCTATGATCTAGGGTATTGGCACTATTCATTAGCTTTTCTACTGGTTATTTGCTAATGAAAGGAAGGCTTAGATCTAATCACATAAAGATTAAAGCCAGAGTGTATTAAATCATTAGATTAAAGAAAGCATTCATTAGAATTATACAAAGAAAACAAATGCTCAGATGAAAGAAAAATCCAATCATTACCATTAATCGTATTCATTGATTATGGATCTGATCATCACCATTAATATTCACCATTGATGATGGATCCTTTCATCAATGTTGATCATCATGGTGGATGATGGTTCCATTCATTTGTGGACCCATGATTAATAGTTATAGTATGGATATAAAAAATGATTACATACACATGCATATATACATGTCATAATGTACGCACATATACATTAAATAATTAAGAGATATATGGATTTATATATTTTGCTTGTCGTGTTCCAAAATAAGTGGTCCACATGTTATGATTATTATCATAATATTAATTCATCATAATTAATAATTGTAAAATTCATATTATGTGCTTTCATTTTAATATATATATCGATCATCATTATCTTGGGCGATCTGGACCATTAATCACAAAAATGAACCACACCATCAATTAGATCTCGCCGAAAAGCCCCAAGTTACTTCCCAACACTTGGCCTAAATCAGTCCACAAATGGCCAATTATAAGCCATTTAACAAGATACACTTAATTTTGAAAGGAAGTGAATTGGACTTCTATTTCAGCCCAATCCTATTTATGTTTATACATGGGGTTCATTAAAATACCTTTATTTAAACAATTCTTAATATAGAGCTGACCCATATACTTTTATAAGAACCAGTAATATTAGTCAAGCCTATAAGGCCCATAACATGACCCACAAGTCCAGGCCCGTAAACCAAGGCCATTATCCCTTTCTCTTCTCCTCTTCTCTTCATCTTTCTCTCTCCTAGAGTTTCACAGAACCCATTATTGCAACAATCTCCCTCTTAAATAATTTTCAAAGGCATCCATCAAGGGGCTGTTTTTTTTTTTTTTTTTGTTAGCTGCCACTGGTGGAGGCGGCAATGGATGTCGTTGCTGCGGCTGCGGCTGCCATGGTTGCTGCTGGCGACGATGGCCTTAGCCACTGCTACCATGGGTGGTTTGCCCTAACAGAGGAAGGAGAGAGAGAGAGCAGGGGCGTCGGCAGACGCTGCCTTTGTTGCGGTGGCGGCGGCGGCCGGCGCAGCTGCTGCTGCTGCGGGCTGCGGCAATGGCGGCGACCGACGCTGCCGTTGCTACTGCAAGATGCGGTGGCGGCGGCCTGCATTGCTGCCGCTGCAGGCTGGTGGCGGTGGCGGCTGCTGTAGTTGCCGCTGATGGCCACGAGAAAGAGAGAGAAAAGGGCTTATTTGAGGCATTCGTATCCATGATGGGACCCACCAGAGTGTAACTCCCTTCCCATCCACATGGGATGTGATTTGCCTTGACCATAGTGCTCACCTAGATATATGCATTGTATATTTATGGTGAGGATGGTCCTCGAATCAGATCTATGACTTAGATCGAATGGGACGGGTCAAATGGACACTCTTTGTGCTTTTCTCTTTTTCTCTCCGTAGATGTGATTGCTTGGTATTACGGAAAGAGTCCTCATCTATATATAAGATAATTAGATAGATAAGAGATAAGGGATGAGATGAGATAACGTTGGTTTATCCTTATTTCATCTCATCTTCTTCCGAAGATTAAATCTCTAACCGTATTTCAAACTCTTGAAAGAGAGAGGTTACGGGAACAACCTATGGCCCCCACGGGTCCATTAACTCTCCGTTAGGGCCTGTTACGTGTGTGTGTGTGTGTGTGTGTGTGTGTGTGTGTGTGTGTGTGTGTCTATATATATATATATATATATATATATATATATATATATATATATATATAGACACACACACACACACACACACACACACACACACACACGTAACAGGCCCTAACAGTTAGTTAATGGACCAATTCATCCTCGTATCACGCAATAGGAGTGACCGTCCTTTTATGTAATGCAATAGGAGTGACCATCCTTTTATGTAACAGTTGATACGGCCATAAAGTAACTGTTTTCTAATACCATGAGGTAACCTTGTGGTGGACTCCACCTGTACAAAGCATTGGCCTGAATGAAAACACCAGTAATTTGGGGTGATCATTTTATAATTCTCTCTTTTTATTGGAACATTAGTTACTGTCCATTTCTACTGAGAAATGTTTGCATAGAGGCATTGTATCTGAACTTTCACTTACAGCCTCAACTTTCTCGCAAATATATCACTTCTGTAGAACATCCAGGCCTTGTAAAAGGTGGGGCTACGTGATGAAGATCACACGGGGTGAAAAGCTAGTCCACTAATAGAGCGGGCCACAGTGTTGAAAATCGATGGGGAGCTAATGGTCTGCATCAATGTACAAGTGTGGCCCGCCTACCTAGTGGATTGCCTTGATTTACATGGAAGGTAATTTTCATGTGTCCCATTGATTAGCTTTATGCGGTCATTCCTCTTTTCTCTTCATTGATAATTTCATCCTCTCCCCCATGATCAGCGTCCAAGTGATCAGAGAGAATTTTAATAACAGCTGCAGGCTATGATATCTATATAAATAAAAATAAACATATCTGAAAAAAAGGACACAAAGTGGTGTTTACATATCTACGTAATGCTGTACTCAAACAATATCTGACTGGACTTCAAAAACTCTGTGAGTAGACTAGAAACTCGGAAAAGTCAACTTGATTTGTTGAGATATTAAGCTTAGTCACTAGGAAACTTGCAGCTGTGAAGGGCTGGGTGCCAAGTTGACAAGACCCATTGAGTCATCTTGCTGATTGGGTCATTTCGTGACTAGAGCCGAGCCACGTGGCTGGTGAACTTTTTTCTTTTCTTTTCTTTTTTTTGAACTTTTTTCTTTTCTTTTTTTTTTTTCTTTTTTTTTTAATTTTTAAATGATGAAGTTAAAAGGAGATGTTGAGTTTCAAACTCAAACCTCACCAACGAAGGAAAAAATTGACAATCAACATAGTGAGAGTTGTGTATTACTTCATTTCCAGGTGTTACCATTATGAGTATCATAGACTGTCTTTTCCTATAAGTACGTTACTTTTCTTATAATTTTCTTAATTTCACAGATGAGAAATGTAATGGAAATTCACATGAAGTGGATTGAGAATCCTCTTCCTGGCATGCTTGTTAGCTTTGCACACATGTATGAGATCTGAGCCAATTCATCAGGAGGGTCTCCCTATAAACCTGCCCTGGACTGGAAATCAGGATGTTCAACTGATCAGTAGGACCAGACATGCACGTTGAATGTGAACCAGATCAATTTATATTAATCATCCAGTTTTCTCACACACACGTGGTCCACCCAACAAACAGACTGGTTGGACCTATTTTTGGACCAGGGAATGTTGATGGTGGGGCATGTCTGATGGATGGCATGGATCTAGGAAAGTGAACATGTGTTCTGCATGGAGGATTCTAATCCTCTTCCCATGAATATCTTCAGGACTCTTCCCGAGAAGTTTTGTTAATTTCTCAGAGTAATTTCAGCATCATTCTTCAGTATATATAGTTTCCTCCCTGCCATTGCCCAAAATAATAGAAAAAGCTAGCATACTTTTAAAGGAATTCTTCCCATTTACAATCAAATCAGCCTGACTTTTGGGGTGGCAAACCAACATGGTGTAGCTCACCTGATTCACAGGATGGATGCCATGCCATACACCACGGTGGGCCCCAGAGCCAAATCTGATTGTTCTGTCATTAGTGTTGTTGTGTCCCACCTGATGATGGGGTTGGCCTGATACTCGGTCTCCCTCCACAAATATTTTGGGGACGCACCTGATAGACTGATTGGCTGGGATATATGGCCACATGGGCCCCACTTTTTCTCGACTCCACCTCAACTTGTGGTGGAGCCGGCTCTATATGATCATTCCCCAAAACTAATCTTGCACCAAAACCCCTCTGTTCTCAACAGGCCTTCCAAAGGGACTCTCCTCTTGCAATCGACCTGTCAACCGCCATCCTCTCTCTATCAGAGAACGGTGATCTTCAAAGGATCCACGACAAGTGGCTGTCACGAAAAGGGTGCACCTCTCTGGGCAGCGAAGATACATATCGGCTAAGCCTCAAGAGCTTCTGGGGCCTCTTCCTCATCTGCGGCATCACGGCTTTCCTTGCGCTCTTTGTGTTTTTCATGAGAGTTTTGTGTCAGTTTTGCAAGTATAGTAGCTCCGAGGACATCGAAAGGGAAGACTCGAACTTGAGTAGTCAGCGTTCGGGCCGCACAGCTAGTATCAGGGAGTTGCTTACGTTCGTGGATAAGAAGGAAGCCGAGGTGAAGAGCATCATGAAGAGAAAATCAATGGATAAACCCCAGCAAAGCGGTCACTTCTTGGATAGCCCAGCTCACCTTCCTAGTGAAGTTTCTTCAGCATAGTAGTGAAGAGGATCCTGACCCAAATGGTATTCAGATGAGCTTATTCTGCGGTCCAGATCATTGATCTGATCGGGTGCATAATGGATGGGTTATGCCCCAAAAGTCTGCCATTTCAGAAGATCCTAGCCATCCAATCTTCAGCCTAGTTTTAGTCCGCTAATCAAAGATTTGGGAGAGTTTTGGGGCTTCCTACATCCATGGTGGGTCTCGTCAAATCAACGCACTAGATGAAGCCAAACCTTTATGGAGCGTAGTGTGACACCATTCATGTTCTGATGCGTCAGGGCCAGGTAAATCTTAACTAGTGGAATATATATGAGACATTTTTTATGCATGAAATGTAAGATTTTTCATGTTTTTGTATGTATGTCAGCTCATAGGCATCATTTGAGATGAAAGGAAAGATACTCTTAGGTAGTTAGAAAAATACAATGCTACTATTGCTTGTTCTATTGTACAGTATCTAGAAGGAATACAATTTTCATAAATACGAGATGGAGTATTGTAAGTGTCATGAGTGGTCTTGCTACCATGGTCCACTGAGATTGCATCCTTAATTGCATTGATTTGTCCTTTTTTTTTTTTAATGTGATTTTCAAGGGAGAGATTTAATACTCTGGAAGGGTGCGTTGGTTGATATGCAAGGTAAGAAATTGTACATGTTGCATGCAAGTAACTCAAATTAAGCCCATCCAAATGGTGGGATCAAGTTAGATGGGTTCATAAAACAAAGTGGATCGGTGAACTTTTGATGGATGGTGGAAATGAGAAATAGCTAATGGTCCTACCCCAACAGAAAAAATCCAATTAATCATTTTTAGGATCATGTCCATCGATTTGAATTTGGTGTATGACCTATCTACATTGTCTTGCATGGTTTAATTTGAATTAATATATTACATTTATACAATTTCTAAATGCCTTCATATCAACCATGACTTTGCCAGAGTATCAAATCTCCCCTTCCAAGATGTAGCCTATATTTACTTCTTGTTTTGCATGGATAATCTATTTTCTTTCTTCCTATCGTTTTGAATGATTACAAGATAGGTGTTTACTAATTCGGCACGCGGTATTGTCCTTGTCCATGCACATGCATGCGATCGTGTCAATTTGGAAAAAAGAAAAGAAAAAAAAAAGGACTCATTTTCTGATGGTTTGATGATTCAAACCGATGATACTACTATACTGTAGGATTTTACATTGAACTAGTAAAAGAAAATTTTCAATGGTTCACATTAACCTTGTACTTATTTATGGTAGCACTGAGAATATGAATGGTTCCAATATTTAGACCATTATAGATGAGCATAGCTCAAAATGCATATTGTGAGGCATATAAATAGATCCTTTTGAGATCGACGGTTCAATGCTTGCCCTTTTTGCATTTTTTTAATAATAGATTCGATGATCCAATCCGCTGGGAACCTGTACGTGGACTAGGTTCAGCGACGGAAAGCGCCGGAATAGATCTAGGAAAACTGGAATACTGTAGAGTCATCTCTCCGCGGTGCACCTGCCCGGGCCATCCATCTAGTGGGATCTATCTAGATGCAAGTAGTATTTAATTGGGGTTATAGGAATCCTCTGTGACCCTGACGCGGCCCAGGAAAAATGGGTCATATGCACATTCTACAATTGAAGTCCGCAGTGAAAAGGGCACAATGAAAATGCCCCACACACATATTCAATAAGTGAAGCCTCCAACGGAAAGGGTAAAATGGTCATTTTACTAAAGAGATTTGGAAGTGATTTGTGGGCCCACTGTGGACGCATGCACATGACACTTTTTCATTGGGCTAATGCTTGCAGGCAATTCATGCATATGACACTTTTTCATTGGGCTAACGCTTACAGGCAATTCATGTCTGATGTGCCATGAATGGCTCATGTTTCAAAAATTGACCCGACGTTCTACAGGCGGTGCTGTCAATGGGCTGGGCCTGGCGTTGTCTTCAGGTTAGAACTGTTCGGTATGGGCTTGATGGGCCATGATGGGTCTATTCAAAATTTTGATTTTGTCTCGGGCCAGGCCCATTGACAGCTCTATCTGCAGGGCTCCCCAAAAAGTTAAAAGGAGGTGTACTTAGGTGCAACAGAACTTGGATGGATGTTTATGATTGCCTGATATCTTTCATGAACTATCATGCAAAAATCAGGCCAATCAGATGATCCGGTCCATCCATAATTTGGTCATCTCATGTACAACACTCTATTTTCGAAGCCGTGGATGGATGGTTATGATCGCCTGATAAAAGTGTTTCTTTGGAATAATAATCCATTCCTGATAACCCCAACAAACAGGCTGCTCAAATTGTTAATTGTGCCTATTCTATATAGACAAACATTGACCGTCCATTTTATCGCTATTGATTGGATGGTTATAAACTTATAATGGTCCGATTGGAGTGTTTTATTTATTTTTGTACGGGAACCCATGTAATGGGTATTGAATCACTAGATCTAACGGATAGTCTAGATCAATAAATAGGCTGTCCAAATATTCCATTTTAACTAGGATTATTATACCATATGAGATGATGACCTATCCATGGCAGGTCCCATAATTTGGATGGTTGATATTCAGCTAACAAAATGGATGGCTTAAAAAATAAACTTGCAGACGCACATGAGCCGTTTATTAGTACAATTAAGGGTCGCGATGAGCCGGGTAGCCCATCTGACCTGACTAGCCCGACTCTAATTTGGACCGGGCTTGGGACTCATATACATGGCTCGATCATTTGATCTTTTGATTAAGCAATCTATCTTGAATGTAGACCATTGATTTCATTCCTCTAAAGTGTCTATTTCTTTGTGCATTTGTTGCTCACTTGATCAACGGATGGATTTGGAAAATTCAATTCGGAAGTAGGGCTTTATCAATTTTCCAGGCCCAATTATTATTTTTTAGGGTTTGGGCTGACTGTGGGGCCTACCGTGATGTATGTGCCTTACATTCACACCATCCATCCGTTTTGACAGCTCATTTTAGGAAATTTTCCCAAAAAATAAAGCAGTTCCAAATCTCAAGTGGACCACACCACAGGAAACAATGGTGATTGAATACCCACTATTAAAAACTCCTTGAGGGCTACAAGAATTTTTATTTTCCATCCAAACTGTGGTGTGGTCCACCTAAGATTTGGATCTGCTTCACTTTTGGGATAATGCCATAAAATGAGCTTTATAAATGGATGGACGGTGTGGATGTAAGGTACATACATCACAATGAGCCTCACATTTAGGGATCGATCGACCTCGATCCACCTAAACCGCGCCTAGAAAAGATAGTTCTTGATAGAATGCTGGCCCCTTACCATAGTTTAGAATGTTGGATGGCATGCATGTAAGCGATTTCGGCCCTTCTTTATTGTGAACATGCCCTAGATCAAGGAGATCAAACTTGTATGAGAAAAATGGATGGTCACAAAAAGTACGATGGTGAAAATTAAAGGTACGCATGTGGGTTCACTTGATGTGGGCACCATCTTTATTTTTGGTATACATATGGCATTGTCACAATTCACGGTATTGACGCAAGGAGGACGTGGTAGGTCGATCACCGTCTCCCTAACTGAGAGTTTCTCGAATCCACGAGAAGAAAGAAAAGGATAATAAAAAAAAAGGAAATTAATTTCGAATAATGTTTTTGATAATTGAATGAATAATCAACGGAATTACAATGCATATAAATAGGAAACTAAACCCTAGGTAAAGTATCACACTCCAACTCAAACTAAAATTCCTAGAAAACGCAACTTACTATAAATAGTAAACTTACTATTTATAGAAGTCGTTCAATCCTACTAGAACTCTTGATTTTCGGCTAAAAATAGAAAGTTATCAAAGGGCCTCAACCATGTTGTTCTACTAAATATTCTAAGCCCTTTTCATGTTGGACACTAACTCTAAAACCCTATAGATCCAAAGTTATGATCGAATTAAAACTTACTATAAATAGTAAAACTGAAAATAAAATAGCCTAATGACTGTCGATACGGTCGAATCTCGCGATTCCGGCATGGGCAACCCGGCGTAGCGGGGTTGGTTGGCTAAAGTAGCTCGAGCTACCCCAAATTGATATATTATATGTCCTGAAACTCATTTCGGATTGTGAGATACGGCTGGTTTACGGTCCTAACGGTCCGGATCACTTTCGACTCCGACCGATCTTCTTGTTCTCCATCTGAGCCACGAGATAATCAGCAACCCGTTCTACAACAGGTATCCAATGGTCGAAATCAATCACATGTGTGCCATTCAAGCCTCGTTTCCTATCAAAGAACAAATAAAAAAGAACCGTTTCTAAATACGGTTAGGCTGTATATATAGAAAATTCAGGAAAAAGGGACCAAATGCATTGAATTTCCCACTTCTTGCAGAACTCTGTGTGTGTGTGTGTGAGAGAGAGAGAGAGAGAGAGAGAGAGAGTACGGAGGGCATACAACCATCGAGCTCTATGGGCCCACTGTGTTGCGTGTGTCATATCCACTCCGGACATCAGATGTGCCCTTTGATTTTAGACCTTGTGGCCAAAATTCAGCCCAATCCAAAACTGAGGTGGGCCACACGACAGGTAACAATTGAGAGGGGACTCTAATCTTAGATTGCATGTGGGGCGCACCAGTGGGTCTATTTCATCATAAGGTAAACCTCACCAAGATGAACAAACCATCCAAAATCATTCTGATCACCGAAAGTTAATGTGTGATTTTACATTGTTCCATGTGCTGTGGCCCACTTGAGTTTTGTAGCCAGGCTGATTTTTTCGGTTTCTGGTCAAGAAGAGAAAGCAATAGTAATGGAGGAGTGGATGTTACATAAGATGGTGGGCACCACAGAAGGATTCTTGTAAGAAAGAGATGAGATCACCTATGGCCCGCTTCATGCTAAACTAAGATGCAACCCACATGCAACATTAAGTTCACATGAAGACCACAGGAGGACCACAAAAGGTGAGAAAGAAAATAAATGGTTCAAGTATCACTTAAGATGGATTGATGGGAAAAGATAAATAAACAATATTAAATACTCTAATATCTATCCTGTGGGTATTTGAATAGAATTTTAGGGGCTGTTTGAGTTAAAGGTAAAGTTGTGTTATTGACTAGGGGTCATGTTCATATTATATGTTGCGGTGGAAGCAACATTAGAACTAGAGCTGGACACAAAGTGAGTTTAACCATTTGGATTGACTTGGATCGACTCGGTAAAATCCTGTTCGAACAAAAAGTTTTATTGTTCGAACTTTGTTCAAACACACATAGTGTGTTCGAAAAAAAATTCAATTCAATTTCAAACACAGTCCTGTTCGACTCAACTCGAACTCAAACTCGACTCGAATATTGATCGACTCAACTCAACTCGTTCGACTCGATTATATATATATATATATATATATATATATATATATAGAGAGAGAGAGAGAGAGAGAGAGAGAGAGAGAGAGAGAGAGAGAGGTGGATGACAAATAAAAGTGACTGTGAGCCCAGGAAGGTTTCAATGGTGGACATCATTCTCCTCACTGTTTCCTGTGGTGTAGTTCATTTGAGTTTTGTATCTACCTCATTTCTTATTTAATGCATTAAAATAAGCTATACAAATGGATGAATGGAGTGGATAAAACAAATACATCATGGTGGGACACACAGAATGAAAAAATCGGTATTTACTATTCAGTAGTAGAAAAAATATTTTCAAGCGAAAAAAGCGAAATTGTTCGAACTTATTCGAACTCGTAAAAATTGTTCGAAATCCATATGTTCGAACATGATTGGGCTAGACCAATTTGAGTTCAAACAGAGCCATCCTGTTCGAATGTTTGTTCGAACATTGTTCGAACACACCCACTCAAGCAGCTGAACAATCCGATCTGGTCCATGTTCGACTCGAATCGAATCGTTGTCCACCTCTAATTAGAACGAATTAAGCACACAATCGAAAAAGAAAAATTCGAGCACACACAAAGTGCACAAATATTTTTACATGAAAAACTCTTGCGAAAAAGAAAAAAATCACAGCATAAAGTGACGATCAATCCACCATATCAAAAAGTTATGATATGGAATAACTTGTAGAATATGAAAACCCTTTCTCCCTTGTAAAACCCTAAAAATCATATAGGCTCTCCTTGTTTTCCCAAATCGTGCTTGGAGACACACTTATATGCCTCCGTACAAGATTAAGAAATAAAACCCATATTTTCTAAAAACTACTCATGTAAACTGTAGATCGAATAATCAAGAATAAAAAAACCTCCAGCAAATAATCTTTAATTACTCGAATTACTCAATCAAATCAACACATCCATCAATTGAATCGACAAGTCTTCAGTTGCACTAGAATGAAAGGCACTCAATCAATAATATGTAGATATTATATGTATATATTATTGTGCAACAAAACTTAAACACTTCTGAACAAATAGGCCAAGGCATATGATGGTGGTTAAAGAATGGATTGATTGTCTCTACTAAAAAGTTAAATTTTTTGAAAGTGGTACTTGACAATTTTAGTACACATGAAGAATGCTTTTATCCATACACATGCATAATAAAATACCATATGTTATGTGTGCAACCATCTAACATTAAGTATGTGTGGTGCAGTCAATCTTCAAGCACCTCACAGATGTACGTGTGGTGCAGTAAATCTTCAAGGACCCCAAAAATGTGGCATGTGTCAATGTGTTAATGTGTTATCCATCCTTCTTCTTCTTCTTATTTTTTTATTTTTTTATTTATTATTTTATTTTTTAATCTTTGAAAACATAATTAGAACTAGTTAGGACACTTTGCAATGCAAGGCTAATGTAGAAAACGTAGAGATAGGGTTTCGCCTCTTTTTACTCTCTCTCTCTCTCGTGGTTGTGGTTGAGTGGATTGACTTTTGTTGGTATTCTTTGTGTTTGTGAAAATTCGCAAGTGATTCACATAGAAGAGAGTTTCTTGTCTCTCAATCAGAACTTATGACCATCAATATATGAAAATGAATGTAGACCATTTAAGAGAACATTTTCATTTCATTACATTCATCTCCAAAATTCAAAGGTTAGGATCATTTTTGTGAGAAGCTAGACAGAAGATAGACGGTTCCAATCATATGATCATCTTTGTATGTGGGCCCCAAGTGATGACATGCACTGGTGATCCTGAGTTCACCTCGGCTAAGCAAAGTATTCCAACAATAGGAAAGAAAAGGCTTACTAATTGTGAAGGATCTAAAGTGTCTCTCTTCACACACACTCGGTGGCTCACACGTGTTCTTTCTAAACCGTCCATTCTTCTCATGGATGGATGATCCACTTTGTGAGATAACCAACCTGAATTTTACAGGCTGTCATAATCATTGTGGAGGTCACCTTCTACAGACGTAGATTGCCTGGTGACCAGGGATGTACCTGGTAACCCGACCACCGCGATGTATGCTTTTTTATCCACGCCATCAATCTGTTTTGTCAGCTCTAAACCTCAAGTGGACCACAGCAAAGGAAACAGTGGAGATAATGACTCCCACCGTCGAAACCTTCCCGGGGCCCACCAGGGCCCACCGTTATACGTTTTTTTATCATCCAACCTGTTCATAAGGTCAGACCTGGATGAAGGAAAAACACAAATATCTGCACTATCCAAAACTTCTATGGTCCAGTGGTGTGGTCCACTTTCAGCTTTGGATCTACTTATTTTTGAGCCCATGCCCTAAAATCAGCTGGTAAAATGTATCGACCACATGCGTCACAGTGAGCCCCCACACAGGTGCATTGAACAGATGACCCATCAAAGGTAGCAAGAACCCCATTTCGGCACACCACATGGTGCAACCAGGAGGGGGGACCTCATCCAAAACGGTGTGGTCCCTTACCAGGGCTCACCTTCATGTTTGTATTCTATATCGACCTGTCCATCCATTTTTTGCTAGATCATTTTAGGGTATGAACCCAAAAATAAAACAGATCCAAGTCTCAGGTGCACCATACCATAAGAAATAGTGGCAATTGACCATTAAATACTTCTAGCCGGCCACAAAATTTTGCATCAATCTGATATTTATTTTTGTCCCTTCATCTAGATTTATGTGACTTTATCATACTCATGCTTCAGTGGTAGACTCATAAGTTTTCAAACGCGAGGTCATGGGAAAAAAGGTTGGATGACAAATAAACATTACCAAAACATTATGGTGGCCCTAGGAAGTTTTTAATAGGTGTGGCATTCAATCACCACTGTTTCCTATAGTATGGTCTACCCAAGATTTTGATATGCTTAGTTTTTTGTTCACGCCCTAAAATAATATAGAAAAATAGATGGACAAAGTGTATATAGAATACACACATCATGCTGGGCCCCATGATAAGGATCACACCTAATTTGATCCCGGTGCAACTATGTACCGTTGTGTGTAATTCGTTTGCTCTACAGCGGTCCAACAATTGTAAAATTTTCACCACCCAAATAATCTAAATTTAATTATTAAAATATCAAGTGCAACCAAATAAAGACTCAATCTTGTCTTCGATTCGATTGGACCCAGCTAGACATTTGAAATTGCAATTTTAGGGCTTGTATATGAGAAGACCCGTATGATTGTAGCTAGGGTAGCAACTGGGTTGGGTCGCAAGTAGGTCAACCGGCTAGCCATTCTAAATGGGTAGTGGGTGGGCAATGGGGTAGAAAATGAGGCCACAAATAGGTAAATGTGTCGAGCCAAGTTGAGCCCTACCTGACCTGACCTGCCCGTATAGGTTATCAATTGGGTTGGCTAGATGTCCTAACCCGGCCTTACCCAACATCCAAAACAATTGTCTCCTGATCACTTCAACCACAACAAGGGGTTGCAATGAATGGTTATTCCAATTGGCGCAATGTCTGGTTGAGCCCAACCCAATTATTGTCCAATTGGTCAAGTCGGATTAGGCTCAGGTCAACCTCGGGTTGGCCACAACATATGTCTAAAACTGGGTGGGTCTACTCAAAACTCGACTCAATGAGATTTTGAGCTGAATATCTTGGAAACTTGTTGGAGAGCATCGCTTGATTGAGACTCAACAAGACTCATCGGGTTGACTCGAAAGCTGCGGTTGACTCAATCCGACTTGGCGTAACTCGACTGATCACAACTGGGTTTTGTTTTGAATATTTTAATATTTAACAAGTGCTAAAAGACTCATCCGACTTGGCGTAACTCGACTGATCACAACTTGGTTTTGTTTTGAATATTTTAATACTTAACAAGTGCTAAAAGACTCCTCGAACATGGAGCTGAGTCCATCAAAGACTCGTCGAATCTTTGAGTCAACCCGGCCTAGCTAGACATCGATTTGAGCCTTCAAGTGGAGTTTTCAAGCTTTTGAACCATGGGTCACGACTGACTTGAGCCTGACTATAGTTGTATCTAGGGCTATAAAATGGTAAGGTCCAGTCCAGGCATGGCCCATGACCTCAGTCATATTGTGCCTGACTTTCATCAGGGCTGGCCCAACATGGCCCATAGGACGGTCTAGGACGTGCTAGCCCACCAGGCGGCCTACCTATTTTCCTATACATTTTTAAATTATTATTTTTTATTTATCTTTTTTTTCATCTTATTTTTTATATTCAAATGAGTGTAAAATGTTGAAATAAAGTGAATAATAATTGTATTATTGATTTTGAAATAGAGCTTTATAAATTACAGTTAAAATTATAACTAAATTATAATTTTAAAAATACAAATGATATAAAGACCCCTTAAACTAGCCGTTTTATGGTTGTCGGGAGGGCGAAATGGTTACAAATGATGTGAAGTCCAAAATACTCTTACATTAGTTGTTTTATGGCTGTTGGGAAGAGCAAAATGGTAAAAAAAAAAAGAAAATATATTCTGTTTTTTTACCATTGGGCCCCCTGGTGGGTTGTGCCTTGCTGGCCCACGTGTTGTGTCAACCCGCGTGCTGTGTCCGTGCCATGCCGTGTCAGTGCCGTGCCGTGACGGCCCAACGGAGCTGATGCCCAATACAGCCCACCGCATATTACCTGTCGCGCTGGGCCGTTCTGGGATTGTACATGCTTAGTTATATATCAAACACCAAGTTTCTGCAAACCTTAGAAAAACCTAAGGTGGGCCAAGATCATAATAAAGACAGCAATTTTCATTCACCTGCTTCCAATTATAGTCTGATACAACTGTTTCTGCATTCACACAAAGTACTATAACCTATTGCAGATGGAATGTAGGGCGTACATTGAAGTTCTTTCACGAGGACCTTGGTTTTACTAGTTTTTTGTCTTTTATTGGACAGATGCATTGACTATTATCATAAAATATTAGAACATGTTTCTTTTCAGAAAATGCCAGATGTAAATCCCGCAAGTTACAAAATATGGCTATCAGGTTTCCTCGTGACCGGGTACGATTATGCTCAATTTTTCCAGTTTGTACGAATGGGTCCCGCAGTTGAGTGATCTAAACGGTTGAATTGTGACACGCTGTAATTAGAAGGGGTCCATTGCTATTAATGTTCGGGCTCATTGCTGGTCTATCCAAGCAATTGATCTGACGGCCCGTCATGGATCCTCGTGACTATGTCCAGAATATCCTCTTAATGGGTCGACTCAAACCTTTCCTTGTTGGCTTGCAGATACATCGTAAAAAAGAAATGCATGAACAAACCATACTTGCTAGCGGGAGAGTTACGAAGTACAGTTATTAGATTTCTAGGACTGATATGGTTATGATCAATTTTTCAGTTTGCACAAATATGATGTATGATAAGAAACTCATGGTGAGTGGCATGGATCAAGCACATTTCCATCACAAATTGATCAAAAAACAAATTTTCTTGTTGAACACTTTGGATGATTTTTACCTGTTTAAGCTAGCCGACCGACCCTATCGACCAGCTGACTTCCAACTTCAGATGGCCGACGAGTTGGGTAAGCAAGTCGACAAGTTTCACAATTTATGTGGAACTTTCTAGATTTTTCAGATTTGTTTCTTGTTTTAATTAAAACTCTTCTATTAACTAGGATTTTTAGGGTTTTATTTAGGTTATAAATACTTTTTAAACTCATTTATTATAGCTAGCTTTTGATTATTTAATACAAATTTGATTTATTTTGATTTTTATCTCTTGGATTCGAGATTTGCTCTTGTGGATTCGAGGAAACAGTCCTGTTGAGGAGTCCAGGGAATTCTATGGATTCAAAGTATAGTTATCCAATGAAGAAGACGGTGGACGACCTTACCACGCCAACCCCTGCGTCAAGTGGTATCAAAGCTAGGAAAGCCCATCAAGTTGATGTCTCTTTATAAAGGTACAGACAACAATTCAATTGACGGTAATCAATAGATCTATCCTCTAACAATGACTGCTTCTAGGATGACACTTGAGACTTATTGACAGGAGAATCATCAAGCCATGCAAAAGCTGCAAGTTGGATTCGACTGTATGATGAAGAAATTAGATTGATTCGTTGCTCGTGGTGATGATCTGTTTTCAGAATCTGCTGGATTTTACGATCGGGTGGATTGGAAAGACCGATCCTACAGAAGGATGATAGATCTCCCTAGCTTTGATGGTCGGAGTCGCATCGACCACTAGCTCTTTGAAGTCGAATGCTTCTTTGATTACACTCAAACCCCTGAGGAGAAAAATGTTCAGTACATAGCATTAAAGTTGAAGAGGGGGTGCTTCGGCTTGGTGGGAGAAACTCCAAAATCAACGAATGTGACAGATGAAAGCACTGATATGTTCGTGGTCGTGGATGAAATGACAGTTATTAATATGATTTCGATTCTTATACAACGATGATAATCAGGTACTATCCCAGCATTCCCACAAATTGTGTCAGGAATCCTGTTATTTTGAAACAAAGCGCAACAAAACGTCGAATTCTACGGTGGCGTACGTGTTGTTAGTGCACTTTTTTATGGCATTCTAGTGCACCTTATTTGTCAATTATGTATGTCCTTGTATCTAGGTGTTGATTGAGCCCAAAGAAGATAAAGACCAAAGACACAAGAGGACAACTACATTAAGGAAGAAGAAATAGGTAAATCGAAGATGCCCTGATGAGCCAAAACCCTTGAACTAAAACCAAAACCATACTTTTAGAGGACTTGTCCCAATAGACATACTTTTAGTCATCTTAGAATGGCTTAGGTGTACCAAAAGATCACCCAAAGGAAGGCATTCACCAGTGTTGTCCCTGCTGCTGGAAATTGAATTAAAATCCCATCGGCGGGGATGTACTGAAATTGAGTAAAGGTCACATCGGCGAGGACATGTTGAGAAAGGAAAAGGGTTCCATCGATAGGGACATGTTGGAATCTACTGAGATCATTGTTTGCGAGATTGACTGGAAGTCCCTGCGGCAGGAACGCTCTAAGATGTTCTCGTTGACGCAGGAAGGTATTGAGAAGGATGCCCCACAACAGATGGCTGAGATGGCTATTGTCGGTAATCTTAGGAAGACTCGGATGGTTGTGCTTAATTTGAATTAGAGGCCGGCACTTACTAGTTACTTCGAATCTACAGTCGGCTAGACCCTGTAGAAATGTTAAAGAAGGGAATCCAAAGATTCCTTCCTCTAAAATGACTATTTTGATCTGTGGTTCGAAATTCAAGGTAAGAGATCAAGGTTATAAGGTGAGAAGGTGTTAGACACCCACTCTGCCCATACTGAAGTACGATATTTACTTCACAGAATCTAACTACTACTTGAAAGTCTAAATCAACCCTCATATATTCTCATAGATGATATAATGCATGAGTATGGGTCTGACCAGTAAGTGTTTTTGATGGGCAGGTTTCAATTAGATAGGCAAGCCTAGAGCATACGCTCGAACTGACAGGTGCTTTATGCGAGATGCATGGCGTGTATTTGAACGGTTAGAGTTTCTGATGGGTAAGTTCCGGGCAAGCCGGCGAACCTCAGAGCATACTCTAAGACCTGATCAAGTGCTTGTGGTGAAATGATAAGCAGTGGGTTGGAAGAATAATAAATGTTGCACTTATGCTGATGTAAATAAGGTGATGCTGGTATAAGAGTAGCTGGATGGACGAAGGTATCACAAAGGTTAGCTTCAAGTGGCTATGATTAAGACTTGAATTGCTTGAGAGGCTAGGACCAGGGTTAGGCTAGGCTGGACTAGGGTTAGAATCTTCATTCACTCAGGCTCTCCTTGGTGGAGGAATGAGCTACGGGGGGTGGAGATGAGTCGCTTCTCATGAAGGAGGACTCGAAGCTGGTTGATCCTGGAAATGAGAAGGAGATAGGGTATTTATAGTTGTGAAAAGTGGCAACTCTGAGGGTTGCCCATACGGACGCTTTGCTTCAGCTTCAGAGTGTACGAACTCCGAACTTGAAGCAAGAAAACCTCAGGTTCAAGGTTCGAAGTTGCTCCGAAGCTGCGGGTTGGACTTGGGGTTAGACTTCAGCTTGGTTTGGGCTTTAACTAGGTGAGTTGAATGGGTTTGAGGGATAGACTGACCCGGTGAGTTGACTCAGCGGGTTGACTTATCTAGTTGATTTTATTTTATTTTTAGAATTTTGGACTGGTTTTTCCTATGGGTGGTTTTTCAGGCTAATGTTTATGGGTGAGTTGACTGGGCTTAGGCCTAAGTTGGGCTATGGATTGGGGTTTATATGGGTGAGTTGACTCGGTTTGGACCTACGATTTAGGGGTATGGTCCTCCATCCATCCAGCCATCTCGACCAGCTTTGTAGTCAAAGGTGGGGTGTCTACAGATGCCTATCTTTGATAATACATGACATTGGTCTAATTGGTCTTGGACAAGCTGTTGCTAATTAGTTGTTCCATCCCTAACTTGTCAAACACTTTAAAATATGGACAAGATAGATTGTGGCATATGTGGAGAATTTAAAGAGTAGCTGGTATCACATTTACAAATGTGCATATAAATATTTGACACATACACATTGATATAAGAGTGTCATTTTGTAGTTCTAGTAAAGATTTATTGTGGCACATGCACATGTGAGAAGTTCAAGCTTAAACATCACACATGTGGTCTATTTGAAAATTTTAAAAATGTTCAATATGATTCTCATGTTCACTAAAATTGTAAAGTGTCAACGACAATTAGTTCCACCTCTCCCTAGGAGACACCTAATCGACGATCTAACTATCATAAATCCATGATTACTTGTCAAAAGCTGCATTAGTTTTGTTGCAACATGGGTTGAAATTATGGACATATATATGGTTGTGTGGACCCTCGCCGTTCCACACTCCCGACGACGTCCTTCTCCCTTTCCTTTCGGAAAAAGAAGAAGAGGTGCGTGCGTGCGAATCGCCGTTTGTGCCACTGGCTTGCCTCGTTCTCGAGGGCTTTGTTTGGTTGTCGTGTTAAGATGGATGTGTTTAGACGAGTTTATATAAGACCAGAGTCGCCACTAGCCAGTTACTTCGAATCTACAGTCGGCTAGACCCCGTAGAAACATTAGAGGAGGGGATCCAAAGATTCCTTTATCTAAAATGACTCCTTTTGATCTACGTTCAGAGATTCGAGGTAAGGGATCACGGTTACAGGGTGGGAAGAGGTTAAGCACCCCACACACTGCCCGTACCGAAGTACGGTCTCTACTTCACAGAATTGAACTAACACTTGAAAGTCTGTTTTAATCCTCGTATATTCTCATAGATGACATGATGCATGACTATAGGTCTGAACAGTAAGAGTTTCTGATGGGCAGGTTTCCATTAACAGGCAAGCCCAGAGCATACGCTTGAACTGACAGGTGCTTTATGCGAGACGCATGCTGTGTGTTTGACTAATCAAAGTGCTCGTAGTGACTAATGCATGAATGCAGGTCTAAACAGTAAGAGTTTCTGATAGGCAAGTTTCCATTAACAGGCAAGCCCAGAGCATACGCTCGAACTGACAGGTGCTTTATGCGAGATGCATGCTGTGTGCTTGAATAATCAAAGTGCTTGTAGTGAAGCAGGGGGGTTGGAAGAAAAGTAAATGTTACACTTATGCTAGATGCAAATGAGATAATGCTGGAAAAAGAGTAGCTAGATGGACGGAGGTGTCGCAAGGATTGGCTTCGAGTGGCTGGATCAAGATTTGGATGGCTTGGGAGACTCGGACCAGTGGTCAGGCTGGGCTGGACCAGGGCTAGGCTCTCCTCACTCGGGCTCTCCTTGGTGGAGGAATGGGCTAAAGGGTGGAGAGACGGATTGCACTTGGGCTGGCTTCGGAGGGATTGGCTTGGGTTGGATATTGAAATGAGAAAGGGAGGGGGGTATTTATAACTGCGGGCAGTGGCAGAACCCGTAAATAATTTTGGGCGGCCCCCTATACGGATGCTCCTCGGGTTCCAGCGTGTGGTACGGTCACGTCTCGGGGCTGCTGCTTGGGACTCAGTGAGTTGACTCGGTGGGTTGACTCAGCGGGTTGACTCGGTGATTTGACTCAATGGGTTGACTCGGCGATTTGACTCGACGGGTTGACTCAGCGAGTTGACTCGGTGATTTGACTTAGTGGGTTGACTCAGTGAGTTTGACTTTTTTAGGATTTTTTGACTGATTTTTCTTATGGGGGTTTTTCAAGCTGATATTTAGGGGTGAGTTGGGCTATGGATTGGGGTTTATAAGGGTGAGTTTGGCTGAGTTTGGACATGAGATTTGGGGGTATGATCCTCCATTCATCCAGCTGCCTCTACCAACAGTGTAGCCGAAGGTAGGGTGTCTACAGATGCCCCTCTTTGGCAGAGGTTGCGTGCACCCCACTTCTGACTCGGTTATTCATGGATCATTGTCTGAAATCTTTGCTTGCCTTTGCATCTGTGCCAGTTGATCGTCTGGAAATCGATCACTCGCACATACAACGGAAGTTTGGAGAAAACGTTGCGATTGTCCCTGCAGTTTGCTGCAACCTGGGTACCCAATCGCAACCCTTCCATTCCCGATCGGTACTAACATCGGAAAGGTACAGCAGAGCCTCTGCGTCGTAGTCTTACGAGGTTACTGACCCTGTGATTGATTGTATGTTTGATGTTTTCCCGGATCACTCCAGGAGTACTTGTTTCGCTTGACTGTCAAAGTGGTTAGATGCCCTGCGTCATGTAGTCTTACGGGATTCTAATACGCCGACTTGGACTCAGTCAAGGTACTTCAGGCATCCACGCCTAGGTATGTGCGGGTGGACTTTTTCCACCCGATCTGCTGGTTTTGATGCTTGGTTTGCAATTCATTCTTTTCTAGATTGTGGTCTGGAATCTTTGTTGTCCTTTCTATCTGAGTCAGTTGATTGTTTGGAGATTGATAACTCGCACATACCGCGGGAGTTTGGAGAAAACGTTGCGATTGTCCCTGCAGTTTGCTGCAACCTAGGTACCCAATCGCAACCCTTCCATTCCCGATCGGTACTAACATCGAAAAGGTACAGCAGAGCCTCTGCGTCATAGTCTTACGAGGTTGCTGACCCTGAGATTGATTGTGTGATGTTTGATGTTTTCCCGGATCACTCCAGGAGTACTTGTTTCGCTTGACTGTCAAAGTGGTTAGATGCCCTGCGTCATGTAGTCTTATGGGATTCTACTACGCCGACTTGGACTCAGTCAAGGTACTTCAGGCATCCACGCCTAGGTATGTGCGGATGAACTCTTTCCACCCAATCTATTGATTTTGATACTTGGGTTACAATTTATCGTTTCCACCTGTTCAGATGGTTTCTTTGACTGAGCCTTTTGGCTTTCATCTTTTCGTATCTTGGTATGTGATACGACCGCACTGACACTGGAGTTCAGTTCGACCGTACTTTGAGTGCATTGGATCCGATGTTCTCCGGAGAATCCGCGAGGCATCGGATCTTATTTGATTTTTGCGTCGGCTCCTACCCAGAGATATGGAAGATCTCCTGGTGTTTTGGAGGTAGAACGCTCTACTGGGAAAAATATTTTTAGATTTTTGAAAAGATACCCACTCTGGGGAGTGATACTCCGTGGGGTTTTTATTTGCAAATAGGAATATTTTTTATCTTTTTGAAATGGAAATCTGGTTTGCATGCGCCTCTATTAGGGATGCTTGTGGGGTCTTTGGCTAACCGACTTTTATTTTGAAAGCAGGTAAACATGATGATTGATGCGATGGATACTGATGTATGGTGATGCATGATGAATGCATGGTTTGGCTCATTCTCTTTCAGTTAGATGATTTTGCTTTTAATGGAGATGCAGAGAATTTTGAGCTTATTGCTTGCAGGGTTGTGCTTCCTTGGGGATTTTCTTTTCAATGCGGATGTTTGGTCAGCGGGTTGGTCAAAATCCCGACCCGTGGTTGATCAGGTCCATCGTCCCAAGATGCTATTTCTTTGCTAATGAGAATGTACGAGGATGTTATCCGACTTCAAAATGTTTTTCTGGGCATAAATGCGATTGAGACGGTGCTTGGTCGCCAGTTTTGGTTAAGATTCCAATTTGCGGGCGTTTGGATCCGTCATCCCAAATTGTGAAGAGAGCGGAGTTCGAGACTCCTGAAGTGTAGTGCTGGGGATAGTGACAATTTTTGTGATTTTTGCAAATATGTGGTCCGAATCTTTACCCGAGTGGTCAGGATAGAGATCGGTTATTGAAAACAAAGAAAATATTTTTTTGTGGTTTTGAAAATATTTGGTTTGAAAGCAAGGAAAATATTTTGTGATTTTTGAAAATATTTTGCAAGGTTTTTGTATTTTTCTGATTTTTCTGAAATGCAGGGAAAAGTATGGAATTTTCATCCATTTCTAACTTCTATCGCTGGTAAGGCACCCGATCCATTTTACGTCAGCGAGCAAGACGAATCTCACACAGTTAAGTGCCGTAGTTTTACATCTTCGGATGAGGAGATTTTGAGGGTTTTCAGTCAACACACCCACAAAGTTGCCTGTTCCTCATGTGCAATGCACATAAACCACGTATCGTCCGACGGACTCCTTCGGCCATAAAATGAGCCACATCCTCACATTTCCCTTAGTCAGTCCAGTTTGGGGCCTTACGTTGCTCACAATTCCGTGAGGGTGCGCTCCACCTCCCAACAGCCTTAATCCCCTTCATGAGTTTTAGGAACAGGGAACATCCTTCAGATTCAACAACGACTTCTAAATCAAGATTGTCTATCACGGTGCGTTCAACACGAACAGGATTGCGGGGTTCTGCCCGCCTCAGCCTTTACCTGTTTAAAAGATTCCGGACACCCGTACGATCAACTATCAGCCATGTCCGGAACAGGTTAGGAAAGAAAGCCCCCAAGAAGTTAATCCCAGTGTAGTTTTAGGTCTTCGGACCGCTGTGGATGAGTTTGTGCAGTTGAAAATGCTGGTAAAATTTTTTTGTGTTTTGAAAAAGTTTCAGACTTCAACTCGAGTAATCGGGGTTGATGCTGGTTTTTATGGAAAGCTTGAAATCTTTTTGGTATTTTTGAAAATGATCCGGATAATCGAACCTTGATCCCAGCGGTTAAGGCCGATGTCGGTTTTTAGTTGAAAGCAGGAAAAGGTCCCCCGAGAAATTAATCCCAGTGTAGTTTAAGGTCTTCGGACCAAAATATGTACATGCTGAAAATACATTCTTTTTATGATTTTTTTTTGAAATGTTCCAGGCTGTTAAATCTCAATTTGAGCGATCAAGATTAACACTGGTTTTTATTGGCAATCTCTCGGGATTTTGTTCCCGACGTAGTTTAAGGTCTTCGGACCACAAAACTGTACAAAACAGGGCAAACATATTTTTTATTTTTGGAAAATGTCCGGAGTCATCTGATCTTGATGTGAGCAAACAAGACCGACACCGGTTTTTATTGAAAATCTCTCGGGATGTTGATCCTGATGTAGTTTAAGGTCTTCGGACCAAAACTTTTACATGCGATATATATATGTATATTTTTTTGGTTTTCAGAAAATGTCCAGGGTCGTCGGATCTTGATTCGATCCAGAATGATGCCGGTTTTTATTGAAAGTCCCTCGGGATCTTGATCCCGACGTAGTTTAAGGTCTTCGGACCACAAACTGTACAAGGCAAACACTTTTTTTTTGTGGAAAATGTCCGGTATCAGCGAATCTTGATTCGAACGATCCAGATTGCTACCGATTTTTATTTAAAAAGTCCCTCGGGATCTTGATCCTAACGTAGTTTAAGGTCTTCAGACCACAACTTTGTACAAGCAAGCAGCAATTAAGGTTGGAGATTCCAGGGATTCTTCTTAGAATGGTTCAGATCATCAGGTCATGACTTGGATGGTTGACATCACTGTTTGACCAAGTCAATTCTTTTTCTTTTTCTTGAAAAATTCCATGGAACTTTTTCCACATCATCAAGCCAATTTCTCACCAATTTCTCACAAGATGAGATTTTGGTGAGATTCCTTCATTCTTCTCATCATTCTCTTCAATCACTTCATTCTTACAATGAGGTACAAGATTCACTTGCAACCACCCTTCCCAAGGAGGAGTTCTTCTCAAGGAGAGAGGGTGAGGGGTCGTTTCAAGTAGGTGGGAGGGAGGGCGGCCCCCCGGTCGGGTAAATGGGTGCACTCCCCTTTTCTATGTAACATGGGGCACCTTTGGCCCCTCCAACGTGCAATCTCTCTTTTCTCTCTCTCATACTCTTTCTTTCTTCAAGTTTTTCTCTCTCTTTTGGTGGTTCTTTGCTCTTTTCAAGTGGTGGGCCTTAGTGAAGCTTCGGGACAGCAAGGTGGTCCCCCTTTGGTGAGTGGTAAAGGTATGGACCACTCCCTTTCTTTCTTGTCTTTTTCCTTCTTCATTATCTCTTCTCATGACTCTTTCTTTTTCCATGTAGCTATTCCAAAAGGAGTGAAGGTGGGCCCAAGTATTTCTGGCCTTTTTCTAGATCTCAAATCTTTTCTAAAGGTGGTGCATGGAGAAGGACATTGCAAGCTTCCATTTCATTCTTTCTTTTCCTCTTTCACACTCCCTTCATGTGTATGTAAAGGGTAATTTTGCCATGTCCATCAAGTGTGCATGGCAAAATATCCTATCTTTTTTCATGGGAGTTGGGCCTCTTTTCATGTGTATCAAATGGGCTCAAAGTGAAGTCATGACCCTTAGTGTACTTGATAGGCTCAGCACTTCATTTTGGGCTCCCTCATGCTTTCTTGCCCTTGTCATTTTTCCTTAGCACTTTTCTTTTCTTTTCCATCTTCTTTTCAAGGTTTGGGCCCATGGGAATGGTAGGGCCCACCTCAAGTTTTGGGCTCATGGGGCTCACTTTGGGTGGCCCCATCTTTCTTCACATGTGTATGGACAAAGGTGACTAGCCCATTCTTCACTTGGATCTTCAAGTGGGCTAGATTTCTTAATTGAGCCCTTGTGGTCAAGTAGCCCAAATCTTCCACCATTTCTTGATTATGATGTACATCATTGTTTACAAAGTGTGGTGGGTTCCTTGGAATTTTTCCATATGGATGGGCTTTTGGGCCCTCATTGCAACTTGGATTTCTTTGGACCATGTGTGCACCACTACACTTTGTGCACCACTACACTTTGTTCATGTAAGATTTTTTTTTTCTTTCATGCTTTTTCTTTTGATGGATGGAGGACTTGAGTTACTTGATCATCTACAAGTCCCATGAGTGAGTTGTCTCAACAATCTCACTAGGTTCAAATGGCTTTTCCATGTGGTAAGAAAGTGGTTCTCAAGAGTTTCCCTTTAATGTTATCAACCTCAAATGGATGATCCTCCTTCAAGTGAGCTATCCATGCAACCATAGCTCCTTGAACTTCTCTTTGGGGTGCTTGGTGGGTCATCCACCATCATGCTCAAAGATGAGTGATTTTTCTTTCAATTTGTAAGAAAGAATGATACCCATAAGTTGCCCAATTTTGTCCCATGCTTTGGGGCATTTTGGATTTTGATCTTCAAGTGGGCTATGTATACCATTCTTAGCCATTTTCGTGATGGTTGGGTGACTCATCAAGCCATGCCTTCTTGTGCTCAAATGGTCCCCCTTTTTGGTAAAGAAATTGGTGCACATAAGTTGCCCAAACTTGTCCTTTCATGGGCATTTCCAACTTTGATTATTCATGTGGGCTATGTGCATCAAATTTTTTACCATTAGCTTCTTTGATTCATATGTTTATGGGTAGATCGCCTTGTTGTACTCTCATAGCCAAAACTTTCATCAAGATGATGCACATAGGGGTGCCCATGGTTAACCCATTGAATGGGTCCTCATGTTCTTCAAGTGGGCTATGTGCTCCCTTCAATCCATTGAGGTGAGGCATTTGGGTTGCTTTTGGGGGCCCTTTTCCTTCCTATTCCCCACTTGTCCATGTACATGTGTAAAAAAGATGGAAACATCTTAGATGAGAATCATGGCCTTGGTATAGAAAGTGGATCAATCATTGGCCACATATGGACTTTGAAGAGGGACTTCTGATGTGAAGTAAGATCCTTATCCCTTGTTGATCTCTTGGGTGCATTTGTCGTCCAAAGTGTGACCTTGGATGATGGACTTTCCTTGCCTAAGACATGATATGCAACTTTCTTTAAGGTGGGCCTTGCTTTCTTCAATGGGCCCAACACATATCCTAGGTAACACATGGAGTCGGACTTTGGATTTTGCATTTGAATGTGAGCCCAATCCCATGGATTTCCCGGATGATAATTTGGATTTTAACGCGTAAAGGATAGGGACTTACCTTGCCAAGCTTGTAGGATTCAATGGCGGACGGTACAAGAGGACGTCGGGTGATTGATGAGGATGATCCCGCCTTCATCATCCGCCGAGGGGCCCATATGTGTTCCTTGGCTCAGGAGCACCAACCTCTTCCCTTCATCAAGAGTCGAGGTATCAGAGATCATTTGGATAACTGGGTGAAACACCCACAGCCTTTGCTCGAACGAGTTCTGGCTGACACTCCTTTTGCTGGCCTCCTTACCTTACGCTTCCATAATAATAGTGCCAACCGCATGTTGCTTGTGGTTCTTTGCGAGAGGTGGCGAGACGAGACCCACACCTTTCAACTCCCTTGTGGCGAATGGGGAATAACTCCCCTGGATATATATATGCAAATCGGCTTTCCATTTCATGGGGTAGTTGTTCCCCAAGTCGGCTCTCTTGCTCCCATCACCTCCACTGACTGGCTACGGCTTGTTGGTGATGTCCCGCCTGAAGATGAATTCCAAGGCCATCAAGTAAAGATGCGATGGTTCTACAACACTTTTGCTACCGTCACCCCCACTACCGAGCTAGAGGCCCTCCACAAAGCACGGGCCATGATTACTTATGCCTTCGGGTCCTTCCTTCTCTGCCACGCGAATGAGAGGGTTGATCCTAAATTTCTTCGCTTGGTTGAGGATCTTCATTATCCCTACAATTGGAATGGGGCTATCTTGACTCATGTTTTTCAGGGTTTGGATAAGACCTCTCGGAATAGCCTGTCCTTCACAGGTTTCTGGCCTGTCGTTGAGGTACTTCTTCTTTAACCTTCCTTGGAGACATTTGTCTTCTTTCTTTCTCTGATCGTTAGGTGTACCCTTGCCCAGACTTGCTTTTATGACCATTTTGCCCACCTCGCACCGAGGATGCGGGATGACATTGAGCCATCTTTGTATCGTCACATGTATTGGCATCAACAAAATCGTTAGTGGAACTCTCGAGTCTTTGGGGACAACTAGCGTGCTGACATAGACGGATTGACCGTTGAAGATGTAAGTATCTTGCTTCCCTTATCCCTCATGCTGCACTGTAACTGATCGTGATGACCCCCTTTGTTGTAGCTTGCTCGGATGCCGTACGCCATGCTTCCCTTATTCCTCATGCTGCACTGTAACTGATCGTGATGACTCCCTTTGCTGTAGCTTACTCGGATGTCGTACGCCAACTTTCCTCTCTACTACACCCCTCAGCGTGTAGAGACCTATGATGCTTCATGTCTCCGGATAATACTTTCTGACGCTGAATCATTTCAGCGGTATTTGGGTGAGAGGCTGCTTCGATAGATTACCGGGGTGGTTAGAGTCCCTTGTTCTGCACCTCCTCCAGCTGCTCAGATCCCAGCTGATGAGATAGTTGATGCTCTTGTGGGCCAGCTCGGGTTTCGTTTCATGATCCCGGATCGCGACTATGATGAGTGGTACTTGTTGTATGGCCAGGGGCCTCTGCTTCCTCCGCTCTATGTTCCTGGGGGCCGTTGCAGATATGCTGGAGGCTCAGTGACAGCTCCTTTGATGGATTTTCATCGTCGAGAGCGGGACGAGAGGAGGGATGATGACGGCTATGTTGGTGACCTGTAGCCTACTTTTGTGTTCAGGTTACTTGATGTATGACCTTCTTCTTTTTGCTTTTACCCTCTTCTGTATCAAAATCTTCTGAATGAATATACAATCTTTGACTGGTCTCAAATTCCTCGATGATGTCTGGATGCTTTGACTTCTGACTCATTTCTTAATGACTTGTGGGAGATGGGACTTCTTAACTACATGGATGACGACTTGAATGGTTCAGATGGCTTGATTTGGCCCTGTGGGCCCACTTGAGACTTCGGCTTTACTTTGGAGCACCTTTTCTTGATGTTTTATGAGGCTAAGAAGGCTTCTCATGGTGTGGATGATGACTTGAACGGCTCAGATTGCTTGATTTGGCCTTGTGGGCCCACTTGATGATCAAATCTTGGATTCTGGCCCTTCTTTTGATGATCAAACCCTTGATCTTGCTATTTGATGACTCATGCGAGTTTTTTCATGGTTTAGATCATAATGATCTAGTCTTCGAATGGCTCAAATTGCTTGTGAGCCTCTCTTGATGAACTTTCCCTCCCTTTGACTTGATCAGACCCATTCTGGCCTCAGTACTTCGTGATTGGACAGGTGGGGTACCTTCCAAATGATTCTGATTAACCTCAATCAAAATCTGGAATGGATTGGAGCATTAGGCGGCCCTCAGGGTGCCATCTGCTGATATGGACTGTCAGCCTCACCTACCAACGACCATGGAGCCAATCCCGCGGAGAGAGAGGGAACATGTCCATACGGGTGGCCCACAGCGGGCCACCCAGGACTCGCCTCTTGTGCGGCCTAGGCTGGCTCCTGCTCGGACATTCTTCACAGCCCCTTGTCCTTGTCCTTGTCCCATATTCCCTGCACGTCCCGGTTCGATTACAGCCATGAATATTCTCTTTGTCTCATCTTCCTTTCTCCTTTTGTCTTTTTCTTGGTTTGTCTTTTCTTAAGCAATGGACGGTGGAGGTTTAGGGGCTGTGGGGGCTGTCCATGGTGGGTCCCACACTTCAGAAAGTGTTAAAGGCTTTAATGATGGATGGATTTCTTTAATAGATGGTGGAGATGGAGTATTGAATGGGGGCATTGATGAGGGGCTAGGGATGGTGGTTGGTGGAGCTTTGGATGGCTCCATTAATGGTGAGATGGCTGGAATTTCAGATTTGGATAGGTCTTTGATTATGGGAGAAATGGATGGTATGGATGAGATGAGGAGATGGGACATAGGTGAGGCTATGCATCCCTTGAATGTGGGCCACCTGGATGATGTGATTGATGGAGGTGATGGGAGTATGATGGACATAGATGGGCTGATCTCATGTCTGGATGGTATGGTAGTTCAGATGATACCTTTGATGGTTTGGATGCTCTTGATGATGGCCGAGATGTGCGGCATACTTGTTTGGGTGGACTTAATGTGATCATTGATGATGTCCCCCTGATGATGGACGGTGTGGATGCCTCGATGATCTCTTTGATTGGCTAGGATGATGACTGGATTTATGATTTCCTGTTGGAGAGGGCCGCAGGTCCAGATCTGACCGTTGATTCTTCGATCAGGGTTGCCGGGACCCTTCTTGATGGTTCAGATGCATTTTTTGAAGGTCAGATCGGTGTGATCTTTGCTGATAGCCCTTTCGATGGAGAGTATTGTCCTTCTCCTGATCGTCGGTCCTTTGAGCACTCTGTTCATGAGGTGGGCGAGTCTTCTCATGCGGCTGAGGTCGTGACAGTTTCAGAGAGTGATGCGACTATATCAGACATAACCATTACTGGGGGCAGGTCAGGGGCTGTTGAGTCTGCAGAGGTTCCTGCTTTTCCTTCTCCTTCGCCCGTTGATCTTCCTATCCTCGATGAGCTGTCATTGATTTATGGGCCTTTTGTTCTGGAGGGAATTCCTGTGAGGACTTGTCAGCTACTTCCTCGTCCTTCTTGCTCGCCACGACTGCTTGCTTGGCTTGACGGCTTGTTAGCTTATGAGATTCGAGATTTGGAGTCCTATGGCTTTGGCAGTCTGATTCATATGGCTAGAGTTGACATTGACTGGAGGATGCTCGGAGCTGCACTGATTGACTGGGTCCCTTCGTTAAACTTGTTTGCGTTTAACGATATGGAGATGGGACCCTCTTTGGAGGAGCTTGCGCGCTTGACAGGCCTACCTTGGGATTTTACTCAGTATTTTTCATCGAAAACATTGCCGAATACTGCCACACCGCAGAACTGGTTTGGGATCCCCTATCTGGTTCAGCTTGCAGCTGCCGGCTAGGATGCTGTAGTGTTCTCCTTGGACTTGCTGTATGATCTTTTTTCGGGTCCTCGGAGTGTGGCCGGATCTGTTCTTGCTCGGAACGCACTGATGTTCTGCTTGATAGCTGAGGTGCTATTCTCGGGATGGCGCAGGTCCCAGACTCCTTTGCTTTTTGAGGTGATGAGCCGAGCTACCCGACGGCAGGGGATCATTTCTCTCGTCCTGGCCGAACTGTTTAATGGGCTGACTGACTGTGTCTTGGGCCGCACTCGTATCCTTCGCAGCTACTATGCATTTCTTCAGGTATCTTTTCCGCACCTTTCACTTCTTGCTTTTTAGGAATTGCTTTGCTCTAGCTAAACTTCTTTTCCTTCTTGTGATCAGGTCTGGCTATGGGAGCGTCTTTCGCTGACTGTTCCTGTACCCTTTCCTGACACCTGTCGCTCAGATCTTATGCGGTACATCATGGAATTTCTTCCTCATACGGCTAGGATGAGTGAGCCCTTGTATCGCAGGATGTTCGCTGATCTTCGTGATTGGAATGTTCGTTGGGAGTCATCTTGGCTTTCACTTCCTCCAGTGCTTTGTGATGCGCACCGCCTTCCTCTGATGCTGGTAGGCTTTCGATCTTACTTTTCTTACTACCTTATCCGGTTCCTGCGGCAGTTTGGGTATGAGCAGGATGTTCTTCTTTTTGCTTTCATAGGTATCGGGCGTCAAGCACTTCCATCCAGAACCTCTGACTTTAGGACTCGGGTCGATGGATCTTGGGCAAGTTACTTGACTGCCGATTTACTTGGTTTTGAGCTACAGGCTTTTCCGATGGCGACCGCCCCATATCAGTACTGGGTTGCTGAGCAGTCTCTGTATCGACGTATCCCTTGCTGGTACCAAACTGCTGATGAGGATGAGCAGGATATCCTCGGAGATGCCGGCTCTTCATCTGGTTCATATGAACCCTTTGAGGAGCGCCCGTTCATTGATCCTAGTTTCTTTTTTGCCACTCATGGCCATTTGCTGTCTAAGATTTCTGCACTTCGATATCATTGTGAGATGATGTCGAGGAGATTGGCTACCGATCAGAGGTCATCTGATGAGGAGGCCTCGATCCGTACCCCTGAGCGTGATGAGGTGCATTACCTGCGTATGGTGGTAAGCAGGTTGAGAGCGAGGCTACTTCATTATGAGTCAAAGGACTTACCTGATGTGGCCGAGGAGGAGGGTAGAGATTGATTGTGTTGGCCACCTGTACATTCCTTTTTGCATGGTATATGATTGATGATGATGCATTTTTTGTATTTTTTGAAAAAGATGACATGATATGTGTAAAAGAAATATGATGCTTTTAATGAAAAAGAAGAAAACTCTTTTGAGAATCTATTGTGCCATGAGTTGTTTTGTGAGTGCGTCTGGATTTTATGTCGGGATATAGGAATCAGAACTTGGGCTCGGCTAATGCTTTGACCGATGTCTCGAGATTTAACTTGTGTGCTCCTTTGGTTCACTAAAGGTGTAGGCAATGGAAACTGTTGCTTCCTGAGATTGTCAAAGTTTGTAGAGCTCTTCACTCCTGACTGCACTTCTTCTTGTTCTTGAACTGTGACTGCTTGAACCGATCTGGACTGTCTGATTTCTTGATACCTGCACTTTTCATTTTTCTTTTTCTATTCGAGCCATTTTTGCCTGCAACGATCTTTCAAGTTTTCACTACAGCCAGCATTTTCCCGTCATTTTTGCCCGTAGCGCCCTTTCGGGTTTTCACCACGTCCCGGGTGTTTGATCTTGCCTGCCCCTTGGTAGCTATGCTATTTTTACCCTCGGTGCCCTTTCGGGTTTTTACCAAGTTCGTTGTATGCCCACTGTTTTTACTCGGAGCGCCCTTTCGGGTTTTCACTCCGCCCTCTTTATTTAGGCACACATTTTCTTTTTCTCTTTTTTTCTTTCTCTGAATCTTTGGATAACTGCGGCGGCTAGAGGTCGGGAATCCGTCGTTGCTAGCCGATGGCAGTCTTTCAGTCTTTATCCTAAGTTACGATGATAGAGCTGTCGGTCTTAGCTACTGACCTTTCTGAGATGGGTGGATGGATGACTGTGTTTCTTCTTGGGTTGATTCTTCTCCGGTGCCTTGTTTTGGCTTCCCATTTTCTTTCTCTCTCTTTTTCTTTTGTATTCTTTTTTCTCTTTTTTTTTGTATTCCCCTCTTTTTTTGTATTCTTTTTTCTTTTTCCTTTTGAATCCCCTTATTTGAAACACTTGTTAGTGGACGAAAATGATTTTTCAGAGGTTTTAGCTTCGACCTCTTGACTTCAGCTCTATTAAAGTAACTTTTGATAAAGTCAGAATGACTTACCCGTGAAAGATCTTCACTTTGTCGGAGTTGATTGGCTCAGGAAGATCCACCCCTCTCATGCTGGTGAGTCTGAGGGTGCCTCCGGGAAGTACTTCTCTGATGATCAGCGGCCCGTCCCATGAGGGTTTGAACTTTCCTCTGGGATCCGGAAGGTGCGAAGGCAGAATCTTCTTCATGACCATGTCGCCTACCTTAAAACTTCTTTTTCGGACTCTCTTGTTGTAAGCCCGAGCGATCCTTTTCTGATAACACTGAGAATGACTTAACGCACGCATGCGTTTTTCATCTGCTAGCTACAACTGATCGAATCTGGCCTGATCGAATCTGGCCCGTTGCCATTCTCCTTCTTCAACTCCGCTTTCTAGTAACACCTGTAGTGATGGTATTTCCACCTCGACTGGTAGAACTGCTTCCATTCCATAAGTAAGCTCGAAAGGAGTAACGCCCGTAGCAGACCGTACAGACGTTCGATAAGCCCAAAGTGCATATGGGAGCATATCTGACCAATCTCGATAGGTCACGACCATTTTCTTGAGTATCCTGACGATTGTCATGTTTGCGCTTCTACCCCACCATTCATCTGGGGACGGTAGGGGCTTGATCGATGACGTTGGATCTTGAATTTGTTGAGGAAGTCATCCATCTTCTTGTTGATGAACGGGGTCCCATTATTTGTGATGATAACATTGGGGATTCCATACCGGCATATGATGTTGTTCTTCATGAATTTGATCACCTGGGATGCTGCAATCGTGGTGTAGGAGGCTGCTTCTACCCACTTGGTGAAGTAGTTGACTGCCATAAGTATGTACTCATGACCGTTTGATGCTTTGGGACTAATCTTGCTGATGATGTCGAGTCCCCACATGGAGAAGGGCCAGGGGGTGGTCAGGTTATATAATTCTGATGAAGGGGCATGGATTTGATTCGCATGCTCCTGACAATCGAAGCATTTTCTAACGTGCTGGCAGCAGTCTGTCTCCATGGTGAGCCAATAGTAGCCGAGTCGTAGAATCTTCTTTGCCATCATGTGCTCGTTCATGTGTGGGCCACAGATTCCTTCGTGTATTTCTTTCATGATCTTTGCAGCTTCTATTTCATCGACGCATCGAAGGAGGATGTGATTATAGGATCGCTTGTAAAGAACTTCACCACTGATGGTGAACTAGCCGGCCAAACGCTGGATGGTTCAGCGATCTGTTGCTGTTGCTGACTCCGGATATTCCTAGGTTTCAAGATATTGCTTGATGTCGGCATACCAGGGTTTGTCAGGGACAGCTTCGGCTTCTTCTATTTCTTCGGCAGAAAGCAGGTTCATCTTGAGTTTCGACGGTAAGCTCCCATTCTGAAGCTCCTTTCGGGATCTCGAGCATTGACGCGAGTGTGGCGAGTGCGTCTGTAAATTGATTCTTGGCTTTGGGCATGTATGAGAAGGTGATTTCTTTGAACTCCTCGATCAGATTTTCAAGATACACATGATATGTATCAACTTCTCGTCCTTGGTTTTCCATTCGCCATTGGTCTGATGGATGATAAGCTGTGAGTCTCTAAATACTCGTAGCTTCTTGACGCCCAAGATTATGGCTTCCCTTAAGCCAGCGATGCATGCTTCATACTTTGCCATGTTGTTGGTGCACTCAAATGCTATGCGCCTTGAGATAGGAATAGGGACATCATCTAGAGAGTAGAGGATTGCTCCAATACCACTCCCTTTAGAATTTGCTGCGCCGTCGAAGAATAACGTCCACTCATCTTTTTTCTTCTTTTCTTCACCTTCGATAAGCAAGAGATCTTCATCAGGGAAGAATGGCTTGAGTGGTTGATAATCCAGGAGGGAGTGGGCGGCAAGATGATCGGCGAGGGCCTGCCCCTTGATTGCCTTCTGAGTGACATAGGTGATGTCGAATTCAGACAGGAGTAGTTGTCATTTAGTTATCCTTCTAGTGAGTGCCGATTTCTCGAACAGGTACTTGAGCAGATCCATGTGAGCGAGTAGGATAATAGGGAATGCAATCATGTATTGGTGGAGTCGCTGAGTTGCCCAGACTAGGGCGAGGCAAGTCTTCTCGATCGGGGAATACCTGGTCTCGTAGTCGGTGAACTTTCGGCTCAAATAATATATTGGTTGTTCCTTCTTCCCAGTCTCATCGTGCTGCCGAGAACACATCAATGGCTTCTGCTGCTACCGAGATGTATAACAATAGTGGTCATCCGGGAGTGGGTGGCACTAGGACTGGAGGATTCATGAGATACTTCTTGATGCGATCGAAGGCGACTTGGCAATCATCATTCCATTCTTTTGGAACATTCTTCCGGAGGAGCTTGAATACGGGCTCACAGATAGGTGTAAGTTGTGCGATGAAGCGACTGATGTATTGAATTCTGTCGAGGAAGCCACGAATTTCTTTCTCTGTTCTAGGAGGGGGCATCTCGATGATTGCTCTGGTTTTGGTCTCGTCGACCCTGATGCCATCCTAGCTCACCATAAAGCCGAGGAGCTTACCTCCCATTGCACCGAAGACACATTTCTGAGGGTTGAGGCGGAGCTTGTACTTTTCTAATCTGTTGAATAACTTCTTCAGATCTCCAAAGTGTCCTTCAACTGTGCGAGATTTGATAATCATATCCTCCACATATACTTCCAGCTCTTTGTTCATCATGTCGTGGAATAGTGCCGTCATTGTTCTCTGATATGTTGCTCCTACAATCTTCTGAAGGAACAGCATTACCCTGTAACAGAAATTTTTCCAGGGAGTGATAAACGATGTCTTCTTGCGATCTTCGACGGCTATCTTGATCTGATTGTAACCTGAGAACCCGTCCATGAATGAGAAGACCTTGTACCCAGCAGTGTTGTCGACCAGAGTGTCGATATGTGGCAAAGGGAAGTCGTCTTTAGGACTGACTTTGTTGAGATCTCGGAAGTCGATGCACATTCGAACCTTGCCATCCTTCTTAGGTACTGGTACGATGTTAGCGAGCCATTCAGGGTAGTTGGAGACTACCAGGAATCCTGCATTGTACTACTTGATGACTTCATCTCGGACTTTCAGAGCCCATTCTGGCTTCATTCTTCGAAGTTTTTGCTTCACTGGCTTCATATCTGCCTTGGTTGGCAGATGGTGTACAACGAGCTCTTCATCGAGCCCCGGCATGTCTTCATATGAGAACGTGAAGTTGGACAATCTTAAAGCTAGGAACTCTATCATTCTCTACTTCATCTCTGGTGGCAACGATTTTCCAATGCGTACTTCCCTAGGGATCTCAGGTGTCCCCAAGTTTACTATCTAGAAATCATCGGCTACAACATTAGCTTTGGATTCAAACTTTTTGAGGAGATCCTCTAGTTTGGGAGCTGTATCATCATCTTCCTCATCCCGAGCTTCATCCGGACCTATGAACTCGAAGTCTAATTCGATATCAAAATCATATGATTCGACTTCAAACTCATGCAACTCTTTAGACAAACTTGGCACACTATTGAATGCAGGAAAAGAAATGTTTTTTGGTTTTTGAGATTTTTCTGGAATGGAAATGCTAAATGTTTTTGGTTTTTGAAAGTTTTCGATTTTTTTGGATTTTCGAAATTCACGGGACTTTGAACAAGCTGGCATTGCAGACCATGATTGATCCCAGCTTGTTCCAAGGTTCCAATCGCTGCTTAAACAGGCATTTTTTTTTTGTGGAAACCAGAGCCCTCAGATGGCTCTTTGGCTAATTCAAAAGTTAGGGGAACGGATGACCATTCAGGACCCCACACTTCCTCCCCTGAAGAGGTGGGGGTTAATGATTCGGGCGAAGAACCACAGTCTAGCCCAATGACCATGATTTCTTGCTGGTCGGGTTCGAGATCTGAGTCATACTCAGTCCCTCCAAGATCACTTACCTTGCACTGTAGTTCGTCTGGTTCCACAGTGAGACACATGTTTGGGATCTAGACATCGGACCAATCCAGGGCTGGACATTTCCCTTCTTGGTCCAATGGATGGGCTGCTTCTGCCCCTGACTGATGATTGGTGATGTTGATTCTAAAGAGATGGGTGGGTCGTGCCCTTTGCTGATTGATGCTGAGATGGGCAAGTTGTGCCCCTGGCTGGCTGGAATTGAAGCGGGTAGGTTGTGCCCCTGGTTGATTGATGCTGAAGTGGGCAGGTTGTGCCCCTGGTTGGCAGCAGGTATCAGAGTAACCTGGTCCTGAAGCTGCTGTATTTTACTTTCTTCTTCATCTTCATCCTTTCCTTCTTCTTTTGGAGGCTTAGACGGTTCGAGAATCTGATCAGAATCTGATCCCATCGAATGGGGGGCCACGTGGCCCAAGCTAGGCTCATCGGGAGGCCTTTGTGTAGTGCAGTCGGTTGATTCCCTCCTGGATCTTTGCAAGGTTCTCTTGGCTTGACGAATTGGATGGGTGAGCACCGAAATTTCTTCCTTCTTTTGTCCATGAAGATTGCCCTGTATCCGAGTCCCCATTTGCGTTGGTTATATACCAGCGGTACCTTTCTAGACTTGAAATGTCTCTTCATTCGGTATTTGAGGCTCAGACGTTATGCTGGTGAAAAGACACGGTCCACCCTTATCGGTTCCGGGTTGGCGATAGCGTTCACAGTCTCAAATTCGAAACTATGAAACGGGACGTCCTCTTCAGAATGCTGGATATCGATGACAGGGATGTCTGTTTCAGTGGCAGAAGCATTGGAAGGAATGATGAGCTCCTTCTCTGCATGGATAGAGATCACTTGATTTCCACAGATGTATTTCACTCGTTGATGCAGGGTTGATGGCACAGCCCCCACCTTGTGCAGCCAAGGTCGTCCGAACAGCATGTTGAAAGAGGCTAATATATCCAGGATTTGGAATGTGATAGTGGAGATTTTCGGACCTATCTGTACCTCTATGTCGACCTCCCCTTCTACTGATCAGAGGGTGTTGTCGAATGCTCTGACGCATATGGTGCTAGGTCGAAATGAAGAGGGACTGATTCCCAGACGTTCCGCAGTCTTGAGTGGGCAGACATTTAAGCTTGAGCCATTATCGATAAGGACCAGTGGGACACAGAGGTCCTTGTATCGTAAGGCTATGTTGAGGGATCGCCCATGATCGCATCCTTTCGGTGGCAACTCATTATCTGTGAAGGTGATGGCGCGTGGAGCCAGGAGTTGTCCAATCATCAATGCTATCATTTCAGGTGCCATATCGGAGGAGACGTGGGCATCACTTAGGGTTTTGGCAAACATTTCTCTATGTATGCAAGATGTGCATAGTAGCTCCCATACTCAGATTTGAGCAGGGATTGACTTGAGCTGAGTCGCTACATCGTATGCGACTTCATTTTTGTTGCCGAGGCCTGAGAGAGCGCCTTTCGGATCTCCTCTGTTCTGATTATCTTTTCGGATGCAACGTCCATTGGGATTCATGTTTCCCACTTCCGCACATTCTGGATAGTGCCATGGGACCTCTTTATAATTTTCCTCACCTTTGCCTTTTAGGACCACCGGTTCTTGCAACGGTGCTGGTGTGGGTACCAGATCTTCCTCGTACGAAGCTTTTGCCTTGAGAACTACATTGTTGCCTGTGCTGAAGGGGTAATATCATGGCTTGTCTTCATAGATCACATAACGTTGCGGTCTTGGCTTGACCGTTCCTGGAGTAGGAGGCTCCCATGGAATGAATACTGGTCCTCTTGATATGGCAGGGGGTTTCTCTGTTCGTCCCAACTGTCGTAGTGTGATTGACACGCTTCCAGAATTTGCCCCTTGCAATATGACTGGCTCATCCGGAGGAGCTCCTTCCAAGACAATGGGCTCTTGCTGCTGATGAGTATGGTTCCTCCATTGCGAATTGTATTGTTCTTGTGTTGAAATTGTCCCTTGCAAAATGACAGGTTCGTATGTGGGCTCGATGTATGATTGTGCTCCTTCCAGAATGACTGGTTCCCAACATGAAGGGCTGCAAGATGCCCCTTGCACAACTGGCACATCATATGGAAGTGTTCCTTCCAATACTACTGGCTCAGAGACTGAAGGAGGAAATGGACTTGCCCCTTGCATGATCGGAGGAGGATTTGTTGGCCCATAAGTGTAGGCATGAATGGACTGGATAGGGGAGAAGAAGCGATTGAGGCGCTCTCCTTCCTCTATGTGTTGACGGTGGGGCCTCGAGATGAACTGGGATCCATCGGATGTTGAGGCAGAGGATTCTGAAGAATGTTGGTGGAAGCTGCTGCAGGAGTTCCGGGGACTGAGATGACGATTTTTCGGTCGTCGATCAGATCTTGTATGGCATTCTTCAAAGTAAAGCATCGATCAGTGGTGTGGCCACGTCCTTGATGGTAAGCACAATACTCATTTTCTCGGTAGTTTGGAGGTAGAGGATTTGGAGGAGGCCTAGGTGTCATCAGAGTGAGTAACTGCTTTTGTACTAGCATAGTCATGACTTGACTAAGTGGCTGAGTGAGTGGAGTGAACTTCCTAAGCTCCCTGTAATTCTGCCTATTCTGGTATGAGTATTGACCGTTTCCTCTGAACTGCTGCTGCTGTCGAAGTGGTTGTGGCTGTGGCTGTGGTTGTGGATTTGGTCGTGGTTGATACCTTTGAGGTTGGTGCTGAACCTCATTCTGCTGATGCTGTTGATGTCCCTGTGGGGGAGCATATTGATTACCCTGAGCAGTGGTGCTGATATTGTTTACCTCTGTCGGGCGGGGAGGAGAACCGCTGCGGTTTCTGTTCCCATATCTGATGGGTCTTCCCTCCACTCTGTTCCTCTTGACTGGAGTGGCTTGATGAGGCCATGGGGAGATCGTCCCGGCATGGATTCCTGCTTCGACTTGCTCTCCAGCATGGATCAACTGTGAGAAATTCGCATATGGATGCGAGATGAGATATCCAGATATGCCCGAATATGTTGAATGAACAATCATGGATATTTGTTCTTCGTCGTCAATAAGTGTTCCAATTTTGGCTGCAATAGCTCGCCAACGTCCCACATAAGCTGATAGTGTTTCATCACTCCTTTGTCTGAGAGCCGCGAGGTCAGCTCTTCTGGGTGCCATGTTGAGATTGTATGCGAATCTGTCGACGAAAGCCTGGGAGAGTTGTTCCCAAGTCCTGATGCGATGACAGTCCAATGAGGTGTACCAATCTAGGGCATCGCCTTTCGGAATTTTTGGAACAAGCGAATGAGGGCCCCTTCATTTCCTGAGATTGCACTCAGCTCTCCACAGAAGGCTTTAAGATGTGCTGTGGGACAACTACTGCCATCGTATCTTTTGAATTTTGGTACCTCAAAGTTTTGAGGTACTTGAGCATCTGGGAAAAGACACAAGTCTCTGAACTTGGTCGAAGGTAGATCGATTCCTTGTTGTCGCTGAAGCTGATTTTGCAAGATCTGGAACTGCTCCCGCAACTCGTCCAGTCCTGAATGATCTGTTCGAGCGACTGGTGCCTCTTGGAGTAAGGCACATTCTTCTTTGGCATAGTGGTCGATGTCTTCGACCCTATGGGCTTGCTGAAAAGCAACCGCGGGTTGCTACAATTGATTTGATGACTGAACTGGATTCTGATGAACTTGTGCTTGAAAGGACTGTAATTGAACTGGAGATTGTACTGAAGGTTGAACTAGAACTTGCTGGAAATTAACTGGAGATTGCTGAATTGAAGATTGCTGGAAATTAGCTGGAGTTTGCTGAATTAAAGATTGCTGGAAATTAACTGGAATCCCATCGGCGGGGATGTGCTGGAATTGAAAAGTGCTCCTGTTTGCAGGAGGCTGAGATGCTGAGAAGTGACCCCCTTTTTGGATATTCGCCACTGTCCGCTGATTGATATGGGCTTGACACTGACCCCCATTGTGGGCATTCGCCAGTGCTGTCCCTATTGCTGAAAATTGAATTGAAATCCCATCGGCGGGGATGTGCTGAAATTGAAAAGGGGTCCCATCGGCGGGGACATGCTGAGAAAGAAAAGGAGTCCCATCAGTGGGAACATGCTGAAATCTACTGAGACTGTTGTTTGTAAGATTGACTGGAAGCTGACTAGAAGTCCCTGCGACGGGAGTGCTCTGAGACGGCCTTGTCGTCACGGGAAGGTATTGAGGAGGATGCCCCATAACGAAGGGCTGAGACGGATGCTGTCAGTAGCCTTGGGCAGACTCTGATGGTTGTGCTTGATTTGAACTGGAGGCCGGAGAGACCCGGCATGGCTGCTGAGATTGCTGACTAGGCCAACCTGATTGTTGGCTGTTGCGGTGGCTTGTGCTTGGATGAATTGCAAGAGCATTTCTTGCATTGCTCTCATTCCTTGTGCCAATTCTTACATGATTGGCGTATTCTCAATTGGCTGTTGCGCTGGAGGTTGCGCTTCGGTCATTTCAAGAGCGGGGACGAGGCGAGTTTCCTCTTCGTGGTCAGACATGGCTTGCTTAGCCTGAGTGCGGATTATGCTGCGGAAGGGAAGTTGTTTCTGAACACGTTGAACCTGAGGAGGCGCAATGGTGAGGACTATACTCTACTCTTTTTGGGTTTTGGGATTTTCTATCTCTTTTTTTTTTTTGGTAGAATGCTATGCAGATGAGATTGTATGAGGACTAATGACTTTTAAGTACGGGAAGGATTCTGTTTTTCAAGTCGGATCACGACTAGTGGTACTAGCTTATCCCCAATGGAGTCGCCATTCTGTGGACCCTCGCCGTTCCGCGCTCCCGACGACGTCCTTCTCCCTTTCCTTTTGGAAAAAGAAGAAGAGGTGCATGCGTGCGAATCGCCGTTTGTGCCACTGGCTTGCCTCGTTCTCGAGGGCTTTATTTGGTTGTCGTGTTAAGCCGGATGTGGTTAGATGAGTTTATATAAGACCAGAGTCGTCACTAGCCAGTTACTTCGAATCTACAGTTGGCTAGACCCCGTAGAAATGTTAGAGGAGGGAATCCGAAGATTCCTTTCTTTAAAATGACTCATTTTGATCTGCGGCCAGAGATTCGAGGTAAGGGATCACGGTTACAGGGTGGGAAGAGGTCAAGCACCCCACACACTGCCCGTACCGAAGTACGGTCTCTATTTCACAGAATCGAACTAACACTTGGAAGTCTATTTTAATCCTCGTATATTCTCATAGATGACATGATGCATGAATGCAGGTCTGAACAGTAAGAGTTTCTGATGGGCAGGTTTCCATTAACAGGCAAGCCCAGAGCATACGCTCGAATTGACAGGTGCTTTATGCGAGATGCATGTTGTGTGTTTGACTAATCAAAGTGCTCGTAGTGACTAATGCATGAATGCAGATCTGAACAGTAAGAGTTTCTGATGGGCAGGTTTCCATTAACAAGCAAGCTCAGAGCATACACTCAAACTGACAGGTGCTTTATGCGAGATGCATGCTGCGTGCTTGAATAATCAAAGTGCTTGTAGTGAAGCAGGGGGGTTGGAAGAAAAGTAAATGTTGCACTTATGCTAGATGCAAATGAGATGATGCTGGAAAAAGAGTAGCTAGATGGACGGAGGTGTCGCAAGGATTGGCTTCGAGTGGCTGGATCAAGACTTGGATGGCTTGGGAGACTCGGATCAGTGGTCAGGCTGGGCTGGACCAGGGCTAGGCTCTCCTCACTCGGGCTCTCCTTGGTGGAGGAATGGGCTAAAGGGTGGAGAGACGGATTGCACTCGGGCTGGCTTCGGAGGGATTGGCTTGGGTTGGATGTTGAAATGAGAAGGGGAGGGGGGTATTTATAGCTGCGGGCAGTGGCAGAACCCGTAAATAATTTTGGGCGGCTCCCTGTACGGACGCTCCTCTAGTTCCAGCGCGTGGTACGGTCATGTCTCGGGGCTGCTGCTTGGGACTCAGTGAGTTGACTCGGTGGGTCGACTCAGCGGGTTGACTCGGTGATTTGACTCAGCTGGTTGACTCGGCGATTTGACTCGGTGATTTGACTCGACAGGTTGACTCAGCGGGTTGACTCGGTGATTTGACTTAGTGGGTTAACTCAGTGAGTTTGACTTTTTAAGGATTTTTTGACTGGTTTTTCTTATGGGGTTTTTTAGGCTGATGTTTATGGGATGAGTTGGGCTATGGATTGGGGCTTACAAGGGTGAGTTTGGCTGAGTTTGGACATGGGATTTGGGGGTATGGTACCTCCATTCATCCAGCTGCCTCTATCAACAAGTGTAGCCGAAGGTGGGGTGTCTACAGGTTGCTCTAACTGCTTGCCAAAACACAACAAACATAACATTACTCAAACTATTTGGATTTGGGTAAAGTTGTGCCATGACTAGCAATCTATGGCATGTTGTCAAGGCTAGCTAGTTATTGACATGTTGTCTCTATCTAGTTGTTATGTTCCACATTTGCCGAATGTTATAATTCATGGACAAGATAGATTGTGGCACATATGGAAAAATAAAAAATTAGTTGGTGGCATGCTTACACGTGCATGTGCACATTTCACATGTGCTGCATCTTTTAGGGGGCGTTTGGATAGTAAGTTACTTAAGATAAGCTACTTATGCCTAAAGTAGCTTGTCTTCATTTCTACTTATTAAATTGAAGTGATTAAGTAACTTTAAATAAAAAAAAAGCTACTTATAATTGATTATAACCGAACTTATTTCAAATAAGCACTAAGTAGGAAAAAGTAACTTATTTGGTAGTATCCAAATGGGCCCTTAATGCTTGGATATTTTTGTGGCACATATGCATATGTGGAATACTTGAACTTAAATAGGTACACATATATACTATATGTGTATATAAAGAAATATGACTATCATGTGTATCAAAATTATAAATTGTGCTTAACAAGTAGTTCCACTTCTCAATCTTTCTCTGAACGGCCATATATCCATCATTACTTGCCTAAAAGTGCATAGTATCCATGACTGCCTGTCCACACGCAACTTTGCCTAAATCCAAATAGTGTGCGCTTGGTTGCTCCAAATTTCATGATATTTGGTGCAACCAAATAGAGCGCATTTGGTTGCACCAAATATCATGATATTTTGCATCAACTTGAGACTGATTAATCATGAAACATGATAAGATAAAATGATATTTGGTGCAACCAAACACGCCATTAATGACCTGTTTCCAAGTGGTCCCAAGGTCTCGTCCGAGTTTGTTTTGGAGCCAAACCTTGTGGTAATCACTTGAAAAAAAAAAAAAATCACTTGCAGACTTTAGTTTGGCTATTCTATGGCCATTGTGATTGGCATTGTGATTTTAAGTAAATCGTAGACTGCAATGGACCGTAATCTCTACAACCCATGCTGTACACAAAGGATAAACAGTGCACACATTGTGATGCGTTTTGACATCCACGCCATCCATTAGGCGCGCCTTCTAATGTTCATAGGACATTCCAAAAGTCAGCCTGATCCAAAACTCAGGTGGGCCACACCACGAGCAACAATATAAAATCATACCTAACTTTACGAAGTGATCTCTTTGGGCTCATGCCTACAGCGGAGATAAAACATGGTGTGGCACACAGAGCTTGAGTGTTGTATATTCTTCAATTAAGGGCTCATGCCCTAAAATGAGTTGGAAAAATGGATAAGGGTGTGGATAAGACACATACATCACGGTGGCCCCCACTTCCCAAATCCGTGGTGGAAAACCTCCTGTGGGGCCCACGATGATATATATATATATATATATATATATATATATATATATATATATATATATATATATAGTGCAAGTCATTGTGATAAAGCTCAGGTCTGTTTTTCCACTGCCCCAAGGTGAGTTGCAATGTACTAGCATGAGTTGGCAGCCCTGACCCTATCTATAATAGGCCCTCGTACGTTCACGGGGCTTACATTTATATCAATCCGGACCGTTCATCTGATCAGTGTCAATCAAATAAATAGTAAGAAGTAGATGATCGGGTCCAAAATCAAACGGTTTATATTGTCCAATGAGTGCGTCACTTCAAGGCCATGCTTCGTCCACAATCGCTCCCATGGCTTGGATGGTCCAGATTGACGGACGTACACACCTGTATGGTATTTATTAGAGGACAGCAGCGGCATAAAAGCTGACGGCTATGCATTGACGTTTTCTTGTTTAGCTTTGGTAGTAGAATTGAATGTCTTGTACTCCTAGGTTGCTTTTTTTTTTTTTTTTATTGAATAGAAAATCAATACCAACCGCTCGTTGTTATGCATTAAAATCATGACAAGTAAGGGCCTGCAAATCAGGAAATAGATTTCATCCTGGCCCCGCCTGGACGGCCCCGGTTCAGGCAGGGCCTCTGTGGGGCCCACCGTGATGTATTGGTTTTATCCATGCCATCGATCCATTTTTTTCAGATTATTTTAGGATATGAGACAAAAGGATGAGGCAGATCCAAGGCTCAAGTGGACCAAACCACAAGAAGCAGTGGTCATACACTACAAGAAATGACCTTTATCCGGGAAATTTTTGCTTTCGTGGGTAATAGTAGGTTTTTACGGACGAAAATAAATTTTTGTAGGTAAATATTCATGTGCTTTTACCAAGGAAACTTTTCCTTGGTAAAAGCAATAAATATAGATAAAATTAAAATTTCCTGGGTAAAAAATCATTGCTAAAAAGAGAGCTTACCTTCACCGAGGAAACTCTTCCTGGGTAAAAGCTGAAATTACCCAAGAGTTTAATTTCGTCGGTGATTGTCCATTTTACCGAGGAAAGTTTTCCTGGGTAAAAGCAAATTTTTTTCCAATGAGAAACTTCCTCGGTAAAAGAGTAAATCACCAACGAAATGCACATTTCTTGGGTAATTAGGAATTTTGTCGATGATTACTTTTCTCGGTAAAACAAGCCTTTAAATACGAAACTTTTCCTTGGTAAAAGTTAAAAATGGCGACGAAATTTAAATTGCGTTGACAAATGAAAGTTATTCGTAGCTTAAAATGTAATAGTTTTAACTTAGTTTTACTAAGGAAAATAAATCATCAGTAAAAGCCCTCAAATACCGAGGAAAGTTGGTTGATAATTCTCACTTTTACTCAAGAAAGTTGTCCTTGGCAAAAGTCACTTTTAATTAATAGAGAGATTGAACAAATTGATAATAAAATTCATAAAAATTATAAATATAATTGATAAAATTAGTAAATTTTGAGAATAAAATATAAAAATTAATATTTTGAAAAAAATTAGATGTTTAAATTAGTGATGTATATGTTTCATCCACGTCGTTCATCTTCTTTTCCAGATCATTTTAGGGTATGACCCTAGAAATGAGGCAGATCCAAACCTCAATTGGACTACACAAAAGGGGATTGAATGACTACTAGTTGAAAACTGCTTGGGTACCACAAAAGTTTTTGGATCAAGCAAATATTTGTGTTTTCCGTTCATGCAGATCTATGTAACTTTATGAACAAGGTTGGATGGCAAATAAACATCATTGTAGGCCCTACGAAGGTTTCAACAGTCAGTGTCATCAATCCCACTCTTTCCTGTGGTGTGGTCCACTTGAGATTTTCATCTGCCTCATTTATGACTTAAAATGAGTTGGAAAAACAAATCGACGGCGTAGATCAAACACATGCATCACGATGGACACTACAAAGTTGGATCACCAGAAATATCTCGGGTGACCGGTCACCAGACAATCTGTGTCCAACAGAAAAGGAGTGATTGTTTTTTTATGGTTTTAAGATACGGTAGAGCCACAACACCCAGGATATGGTGTAGCCATCATCCGCAGCTTACGTGGCAATTCTATGTATCAATCATGTCCGTCCATCTATAGCATCCAGTATGGATGGATTATATTTCAGAAAATCAAACCATCAAATAATCTTATTTATCATTTTGTGTGGGTCCCACCGTGATGCGTGTGTTGCATCCACACCGTCCATCCATTTTGAGAGATAATTTTATGGCATTATCCAAAGAATGAGGCAAGTCTCAAGCTCAAGTGGACCTCATCAAAGAAAACAGTGGGGATTGATCTCCCACTATTAAAAACTTCTTGGGGCCACAGAAGTTTTCGATCAAGCTAATATTTGTGTTTTCTCTTTTTCTATGTCTGTGTGAACGTATGAACAGGTTGGATCTAAAATAAACATCATGGTGGGCTCTGGGAAGGTTTCAATGGTCGCGTCATTATCTCCACTATTTTCTTTGGTGGGGTCCACATGAGCTTTGGATCTGTCTCATTCTTTAGATCATGCCCTAAAATGAGCTCTCTGAATGGATGTACGGTGTGGATATAACATACACATCATGGTGGGGCCCACAGGAGTTGGTGACTGCTCGTGGCAGCGTCAATAGCCAAACCGCGTCCCCAAATGAAATCCCATTTTCCTTCTTTCGTTCTCCCTCTAAAAAGAAACCCCTCTTTCGCTCTCCCTCTCGAAAACCTTTCATTCTCTCTCCTCTCACTCCAGATCTCTCCCTCTCCCTCACCCTCGTGACCATCACTCCAAATCTCTCTCTCTCTCTCTCTCTCTCTCTCTCTCTCTCTCTCTCTCTCTCCGTGTCTCCGATTGTCGAGGAGCATCACCAGATCTCCCAAGGTATTTTTGTCTCTTCCTCTTTTCTTTTTCTTTTTCTTTTATTTATTGTTTTCTATGAAATCTTGTGAAAGATTAGGGTTTGAAATGGCATTTTGTGAAGTTCTTTGTTGTTAAGGTTTTAATTCTTTTTCCATATTCTGAGCAATTTATAGTTATGTGCTAGACTTGAAGACCTTTGGTGAGCCATGTGCGTTGTCCTTCTCTCACATCCCATCACACGTGGTTGGACCATCTTATAGCCCAAATCTTGCAGTGGTTGGACCATCTAGTAGATTGGTTGGTGCAATTTTTGCAGTTGAATACAGATTGTTATTCATTTTTTGCTCGAATTCTTGTCTATTTAATGGGTCATGGCCGTACACATGGTGCTGACAAGATAAACGGTTTTGATCTTACTACACATTCCATTATCATGAAGGGGATGAGTGACAACCACGATGGTGTACAGCCCATCCATCACGCTAATGTGGATTGTTGATCAGTCCATCAAGTGGGTCACAGTAGGCCAATGTTATTTCTTCCCCCCCTCCCAAACAGTTAGCACTCATCGAGTGGGACCGACTTAAAATTGAACTGTCCCTACTTGCAAGGCACATGCTTTTTACTTGTTAATTAATAACATAAGTAGAGAAAAACAAGCAATCTTATAAAATATGAAAGAAAATAACATTTCATTATCTTCCGAAAGAAAAATAATTAATCAAATCAAATCCTACTTAAGGCAATCAAAATTCTAAGAAATATATCTCAAACATACTCCAACATTAGACTATAAGCATGTGGGATCCACCATCTATTATGTGTATGGCATACTTCAGCCCACGCGTCTAATGCATCCTTGGTTCTTGTGGGCCCATGGTTCCAGCCAAACGAATCCCAAGATCACGGCCATTAAAAATTCTAGGATTTTTGTGGGCTGCATAAAAAATTCCAATTGTGAATATTTTTGTGGGCCCATAGTTCTTGTGGCTCTTTTTTTTTTAATTATTATCTGGTCTACAAAATCATTTTGATAGGATCGAAACCAATGCATCAGTGGGCCCACACTCGTTTATTTTTTTATGTTTGGAGTGGAACTCTTTGTTCAGTCTACACCAAGCTCTCAATCTTTATTATTGCTCAGATAATGTTACATATTAATGCAATCTCATAATGCTTAGTTTTATGCTTAGTCTCATATTTAGTTTACTTGTGAATTGCGATGTGTCTAATTATAAGTTAGACCACTTAGTGGTTTAGTTCTATGTTTAACACCCCCGTTTAGAACTTCATTTTGAACAAGTACAATATTTGTTCTTTATGGATTCCTAAATTGTCCCATTTTGGACAGTTTGGTACCATACCATATACGTAGGAAGTTCTCATATAATTTACATGCAATTGGAATTTCAGCGCTCCCTTATTTTCTCCAGGTATATGGTTCTCTATTGATTTAATGCCCCCATCCATGAATAATGAATAGCATGTGGTAATAAATCAATAGAGAATTATACATATATCTGGAGAACATGGGGAGATGCTGTCGAAATTTCGACTCGCATGTGAGTTGTATGAGAATCGTACATGGTATGTTACCGAATGGGATAGAGACAAATAGCACATCTAGATAGAGACAATTATGAATAAGTGATTAGCAAGGAAAACTTGAGACAATATGAGACAATTTATAGTTATGTGTATGTATGTATCCAGGAAGATTTATTGGTTAGGGGACTATTTGAGACACTTGTGTCTTGCAGTTTACGGAGGGGCCCCAATATTTTTTGTACTATATATCTATATACATATATAAATGTGATTGGCCGATTGCTTCAATCTGTAACAGTTTAGACACCGCTCTACTATACATTCGAGTATAGTGCATGACATGTATAGTGGTCTATGTTACAACTAGAGCTACTTGACTTATGCCCTTAAAACAATTATATCACCTTACCTTTGCTTTAAATTTCAGCATCTTATTGGTTGAAATATCCTTAACATTTACCTCACCTCTTTTTAAATGAATAAATGACTGGTGAGGAAGTCTAAACCCTATCTCTTTTTTAAATGAATAAAATCAAGTGTTATTTTTTGTTGATTAAACTTTTAATTTGCGTCAACCTATTAAACTCATTTATGATCATTGACTTTGTTAGGATTGTAGAGATGGATAAGAGTTGGATGCGAGTTAAGAATAGATTTGGCCCAGAGTGTAGTCAAGGGGTTAAAGAGTTCATGGATGTTGCGCGTTGTCGGGTAGATGGAGCCAATAAGATTCGGTGTCCATGTTGTCAATGCATGAACATGTATTATAAACCGTAGACAAGGTAGAAGACGATTTGTTCATAAATGGGATTGATCAGAGTTACGCTTGGTGGGTACATCACAAAGAAGATTTCCATATGATAAATGAGGCCACTCATGTTGATGATGTCCCAGTTGTGCCGGATGATGACCCAGTTGTGCTGGATGATGAGGATGAAGATGTTGATGAAATTCAGGAAATTCTAGGGGATGTGTATATGGGAACATTTGGAGCGCCATGTAGCAGCCACTATCCTCAATTGGGTGATGTGGAATTAGGAAAATTTCACATATTGTTGAGGGATGCGGAGCGTCCACTATATCCGGGGTGTGAGAATTTCTCTAAGTTAAATTTAAAATATTAGTGGTAGGTTTCACTAGTTGAATGGTTGAATTTAAAATATTCCATTCGTATAGTTTCTAAGTCTCTGCATACTAACCATCAGGCTTATAAGGGTATCAAATAACTCATCGAATCAAAATGAGATGTCACCACCCAAACAAGACCTTAGCTACTTTGGTAAGGACATATAAGGCAGGCTATATCATGATCATCACCTGATATGTAAACCAGACCAATCCACTAATCTGAGTTGGACATGACATCAAAATTAATGTACAGCCAATAACATGACTCAGAAAACTGGTGCAACACACCCAATGAGTAGATTGATCCAACTTTCATTTTGGGTGATATCTAGTTATAGTTGATGTTGCAGCTCTCCATCTACAAGCCACAGGTGGGTGTGCAGGGGATTTACATTAGCACCAACAAAGATGACACGCTGTCAATTCATATGAGACTCACTCTCCAATCGATATTCTATTTATATTTGTTCAGTCAATTACAATTCATAATTTAAATAAGAATTGTCACCACCTTCACATAATTTGTTCGGTCTATTTATATTTTTCTTTTTCAACCAATTTCCACAAATCACTCTATAATAACCCGGATCCCTATAATAATAAATTTATTAACTTTAAATTTCTAGAATAATTTAATTAGTATTTTAATTTAGTAGTTAAGTAATTAAATAACTTAAATATTGAATAAATTAATATTAAACGATCCGTAAGAATTATAGTATGATCTCTTTAGTAGAAGTGTTCAACATGAACACTAGAACAATGTAGAAGTGTCAGGTTTCACATAAATTTACAATAAATAAGAAATAGATGTCATTAATTAAACTTAAGTTACTTTGACATTTTCAAGTATCATGATTTCTGGAGATCATCTTCATACAAAATTCGATATACTAGTTCTAGGACACGATCTAACCATACACGTCAAATTTCAACCCTTCGATCATCCTACAAGTACCCTAATCAGAAATCGGGCCATAAGTGGGCCATCTAACTTCGGAACTGTCTCATTTTTGGTGTCATAGCCTAAATTCTTGTGGCCTACCTAACTATTGGAGTGGATTTTGCATATACATCAGGGTGGGACCCACGTGCACCGCGTGCACGACACACATCCGGTCAACCCGCGTTGACCGCGTAATTGAAGAAGCAAGCTTCTTCTTCTTTCGGCTGCTGTAACAGCGAGCGGGTGCTGTCCGTTCGCATCATCCACACCGTCCGTTGGTGGACCATCGCGTGTGGACCCCACGTCAGGAAAGCTTGCGACTACCTTATACGTGCAATGCACGTAATATAAAAAAAAGGAAAAAAAAAGGGAGGTCGAGTCATCTTTGGACGTTGTTATAGCGTCCGCTGCAACAGCGTCACAACAGCGTCCGCCCGACCCAGCAGGCCGTTCGCACCGTCCATCTGTGGACCCCACGTCCGAAATCCAAACCGTCCATCTGATTTCTCTCGTCAGCGAATACAGTCCTCATGAGTTTGCTTTCCAACAGTCGAGCAACAAGCTCTCTTCAACTCACCGTTTAAACCCAAGATTTGGCAAGATCCAAGTCCGTACCTTGCATGGACATCCAAGATAGGCTACCCTGGGGTCGTGTGGACCCCACTTATCGTTCCAACGGTTCAAAGTGGCTTAGTTTGCAAGACTTGAAATCCGAATCCAAGTTGGATTCGGAAACGTCCACGGTACGCGCAGGCGTGCGCGCTTGGCAATAAAAGCCGGCTCTCTGCGTCGAATCTCTACAAGAAACAGTGAGAGAGAGAGAAGAGAGCTATTAGAGAGAGAGAGAGAAGAAAGAGAGAGAGAGAGGAACGATAGAGAGAGAGCAGCGGTGAGAAAGAGGGAGAGAGAGAGAGAGAAACGATAGAGAGAGAGGCAGCGGTGAGAGAGAAGAGAGGGGTGCTGGGCTGCTGTTGCTGTGGGGATAGCACCCCAATCAGCAAGGGAGAAGAATAGAAGAAAAAGAGAAGAAGAAAGGAGGAAGAAAAAGGAGAAAGAAAGAGGAAAGAAGAAGGAACTTCTCCTCTAAACTTTCAAACCGAGTCGACTCGCTGAGCCGACTCATATTCAGGTTTGGGTTTGTGTGGAGCCTATAGTTCATCATACAGTGAGTGATCCATCTTATAATATTCCTTATTGGTTTTCTTCTTGTACTTTTGTTTCTACTATAGAAATTTTGAGGCTCCTTTCCAAGTTCTTAGTTGGTTCTAATAAGAGAGCGTTGGAATTCCAAGAGAAGGGTCCATCTTCAATGTCTATGAATTAATTGGATATTAGGATTGTTGTAAATCTAAATCTTAATCTCCTCCTCTTTCCTTATTGATTTTCTTTTGTCAGAACTTCCTAGTTAATACATGAATGGCCCGAATAAACGTAATTTAAACCTTGATATGTTAGACATTGCCATCGATATAAAAGCTAACGTGATGTACATATCTCTCCACTTTTGTAATTAATAATAAATTAGAGTATAAATTGAGAAACACGTAAATAAAGGTAATGCATGCATGGCATGAATGAAATTGAGTTTGAGATGCATCGTATGCTTGAAGAAGTGATTCCATAGCTCATGCATTCATGTACATCTTTTATACCCTACGACAGAACAGGAGCATGGTTGATTTGACTCCTAGCGTGCATGGTTGATTTGTCGCCTCGCTGTACCGGTTAGGTGAGCATGGTTGATTTGCGACAGGTTCCTAATGTTCAGTGGCAGCGAGTTCTGGTCGTTTCATTGAGCATGGTTGATTTGCTCGGTTGGATCAGTGGTGCATCGTTAATTTGCCCACTGGCGTGCATGGTTGATTTGCCGCCTCGTTGTACCGGTTAGGTGAGCATGGTTGATTTGCGACAGGATTCCTAATGTTCAGTACCAACGAGTTCCTAGACGTTTGTTGCTCTCACACGTATCATAACATACATGACATCATGATAATCATGTTTCATTCATAATAAAACATAAAGTGTAGTTAATCATCACCATATCTTCGTATATTCGTACAATTCTAGCTGTCGATATTTTACATCTAATAGCTTATTAACTGGAATATTACCTGTGTTGGAAATGACCTCACTGGGCTTTAGCTCACCAAAATCACCACAGTTCCTGCAGGATATCAGGAGGAAGGAGGAGCGGCTGAAGCAGAATATCTGGACGACTATTTTTATTAGAAGTTTATCCTAGCTTAGGTGTTGAATTTATTTCTTTTGGAGGATGATGGAAATGGACTTTAGTAAATTTAAATGTTTTTGCAGAGTAGATGTAGTTGTTAGATTTAAATTTTTATTTGAGATATAAGTTATGATTAACAAAGTATTATAGTTTGGTAGTATTGTGGTATGTGGAATGGAATTTCTCTAAAGGTTATATTTGGATTAAATTTGCACTCTGAAACTCGGGCCTTGAGTTGTTGTACTCGAGTCTCGGATTTCAAGGCGTGACAGCTTGGTATCAAAGAGAATTTCGAGGTTCCAGTGCCTAGGGTTATAGGTTAGGTTTAGATGAAGGTGAATAATCTAGTCCTTTGATGACACCAACCCCATTAAGTATTAACTTATGATTCTACTTGACTCGTAGATTAACCATGACGGGACGCTAGCGAGCAAAACGGGACGCCCTCCACCCCACCCGCTACTAACAATACAACGACAGTAATTCCAGGGTTGGCCGAAAAAACCAGTTGCTACACGAAATGATGAAAGTGTTGGGGACTGTGGTCAACGTAATTGGACTTCAGAATAATCAGCATAATCTGATACCCCCTTCAACCACTCACGGAAATTCAGGTGGGTTATTGGAAAGATTCAAACGGTTACGACCCCCCTCATTCAATGGATCGCCCGACTCGAACGAAGCTGAATACTGGTGAAACGAAATGGAGAAACTCTTTGAGGGAATGGGATGCAGAGACGAAGAGAAAGTCACTTTAGCCACCTTTGTACTCGAAGGAGAAGCGTACCATTGGTGGAAATCCATGGTGAGATCAGTTGCCCCAAGGTACTGTGTGGACCTGGGACTCCTTCTGTGACAAATTTAATAAGCAATACTTCCCAAAGACAATGCGAGATCAAAAGATAGTGGAATTCATGAGATTGGAGCAAGGAAAACTTTCCGTCAGACAGTATGAAGCCAAGTTTACGGAGTTAGCAAGGTATGCCACTTCTATGGTACGAGAAGAAGAGGATAAGGCTCGAAAATTTGAGAACGGCCTCAAACCACCTATACGCAGCAAAGTGCGGACCTTCGAACTAACGACTTACATGGAGGTCTTTAATAAGGCCTTGGTGGTGGAGAGAGACTTTGAGGAGTTTTGGAAAGATCGGGAACAGAAAAAGTCCGACACAGGGTTGAAAAATAAGGCGTCATCTATCGCACTACCCCAACATTCGGATAAGAGACAGAGAACGATGAGAAGTTCCGCACCCCCACCTCCATCGGGCAACAATCAATTCTAAGGGAGATGTTATAATTGTGGTGAAGTGGGTCACACGCGATCATCATGCCCTCTATTGGCCCAGGGGCCATCTCGCCCGGTATCCCAGGCACGCATTCCACCATCCCAATATGCACAGCCACAACAACGACCACCCATGCAACAGCAGAGGCCTCCACAATACTCTCAATAAACCAGGCTACCATAAACACAACCTTTCTCCATTACGAGTCCTGGTAACCAACCTCCAAGACAGCAAGCTCAAGGGCGGGTTTACGTAGTAGTCCCGCCAGCTGGGGAGCCTGAGACATTACCAGAGTACGAAGGAATGCCAACTGAAGAAGAACCAGCTCCTGAAGAAGCAGCAGCACAGTGCTACGCAATCACAGATGCTCCACCTGATCATAACGCAAATGGGACAGTAGTTGAAGGTACACTTTTTATATTCACATCACCTGCCAAAGCTTTGTTTGGTACGGGGGCTACACACTCATTCATTTCTGCATCCCTGGTCACTTCTTTGGAATTGGTTAGCGAGATCATGAATAGGAAACTAACTATTGCCACACCCATTGGTAGATCGGTAGTGTTAGATTGAATATGTAAGGATTGTCCCATCTTGATCGGCGAGGCTTGCCTGCCAGCAAATCTAATCGTCATGGATATGACGGGATTCGAGATTATCCTTGGAATGGATTGGCTAGCCGCACATCACGCCACCTTAGACTGTTACGAAAAGCCAGTAACCTTCTCCACCCCAAATCAACCAGTCATCACATTTCATGAGGGCAAACATGTAGATCCAATAATAAGCATGGTAGCACTATCCGAGACAGAAGATCAGGAAACCCATACTGAACAAATACACATAGTTAATGAATTTCCTGACGTGTTCCAAGAAATCCCTGGATTGCCCCCCTCGGAGAGAAGTGGACTTTTCCATCGAATTGATACCAGGAACCGCCCCGATTTCTAGAGCAGCGTACCGCATGGCCCCATTGGAATTAAGAGAACTAAAGAAGCAGATTCAAGAACTGTTAGATCAAGGATTTATAAGGCCCAGCACATCACCTTGGGGAGCTCCGGTCCTATTTGTGAAAAAGAAGGACGGCTCGATGAGGCTATGCATTGATTATCGTCAACTTAACAAGGTTATAATTAAAAATAAATACCCTCTCCCTCGTATCGATGACCTGTTCGATTAATTGAGGGGAGCTCGATATTTCTCCAAAATAGACTTGAGGTCAGGGTACCATCAGTTAAGAATCAAGGATCCAGAAATACCTAAAACCGCCTTCAGGACACGTTACGGTCACTATGAGTTCCTAGTCATGCCTTTCGGGCTCACAAATGCTCCGGCGGTGTTTATGGACTTAATGAATAGAGTGTTCAAGCCTTACCTCGATCAGTGCGTCATAGTTTTCATTGATGATATCCTCATCTACTCCAAGACCTATGAGGAACACGAGAAACACCTTAGGACTGTGTTATAGATCCTCAAAGATAACCAACTTTATGCAAAACTCAAAAAGTGTGAGTTTTGGAAGAAGGAAGTAAAATTTTTGGGACATGTTGTATCAGAAAAGGGAATCTCAGTGGACCCGACAAAGATCGAAGCTGTGATTAACTGGGAACAACCCACGAATGCATCTGAAGTACGAAGTTTTCTGGGTTTGGCAGGCTATTACAGGAGGTTTATCGACGGGTTTTCTAAAATTGCAAGACCGTTAACCAGTCTAACGGGGAAGAGCAAGACCTTTACATGGGACAACAGTTGTGAATTAGCATTTACAAGGCTTAAGAGGCATTTAACGTTGGCACCAATATTAACGATCCCAGCGGAGGGAGAAAAATTTGTCGTCTACACGGATGCCTCTCACCAAGGGTTGGGATGTATTCTTACACAGAATGGAAGGGTGATCGCTTACGGCTCCAGGCAGTTGAAGAAACATTAGCAAAATTACCCTACTCACGATTTAGAGTTAGCTGCAGTTGTCTTCGCTCTGAAAATATGGAGACATTATCTGTATGGAGAGCAGTTTGAACTATACACCGATCATAAGAGTCTAAAATATCTATTTGACCAAAAGGAGTTGAACATGCGGCAGAGAAGGTGGCTAGAATTTCTAAAAGACTATTACTTCGACATCTGTTACCATCTGGGTAAGGCAAATGTCATGGCCGATGCTTTAAGTAGGAAGAAACAATTACTTGCCGCAACCCTCGCCATGCAAGAATGGAAATTGTTAGAAAATGTCAAGGACTACGAGATCCAACAATGGGAAAATAGCACTATGGCCTTCCTTGGAAATTTGACGATCTAGCCAACATTGGTAACCCGAATCATAGAAGCCCAAAAGCAGGACAGTGGCTCTAGGATCAAATTTTAGTTGTAGCCGCCGATGCAGCAGTTGAATGGAAAGTAGGGGCAGACAGAGCAATCGGGTATCGAGGAAGAGTGTGCGTGCCTGACGTGGAAGGACTAAAGAAAGAAATTTTGAAAGAAGCCCATAGATCGAAGTTAACAATACATCCTGGAAGTATGAAGGTGTATCGCGACGTTCGCAGGACATATTGGTGGAATAACATGAAGAAAGAGATTGCAAATTTTGTATCCAAGTGTTTCACCTGTCAACAGGTTAAAGCCGAACATCAGAGACCTTCTGGACTACTACAACCATTGGAAATTGCAGAATGGAAATGGGAACGTATATCCATGAATTTTGTTATGGGTCTGCCCAGGTCGGGGAAAAATCATGATGCTGTGTGGGTAATTGTAGACAGGCTAACTAAGTCAGCTCATTTTCTACCAGGTGCGAATGAATAACTCCTTAGAAGAGCTGAGTAAGTTGTAGATCAAGGAGATTGTGAGACTTCATGGGGTGCCCGTTTCGATTGTTTTCGATCGTGACCTCAGATTTGTTTCTCGATTCTGGAAAGGTCTTCAAGTAGCATTAGGAACTAAAATGGATTATAGTACCGCATTTCATCCACAGACTGATGGCCAGACAGAAAGAGTGAATCAAATATTAGAAGATATGCTTAGGTGTTGTGTTATCGATTTCAAGGGAAATTGGGACGACCATCTTCCTCTGATAGAGTTTGCATACAATAATAGTTATCGGTCGACTATCGGAATGGCACCGTTCGAAGTACTTTATGGTAGACCTTGTAGATCTCCTAGCTGTTGGACAGAAGTGGGCGAGAAAGCTTTATTGGGACCTGAACTGGTACAACAAACTTCTGAGAAGATTGCAGTTATAAAGGAACGTATCCGTGTCGCCCAAAGCCGACAGAAGAGTTATGCAGACAACCGAAGGAAGGAATTGGAATTCTTCGTGGGCGATCATGTATTTTTGAAAGTTTCTCCGATGAAAGGAGTCATGCGATTTGGGAAGAAGGAAAATTAGCTCCAAGATACATTGGACCATTTGAAGTATTAGCTAAAGTTGGCGTTGTGGCATACAGACTGGCCTTACCTCCTCAGTTATCGAGTATTCATAATGTTTTTCATATTTCCATGTTGCGAAAGTATGAACGAGATGTCTCCCACGTCATCGATTGTCAGCCTTTGGAAATTCGAGAAGATACTACATACATTGAGAAGCCAATTAAAATTCTAAACAGAAAGGAACAAGTACTTCGCACTAAAACGATACCACTTGTGAAAGTACAATAGAGTAATCATGAAGTTGAAGAAGCTTCTTGGGAGAGTGAGGATGAAATTCGAGAAAAATACCCAGAATTATTTTGAGGTACGTTTAATTTCGAGGACGAAAATTTTCTTTTAGGAGGGTAGAATGTAATAACCCGGATCCCTACAATAATAAATTTATTAACTTTAAATTTCTAGAATAATTTAATTAGTAGTTTAATTTAGTAGTTAAGTAATTAAATAACTTAAATATTGAATAAATTAATATTAAACGATCCGTAAGAATTATAGTATGGTCCCTTTAGTAGAAGTATTCAACATGAATACTAGAATAATGTAGAAGTGTCAGGTTTCACATAAATTTACAATAAATAAGAAATAGATGTCAGTAATTAAACTTAAGTTACATGACATTTTCAAGTATCATGATTTCTGGAGATCATCTTCGTACAAAATTCGATATACTAGTTCTAGGACACGATCTAACCATACATGTCAAATTTTAACCCTTCGATCATCCTACAAGTACCCTAATCAGAAATCGGGCCATAAGTGGGCCATCTAACTTCGGAACTGTCTCATTTTTGGTGTCATAGCCTAAATTCTTGTGGCCTACCTAACTATTGGAGTGGATTTTGCATATACATCAGGGTGGGACCCACATGCACCGCATGCACGACACACATCCGGTCAACCCGCGTTGACCGCGTAATTGAAGAAGCAAGCTTCTTCTTCTTTCGGCTGCTGTAACAGCGAGCGGGTGCTGTCCGTCCGCATCATCCACACCGTCCATTGGTGGACCATCGCGTGTGGACCCCACGTCAGGAAAGCTTGCGACTACCTTATACGTGCAATGCACGTAATATAAAAAAAAGGAAAAAAAAAGGGAGATCGAGTCATCTTTGGACGTTGTTACAGCGTCCACTGCAACAGCGTCCGCCCTGACCCAGCAGGCCGTTCGCACCATCCATCTGTGGACCCCACGTCTGAAATTCAAACCGTCCATCGATTTCTCTCGTCAGCGAATACAGTCCTCATGAGTTTGCTTTCCAACAGCCGAGCAACAAGCTCTCTTCAACTCACCGTTTAAACCCAAGATTTGGCAAGATCCAAGTCCGTACCTTGCATGGACATCCAAGATAGGCTACCCTGGGGTCGTGTGGACCCCACTTATCATCCAACGGTTTCAAAGTGGCTTAGTTTGTAAGACTTGAAATCCGAATCCAAGTTGGATTCGGAAACGTCCACGGTACGCGCAGGCGTGCGAGCTTAGCAATAAAAGCCGGCTCTCTGCGTCGAATCTCTACAAGAAACAGTGAGAGAGAGAGAAGAGAGCTATTAGAGAGAGAGAGAAGAAAGAGAGAGAGAGAGAGGAGCGATAGAGAGAGAGAGAGCAGCGGTGAGAAAGAGAGAGAGAGAGAGAGAGAGAGAGAGAGAGAAACGATAGAGAGAGAGAGAGAGCAGCGGTGAGAGAGAGAGAGGGGGGCGCTGGGCTGCTGTTGCTGTGGGGATAGCACCCCAGTCAGCAAGGGATAAGAATAGAAGAAAAAGAGAAGAAGAAAGGAGGAAGAAAAGGGAGAAAGAAAGAGGAAAGAAGTAGGAACTTCTCCTCTAAACTTTTAAACCGAGTCGACTCGCTGAGCAACTCGCTGAGCCGACTCATATTCAGGTTTGGGTTTGTGTGGAGCCTATAGTTCATCATACAGTGAGTGATCCATCTTATAATATTCCTTATTGGTTTTCTTCTTGTACTTTTGTTTCTACTATAGAAATTTTGAGGCTCCTTTCCAAGTTCTTAGTTGGTTCTAATAAGAGAGCGTTGGAATTCCAAGAGAAGGGTCCATCTTCAATGTCTATGAATTAATTGGATATTAGGATTGTTGTAAATCTAAATCTTAATCTCCTCCTCTTTCCTTCTTGATTTTCTTTTGTCAGAACTTCCTAGTTAATACATGAATGGCCCGAATAAACGTAATTTAAACCTTGATATGTTAGACATTGCCATCGATATAAAAGCTAACGTGATGTACATATCTCTCCACTTTTGTAATTAATAATAAATTAGAGTATAAATTGAGAAACACGTAAATAAAGGTAATGCATGCATGGCATGAATGAAATTGAGTTTGAGATGCATCGTATGCTTGAAGAAGTGATTCCATAGCTCATGCATTCATGTACATCTTTCATACCCTACGACAGAACAGGAGCATGGTTGATTTGACTCCTGGCGTGCATGGTTGATTTGTCGCCTCGCTGTACCGGTTAGGTGAGCATGGTTGATTTGCGACAGGTTCCTAATGTTCAGTGGCAGCGAGTTCTGGTCGTTTCATTGAGCATGGTTGATTTGCTCGGTTGGATCAGTGGTGCATGGTTGATTTGCCCACTAGCGTGCATGGTTGATTTGCCGCCTCGTTGTACCGGTTAGGTGAGCATGGTTGATTTGCGACAGGTTCCTAATGTTCAGTACCAACGAGTTCCTAGACGTTTGTTGCTCTCACACGTATCATAACATACATGACATCATGATAATCATGTTTCATTCATAATAAAACATAAAGTATGTTAATCATCACTATATCTTCGTATATTCGTACAATTCTAGCTGTCAATATTTTACATCTAATATCTTATTAACTGGAATATTACCTGTGTTGGAAATGACCTCACTGGGCTTTAGCTCACCAAAATCACCACAGTTCCTGCAGGATATCAGGAGGAAGGAGGAGCGGCTGAAGCAGAATATCTGGACGACTATTTTTATTAGAAGATTTATCCTAGCTTAGGTGTTGAATTTATTTCTTTTGGAGGATGATGGAAATGGACTTTAGTAGATTTAAATGTTTTTGCAGAGTAAATGTAGTTGTTAGATTTAAATTTTTATTTGAGATTTAAGTTATGATTAACAAAGTATTATAGTTTGGTAGTATTGTGGTATGTGGAATGGAATTTCTCTAAAGGTTATATTTGGATTAAATTCGCACTCTGAAACTCGAGCCTTGAGTTGTTGTACTCAAGTCTCGGATTTCAGGGCGTGACACACTCTTTTCATGTATGGATGGATAAGATTAAGGAATGCATGATGACCACGTTTTGAATTGATAGGATTGTCTTTGCAGTAGAAGTGTGCCATCCATGGGGTATCAATGGTGGGCCCCCAACTGTTGAAATTGCACATGGTTAAGATCACGTAGGCATGAATGAATGGAGCATACCTATATGGTCTATACAGATTGTTTGTTGGTGATAGCGAGGATGTTCGTGCTAATTGATTTTATTTTATTTTTTTTGTATTGGTTGTATGTACTGGTGGGATTGACATTTCGATTTTATTCAAAACATTATTACGGTTGAATGGTCATTTTGATTGGTATACGATTGAATGTTCAATCAGGTGATTGGGATATTGAATATTGAATATTGAATGTTCTATCAGGTGATTGGGATATTGAGTATTGAATGCTTTCAGGTGGTAGGGATATTGAATGTTCCAAAGAAATATTGAATGGTAGAGATATTGGATGTTCCAAAGAAATATTTCGTTGGCAATGAAAAGGTAATTATGAGATATTGAATGTTCCAAAGAGATATTGAACATTGAATGCTTTCAAGTGGTAGGGATATTGAATGTTCCAAAGAAATATTGAATATTGAATGCTTTCAGGTGGTAGGGATATTGATTATTCCAAAGAAATAGTGAATGGTAGGGATATTGGATGTTCCAAAGAAATATTTCGTTGGCAATGAAAAGGTAATTCTACTACCTTTTCCAAGGAAACATTCCTTAGTCATAGTGTTTTTCCAAGGACATTTTTCCTCAGTAATAGTCGCATAAATTACCAACGAATTAAACAATAGCCATGAAATTGTTGACTTTTACCAAGGAAATTTTTTGTTGGAAATGGTCAACTATTTACCGACAAAAATTTCATCGGTGAATGTTTTTCCCAAGGGTGATATTTCGACGAAAACCGCGATGAATATTTTCATTGGTAGTAACTTTTATCGAGGAAATTATGACATTTAGCGGGGAAAAATTTCCTTGATAAAAGTCATATTTCTTGCAGTCATAATGACTTCCAGTATGAAACCTTCCTTGGCCTACCATGACATTTTTCTTGATCATTTTAAGACATGGGCAAAAAATGATCCAATGGACCACAGGAAGCAGTGGTCATAGTGACTTCCAGCATTAAAGCTTCCTAGGGCACACCGTGATGTTTAATTTTTGAGTTTGGATCCTCCATTGGCTTCCTAGTATTAAATCTCTGCTTGGAGTCTTTTCATTAGTCCACATTATCACATAGGTCTGCAACCCTATCACATCCTCAATAACCTGGTCACATGACATCATGCAGTGTGATGTGGACCAATAAAAAGGCTCCAAGTAAGATTTCTAGAAACCTACGGAGGGTCCATAGTCTTAATTTTTATCCAACTTTTTCATAAGGTCATATAAACCTGAATAAAGGGAATAAATAAATACCAGTTTATGCAAAAGTACTTTTCCTGCTCTCAAAATTTTTTTAATGGTGGGTGTTCAATGTCCGATGTGTGGTCCACTTGACACTTAGATTTGCCTCATTTTTGGCTCATGCACTAAAATGATATGAAACAATGAATCGATAGTAGTGTAGATAAAAATCATATATCATAGTGGTCTACTCGCGAGTTATCTCCTGTCCTGTTAAAGTGTGAGAGCGGGTGAACCAGCGATGGAGGCTGCGGAGCTAGGCTAGCCAGGATAGTGCGAATTTTGTCCAATTGTTGGGCGAATCCCCCAAACTATTAGTCCAAGCCCCCTATATATCAATTCATCCTACTGACCTGTTCTTTGAGAGAGGATAGTCGGGTCCTACAATTGTGGGACCGCTGTTGTTCGCTTCGTTGAGCAAATTGTTGGGATGAGCTTCCAACATGGAGGGAAAGAGTATGAGGGTTATCTTCTTCCTCAACATATGCATCATCGTAAGGGGCGTGAGATGGCCCCTCCCTCATATGTGTTTTTCCCCAGTTTTTTCTTTTTTTGGCCATTGACGATGCAGGTGAAAAAGACTTCGGGGAACTGAAACCTTCAGAATTCGAGTGAGAACACGACTTGACTGTTAGTATTCCCATAGACGACGCCAATATGTTATTACATATTTCTGGACAACAGACGAGGTGGACGAGAAGCCACACCTAGGGTTGACACGCAACGATGATTCCTCACCGATGATCCAATTGTATCTGGAAAGTTTGTTCCTGCACAGCATGAAGAGAGGTTAAAAGGGTGGCTGGCGACCGGCCATTAGTCCTTTGATGCCTAAGTCAGATGGATCTGAGTAGGGAATGCAAGATAGCTATTAGGGGAATCGTATTGTGTACCTTCAGATGGAGGTGGAGATCTCGGTTTATAGCCATCAGAGGAGTAATCGTGGGCCATCAGCATGGTAATATTCATGGTTGTGGTTGTGGAAGAGATTCCCGTCGAGTGACATGATTCTCAGAGTCATGGATTGCGCCCGTAATAGCTAGTGGTGTGTCCGTTCCTCTCGACCACGTTCCTAGTCTTTTGCTTGCGATTATCTCGGCAGTGATCCAAGTCGGTGGTCGTTGGAAAGCGGGAGCGAGGCCAACCTAATGGTCAGGTCGTTTGAGATGTTAGAGGGGTTGACCTGAGTCCGCTCTCGCATATCCAACCTAATTGCCGCTATGGCCGACCTGGTAGGTCGGCTCGATTACATTCCTTAGCTCTCTTCCTTGTAGATGATGGACATCACAGGTAGCCGAGCTGATGAATCCAAGTCGGAGCCCATGAGCTGTGCTCCTTATCAGTTCAGCTTGGGTTATTTCCATAATAACGCGTGTATAGATTATACAACCCCTTGACCCGACGACTCCCTCCTCATCCTCTACCCCACCAACCAGCTAGCCAATCAACCCGACTCGACCCCGACTCGGAACCTGTGATTGCGTTGGACTCGATCCGGATTAGTCCAAGCCAGACCCGAACTCAGATTGGGTTAGGCATGCTGGACTTGGTACCGAGTCGAGTCGAGTCGAGTCAATTCGAGTTTGGGTCAAGCGTATTTCAAAACCGGATTGGGTCGGGTCAGCCCTAACTCGGTCCGACTCTAATCGACCTGATACCCAACTATACTCCTGCACCAAAAATTCTTTACCATTTGGCTAATAATTTTTTTATTTTTTAAAGACAAAATTAAATATTTAACTTTTTAATTCATTAAATGATTGTATAAGTGTGTCCAGCCTATATAGAACTTAATTTGTTACATTCCCCATTAATAAATTGTGCAAAACTGATCACAGTGTACACAGATAAAATGTGGTCTCGATCGTGCCATACAACCAGAGCACTGACCACCAATCGCCTTCACATGCACACTAGTTCCCATGCCAACATGTCCCCTGTGCAGGACATTCAAAGTCTGCACAAGATGGGGCCCACCATGAAGTACTTCTGGCACGAAAATAAAAGGCACGTACAAAAACTAACTGACGGTTTAAATCCGACCTGCTAACATTCAGCGTACTTGTATGGCCATCCTAATGAATAGACCTGCCCGATCTCTAGAATTGGGTGTGGGGCCTACCTCATACCGGAATCCTCTGAGCCCATGTAGAATACATATATGAAGGTATGGGGCCCACGATGTAGTATATATAAAATCCAAACCGTCCATCAGGTTCTAGGACATGGGACGTCAGCACAATCCATACTCAGGTGGGCCACACGGGAGCTGATTAGATGCTGCCCTTCCCGTAGGCCCACCTTGATATATGTATTCTATATCCACGTGATCCATCTATTTTGCTAGGACCGTCCAGCTCTAGCTAGTCACTGGTGGGGTAGTAATATTTTGTATGTACGGCTCAAATAATGGCTGTCTCTTGATGGACGGCGTGGATTTATATATAAAACATGTGGGCCCAACAGAAAGTGGGTGTCCACATGCTGCCGTTACTCGTCCAAAATAACATTCTTGCAATAATGGAATTTGTGCTTTCTTCATGAATATCGAGTGGGACTGACCTGCTTGAAGCTGGACATTTTTTAATGGTATTTAAGCCGAATGGAGAAATTGTACGGATCTTTTACTGTCCATCACTATCAGAGGGCTGATGCCATATTAGTCATGTCACAGGTGGACCTGTACATACAGACACTGGTTTTAGTGTTGGTCATTTACTCATTAGTTCATTTTCTTAATTTCTTACTGTCCCATTTGTTGGCCACTGGTTTTACGGCTGTGATTGATTGTTGTTCGGTGGGATTTGTAGGCGTGGCTTCATCCATGGATAGGACCCACTAGATTAATGGTCTGGATTCACCATTAACCTTCCACAGTGCCAAGTATTAGCCCATGAATGGCCATAGAAAATCTGGTCGGTCCTGTTTGGTGGGCAGAGGTGTTACAGCCGAGTGGAACTGGGCTTTAACCCGTTTGGCTTGGTTTGGTCAACGGGTGACTTGAGCTCGAGCTTGGCTCAGCTTGGTTCTCGAGCTCAGGTGGTAGGCTTGGCTTGATTTGGATGAGCTTTCGAGTTGAATTCGAGCCTGTTCGAGTCTATCCGAACTTCAAGCTTTCAAGCCTGAATTTGAGTTGAGCAGTTAAGCGTTAGGCAAAGCCACAGAGATGAGGGAGAGCTAAAGAGGGAGGAGGTAAGGCTAGATGATGAGGGAGAGCGAGAGAGAGAGAGGAGGTGAGGCCGACGGATGGAGGGAGTCTCCGGAGGGAAGGGGTACATATACCGAGCCTTTTACGAGCCGAGCTGGATGTTCACATATTCGGCTTGGCTTGGCTTAATACACCCTCCAAATCAAGCCAAACCGAGCTTTTTTGAGCCGAGCCAAGCCGAGCAAGCTTTTCGAGCTAGCTCGGTTCGGGGGTACAGCTCCATTGGTGGGACATAGTTGAAAATCTCAGTCAACGATCGGACCTACCATCTTTTTTTTTTTAAATGCTGGCCATTGGCCAATTTCATTTCTCAATGGCCATTTGAAGGCAACTGTTTCAACGGCTAGGATCGTCAGTTTGGTGTGATTTTCACCTGTGGCCTACTAGGACTAGATGGATGGGGAGCGGATCAGGTGTTACCCGGGTAACACCACAGTGGGTGCTTCCCTGACCTCGGGGCGCACTTTGATGTATGTTTTGTATATCCACGCTGTCCATCAGATTTCAAAAACCTCTCGTAGGCCACAAAAGTTTGATGAAATTGATATTAGTTTTTTTCCCTCGTCATCGAAGGTCTGTATGATCTTATCAACAGGTTTGGATGGCAAATGAATATTATAGTTGGATAGCAAATGAGCATTATAGTGGGTGCTAGGAAGTTTTTAATGGTGGGCACTCAAGAACCATTGTTTCCTGTGGTGTGGTCCACTTGAGATCTGCTTCATTCATTTTTTAGGAACATACCCTAAAATGATCTGGAAAAGCTGATAGGGCCGCTTGGATATACAACAGATACATCAAGGTGGGCCAACGGTATTATCGGGAGAACACTTAATCCGCTCGCAGACGGATGTACTGCATTTCCTTACGACCTGCCACGCGTCAGCCCCACCATTGGTAGGCCTTCAATGGATTCCTTAATGGTAGGCCTTCAATCAACTTCTGTGATGTGGTCCACTTGAGATTTGGATCTACTTCACTTTTGGGATCATACCATAAGATAATATGAAAAAATGATGGACTGCGTGGATAAAATACACATATCATGGTGGGGCTCACAGGGCACCGATCAGTACCCAGTACTGGCAACGTCAGTAGCCAACAGCATTCGTAACGTGGAAGTAATGGCTGTACACTCATTAGGTGAGGATCCCACCGTCCAAATCAAAGGACGAACGATGTGCCGAAAAAGGAACAGACTGATAGGGATGTACGGCAACTTCATAAAAGGATATAGCCATTTTCAAACTAATGTGAAGAAATGCCAGGTGCTACACTGAATACTTTCTAGATATATGTCCTTACTTTCAATAACATGCCTGTCTTTATAAATAAAAACTAAAAAGAAAAATAGTTGCTGACACGTTCATATCCCATCTTTTCCATGCAAGGGAGATCATGACCAACCCATAAGGGGCCCACGAAAATGGACGGTTAGATAGTACTCTTGTATACATTTCTCAGGCCCTTAATTATTTCATGACTGTGGTCATCGTACTGTTAGAGACTTTAAGACCATATCAATCCACGGTCAGCTCCTCTAACTGCATATAACTCGTCCATGATCATAGGTGGGCCTCCCACTAGAATGAGCACATACAAACCTTGGCAGACTACTGAGTGCGAACCAAATGGGAAAAACACACAAATACACAAACACATGAGAGAGAGAGAGAGAGAGAGAGAGAGAGAGAGAGAGTGTGTGTGTTCACCTAGGCAAGATTACAGCCCTCAAAGGGCTCTTCATCACAACCGTAAATGCAAAGGTCTCCGTCGGGTCCGGTGGGGCCCCTGGAACAGGCACCCACCTGAAAGCCTGCACCATCCTAGCCAGCAACAGGTGCACATGCAACGTACCCAATGTCATGGCTGGGCATATCCTCCTCCCAGCTCCGAACGGCATCATCTTCACCCCTTTAGACCCGGTCACATCCACATCTACCCCATCCCCCTCCAAGAACCTCTCGGGTCTGAACTCCCTCGGATCCTTCCACACACTCGGGTCCTCCGTCACCCATGCAGTATAAAACTCCACGTTCGCATCCATGGGTACCACATACCCTCCCAACTCCGTCTCCACCGTTGCTGCATGGGACAGCACGAAATGGCTCGGCGGATGCCGTCGAAACGTCTCTTTGACTACAGCTCCAAGAAAAGTCAACCTATCCACGTCAGCTTCAGCAATCTTCCCTTCCTTTCCAACATGGTCAACGATCTCTTGGTACACCTTCTCTTGCATGTCCTGATTCATGACCAGGTGAAGTAAGGCCCATTCCACTGTAGTTGCACTTGTGTCCGTCCCAGCATTCATAACCTCCGAGCACAAGGTGACCAGCTCCTCCTCCCCAAGCTGGCCCCGGCCCGCTGGCTCGAGTCCGAACAACGAGTCGATGTAGGCAGCTCCGATCGGGCTCACCATGTCGGGTGCACTCAGCGCATCCCCACCACTCTCGACGAACGCCTTCCGGCTCCTTACCAATGGCAGAAGGCATTCCATCTGCCTCCTTCTTAGCTCCTTCGCCGCCCTCAGCTGCTTCCGAAACAATGGCATGAACACCGGTAAAAAGTCCGGTAGCTTCGGCGTCGTCATCATCATAACATCTTTCAACATGGACTCAATCTCTTTTATCCGATCTTCGCTGATCTTTGCACCAAAGCACATACACACCAAAATACTGCATATGGTGAATCTACAGTTGCGCATGACCTCAACAGCGCCAAGATCCAATGACTCCTTGTGGAGCCTCTCTAGATGGCTATTGATGGCCCACTCGCGTATCCATCCACACTGTCGGATCCTTGATGGATGTATGAGTTCGGTGACGAAGTTCCGGCGCAACGTTCGCCACAGCGGTCCATACTCAGCTGAGTTGATAGTGCACTTGCCGACGCTGAATAAGAGACGGATAGGGGAGTCGGCAGGCCGGCTGGCGAAGATGGGGCCCTTCTGGACGAGGGCCTCATGGATGAGGTCTGCACTCGTTACAATGATCAGTGTTCGCTGGCCCATTTTAATGGTGAAGATGGGACCATACTTTGCTCGTAGGTCACGGACAGTGTACATGAACGGCCTACGTTGGAGGAGTACTTGCACTAGGTTGCCAAGGAGAGGCCAGCCAGTGGGGCCCGGGGGGAGGTTCTTGGGGGTGATATTGGTAGCCCACCAATATCTCCACCAAAGGAATGTAAGGAGAACTGAGAAGGAGAGGAGAAGAAAGTCTAAGAGCTCCATTGTAGAAGAGGAGGGATGGCTGAAGTGCAATAGTACTAGTAACAGGAGTTAAAGAGTTGTAGAAGATGACGGTGGGAGAGTGAAGATTACTAGCTATATAAAGAGAGAGGAGTGAATGAGGTCCATCTGCCAATGGATTGAAATGAATGATTTTCCAGACGGATGTATTTACTTATATGACATGTCTATGTTCCCTCTCTCTCTCTCTCTCTCTCATGTCCTCCCACCTTTCTAAAAAAATGCATACACACGACTGTTTGTATATGTATGCATGCATGCATAGAGATTCTCACACCAACTAGTTTTACCTCTAACTAGTTACCTAATATAAGAATTAATTAACACTAATAAATGCTTTCCAGAAGAAATTATTTAACGTCACCTTGGAACAGAGGTGGTGAGCTTGGGTGGGCCCACTATAGTGTTAATTTTAAATCCACACCGATCATCAGGTGCATCACCTCATGGCTCCAAAATCAGCCCTATCCGTGTTTAGGTGGACCATACAATCGAAAACAATGCATAGGGAAAAGCCTACCCTTAGAGCTGGGCAAGGCCGAGTCAACTCGGTTGAGTCAAATCGTCCAAACCGATTAAACCCGATTCGGACATACCCGGTATCCAAATTTGGCTACAATCCAAGTAATAGGACTAGTATCCGAATAAAAAATGGGTCGGGTGTAGACTATACCTTAATTCGACCCGACCCAAATCGTACCAAATTTGAAAGAGAATCGAACTGACCCAAAATCTAACCCGACTCATTATCGGGTATAAATTAAAAAAACCCTTTTTTTTTAATTTTTTAATTTTTTATTTTTTACTTTTTACCTTCACCCGCCCGCTACTGCCTTAACCTACCCGCTGCTGCTGCTGGTCTACCCTATTGTGGACGCTGTCCCGCGCTCGAAGTGCTCACATGTTTGCCCACTGTTTTCTTTTTGGTTTGTTTTGGCTTGGGGCGCACAGTTGCAATGATTTGTTGACTTGAATTGGATTTCCCTTGGTTGTACAAAACCTTTTCGAGGACAATAGAATAACGTTCCGATGCACCCATGAACATGTTCTGGAATTGGCTGAATTTTTGGGTGCGTGGGACATAATTTATGGGTGCGTGGGAGTCCAACGCACCTTTAAAATACATGTCTTACACAACTAGTACCTCTTAACTAGTTGTCATAATTTAGGAATCAATTAACTGTAATAAATGTTTTCCCAATGAGATTCAAGGTGGGCCCAGAAGTTATGAATGCTTGGGTGGGCTCACTATAGTGTTAATGTTAAATCCACACTGACCATGGTGCGTCACCTCATGGCTCCAAAATCAGCCCCATTTTTGTTTGGGTGTACCATACATTTGAAAACAATATATAGGAAAAAGCCTACCCTTAGTGTAGCCCATTTGTTTTTTTTTTTTTTTTTTATTTAGACAATATATATTTTGATTGAATTCCAAAAACCTGCTTAAGTTTCCAAATAAGGTAAAATAACTATATATTTTGACTTTGACTAACGTATGGTCCGGGCTGCTTATATTTCTAAAAAGACAATTATGCCCTCTTTGACCCTTTATTCCTTGCGCATGGGTCCCCGAATCCACTCTATGGACAATCGCTGTGGACTTCATAATGATGTGTTAGTTTTGATCAATGTCGTCCATGCTTCGTAGATCATGATTTGAGGGCACGAGCCCAAAAACAAAAAGATCTAAAACTATGGTGGCCTAGGAAGGTTTCAACAGTAGTCATTTCGTTTTTTAGTTTTCTTTTTTGTGTGGCTCACTTAAGTCTTGGATTCAGCTCATTTTTTTGTTGCATGTACTAAAATTATCTGAAAAGACAGGTGGACAGGTGGATTACTCACAGACATCACAGTGGCCCCACCAAGAATTCTCGTGAAAGGGAGCGGATTACGTGTTATCCATATCAGCTTAGTGGGTGTTGCCCTTACCGCAGGGCCCACATTGATGATATTTTGTATATCCACGCTATCCGTGTCTTTCTCCAGCCCATTTTAGGATGGGGTTACAAAACTTACGCAGATTCGAATCTCATGTGGACCACGCCACAAGAAACAGTGGTGACTGAGCACCCCATCATTAAAAATTCCAAAGAGCCAGTTGTAAGGTTTTAGTAATGTTTATTTGCAATCCAACCTGTTGATAATGTCAAGAAGATTTGGATGAAGGGAAAATACAAAGATTATCTTGATCCAAAACTTTAGTGCCCACAAAAAGTTTTTAATGGTCATTCACCACTGTTTCTAATGGTATGGTCCACCTGATATTTGGATCTTCTTAAGGTTGGAATTACTTCCTAACAGAAAAATAGATGGACGGCTTGGATATACAAAAAATACATCAAGGTACCGTTTTAACACATCAAGGTGAACCGGTACCGTTTTAACACCCACTACGGTGTCCTCCCCCCCCCCCCCGCCAAAGGTTTTGCACGAAATCCGCTTCGCTCGGATGCCATATTGACGCTGCAAGCCAACTCGCGACTAGAAACTGCTCCGTGGGCCCCACAATGATATATCTGTTTCATCCACGCTGTTCATCTAATTTTCGAGATTAATTTAGGCCATGAACTCAAAAGTGAGATAGAACCAAATCTCAAGTGAACCACATTACAAGAAAATATTGGTGATTAAATGGCCAGCATAAAAAATTTCTTGAAGCCCACTGTATTTTCTTTCCATCCAACCTGTTGATTAGGTCACAAAGACTTGGATGACTTGGATGGAGGGAAAACGCAAATATCATCTTCATCCAAAACTTTGTGGCCACTAAGAAGTTTTTTTTTTTTTTATATTTATTTTTATTTTTTTACATATATTATGGTGGGCGTTCAATCACCCTGTTTCCTGTGGCGTGGTCCACATGAGATTGCCTCACTTATGGGTTAATTCCATGAAATGGTCTCGAAAAATGGATGAATGGCCTGGACACAACATATATATATATATATATATATATATATATATATATATATATATATATATATATATATATATATATATATATAGGGGGCACACAGAGCAGTCCATTACTGCGCTGCGTCGGTAGGCAATTTGCGTCCTTCCGGAACGAGCGCTGTGGTGGGAGCTGACATAAGTCCTTTTTTAAGGAAGCCAGATTGCATCCTAACCCTATCTTAGGAAGGGGCAGGAGCTCTGAGTGGTCACCAGGATGTATGAGTTTTATCCACACCGTCCATCCATTTCTCTATAAAATTTTATGGAATAGGGCCAAAAGTTAAGAAAATCTAATCCTCAATTGGACCACACCACATGAAGTAGTGGTGGTAATGATGCTTACAGTTGAAACTTTCCTAGGGTCCACTATGATTTTTATTTTCCATCCAACCTATTCATAAAGTCATATATACCTAGATGAAAGGAAACCACAAATATCAGCTCCATCCAAAACTTCCTATGGCCCCCAAAAAATTTTCAACGGCATGAGTTGAATCCCCATTGTGTGGCCCACCTATGTCTTGGATCTGCCTCATTTCTAGGCCTATATCCTAAAATGATATGAAAAATGGATGGACGGCATGGATAAAACCCATACATCAATGTGGCCACTTAGGAGCTCCTGGTCGTTACTGTCGGAGACTGGCCGGGTAATCTACGTTTAAAGAATATAATATACCACATAAAACGGGCGATAGACACTAGGCATTTTTTTTAGCTAATTGGTAAAACCTTAAGCGAGTTTTAAGAAAGAGTTTAAAAGCAAGCTTATCTTTGGAATTCAACGGAAAAATAGGCGTTAGTATGTCATTGTCTCTTCTTTCTTTTTTTTTTCCTTATACCCACATTTTGGTGTAGCATCTAATGGTTGAAGTGGATTTAACATATTCATCACTGCAGACCATGTAAAAATCAAGGGTGACATCTCTCCCAACTGTTTCCATTAGTGTGGCCCCACCTGAATCACAAGTTAGCTTGATTTTTAGGCTCTAGCCCCATCATAGGACCACATGTAATGGTCGGAGTGGATCTCTCATACACATCAAGGTGGGCCTCATAAAAAATAAGGGTGCTCATCCCCGATATTCCAAGAAAATTAAATATTAAAGTGATATATCCTGGACCAAGCTACATGATACATGTGATAACTTTCAAAGCATTAATTGCATGTTAACCATGGCACATTGCACATGGATCACCTAGTGCAATGGTCAAAGTATATGTACATGTGATCCACACTATATATAAAAAAAAAAAAAAAAAAAATATTGGTAAATAGCAAAACACAAGTCTGATATGCTTAATAAGTGATTGTGGCGAAGATTTTCAAAAGTTGATGTTCATGATGGCTAACTCATTAAATTGGTTACAAGTCATATACACATGAAAGGTTAGAAGTTATTTGCCTGTTAGACTAAACTATAGTTCAACTACTTAGAGTTGAGACCTTCTCATTATAAAAGAATTTTACAGACACCCTTTTGATTATAAGGCCTACCATGATGTGTATGTGAGATCCAGTCTAATCATTAGACGTGTAATCTCATACTAAGCCTAGAGCCTTAAAAATCAGGCTGGCTTGTGATTTAGGTAGGTACGCCAATGGAAATAATTGGGAGAGAAACGTCTACACTTGAATTTTACAAGGCCCACCATGATGCATATGTGAAACCTACTTCCAACCATTAGATGCCATACCAAAAACTAGGTTATGGACCATAAAGCAAGCCCATATGTGATTCTAGGTGGTTCACAGGGTTATGATATTCCTTATTAAGAGCTTACTCAATTCAGAACTCAACTAGTTGGCTCTATTTCTTGTGTTGGCAAGCCAGCTTTAAGCAAATCTAACCTTCACATTTACTACTCATGGCCCCAATTCTCCAAGTGGGCCCTCTTGGTCACCCATGATTATAGCTTGGTGGTCCACTGTCCACGCTTTGCGCATATGATGTTTTTGCCAGCTGGTCTTTGCCAGTATTGTCATCCTCCCTGTGGGTTGTATGGGTGGGTTGTCATGGGCCACACCAAGGGAAATAATTCAGAGGGTTGTCTTTTTTCCTATACACACTATTCGAATGGGGTCCTCCACAATTCCCCTATGCACACTAAAAGCCTTGTTGTTTTAGAAAGATAGGTTAACTGGAGGGTTTTAAAAGATTTTGTTGTTGCATTGTTGATTAAAAGATTGATGTAGTTTCTTGATGATGTAATCGGATATTGTTAATGTGTGTAGCTAATTTGCAAGATATAAGAAATTAAATATGCAATAAATGATGGATGTGTGACTTAGAAATGGTTAGTTTAGTTCATACATTGAATTGGTTTATGTTGCTTTGATGATATCAGGTGCAAGAAATTCAAAATCCAACAAATGCATGATGATTTATTTTTCAATATTAAAAATTTAATGACAGACCAGATTCGTCGATAATATTATAACTGACAGATCCTAGTATTACCGACGGACTAAATCCGTCATTAGTTTTTAGAACGACGAATAGAAAGCGTTGCGGGAAGATCTTTTGTTTAGGAACGACGGACCATATCCGTCGTATTTTACCGACGGATATGGTTCGTCGTTTATGATTAACGACTCGGAAAACAAGTGACCATGCGTCGTTAATGCCGATTAGCGACGGATTTGGTTCGTCGTTTTTTTGTGATATTGGCATAATAACAATGACTCTCCATTTCTCCAAAGGTTCAATTGTTACAATACTTTCAATAAGACCCTTTGAAAATTTCAAAGGTTGCTGAAACTACTGAGAGATTGATGCTGAATCTGTTAAGTTATTGTTGCTGAAACTGTTGAGTTATTGGTTTGCTACTTCCAACACTCTCATTCAAATCAAAACCGACTTCATTCCAAGCATTGATTTTAGTCGTCTGAATGCATCAGTTGGCAACGCATTGGTGAATATGTCCATGACCTGTTCAATGGTGTGTCAGTACTCCAATTTCACCACTTTTTGCTTCACTTGATCTCTTAGAAAATGGTATCGGGTATCGATGTGCTTGCTCCTTCCATATTGCACTGAATTTTTGGCGAGCTCGATTGCTGATTTGTTATCCATATATATGACTATGGATTCTTCCTGTGGATACTTCAACTCCTTTAGCAGGTTTCTCAACCAAATCACCTCACAGACTATGGATGATGCTACCACATACTATGTTTCACATGTGGACAAAGCAACCACACTTTGCCTCTTGAGTTCCATGTGAAGGCAATCGACCAGAGATAGAAGACATATCACGTGGTGATTTTTCTTTCATCTTGATCACCTCCCCAATTACTGTCTGAGTATCCATACAGCATTGCTTCATCATTGCATGGATAGAAGAGACCAAATTCCATAGATCATTTGATATATCTGAGGATCCTTTTTGTAGCAAGCTAGTGTGATTCTTTTGATACTTTCATGTATCTTCTTGGAAGGCCAACGCTTGTAAACTATATCTGGCCTTGTGATTGTGAGGTACCTTAGGCTTCCGATTAGACTCTTGAATAAAGTTGAGTCCACGCTTCATCCTTCTCCTTGTTTTGTTAGCTTCAGACCCATTGCTACAGGAGTATTCACGGCATTGCAATCGACCATCTTGAACTTTTCAAGAAGTTCCTTCGCATACTTCTTCTAAGATATGTGGATGCCGCCATGTTGTTATTTCACCTCGATGCCCAAAAAGAAAAACATAAGTCCATCATCTCTTATCTCGAACTCCTTAAACATGGCCTTCTTGAATTCATCAAACATTGTCTGGTTGTTTCCTGTAAACAACAAATCATCAACATACAGGCATGCTATGAGCATATCACCACGGGCGTTCTTCTTGATGTAGAGTGTATGCTCATATGGACATTGAGAGAAGTCATTCTCTTGAAGATAACCGCCGATAAGAGCATTCCAGGCACGAGGAGCCTACTTCAACCCATATAGGGCTTTCTTCAGCCAATACACCTTGTGTTCTTCCCCTTGCATTTCAAAGCCTTCAGGCTGGTCAACATAGACTTCTTCTTTGAGCATTCCATTTAGGAATGCGGATTCACATCTAGTTGGTAAATCATCCAACTATGATGGGTTTTAAGAGAGAGAATCATCTTCACTATGTCAAGACAAGCAATAGGAGTAAAGACTTCTTCATAATCCACCCGATACTTTTGTTTGTAGCCTTTAGCCACGAGCCTTGCTTTATAGCGATCGATTTCTCTATCGGCTATACGCTTGATCTTGTACACCCATTTGAGGCCAATAGTCCTTTGGCCTTGAGGAAGCATAGTCAACTCCCATGTGTTATTCTTTTCGATGCATGGATTTCTTCCTTCATGTCATTCTTCCAGCTATCTTCTTTTATAGCTTATTGGAATGAAAGTGGCTCATGATTTGCATATAAGCAAAACAGATTTGTTTCTTCTGTTTGCTCCTAGATTTCTGCTAAGCTCCTCATCTTGACTGGTGTTATAGATGAGGAAGAGCTGGCTGAACTTTGACTAGAGCTGAGCACGAGTCGATCTCAGCCATGTTCGAGCTAGGCTCGGTCATTAAATGGCCTAGCTTGTGTTCGGCTTGGCTCAACCATCGAGATAGACTTTTATGTTCGAGCTGGCTTGACCGAGCTTTGAGCTGAGTTCGAGCTCGAGCCTTTCGAGTTGAATTCCAGCTGAGAGTCGAGCTTGGACACAATTTTTACATGTGTTTAAAAAATTTTAGAAAGAAATAGGGAGATTGAGAGATGACCGGACGTCAGCGGTCATCGGACGGACTGGAGAGAGAAAGAGTGATAGAGAGGGAGAGAGAGAGAGTTTTCATCGGCTCCCCTCCTCGCCCGACGGATTGGAGAGAGAGAGAGAGAGAGAGAGAGAGAGAGAGAGAGAGAGGTGGCCGGTGGGTGGGTGGCCGAGTAGTGGTGGCTGGCCGGACAGAGTTAGGATTTTGGGGAGGGAAGGGGGGATTCGTTCAAAATGGGGGAGTTTTAGGGTTTTAGACTTTTAGGTTTTAAGTTATAAATATATATATATATATATAATATTTATATATAATATTAATATATTATATATATATATCGAGCCGAATCAAGCTACGAACGAGCCGAGCTTCGAGCCGAATCGAGCTGAGCTTGGGTATGCTTGTGTTTGGCTCGAACTATGAAACAAGCTAGGAACGAGCTTGGGCATTCGATCAAGCTACGAACGAGCTTGTGCATTCGATCAAATACTCCCTTAGAATCAAGCCGAATCGAGTGAGCTAACCGAGCCAACTCGATTCGTGCTCAACTCTAACTTTGACTTAATGGAGTACTTCTAGGATAGATGGAATGTACTCGTGATAATGATGGAGTCGAAGAGTGTGATGCATGTGTTTGCTCTTGACGGTCATGCCTTTCTTCTTACTCTTCCGTTTCGACTTGAATATCTTTAGCCGATTCTTCCTCATTCCATTTCCAAGCTTCTTCCTCACTGAAGACTACATCTCTACTCACCACAATTTGTTGGTTAGTGAATTGTAGAGCTTGTGTGCCACGCTTGGTTTGTAGTTGCTCCACGCTTCGTGTGGTGTCATGTTCCTAACACTCTTTATCAAGCACCGATTGAGCAAAATAGCAATACATGCAATTGCCTCTCCCCAGAAATTCTTTGGCAATCCTTTCTCTTTGAGCATGGTCCTCACCATGTCGAGAATGGTACGATTTTTCCAATCTGCAATGCCATTCTACTATGGCATGTAGACTGTAGTGTGTTGCTACTTGATGCCTTGTTCCCTACGATAATCTCAGAATGCATTTGAGGTGTATTCTCTACCTCTGTCAGATCTGAGTACTTTAATTTTGTGGTCACTTTCAACTTCAACATGAGCTTTGAAAATTTTAAACATAGTGAAAGCGACCGATTTCTCTTTGATGCAATACGTTCAAAGTTTTCTACTGAAATCATCAATGAAGGTAATAAAGTATTTATTATCTCCAAGAGAGGGTGTCTCAAGTGGGCCATAAATATCAGTGTGAACCAATTGCAATGGTTCCTTTGCTCTTCAGAACACTCTACTTGGAAAAGAATTCCTTTGTTGCTTGCCAAGTGTGCACGCCTCACACACATGTTTTTGAGCTTCAATAGCAAGTAAGCCATGTACCATACTTGATGAGGACAAGAGTTTAAGGCCACTGAAATGGAGATGCCCAAAGTGAAGATGCCATCTCCATGAATCAATCTTCACGAGTCCATGAGGCACTTCTCAGATTTTGTGTTAATTTGGAGTGGAAACATGCAATTTTTCGCCATTTGGATTTGTGCAACAAGTCTCCCATGCTCATCTCTCAAAGGAAGAGAATAGTTCTCCATGTGTATGACATACCCCTTCTCAAGGAGTTGGTCGATACTGAGGATGTTATTTTCATGTTTGGTACGTAATACATATTGGAGATAAAATTCGGCACACCATTCTTCTAATAGATTTTAACTTTTCCTTTACCTTTCTCGTGAACTTTTAATGAGTCTCCTAGACTCACGTTATCACGAGCATCTTCTGCCAGTTCCACGAACAACTCCTTTCCACACATGTGGTTACTCACACCAGAGTCGAGATACCACACGTCATGTTGATCACATGCCTCTTCTTGTGCAAGAAGAAGTGTGGAGTCTTTTTTTTCATGATTTGATGCTTCTGCATAATTAGAATGTTCATCTTGATCTACTAGTTGCTCCAGCAGTCTAAAGCATAATGGCCAAACTTATTGTAATTGTAACATTGAATATTTTTTGTATTTTCACGTCCACGCATGGATCTGCCTCTACCATTTTTTCTTCCACGACAATTGGCAAACTTTTGTTGATTTTGTGATTGGCTTGGGTGATATTCACACCCTCTGCCTCCTGCACAATTGCTAGTTTCATGACTCCCTTGTTGTGTATGACCATTCTTTTGTTCATTAGAGTCAACTTAGACTCTAAGACGTGTTCAAGCATCGAACCAACATTCTTTTGCATTCGTTGCTCATGTACTTGTAACGATCCCATCAGTTCTTCAATGGACAGTTTTTCCAAGTCCTTTAATTCTTTTATGGCCACAATCACATGCTTAAATTTGGTTGTAAGAGATCGAAGCACTTTTTCAATCACGCGTATATCTTCGATCTTTTCATAATTTCTTTTCAAGTTGTTAACGATAACAAGTAATCTTGAAAAATAATCAGAAATTGTCTCACCTTCCTTCATGTGTGAGGTCTCAAACTCGGCCCTAAAGGTTTGGAGATGAACCTTCTTTACTCGATCAAGTCCTTTGAAGATAGTGCTAAGAGTCTTCCTATGCTTGCTTGCATGTTGTCACTTCAGCGATCCGTTCAAAAGTGGAATCAGCCAATCTTTGATAGATAAGAAACAGAGCCTTATTGTCCTTCTTTCTTTGATCTTTGAAGACCTGCCTTTTGATCAGTGGTGTAGATAGCCTCTTTTTCCGTTGTGGGTTCTACATACCCATCGGTAACGATCTCCCATAGATCTTGCGATCCGAACAATGTCTTCATCTGGATGCACCAATTCTCATAGTTGTCTTTTGAGAACCTCAGAATTTGGGGCTGAATAGTGGTGGCCATCTTCACTAGACTATGGAATCGACACCTAGGATTAGTGGCTCTGATACCACTTTGTTGGCTTTACAAAGCCTTGGGATAAATTCTAAATAACTACACAAGAAAAGGAAGAAACTAAGATTTTCTTATTGCTGGATTTCTAATCAAGTGATGATCAACTGACTACAAAGCACACCCTTATATAGGCTCTATACATGACTGAAAACTGACAAAAATAAAGACAAATTTTAGGTTACAATGACTCTCTATTTCTTCAAAGGTTCAGCTGTTATAACACTTTCAATGAGACCCTTTGAGAATTTCAAAGGTTGCTTGAAACTGCTGGGAGATTGATGCTAAAACTGTGGAGTTATTGTTGCTGAAACTGTTGAGTTATTGGTTTGCTACTTCCAACAAGAAGGCCTCACCTCCAATCGGAACTTCGTCATCATCTGTTTTCATATCAACGAGCAAATCGCCGCCACTAGAGCAGCAGTTTCTGAAAGACGGCCTTTTGCTTGATATTCTTATGCATACGCTTAAGCCATTATCCAAAGATGGTATAACTTTGATATGGCTAGACATCACCGTACCTATCGTATGGAATGGCAGATATTCATACATGGAATCCTTTAGGCCAACAATGTGGACCATTCCACCATTTCCCGCAGAAGTTGTTGAGCGACCAAATGTTTCCCCCAGGACAGCTCCAAGTAAACTCTTTGTTGATATCTTGCTAGACTACTATGAGCGAAATCGACCACATGCTTGGCCTGATGCATCTGGCCCCATTGAAGATGGAAGCGTTGACTACGACTCTAATGCTTGATGGCAACTCTCTCTCTTCAGAGTCCGATGAATGATCAAGCATCCCAGCATCGCGGCCCACGAAAATTTGGCATGATTACTGTAGCAATTATTGTACTTAAGCATTGATTACCCTGTTGACGTCGTATAGACCTATTAACACTAATTTGCTAAGATAATGATGGTTGAATGCAAGCTAATAAAAATTACAAATTTCAAGCAAATTCTCAACTAAACAGAAAAAGGGGCCACAAAGGTGACAAGTCAAATCGGTGGCCTAAAGGCATCCACCAATGTCTTGGTCCTTTAAAATCACTCATATTAATCTCCCCAAGGAAGGATAAAACCTTCCACTAGCATAGGATTTGCCCAAACTTAGTTTTGGAAAATCTGGGTTTAGCTTACCAGAGGGTCAATGCCTTTGAGATATCTCCCAAACGACTTGGAGATTTACAAAACAACTCAAAATGAGTTCCCAAAATAGAGAGAGGATGCAAGAACAAGTGACAGGAAAGAAAACGGCCCACATGTGTGAGAGCGGCAGTCCACACGTGTGGTCAGTACGATCGCACGTGTGGCTAACACGAGGGACGAACGTGCGGCAGGAGTCGGGTTGGGCAGATGATCAATTTAGGTGGGGTATTGGGGTGGTTTGAGAGGGTTTTGGTGGCGGGTTTGAGTGAAATGGTTTTGAAAACTTACGGAAAGACTTGAGAATCTCACACCACAATCTAACCTTGCACTTTGAGATGAGAGAAAGAGATGGAGAGATGAAGGAAGGAGATGGCTTCCACCTCTTTTAGCTTCAATCTCAAACCGTAGGCTTCACACCGAGGAAGAAGGAAGAACGCTTTCTTTTCTTTTTATTTCTATACAAAAAAAAAACATCCCATGGACATCCCCTCTCTTCGGCATTTATAAGCCTTAGGGTGAGATGTACAATTACAGAAATACCCTTACTTATTAAAAGCAAAATACCGACTATCCAAAACACCCAAAATACCCCTAGGCACTAAATAAAGACATAAGAAAGTTGTCCACTAGCTGTTTTTAATATAAATAATAAAAGCAAAATCCTGGAACTAACAATGGACCACCGGATGGTGTCCCGTGAGTGATCCGACCATTGGATGTACTCAAAGATGAGGTATGAGAATGAGATCTACAGGTTTCCTAGGCTGATAACCATAAACTGCCTTAAATGGACTCATAGCTATAAATCTATTGATGGATGAATTATATGAGAACTCGGCTATGGGTAGGACTGCATCCCATGTCCTAATATGCTCACCGACCAGACACCGTGGTAGATTACCTAGACTGTGATTCACAACTTCCAGTCGGTCCATTCGGTCTGAGGGTGATAAGCTAACGAGAACAGAAGTTGTGTGCCCATATGATGCCAAAGTGTCTTCCAAAAGTAGCTCATGAATTTGACATCCCTGTCAGACAATGTCTTCGGGAAACCATGCAGGCGAACAACCTCATCAAAAAAAACAGCTTTGCAACATTGGAGGCGTTCGACGTCTTGGAATAAGGGATGAAGTGGGCCATTTTTAAAATCGGTCCACTACAACAAGGATGGAATCATGCTTCTTGCTAGTCACAGGAAGTCCATGCACAAAATCCATACTAACGTCTTGCCACAGAGCGTAGTGACACTGGCAAAGGAGTCTATAAGCCCGTGTTTTGCTTTTGTTTGCTTTGCTAGGTGTCAAGTACGACATCGTCCAATGATTTTGGTCACGTCTATCTTGAGACTTGACCAATAGGATCGGTCCTCCACAAGGGCAATGGTCTTGTCACGACCAAAATGTCTAGCAACCCCTCCTATATGAAGCTCCCAGACTAGCAAATCATGGAGGAAAGTGCGAGGAATACAAAGTCTGTCCCCTCTAAATAAATAACTTGTCACTCAAGACAAAACCCTACTCACTCCTACTTGGTCCCTCAACAAGGGACTTGTACACTACCCCAAAATCTGGACATGTATGGTAATCCTCTCTCAGATGCTCAAATCATATGACCTCTACACACATAAACCAAAGCGTCATGACCTTCCTTCTAAGGGCATTTGTAGGCTTGTTTTCAATCCTAAGCCTTATGCTTGAGTAAAAATGTGTATTCCTGAAGAAACTCAACCCATTTAGCATGTCGTGGGTTTAATTTCTTCATGGGATCCAAGATACCACAAGGCCTTGTGATTCGAAAACAAGGCACAAGAGAAGATGGTGAAATGGTGAGTAAAGATGTGGGTGATGTTTCCCCCTTTTTATAAGCACCTAGTGAATGTGAAAAGAAGTGAGAGTAATGGATCGTGGTAAGTTAATTAACCGTTAGTGTCATTCTCTTTTTCGAAAAAGTGTAGAGCTCTGAATTGTGCATATTTAAACCCCAATTCCTCACACATTTACATTGATTGAACTGTTAAAAGACCCTACTTATGTGCGTATTTGTGTTTGTAGGAAAGAAGGAGAGACCTCATGATTTTGATGTCAACTAGGATCTTTTAATGCACATAAAAGATCAAAGGAAGAAGAGCCTAGAGGTGGAAGAAAGAAGCAAGAAAAGACTTGAGGATCAAGGGCAAATTCATGCTTAAAAGAAGAATTTAAAGCTAAAAAAGAATTATGAAGAAAAAGTGTGAAGAAATCAAGTACGAGTCTTGAATTGTCCAGAAAAGTTAAGTTCAGAGCTGCAGGGCTAGAAAAGTAAGATGCAGAAAGTTCAGGAAATAGTCCTGCTGATGCATTGACGACCGGTCGATCGCCTCTAGCCAACTGGTCACTTCTCAAATCCGACCGGTCGAACAGGGGCTACATCAGGTCGAATTTTCACAATTTCTTGCTGAAACTTGTTGTCCAGTTAAGATCGATCGACGACCGGTCATTGAAGAGCCAAGTCCAGTCTCCCGACTGGTCGCTATATTACCAAGACTAGTTGTCCCCGCCTTTCAAGCTTCCAAAGAGTTATGCACTCACTACAAGAAATTACATTTTTACCGACGAACTTCTTTCTAACGAAATACTTTCGAAGGTAAAGAATACTTTTACCGATGAAATCAATATTTCGTCGGTATAAGTTATAACACATTCCCGCCACCGCCATATACGTTCCCGCCATTATTTCTATCGACGAAAAATAGACTTTTACCGATGATATTATTTATTGTCAGTAAAAGTTAATTTCACTGACGATTTTTTCGTTGAAAAAAATAAAAATTGAAATAATAATTACCGATGAATAAATTCGTCGGTAAACATCATTGTTCGTCGGGACTAATATATTATTTTCGATGAAGGAAAATCGTTGGTAAAATCCTGCAAATGTCCCGCCAATCCCATAGATTCATTTCACCGACGAAATATGTCGTCGATGAATGAATTTAAAATTACCTTTACCGACGAAATATTTCGTCGGTAAAAGGTTTATAACTGAAACCCGAAATCAACCAACGCTGATCATTTCTCTCTCTCTCTCTCTCTCTCTCTCTCTCTCTCTCTACGGCTTACCTCTAGCAACCGCCCTCCTAGGCAACCTCCCCCTCCCCCCCCCCCCCCCCCCCCCCCCCCCCCCCCGTCGGCAACCGGCGTTCTTCTGGTAACTCTCTCTCTCTTCCTTCTCCCTCCATTTCCTCTCTCTCTCTCTCTCTCTATCTCTCTCTTCTCATCTTGCTTCATGGGGCCCACTGTGCTTTACTACCTTTGGGTCCCATCCATCGTGTATTGTCCATCAATTTGTGGGGCCCACCGCACTTCACTGCCTGTGGGGCCCACCCAATTCTCGATGTCCATTTATTAGTGGCCTACCCTAAATCGTTGTCCACTGTTTGTGGGGCTCACCATTGCTGTCCATTTCTTGTGGGGCCCATATATAGTCGCTGTCCACTGCTTGTGGGGCCCACTATTTTAGTTAATCCGTAATTAGAGATTTTCAAAATAAATTCCTAATTAGGGATTTCTTAATTAAAATCCCTAATTTGAAATTTTCCCTAATTTGGGATTTTCAATTCCAAAATAAAATCCACAAATTATGGATTTCCAAATCTGAAGTGGACTACACCATTAGAAACAGTGTCCATTGCTTGTGGGGCCCATTGTCACTGTCCACTGCGTGTGGGGCCCACCGTCAATGTCCACTACTCGTGGTGCCCACCATTGATGTTCACTGTTTTAGTAAATCCCTAATTAGGGATTTTCAAAATAACTCCCTAATTAGGGATTTCTTAATTAAATTAATTCCAAAAAAATCATACAATTATGGATATCCAAATCTCAAGTGGACCACGCCATTAGAAACAGTGTGATTGAGTGCCCCACCATTAAAATTTCCAAAGTGCCCATCGTAAGGTTTTGGTAGTGTTTATTTGAAATCCAAGCTCTTTATAATGTCAATATGATCTTGATGAAGGTAATAGTTATATTTATGTGGATATATGCGGATGTATGTATGGATGTATGTCGCTTATTATTAATAGTTATTTTTGTCCACGAATGGTAGTATAATATAATCAGTTAGCCCATTTGGATATTTCTATATTACCGAACATAGATAAAATGTGTTTTAGGTATAAAAATCTTTCAAATTGTCCTGTTGGACAGTCCAAGGATGGATAGATTAGAATGTTTTCGTTGTTTGTCATTTACATGCTCTGTCATTAGTTTCGTGTGACATCTCCCATATTCTCTCTGGATATGTTTCTTATGTTTATTTTCATTGTCAATAATCCACACAATGTGTGGATACTTGATGTAGAAATTAAATGTAAGATAAATATATCTGGAGAGATGGGGGAGATGCTGCCGAAATTTAGGCTTGGGCATTTAAATGGAAATAATGAAAGCATTTTAATCTATCCATCATTAGATGGGCGACTGATTGTATTATATTATCATTTAGTGGCAAATTAGATGATGAATATGATACTTGTGATTAAGAGTGATTGATCTAAACGGATGTTGAGCGGGGGTCCCTAGAAGGTGGGAACCGCTGTTATGACCATGATGAAGCTGTTCATTTCCTATGGACAACAATATGGGTGGCCTGGCCATTTGGACAGGCCCGTGTTTATGTATTAGCTCAGAATTGATGGAGCAGACCTGGATGTGCGTCGGAGCTATCCAGATGTTGAACGGGGGTCCTTGGAAGGTGGGAACCGCTGTTATGACCATGATGAAGATGTCCATTTCCTATGGACAGCAATATGGGTGGCTTGACCATTTGGATAGGCCCATGTTTATGTATTAGCTTGGAATTGATGGAGCAGACTCGGATATGCGTCAGAGCTATCCGGATGTTGAACGGTGGTCCGTAGAAGGTGGGAACTGTTGTTATGACCATGATGAAGCTGTTCATTTTCTATGGACAGTAATATAGGTGGCCTGGCCATTTGGACAGGCCCGTGTTTATGTATTAGCTCGAAATTGATGGAGCAGACTCGGATGTGTGTTGGAGCTATCCAGATGTTGAGCGGGGGTCCTTGGAAGGTGGGAACTGTTGTTATGACCATGATGAAGCTGTCCATTTTCTATGGATAACAATATGGGTGGTCTGACCATTTGGACAGGCTCGTGTTTGTGTGGAGCAGATCCGGATGTTTGTCGGAGCTATTCGTGAGTTGGTTGAGTCTCCAAGACCTAAACCTTAAACCCTAAACCCTAATCCTAAACCATAAACCCTAACCTTAACCCTAAACCTATAACCCTAACCTAAACCTAAACCTAAACTCGAAAACCTAAACCAAAACCTAATTTCAAACCCGAACCTGAACCCGATATCCTAAACCTAAACATAAACCTAAACTCAATTCACTTAACCTAAACCTACACCTAATCCTAAACTTATAACCTGAACCTAAACCTAAACCTAAACTCGAAAACCTAAACCTAAACCTAAATCCAATCCTGAACCCAAACCCGAACCCGATTTTCGAAACCTAAACCTAAACTTAATTCACTTAACCTAAACATACACCTAATCCTAAACCTATAAGCCTAACCTAAACCTAAACTCGAAAGCCTAAACCTAAACCTGATCCCGAACTCGAACCCAATTTCCTAAACCTAAACATAAACTCAATTCACCTAACCTAAACCTACACCTAATCCTAAACCTAAACCTAAACCTAAACTTGAAATCCTAAACCTAAACCCGATCCCGAACTCGAACCCGATTTCCTAAACCTAAACCTAAACTCAATTCACCTAACTTGAACCCACACTTAATCGTAAACCTACAAACCTAACCTAAACCTAAACCTAAACTCGAAATCCTAAACCTAAACCCGATCCTGAACACGAACCCGAACTTGAACCCGATTTCCTAAACCTAAACCTAAACTCAATTCACCAAACCAAAACCTACAACCCTAACCTAAACCTAAACTCGAAATTGTAAACCTTAATCCGATCCCGAACTCGAACCCGATTTCCTAAACCTAAACCAAAACTCGATTCACCTAACCTAAACCTACACCTAATCCTAAACCTACAACCCTAACCTAAACCTAAACCTAAACTTGAAATTATAAACCTAAACTCGATCCCGAACCTGAACCCGATTTCCTAAACCTAAACCTAAACTCAATTCAACTAACCTAAACCTACACCTAATCCTAAACCTACAACCCTAACCTAAACCTAAACCTAAACTCGAAATCCTAAACCTAAACTTGATCCCGAACCCGATTTCCTAAACCTAAACTCAATTCACCTAACCTAAATCTGCAACGAACCCGATTTCCTAAACCTAAACTCAATTCACCTAACCTAAATCTGCACCTAATCCTAAACCTAAACCTAAATTCGAAATCCTAAACCTAAACCCGATCCCGAACTCAAACCCAATTTCCTAAACCTAAACCTAAAATCGAAATACTAAACCTAAACCCGATCCCAAACCCAAACCCGATTTTCTAAACCTAAACTCAATTCACCCAACCTAAGCCTACACCTAATCATAAACTTACAACCCTAACCTAAACCTAAACCTAAACTTGAAATCCTAGACCTAAACCCGATCCCAAACCTAAACCTGAAATCGATTTCCTAAAGCTAAATCTAAACTCAATTCACCTAACCTACACCTACACCTAATCCTAAACCTACAATCCTAACCTAAACCTAAACTTGAAAACCTAAACCCAAACCCGATCCCGATCCCAATCCCGAACCTAAATTCCGAAACCTAAACCTAAAACTAAACATAAACTCAAATCCCTAAACCTAAACTACACCTAAGCCTAAGCTTAAATCCATAACCCTAACATAATCCTAAACCTAAACCCAAAAACCTAAGTCGAAACCCGATCCTGAACCTGAAGCCGAATCCGAATCCTTAAAACCTAATGCGAAACCTCTTTATTTCTATGCACTTGAGATGTCATGAGTATGAAAGGATGAAAGATGAATGGATATTATTTTTGAAATCTCTAAATTAACTTAAACATGATAATTTAATATTTGAATCTCCATATTTGTATGATCAATAGAACATTTGAACACTTTTGAGTTTAGATCACATCACACGATTCTCATGATTCGAAGGGATTAGTAGATTTGTAGATTGGTTAGAATGAGATTTAAGGTGTTGAGGAACTAAGCCGGGGTACTTTGTGCATCCTTGTTCAAGTGAAAATAAGAGAAAAGAATGAAAAATATGGATTTCTAAAAATCTTATCTAATGCATGAGGAAAAGAGAAAGAAAAGATGGTATTTATGTTAGTGTACTTTTTCGTGGCATACTAGTGCACCTTGTTTGTCAATCACTTACGTCAGTGAGTCTAGTGTCGGTTGAGCCCAATGAAGACGAAGACCGAAGATTCAGATGGCCTCGCTGCATCAAGGAAGAAGAATCAGGTAAAAGTGATGCCTTGGTGCCTTAACCTTGACCAAAACCCAACCCTTTAACCTATTTGATGACCTTGACCATGTTAGGATACCCCTTGTCATCATAGATTGGCCCTAGGTGTCCCAAAAGATCACCCAAACCTTGGCCAAAGTGAATGGGTTGAAGATTGCATGGGTCAGCGAACAACCAGGCTGAACCCAGGCCTGTCCGACCGGTCGTGGACCCCTGGCCGACCGGTCAAGACCGGTCGGACAGACAGTCCAGGTTGGACAGCAACCTCTGGAGTGTGCAGGCCATGGGGCCGACTAGTCTTGATCGGTCGGCTGGGCTGGTCCGACCGGTCGAACAGTCTTCCCACCTCAAGACAGCAACCTCTGTCTGCAATATGGCCTATGGCCGACCGGTCGTGGACCCTGGACGACCGGTCGTGGCCCCTAGCTGACCGGTCGTGCGACCGGTCGGCACTAGCTATTTTCTGCCAGTTTTGCATCCGTTGTGCACTTTTCTATATAAGGGCTTGGCTTGTTTTGAGGGGTTAGTAGAGGGATTTCGAGAGGAGTGAAGTCACCATTGTTGGAGACCATTTGAGGCTCATTCCCAACCTATGCAAGGCATCTTCCTTGTGCTTTAACACAAGATTGGAGCATTTCAAGCTCATGAAGAAGATGACCTTCATCCTCTCTTGATCTCTAGAGTTTGGAACCTTCTTGATTGGTAAATCCTTGTCCAAAACTCTAAGATGAGATCGTTGTAGGAGAGAATCTCTAGGCAACCCATTCCCATTAGTTGTAGAGTTCTCAAACCTACCCTCCTAGCACCTTGGGCATCTCAAAGGCATCACATGCAAGGTGTTTAATCAAGTGTGGCTGAGGCATTGGCGACGCAACGGCGACACGATCGTGGTGCAAGGGAAGCTGATTGAAGCACGGGAGAGCGGAGATCAAGCAACCCAAACCGGCGCTAAACAAGGGGCTCATCCGACAAGTAAGGTTGTCTTAATTGAGAGTCCATTTAGAGTTTATTTGTCAAACTCGATCTAGGGATGTTAGCCATTCCTTGGCCCGTTAGCCGGGCCTAAACTAAGTCTCCAAGGGGGAGCCTCCGACACGGGAGTGAACATGCGTCGGGTTGAGAGTTAGCCTATGTCCAAAACTTCGTTTGGGTTGAGAGTTAGCCCTTTGTCCAAAACTCCAGTTATGGTTGAGAGGTGAACCAGTAAAACCTCCGTGTAAAGGTTGAGAGGTGAACCTCATTTAAAACCTCCGATAGTGAATGCCGGTGTGCTAAAGGAGTTGAGTGCTTGAACCAGGAGTGGAGTAGACCCAAAGTCGAACCACTATACATGTGTTTGTGATTAAGTTGAGCACATTGATATCTTAGCATTATTAGTTTAATTGTCTAATTATGAATGCTTGATAGGAATGTATGCTAGGCACTAATTAGGCACATCCACACACAAGATGTACTTTCACTAGTTGTGTAGACTTGAGCTCATTGATCCATTCTCATAAGTCTACTTAGGTTGCATAGGTTAGGAGCTTGATTAGTTAAATCTTTTGATTACCTATGCATGCTTTAGACTAGGTTGTTTATTGCTTAATCATATGCTAGTCTTGTGATTGGACCCACTTAGGCTTGGAAGCCGAAGTGTTCTTGCTTACTTAGTTTGATTTATTATATAAGTAGGCGAAAAGAATTTCAAAAAAGGTCCTAATCACCCCCTCCTAAAGGTTTAGCCATAATTCTAGTTGCTCTTTAAGCTTCCGCACATACGTGGGTGTCGTGTTAGACTACTGACGTACTTTCAATATATTGAATATTTGTGAAAAAATTCAAAAAGGGCTACCTATACCAACCAAGGGATGATCTACCGCAACCAAAGCTGGAAATGGGAAGTAGTGTGAAAGCCGTCGAAGGAACGGTAAAGCAAATTCCTGTCATAGGCAATTGGTTGATCTGTACACTCTTAGATCTTTGGTTTAGCTGATTTATGAAGAAGATAATCTTGGAAAGTCATGAGATGAACCTGCACAATGCACACTAGACCATACATGTTCGGATTTATCTATTTGTCAATAAATCAGTGGGGATTCTATGTGAACACTTATTATGTTTGAAAATTTTAGGATTTCAATTTCTCATCATTTAGTTTTTTCTGATTTTTGCACTTATATATTTTAAAGTCTATAGAAACATAGTTTCTAAGAGAGAGTTGAGTTTTCACAGAAAGGGATTGTTTCACGCTTGTGTTGCTCGGGACTAGCAAAATGCTGGTTGGGGGTGTGTTGAGCCTCTAATTTATACATTTTTTAACCCATTACATCACATCTTATGCATGGTTTGCATGGTTAAAAGACTAATTTAATGCATGTTTTGTGTATGTAGGAATGAAGAGAGACTTCACACAATTGATGTTTAAAAGATCATATTTAGGAGTCTTTTGATGAGGATCAAAGGTGGGCCAAATAATGATGAAGAAAGAAGAAGAGAAGAGAGAGAAAGAACCAAAAGAATGAAGGCCAGACCGGTCAAGACCGGTCGGCCATATAGCTACCTCCCCATGTAGCTTGCTGGAAGAAGGACCAGCTTGGTCCGACCGGTCAAGACCGGTCGGCTATAGCCCCCAACCCCTCTCTACACTCTCTAGACTATCACCGGACAGGCCCTACCGGTCAAGATCGGTCGGCCATCCAAGCTTGACCAGTCAAGACCGGTTAGTCAGAGTGTTTTCAGCATCTTCTCATTGAAGCTCCATTTTTCATGTGCTACGGGAGTCCTTACGTAACTCTAGGAGATTCTGAGGCGATAGAGCCTCTCCACTATAAAAGGACATCTAGGGTCTCTTCCTAAAGCATCATAGAAAGCCAGGGACTTCGTGGGAGGTGAAAAGATCGTCGTGGAGTGTTTACAACTTTCCTGAATTCGATTTTTTATGTTTTTAGTTAGTTTTTTATTATTTCTAGTTGAAGCATGATAATGATCGGCTAGAACCTCTTAGCTAAAGCTAAGAGGTGAAGCTTGTGGGTAGTTATCATGTTGAATTCGTTTTGATTCAAGTACTCTATTTAAGTTTGGATTTTAAGTTCTAGTTTGAATAAAAGTTAGTATTTTTGGATGTTTTATGAGAGTTCATGTGCTTCGGACATGGGTTCCTTGCAATTCTCTGAGATTATCATGTTTGGTTTGATTAGATTAGAATTGTAGCAATCCCTAAGCATACCATAGTCCATTGGCATGGTTGTTACTTCGAAGGCTACATATTTGAATTTTATGTGCTTCATTAAGACTAGAATCTTATTCTTCAACTTAAGTGGGGATTGTTTGTGTTTGAATGTTGAATCTTCCAACTAGAAGAGAGATAGAACTTCAATTCTAGTTGTGTTATGCTTGGATGAATGAATTCACATGGGGTTACTAAAAGTGGATCCTTGAAAGCCTTGGTTCCGTTTAATTATAGATTTTTTACAAAAGTTGTTATTTTAAGTTAGTTTTCGAATTTGAATCTTTTGATTGCTAAGATTGGAGTTGCTGGAATAACTTGAATTGGTTTACCTAATTCATTGTAGATCGACCTCAGTCTTACCGAGAATTATTACTACATCGCATCCTTGCACTTGAGGCGAGCGAACAATGGTGGTGGTGGAGATGATGATGATGATGATGATGATGATGATGATGATGACGACGACGATGATGACGGGGATGGGGACGACGATGATGATGATGATGACGATGACGACGACGAGGATGGTGGTGGCGAGAGCAAGTCTCATACTGGGAGTCAGTCTTAGAGGCCACTTAGCCCATTCACAGAGGAGAGAGAGTTTGATCATGCCACACAGGACACTGACCACGGTTCTCGGCCAAATGAACCACGTCTGCGATTTGTAATCAATAAAGCATACACTAGAAAGAAGTTGCATGAGAAACAGAAAACCCAGCCACTAAGAGATATAGAGGAGCGACTATTGACTATTTCGATGAGAGACACTTACGGTCGTGGGTGCCTACGTAGCACTAGGGATCGAGCACGTCGTGGCTCTGAATTTACATCATGTTCAAGGGAGGGGAGCTCGAGTTCCATGCTACAGTATGGATATAAATCATAGACAGGGGAAGGGAGCTCGAGTTCCATGCCACAGTATGGATATGGATCACAGACAGGGGAGGGGAGCTCGAGTTCCATGCCACAGTATGGATACGATCACAGATAGGGGAGGGGAGCTCGAGTTCCATGCCACAGTATGGATACGGATCACAGATAGGGGAGGGGAGCTCGAGTTCCATGCCACAGTATGGATATGGATCACAGACAGGGGAGGGGAGCTCGAGTTCCATGCCACAGTATGGATATGGATCACAGACAGGGGAGGGGAGCTCGAGTTTCATGCCACAGTATGGGTACAGACTTGGTGGATATGCAATGAACGACTTCAGCAGCTACGACACATCATTTTTCGACTACAGTCAGAAGTTCACTTCTGCATATGGGCAGGGTCATGGGCCACAATACACATATGGCGAGCAATATGGATATTCTGGAGCACCATCTATGCCCATCCCCGCTCCATATTAGTCACAAACTGTTACGATTACACAGTACCCACGGATGGGCGTATTGGTTCAGTTTAGAGAGGATGAGTACCAGCGTTATGTTAGGGAGTATCTTAGCTGGTACCATTCTACTATGACCTGGGCACAATACTGTCATTTTCTGGAGCAGCAGTTCTATTCCTAACCCCGTCGAGATGGAGACGATGATTATGAGCCACCGCGTAATTCTATGTGGGTCTAGGCAGCAGTCAGTTGCATCCATAGGTACATTTCTCAACTCTCTTGCTTATTTTACTTTGTCAATGCATTGGTTGCGTTTACATTAATGTCTTGTTACATTTGTATATGTTTATGAAATCAATTTATACAATGGTTGCATCAGTTCAGTTAGATAGAGCATAACTTAGGATCCTTTTACGAAGGAACTCCATTATATGGAGTTTTTTTTTTTAATTTTTTTTACATATTATGATTTAAATGTGTGTATTGAGGTCCATTTTAACAATCTCTGAAGTTTCATTGAAAAATTCAATCAATTTTCCAATGTTTTCTCATGTTTTCCAAAAAGTGTGATACATTCCGTGATACAACCGATATTTCCCAACTGATACGCGATATGTATCTTTATCCCAAGGGTGTGAAACGTAACGCGATACTGATACTGTGAACACTGGTTTGTGGTAGTATCTTTTGTTGGAACAATAGAATCTAGGATGTTACCAATCACTGCAGGGAGCCAAGTGCCAAGGCAGTACTGCAACAAGGTGTTCAAGTTAACTGGCGACAGAGTAAGGTATGGATTACCACTACGTCAAAACGGTGAAGAAACAACAGTTAAAAACCATCTTAAATCGTGATTCCAGATGGTTTATGACCATCGCAGGGGCCGCCTTATTTTGCTGTGTCGTAAAACTTACCCAACGATTCAAAACAGTTGTTGATGAACGGTGGTTATAGACCGTCCTTTTTTTAAACAGACCATAACTGTATTTGTAATACATTTAACAACTCACTTCAGGACGGTCTATACCTATTGGTAATCTAACATTTAGAGACAGTTAGATACCGTTGGTAATGTAGAATTTAGAGACGGTTATAAACCATCTATAAGTTTTAGTTTATAAAATAGAGATGGCCTATAGCCATTGACAAATTTCTTGCATTTAAAAAAAATAGATTTTATAAACCATTGGTATGTTTCAATTTATAAAATAGAGATGGCCTATCGCCGTCGACAAATTTCTTGCATTAAAAAAAATAGCTGTAATTTTTTTTGTGCGTTTCTTTCACCTGAATTGAGCGTCCACTGAATCTTATGGGTCAGTGTGGAACCATATAGTTAAAGTAGTTCATATTTTCTAGTAAGAACAACTCTATACCTGTTCAAGCAACTAATGAAAGACATTCATGTGAAGCAAAACTAAGAAACCACACCTGTTAAGGGTAGATGATAAACGCTAACATGTCATTCTAATTATCAAGACTAAATTCAGTTCAAATGAAGATAAGAGCACAATGCTGACCTTAAATGTCACATTAGAGCATATCAATAATGCAAGTAAATGGACAATCAAATTTGGAAGTTGGAATGAACCCAAACAGAATATTTGAAAACAAATATAGCAAGTTGAGATGAGTTCCATAGCATATGCAAACTGAACTACAAAGCCTATCTCAGAAATAAAAAGTCGGGACTACCAAATTCTAATTCCCGTATAATATAAATTTCCATTCTAAAATACTCTCCACTAATAGGCTTGTTCTTATATCAAACAGCCCTTGACATTTGAAATCCTGCTCTCACATTCCTACTTTGGAAAGAGACTGGAAAGGAACCTTTTCCTTTAAGGGTCATCGTAACCTGATATTCATCGTCTCCAAGTCCAATTTTTTACATTGGGCATGCAACTTAGAATTTGTTCGAAATTCCCAACTGGAATGTAAATTTAGCCATTTCATCTAGCAATTTAGCTGAGGGTGGACAACTCTTACAACGGTATAAACCTTGATTGAATGTGATGGAAGGTTTTCAAACTATTGAATGAATTATGCTTAACCATTTAATGCTAAAAATATCCCTTTATGCTTAAGCCCTTGATTTTGTGCATGTGCAAATACCAAATGACATTGAAGGAATGCCATGGCCCATTGACATTATGGTTTTTTTTATACTAGATGGCACATTTGATATTTGTAGAAGAAAACCTGGGTCTAATTTTGGATTTTGCTTAGTGACCAAAACATCTATTCAAAATGTTCTTTTCCTCATCTAATCGAGCTCCTAGACAGTACTTTTTGAAGTGTAACTAGAATTATCATGAAAAATCTATTCTCCACAAAAAAAGGCTTTCTTAATTCTATTGAAAATTTAATGACATATTTTTGTTATTCCTGCTTTGTACATGTGTCCTTTCTAGCGCTTTGGTACGAAGTTAGCTTCTTTCCATCATTACTCTTTTTTTTTTTTTTTTGCTAATTAACAAGAACATCGCTTGGAAGGGCTGGATACTTTGCTTATCACTTTCTCATAAGATTGTGAGTGATTCTATACATGGGACACATGTATGAGATCTGAAACAATCATCCAGCAAGGCATACTACTTTGGTCAGGCCGTAGAACAAAAATCACATTGGTTGGACAATCTAACCATTCAATGAGAAGATTTTTTTAGAAAATAAAATTATAGTTCAAGAAAAGGTCAATGAAAGTTTTGTTGACGACCGACTTCCCTTTTCTGCATTAAAAATCTTTTGGTTGAATGGTAGGATGTCCAAACCATTAATTATGGTCCAACTGATGAACAATTCAACATAGTAGACGTGGGCAATGTAAAAGATTAACTAAGAAACAAGCAACTAACAAGCATCACCCCACAAATACTTTGAGAGATTCATTTGAAGAAGAGTTGGGAGTTACCTCAAGGAGATGACACTTTTCTCTTAGCCATGCTACTGAAGTGTTGAGCATATGATGTTTGAGATAAGATCTCACATTTCAGTAAATACAAGAAAAACTACCGCAATAAATACTTTGCAACCTTAGATTGTAAAACTTTGGCATTAATATCACCTTGATAAACAATTTCTTATGGAACATCAGAACTCTAGCAAGGCAGGAATCGGATATCAGTCTGCATATGCCCCCACCAAAAAACAACAATGCATGACAAGACTTGACAACTTTAACTATACAACAAAAACAAGACCAAACCCCCCAACCAACATCAATTCAACCCCTCCCACACTCTCACCTTGAAGTCCTAAGCAATTTCACGGACAAGCCTCTGTAATGGCAATTTCTTGATCAACAGCTTTGTGCCCTTCTGATGCTTGCAGATTTCACTGAAAGTTGGAGTTTCCATTAAAGAGGCATTCAACTACCCAAAATAATATAAAAAAACCCAGCAACATTTGGAAAAAAATCAAGTGCATCAACATAATTAAAGGATAAAGAACCAATAACTTAGCTAGCTACAAAATTACAACACACCTACAAACCAAGACAATAAATGCAACATCAACTACACTTACATGTAATGAGAAAACATAATCACTCGTCCAAAATTACCAATTGTTCTTTTTTCTATCTTATATTACTCAGCCAATAGACCATCATATACAGGACCCATAGTTTTCATGATCCATACCGTTCATAAAGCAAACCCAATGTGAATTGGTAGTATTTGGGTTATACAAATAACAAGCTCATTGTGGATGGACAATGAAAAGCAACCATAACCATCCAATAATTGGTGTACAAATTGAAACTAGGGACAAAATACAGATGGTCCAGTAGGCCCACCAATAACATGGCAACAATTATACAGGAGTGAATTTAGGCCCAGCCATCCATGTAATAGCACTCCCAAATGAACATGTCAATCTCTGAAATACAACCAACTGTGCAGGATATTTGGCCAAAATAGAGACATTTGTAATTCAAACCAAGCATCATACAATCAACAACAAAGAACACCAATTATGAAAGCACCACACTACCATCATAACCAATAATATAGCAGCAATCATACAGGAATGAAATTAATACAATATGCAGACCACAATGCATGAACTTACAGGCTTTGAAACTGCAATTTTACATTGTTCATTGTTGTAGCCCATGTAAGTATTTTTTTAATCAGTTTCACATTTTGCATGTACGCGGAGATGACAGTTATTACCTAACAGACAATGGATTTCATATATACAATATTGATGGGCTCAAAAGAGCTTTAGGCTTTATGGATTGCATAAAATGGATTGGATTGGATGCAATGGCATATACACACCAGTGGCTAGAGTCGACCTCCTGTCTATACTCAAATTGAATTATAAAATTGTTATAGAGGTTTCTAACTTATTTTGAATGTGAAAACTCATATCCTCAACCAAACATCTTGAATAAAACTTACCTCAGTCATAAACTTGAAACCCCAAAAAGAATAAAAAAATATTTGTGGCTGCACTGATATGAACTAGTGCAGTATGAACGGCTGCCTACATACCCAAAAAGTTAGATTGGGATGAAGCCCCTACGTAGTTCTTTTTAATTAACCAAGTTACTAAAGGTCACAATTTCCGCCTCCAATAAATTATCAGTGAGCGTTGTCTTAATTATGGTGGGTGACACTCTTAGAAAAAATCCAAATTATCTACAATCAATGTATATTCTTTTTCAAACTAGAGATAATGTTTTTCCGATACTTCAGTTGCATTTGAAATTTGGGTCCGTTAGGGCCTGTTTGGGCAGTGGTATCCAATAGGTTGGAATGGTATTAGATGGGATTATAGCACTTATTGCTCATTTATTACATGCCTGCCAATACCATGGGATTAACATTTATTACTCATTTATTTGCTCATGTGATTATCACGTTTGGTGGACCATGGGATTACGGTCAATAGACCACATTTTATAACTGATTTTGATTGCCCGTGCTCATATGCAGCTTGAATGACTATTGTAAAAGGCATGTGTGAGTGGATAACATTGATTAAATACACACATCAATGTGGGGCCTGATGGATTTTTCCTCCTCACGTGTCAGAGGAGAGAGAGTGTTGCAAGGTAAGGCCGGGCGCCCGGGCCCTTCAGTGGCCGGGCGACCGGAATTCCTCCAGACAGGCAGCTTTACTGCTGGACATTTTTAGCGACAGCCGGGCGCCCGACGGTCAAAGTGACCGGGCGCCCGATGACTGGCCGGGCGCCCGAAATTCAGTTTCTCTTGGTGTACTCGCTAGACTGTTTTTTGATTGGCCGGGCGCCCGACGGTCGGGTGACCGGGCGCCCGACCCGGCGCGGACTGCTTGTATGCAGTTTCCATATTTAGCTCTAATTCCTCCGTTTTTTGTACTTAAGGGTTCCAAAACGGGATTAGGGCATCCCATTGGGTTGCTAACACGTCCAAGGTGAGAAAGAGAGAAAAAGAGGAAGAGAGAGAAAGAGGAAGCTTGTAGAAGGGAGAAGTTGCTTGAAGAAGGATTCTTCTGCGCAACGGTCGTCTCAGCGCTTCTACGTCCTCGGGATCGGTGAAATCGTTTCTCCTTTACTATTCTCTTGTAGTTTATCCATCCCTGCGTGGGTGAAGAAGTTTGATCCAAGCGGTGTGTGCTTGTGATCGATTGTAACAGTTCCCTGAGATAGTGGATTGTTGATCTGGACTAGGTCCCGTGGTTTTTACCTCTTTTGAGGGTTTTCCACGTAAAACTTTTTGTGTTCGTGTGGTTGATGTTTATTCTTGATTATTGCATTAGCATAGTCCATAATTCTAGTGTATTGGGGGGCGAGATCCGAAGGTTTGTGTGAAACGCACCCAACAGGGCCCACAACTATGGTGGATTTGAAATCCACAAAAAAATCTAGCCGAATCCACCATTGGCATTGGAATATGTGATTCCTTGGTTATCAAACAAAGGATGGAATTGGCACGGGACCAAATGCAAATCCATACCACTTAATCCCATCTATTACCGCTGCCCAAACAGCCCCTTAGTGACTTAGTTAATAGAAGACAAATGAAAACAATAAAGTTCGTGTTACCTTTCAATAGGAACCTGTGAGTGTCTTTTTCTTTAGAGTTGAAGCTGGAAAAGCTCATCATGGAGTTGAAAATAAGGCTGCTAAAAATAACAAAAATGCAACCTTTTCGAATATTTGTAGTGAATCACATGGGTAACAAAAGGGAGTAAAATGAAGTAGCCCTTAGATTGCATTCAACAAAGTATAATAAAACAAAGAGGCCTGAGCATAACAAAACTAAAAAAGTCTTAAACATTCAACGAACTATCAATCAAGCATGTCCTGCCATCATCACAATAAAAGTTTAAAAAGTTATACAAAACCATTAATGATCAATTTTTTATCAGAACTTTGGGCCAAACAATAATTTCACCCAACTGAATATCTCCAAATGTCCTGTCATCATCAAACAACTCTGCACCATGAATGTCAATATGATCTACTATGACTTTGACGTATTCTTGAGAGACGCCCATATTATCTAACATCAGCCGCCCACTAGTAACAACACGACCACAAATATCTCTCAAACGACAATTATTTTCCAAACGTGGAGTTGGTGTGGAGTCTTCTTGAAAACTTGAGGGCTCACTAGATCGACGGTAGGCCTACAAATAACATTATTGTTTCATCAAAGTAACTAAGGATGCAACTTTTATCTTTAAAAAAATAATGTTGCCACTTTGTTGAGGCAAATGCAATACCTAGGATGCGACTATATCAGGGGAGCACTGAACTACTTGGCCTTTATGAACAATATGTTACGTGAGTTCATCCAACTGTTGTTCCACGCTCTTATGAAATTCTTGCATTTTAGCATTTGATGCTTCCAATTTGGACTCAATAAATATACGTGTATTCTTCTCCGATTGAGCTTCTATCATGTAGGGGGTGGCAATCTTAATAGTAGTCTTTGAAATACTATCACCCATCCCCCTAACCTGGCCCCTGCTATCACAACCACAAACCTATACAATAATTTTTAAGATTAGTGATGTATGTATTTTACATGTAGAAAAACAACAAAAAGCTATGCATGTAAAGTGAGTATAGTGAATGAAAAACTTGTGCAATTGGGTCATTGTCTAAATCCTTTTGCATATTAGCAGGATCATTGGAAACTATCAATTTTATTCTTTTCTATCAAAAGAAACAATTGTTTCAATAAATCCTTCATTATACTTAAATGAAAAAAAACTGAATAATTGTTTTCACCGCTGCTTCACTCATCTCTTGTGTTGGGTAAGACCCATCGGATCTACTATGAGTGACCACAAATAAGTCTGTCCTAGTGATGACCTTATTTGGATTTTCAACTCACTGTAATTGTATAAGCAAATTAGTTGACACAATTCTATATTCATCAATTGAATTGTAAGAAACTGAAGTAGGGTACAAATTACTATTTTCTCTAATGTCATAGCAGTACCTCATCTATCAGTCGTGTGAGGGCATTTCATCTTTGATCTGGAAGCCTTTCCCTTCTCACGACGATTGATTGGCAATTCCATAGATTGTAAATAAATGAAAGTGTCCAATCCTCTTGCTTCACACCATTGGGACAATTTCTTTTTCTTTTTGCGCCTTGATCATATTTATCATACTGCTTTCATAAAGTGTGTTTCCATGCTCTCTAAGCTTTGTTCACTTTTGAAAGGCATTTTTGTTTGTGCATATTGCCAACATCATATGTAGCCTATTTCATTAAATTAACAATCAACATTAATTGTTGTGTAAGAATTTGAGAAAAAAAAAATCAGTGATTTCCATGCTCACCAAAACCATAGACCAGATATTGTCTTTTAATTGCAAGAGGCATATTACGCCATTCAGCGTATAAAATTGGACAGTGTGTCCTACTTAGTTGCCCTAAAAATGTGGAGAAAGCCGCTGTGTTTTCTCCAATCGCCTGCCCATGTTCATTGACTTTAACCCGTTTCCTTGTGTTGCTCCCTTGAGTTAAAGTTGAAGAACCTCCTAAATGTGACATATTTCCTAGAATTTTATAAATACAAAACAACACCTCATGGGGAGATTGTAAATGGGTGTTTGAGGTTCTTCTCCACAACTTCTTCCGCCTCTAATTTCAGTAGGAAGCCCCTTGAGATCTCAAAGGTACAAGCTTTATTTGTTTTTGGGTGTGTGTGGATGGTTTATTTAGGTGTGTTTGTTTTGATTTTGAGACTTTTTCCTTTATGGTTATTTTATTGAAATTTGTTGTAGTTTTTTGGTTTATTTGGAATCAATACCATTTTGGAGAAGTGGGTTTTTTTTTTTTTTTTTGGGTGCTTTACTCATTTTAGGTATATCAAATGTATGTTAATATTATGTTTCTTTTGGGCGTGTTTGGTTGGTTTATTTGGGTGTGTTTATTTTGATTTTGAGATCTTTTTGGCTATTTTCTGGAAATTTATTATATCTTTTTGTTTTTATTGGGGATCAATACCATTTTGGAGAAGTGGGTTTTGTTTGATTTTGGGTAATTTCTTCATTTCTGTTATATCAAATATATGTTAATTTTATTTTTTTAGGTGTCTTTGGATGATTTATGTTGTGGCTTTGGGTATGTCGGATTGCTCTCCCAACAAGCCCATGAGTGTGTAGTTCAAACGTGAACTAAGCAAAGGTCTGTGGCAATTTTTTACTGATGGGAACATGGTGGCTCTATGGTGTTTTTGCCTTGATGTTGACGAGTGGGACCATGAATGAATGGATAGAGTGGGTCACTGTTGTCATATGCTATTGCATATGCCATTTTGACAGCATATACCACATGTGCCATAATGGCATATGCAATCTTTATGATTGTTGGGCATTCTGTGGTTGCATTAAAAAGTATGTGCTCACGTATGCCATAAGTATGCAATGGCTTCATCTCCTATCTAATCTATGAAATTTCTAGTTTTAATTATCTCGGCACAAAATCTACTTTCAGGAGATTGACATAACCTTGTGAATATTTCGGTGATCTATCATCCATGATCTGTAAGACATTCTATAGGTTTGGTTCTTAATATTACCTATATATCTCAGATATTTAAGTTTTGAGCAGTTTTACCTTCATTTCTTGTTTTGATAGTAATTGTAAGAGCTTCTAATATGATGTTTATAGCATTAAGGGTCTAATTAATGATTTGGACAACTTATCATGTGGACCGCACATGTGATTCCGTGACTTTCAATAATAAGAAAAAGAAAAATGTCGAGCCAACATCAATGTGCTTAAAAAGTACCGATCATTGTCCATTATAGATTAAATGATCCTAGCCATATGATCAATGGTTAAAAACATAGGCCTTTTAAATTAATTAAAAGTCTAGATCGAGTATGATTTGTCCATAATGTGGCTCCTAATATTTATTGTCGTGTCTATTGGTAATTACTTTAACACAATGATCTTAACCATCTAATCAATGTCTTGGAAAATGTATAGCTATATCATGAAAAGTCTCATCATTGATGGTGATCTACACCATCAATCATGTGGACGCCATTGTTGATTTCTAATGCTATTAGATTATTATAATAACGTAAAGGAAATGTGGAATGATTAAAAATTATTTATCTTAATACAACATTTCCTTTTGATCACCTATTCTCAGTGGGCCCATCCACCTCATTTATTCACACTACAATGTTACCCACCCCCACTCAGAATCCATACCCTGACCTCAATGTTGAAACAGGCTATCTTCACTGGGGCCTACCACTTAAGCTATGGATCCAGGTGTATTATTTTACATTAATCTTAAATCATCATCAAAATACTTATTTGAATTTAAGATTTTCAAGATAAATGCTACTAAAAAAGTACAATAATTAAATTTTTTTTACTCTCTTCTTTTAAGACATGCACATGCATTTAACTTGATAATTTTGGTGTGGCTTGGCAATAGTAAAATTTAAACATACGCTCTATGAGATCCACCATGATGAGTGGGTTTTATCCCTTTGTCAAGGCCTATGTGTCCTTATAAACGGGTTGGATGTCAAATAAACATTTAATAGATCCTTTGAAGGTTTCAATGGTAGGCATCATTGCCATTGTTGCTTCCTTTGGTGTGGTCCATTTGAGCACTGGATCTGCCTCATTTTTGTGCTCATTATTTAAAATGATTTGAAAAAAATAGATGAATGGCACGGATAAAAACCATACCTCATAGTGGGCCCCATAGAATCCGATCTGTCCATAATAAGGGCCCCACCTCTGCATGTCTATGGCTACCTAGAATTCATTGATCAGATGGTCCTAATCATCTGATCATAGAAGGAAAATGATGGTGCAGATTAGTTATAAACAGATGATGGATCTAATCATCGATCTGGATTGTCTGTCATCGACGTCTGACATTTCGTTTTTAGAATAAGATATATGCCAACGGTAACCATCCTATGAACGTCTCAGATCCCGCACACACGTCCAAATTAGCACGGGTGGTGCGTTTGTATTTGGCGCTTGAAGATGCCCGCGTCGAGAATCATTTTCCCCTTCCAAAGATATTTTTTCGCCTCTTATTAACGTGAGCCTGTATGCGCACGAGCTGCGTTTAGCTGACACGTGCTCAAAGGAAATCCCGGCGGATCAGGTACTCCCCCCCGCTCTGATAGCCACTGTGAATTATGGATCTTATCCACACCGTCCATTCATTTTTAAATGTCATTTTAGATTATGAGCTCAAAAATGGGGGTAGATCCGAGGTTTAAATGGGCCACACCATAGGAAGAAGCAGTGTTAATGAAGCCTACCGTTGAAACCTTCCTATGGCATACCGTGATGTTTATTTTACATCCAACCTGTTCATAAGATCATAGAGACCTGGATGAAGGAAAACACAAATATCAGCTTGATCCAAAACTTCCTGTAGCACCCAAGAGGTTTTCAACGGTCAAAATTTAATACACATTTCATGGTCCACTTGAACATGGATTTGCCCCATTCTTGGTCTCATGACCTAAAATGACATGGAAAAATGAATGAACGGTGTGGATGAGATCTATACATCACGGTAGCCCTCGGAGCCTTAGCCTGTCCCGAGCTCGGGACAGGCGGGGATGTACCTTATCCGCGCCCACATGAGACGCATATTTTTACAGTATACACGCGTCTTTAATTATATAACTGGGTCCCACTTATATACAATCTGGGGCGCGATTTAGGTGTTACCCCGGGAACAGCTTAGTGGGTGTTACCCCTACCGTATGGCCCACATGGATGATATTTTGTATATCCATTCCGTCCATTAGTTTCTACAGCCCATTTTAGGATAATGTTCCAAAACTTATGCAGATCCAAATCTCAAGTGGACCATACCACTGGAAACAGTGTGATTGAGTGTCCCACCATTAAAAATTCCAAAGAGCCCATAGTAAGGTTTTTGTAATGTTTATTTGCAATCCAAGCTCTTGATAATGTCAATAAGGTCTTGATAAAGGGAAAATATAAATATCAGATTGATCCAAAAATTTTGTGGCCCACAAAACATTTTTAATGGTTATTAATCACTGTTTCTAGTGGTATGGTCCACCTGAGATTTCGATTTTTTTAAAGTTTTGGATCATATCCTAAAATGATATGAAAAAACAGACAGACGGTATAGATATATAAAAAATACATTACGATGGGCCCCACACGGTAGGGGTAACACCCACTAAGGTGTTACCAGGGTAACATCTAATTCGCTCCCTAAAATCTGAATCTTTTTATATTTTTAAATTTAATTTTAATAATATAATAATTTTTTAAAGATCTTATTCTTTCTATTTCTTCATTTTTAATTGACGGTTGAAAATAGAGATGCAAAATGGGCCATGTTCAATTCAAAATCCTGACGATTGTTTGCTTAGAACTTCTTATTTGATATATTAATTAATAAATAGACCATCTAAGATAATAAGGAACAGATCAACGGTCTTGATTATCGATAAATGGCCCCATTTGAGTGAACTAAGGGCTCGTGTATACTGTGGGAAAACGCGGGTGATGGATTACAGAATCCTTAAGAGGAAAGCGTACTGGGTGAGACACCACCCCCTTGTTTGGCTAAGGAAGCGGATTCGCTGGTGTATTTGACATCACCAAGTTCTGTGGGCCCCACCATAAGGTTTTTCTTATATCCAAACCGTTCGTCTAGTTGGAGACATCCTTATAAGGGTTTAATCCAAAAATAAGACAGATCCAAAGATCAAGTGGACCACACTGAAGAATGCATGAGATATTGAATGTCTACCATTGAAACCTTCTTGGGGTGACAGAAGTTTTGGATCAATCTGATTTTTTTTTACCTTCATTCAGGTCCTTGTGACCTTATGAACAGTTTAGATGGCAAATAAATATCATAGTAGGTCTTAGGAATGTTTTAACGGTAAAAATCATTCTACCCACTTCCTTTTGTGGTGTGGTCCACTTGAGATTTGGATATGAATCATTGTTTAGATAATGCTCTAAAATGATCTTATAAAATGGATGAACGGTGTAGATATATTAAATACACCATTGTGGCCCACATACTTTGATTTGTTTTGCATCGTTCATACTCATTACGGAGCTCGAGCACTGACGGCTCGTCTGCAAGAGACACGTAGCCACATCAGCCAATCCGCTTCTTGTTAGTGAAAGGAAGTCGACTGATCCAAACGGCAGGTCTCTCTTTCTTCGATCTCTGTTGGGATTCTCATTCGGAGGTGCTAATCAGCTCGATTTCTCGATTTGGGTTCATTTCATTTCCGGTATTTTCCTAGCATTTGAAGATGTATCTGAGACGGGCTTTGAGAAATCTAACTTCCAAAGCGAGATTTCATGGGGAGATTGTAAATGGGCGTTTGAGGTTCTTCTCCACAACTTCTTCCGCCTCTGATTTCAGTAGGAAGCCCCTTGAGATCTCAAAGGTACAAGCTTTATTTGTTTTTGGGTGTATGTGGATGGTTTATTTGGGTGTGTTTGTTTTGATTTTAAGACTGTTTCCTTTATGGTTATCTTATTGAAATTTGTAGTAGTTTTTTTGGTTTATTTGGAATCAATACCATTTTGGAGAAGTGAGTTTTGTTTGATTTTGGGTGCTTTACTCATTTTGGGTATATCAAATGTATGTTAATATTATGTTTCTTTTGGGCGTGTTTTGTTGGTTTATTTGGGTGTGTTTATTTTGATTTTGAGATCTTTTTGGCTATCTTATTGAAATTTATTATGTCTTTTGGTTTTTATTGGGGATCAATACCATTTTGAAGAAGTGGGTTTTGTTTGATTTTGGGTAATTTCTTCATTTCTGTTATATCAAATGTATGTTAATTTTATTTTTTGGGTGTGTTTGGATGATTTATGTTGTGGCTTTGTGTATGTTGGATTGCTCTCCCAACAAGCCCAAGAGTGTGCAGCTCAAACAAGAACTGAGCAAAGGTCTGTGGCAATTTTTTACTGATGGGAACGGGGTGGCTCTGATGGTGCTGACAAGTGGGACCATGATTGAATGGATAGAGTGGGTCAGTCTTGTCATATGCCATCGCATATACCATTTTGACAGCATATACCACATGTGCCATCATGGCATATGCAGTCTTTATGACTATTGGGCATTATGTGGTTGCATGCAGAAATATGTGCTCGTGTATGCCATAAGTATGCGATGGCTTCATCTCCTATCAAAATCCAATCTATGAAATTTCTAGTTTTAATTATCTCTGTACAAAATCCACATTCAGGACATTGATGTAACCTTGTGAACATTTCTGTGATTTATCATCCATGAATTGTAAGACATTCCATAGGTTTGGTTTATATATATATATATATATATATATATATATATATATATATATATATATATATATATATATATATATATATATATATATTGAAAGGCAAGGAAATTTATTAAAGGGAACAAAAAGGAAACTGAGGACTGAATTGCTGAGACAGTGATACAGCTGCACACCAAGAAACAAGAAGTTACAACCCTTTAAATTATCAACATTAGAAGCCCACTCTACGATCAACTTTCTTGCCCTTAGAGCTACACACTCTGTCGACCGACTTATGCCTCGGAAACATCTTCCATTTCTTTCTTCCCAAACATACCACCAAACTGCCAAGAGTGCCATTCTCCACAGGCCAGTCCTGTTGTTGGCCACTTCGACTCCATGCCAGGCTTTTAAAAGGTCACCTGTTGAAGATGGGAACACCCACTCCATTTCAAAGTGCGATACCATGTCTATCCAAATATTGTAAGTGAAGCTACCTTAGGTTATCCATCATAAGAACCTGATGTAGGACGACAAACCACTTGCTCCAAAAGCTGGAACTAATAGAGCGTGACAAATCAATCCCATTATCTCATAGCCCTAGCTCTTGCTTCACATAGGCCAGGCCCTCGGCCGAACCCTCCTTCATGGGCCCCACTTCACATGGGTTCGCATCACACTATCCACCCGCCTAACATGAGCTGCCCACCCCTAGTGTGTCCTCGCTTCACACGGGCTACCCCACTCAAGCCTGGTGTGAAAATGCCCCTGCATTAATCACCCTCGGTGAGGGGTCTCGAACACTAGACCTGCCGCTCTGATACCAATTTGACGCAGGACGACTAATCACTTGCTCTAAAAGCTTGCTCTAATAGAGTGTGGCGAATCAATCATTTTATCTCATAGCCCAGGCTCCTGCTTCACATAGGCTAAGCCCTCCACTGAATCCTCCTTCATGGGCCTCACTTCACATGGGTTCACATCACACTAGCCACCCGCTTCACATGGGCGAGGCCTGCCTCACACGAGCCACCCACCTCACACAAGCCGCTCACCCAGAGTGTGTCCCCACTTCACACGGGCTACCCCACTCAAGCTCGGTGTGAAAATGCCCTTGCATTAATCACCCCTGATGAGGAGTCTCGAACACAAGACCTTTCGCTCTGATACCACTTTGACGCAGGACGACTAACCTCTTGATCTAAAAGCTCGAATTAATAGAGCGTGGCGAATCAATCCCTTTATCTCATAGCCCAGGCTCCTGCTTCATACAAGCCAAGCCCTTGGCCGAACCCTCCTTCGTGGGGCCCACTTCACATGGGTTTGCATCACATTAGCCACCCGCTTCACACTTGTGGGGCCCGTCTCACACGAGCCGCTTGCCTCACACGAGCCGCCCACCTAGAGTGTGTCCCCGCTTCACATGGGCTACCCCACTCGAGCCCGGTGTGAAAATGCGCTTGCATTAGAACCATACCCTTCCAACTAATCACCCGATAGTTGCTATCTTAGGAGGAACTTGGTACTTACACACACTCCCAATTGTTGCCTCTTCCCTAGGGGGAGGAGCTTCCGTTAGGAACTCGTAAAAAGATTTCATCGAGATGACACTAGACTAATCAATTCTCCAAATTAAGCTATCTACAGAGTCTGGAACTGTACGATAAAAATGAATGCAATTAAACAAGGCCACGAATTCATCAACCTCGTTATCCCTAAGATTTCTTCTACAAGGCGGTTCCCACACAAACTCATGCCCTACCAGCGAGAAACATTCGGCAACCATGACAAAGGGATTTGGAGCGAGCCGATGGATTAACGGGAACTCTTCTTTTAATGGAGCGTCTCCCACCCAGATATCTTCCCAAAACTGAATTTTCTCGCCATTTCCAACCAAGAAGCTTACACCTTTAAGCATGTCCGACTTCACGGATAAGACTCCCTTCCAAAGGGCTGAGCATCTATAGATGATTGATTCCCTGGTCCACCAATCTCCATTCGTGCCTCCATATTTGTTCTTGATAGTTTTGTTCCATAAAGCCTCATTTTCAGTCCCGAGTCTTCATATCCACTTTCCTAGTAGAGCTCGGTTCATATTTTTAAGGCCTTTGATATTGGCCCCTCCCCCACAAAGATGCTTGCAAACTTCCTTCCAATCCACCAAGTGAAATTTCTTTTTATCTTCCATACCGTGCCATAGAAAATCACGCCTCAACTTTTCCAACTTGTTCAAAACCGCCGCCGGGCATTTGAAAATAGACATAAAGCAATATTGTTTGTTAGAAAATTCGCCGCCAAGAGCAATAAGTAATATTGTTTGTTACTCTATTGATTTTTCTCGTTGATTCCTTAGCTGTTTTCACCAGCGACGGTTGTGGCTATCATATTTTGCTGATGATTTTTGTTATGGCATTTGTTGTTGTTCCTGTGGATTAGTAGGTTTTGGGTTGCAGAGAAACTTACTATTGGGGTTCGCACGCCTTCCATGATGTCAGGTATCAAATTCACCACGAAAGGAGCTCCATGGTTGAGGTGAGTCGTTCTCTGTTGCGTCTCGACTGTGGATAATGGATGTAATCAATGGTAGTGGCTTTGCTTTTATAGATTTTTGAAACGGGTTGTGCTTTTATAGATGATGGTCATATTTTATGGAACAAAGGGGGGAAAAACACACACGACAAGAACCTAATACACACACACACACACACACATTGAGGTAACGAAGCTAAAAAGCAAAATTACAATAGGGCAGTGAGTCCCTATTTACAGAATCGGATAAAGCACAGCTAGCCTGGCTAAGTCATCTGCTGCCATATTCGCCTCTCGTTTAATATGAACAAAGGAAACTGAAATAGTTCCCTTTAATTCTCTGATTTCTTCAACCCATCTACTAAAAAACCAAGGGCAAGGGATGGTGATCAAGCCCACTTTATCACGAGGGAGTCACCTTTGATGAAAGACAGAGGGGCATTCCTGTTGATTAACTGTTTAATACCAAACCAAGTCGCGTGGACTTCAGCTTCATTAGAATTTTCACATCAATAGGCCCAACAAAGGCCCCAATCACTTCTCCTGTGCTATTCCTGATCACTCTGGACATGGATTCCATAATGGGCTGCCGTTTACATTAAGTTTCCAATGACCATAAGGAGGGGACCATATGCTTCAGTGAGTCACCACCTCACTATGAACCTCCTATCCTCAAGAACAGATGTCCAGCCTCTACGGATAGGGAAGAAAACTGAAATCCATCCTCAAACATTGTCTAGGTACGCCATTCATAGCCAATGAGTCCTCATTATAACTTACCTCACCATGTTCATGACTTTAAGTGATTCTCGATTTATAAGAGGTCATGAATCTCTTCCAATATATCCACTACCTTAACAAGGACAATTCTTGCAACTTGTCCAGCCACAGTTAGGGGCACCTTCCTCTTACAGAACTGAAACGCAAACTCCTGCCTGTGTTGGCACAAAAACAAGGTGTCAGATATGGGGACACTAGAAGACCCAACAGCTGACACGTCTGTATAATTCAACATCATCATTGCTTTGGCCCGGCTATCTTGGGCCAGCTTGATGCATCTGTACTATTATATAGTAAAAATATTTTACTGTATCAATATTAGGTCATTAATGCATAAGTAAAAACACATTAACCATATAATAGTGTATGGATTATACCAAAAGACAATAGAAAGATAAATTGAAGATTTTTTCCTAATGGCCATTTCGATGCATAAGTAGCTTTTGAAATCCTGTTATATGGTCTTACACAGTTAGAGCACCTATGTAGGAATTAATTCTTTTTTTTTTAACACCCCCACACACACGCCACATTGGTTCTCAAACCCATGACCTCAGCACTGAAACACACCGTGTCTACCACTGCACTGAACCTTAGCTCATGTTGTGCGTTTGGATCAACTTTCGCAAACCTTATCTGATCCCCACTCGTTGCTGTAGGGGCTAAAATTCCCACTCGTGGGAAAACCCCTTTTGCAGAAAACTCCTTTTGAAAGTTGCATCCAAATGGGCCCTCATGCTATTTTGTCTGATCATTTTCACAGATATATGCTGTTCTCCTGTGATGGGAGGACCTATTGATCCTTTGCTGCATTTGCACGCTATCACAATTCATGAAAGTCATTTGTCCAGGAACCACTGGATCCTTTTCTCCCTTGTCGCGGATGAACTATCGATCCTTGCTAATAGATTGCGGTCGATGGTGGTTGCTGAGGTATGTGGTCTTTGTTTCTTTTTGCTGTACAATGGTTCTTTCCCATCGTTCTCCTAATCCCTCAGGACCTGATTTTTAGAATCAAGTATTGATGTGATCTCATACAGGTCCCTAAGCTGGCGTCTGCCGCCGAATACTTCTTCAAGATGGGGGTTGAGGGGAAGAGATTCCGACCCACGGTAAGTGCTAATATTGCAGACTATTGAGTTTTGTGCCAACGCTGTCCATGTGGCTGCCTATTTCTAGTGTGTCATATATTCAGCCTTCCTTTTTAGTGCTTGGTCATTTCTTGGTTTGATTTTGTTCTTGGTTGATTTTTGAGATCTTTGCCCACGAATTGCTATGTCCATTACTAGAATGGCATCAGCAAGGAGTGCTTTGCTAAGCCCACATGCATGTGCAATAAAGCTTATGTGCACACTAAACATGTGCCAGCATGGTACAATAGATCTGAGGTCCAATACATCCATTAGAAAGACACCTTTATATTGATGCCCTAGCCCAACAATCAAGTTGATACACTAGTAAGGTGGGCCACAGGTTTGCAAAACAAATGTATGGATCTGAAACTTGGCTGAAATTTTCTAATCCATCCACCTGTTCCCAATATTGTGGTCCACATGCTGAGTGGACCATATTTATTTTTTAGAAAACATGTAGAAGATTGGACCAACCTGATGGATGGATTGGATCGCACACCTATGTGCCATGCTGGGCTTAGCAAAGCTCTTACCAAGGGTATTTATTGTTACCCAGATATCTAATGCTCTGACTATCTATTTTAGGAGGAAATACAATGTTCGATCAAGCATTTGGTTGGACAAGTGAAATGTATTTTGCATGGGGTCCTACCTTTTAGTGGTGCACATTGTTCATATGGGGGGCTCCATGGTGAATGGGAGATACCCTGAAAATCTCCCTCATCAAATGGTTGAAACTGTTGGTTGGGCCGTCATTAAATGTGGATCATTGATTGTAGTTATCCAGTTCCACTGGATTCTAGGATTATTTGATACCACAGATATTAGAGCATCATCCATCCGATGATGAGTGTCATACCACTTGTTCCATTTTTATGTCAAAAACATGATCTCTTTTGACCAAGTACTCTATAATGCCTCTTATTTTAGTCTGTAGCTTGCCATTCTCTTCTTCCCTTGGCAAATGACAGACTGTTGGCGTCTGCAGGTGCTGTTGTTGATGGCATCAGCTCTGAACATGCCTATACCTCAATCCGCTGCTGACGGTGTGCTTCAAACCGTATCGAAGGAACTGCGTGCCAGGCAACAATGTATTGCTGAGATCACTGAAATGATCCATGTCAGTAGTTGGAAATTGTTTCTTGTGTGTATTAATTTAAAAGGATAACTGTAAGAACATGCCCTCTAGTTTCTGATGTTCTCAAAGACCTACCCCAGGTTTGGGTTATTGCAAGTACCTCCCCTCTGGTTTACACATTCATTGCAGACTCCTCCACAAGATCTATTATCACCATCATCTTTGAGAAATTATCTGATTTACCCCTATCTCATGGGTAACTAGTTGTAGATGCGTGGGCCTGCCATTGTGCGGCATGTCATCCAATCTGTTCGGTGTGGTCACTCCATCATGAAATGGGAAATCCCGAAAGTCAGACTGATCCAACCATCGTGTGGTCCACCACGCAAACTTGGAGGTTTTTGGGTGGGTGTGTACCACCCAATGATTGGATTAGCCAATTTTTTTTGGATGCCATTTATGCATAGCAGTGGGTTCCACATGTGAGTAAATAATCCAAATGAGACAAGGGTATTTTGGTAATATGGTGCATATATCTTTAACATCTATTAGCAAAGGGGAAATACGTGCAACAATCTGAATGAAAGGGAGGTGTTAAAGTTGTCATAAACTAGAGGGGAGGTGTTTACAATTATCCCTAATTTAAATGTTGAGTATTAGAGAAAATCAATGGCATCCAAGTAACTTACTGGTGTGTTCTTTGTGCCAGGTGGCGAGCCTTCTTCATGATGATGTCTTAGATGATGCAGATACGCGACGTGGCATTGGTTCTTTGAATTTTGTAATGGGAAACAAGGTATGTTTAAACAAACATTAGCCTTGATGTGCATGTTTACATGACATGCATGTTGAACATGGCTATCTTTTGAAATACGTAAAGTCCTCGTCATAGAGATTCAGCTTCAATCTTGTTATAATATCTTGGTTTGGTGGATTTCTATGGGAGGCAGTGTGCTAAAGAACTGCATCAGACATTGGTGATTCGACTCGAGACTCAGCTGAGTCAATTCGAATCGACGGGATTTCAAGCCGAGGCACTAAGAAACTTGCTTATGAGTGAGATTTGGTCTTTGCTCAGTGTGGCTCGTGGAGTTGGCTCCCCAAGTCGGTCGACTTATTGTGACTCGGCAAGACTCAATCCAAGTCACTCGTTGAATAATTAACTTTGTAATGAAAAGAGACAAAACAGGATGCGAGTTTCGAAGCCATGACCTCATGGCAAAGCTCATGTGCTCTTGCCAAACCTACAAACACATTTTTTTAAAAGCAAAATGAGCCATTTTTTAATACACATTATTTCCTTACCTGTTGTTAACCTAAGACCTTAATTTAATTATTTAAATATCGAGTTGAGTGAAGTCTTCGGGCAACTCGACCTGGCTGAATATCAAGTCGAGTCGAGTTTTTAGGTTATTTAACTATGGCATCAAAGCTATTAGATTTTGACCAAGTTATATTTGGTTTGCATCTCTATTATTAGCTCAACTGCCTTTCTGATCATTGAGGATGATAAACAGAGGCTGGGCACCGATTTCCTTATTTGGTGTGCTTCACAACAATTGGGGAATCCAGTTGTCCATGATCTGGCCTGTGTTTATTGGATGCTTCCACTGCGGATGGACCACTTTTCATGAATCACAAGGATCAATGATCCTACCTGTCCAATTGGTGGCCCTTTTCCCATCCATGCTGACCATTCATGATATTCTTTTCTTCCATCCATTTGTAGGCCAACTGTTGGAGGGTTTATTCTAGTCCCTGAGTTTTTTTCAACGATAGATTTTTTTCTTTCAATTGTAGGTAACCTGTTGGACTGTCATGTCACATGTTCAATATGAGTGCCCCACCCATTGCTATGATATCTGTCTAGGAAGCTATCCACCATTCACTTCTAGGTGGGCCTTTTCTCTCCAATAAAGCATGTTTATCCAAGTGTAAACTCAAAATTTATCCTCATTTGGTGCAGATTGCTGTACTGGCAGGAGATTTTCTGCTCTCCAGAGCTTGTGTGGCTCTCGCATCATTGAAAAACACAGAGGTATATGATTATAAGATTTTTTCAGATCTTATCTGTGCAGAATGCAATTCAATTTTCATCTGGACTTCCATAGTTTTACTTAACAGCTCATCTGCTGGTATCAGAAGTTCAATACAGATTTACAAGGCTTGCTAATTCTACATACATTTGTAGCCCAGTCTATGTATATGCTGGTTTGCATGCCAATATGTTACACTTGAAGATCCGATCTGTCCATTAGGTGGGTCCCACTGGGTATATTTCCCAGGCTCAAAATCAAGCAAATCCACTGATCAGTTGGACCTGGATGTAGGGGACAAATGGATGGCTGAAGGAAGCTTCTTTAAGCCGTCCACTGTTTTTACACTGGCCCGCATGATGAGTGGGAATGGCCTAATTTATTGGGCCAGGTCGGACGATCGGTGTTGTAGGCACGTGGGCTGGCAAGCATATGATGGGGACTATGCACACTGCTATTGGCAAACCACATGAATTGATATCGACAGTTATAGTACCATATAATTGTGAGTACTGGTAATGTATAATGATTCCATCCATGTGCAATTGGGGGGGGGGGGGGGGGGGGGGGCATGGGTTGTGCTATATTTATGTTTCATGTTGTGACCTTCATCACTGTGTATCTGCAGGTTGTGACGCTAATGTCAACTATTCTAGAGCATCTCGTTACTGGGGAGACGATGCAAATGACAACTACATCTGACCAACGTTGTAGGTACTGATTTTAATATGTCGTCGTCGTCGTCATCGTCGTCATCATCTCTCTCTCTCTCTCTCACTCATCATCATCATCATCATCTAAGTCTTATCCCAACTAATTGTGGTCACAAATCATGTTCTGCCATTCCATTCTATCACAGACCATCTTCTCATCAGTGTTCATGATAATAGTTTCATGCCAGCTGCCAACCTGACACAATCCCCCTCCATCCAGGCTTGGGACCCACAATGAGAGCTCAAAACTTTCACATGCGCACAGACCACTGCACACTCCAACAGAAGCATATGCACCCACTAACCCACACACAGGGCTGCAACTTGGGTTTGGGCCGACCCAGACCCAACTAACCCAACCCGAGTTTGGATTGAGCTGGGTTTAGGTTGAAAAAAACCAAACCTGATTTGGATTAGGGTTGGGTTTAGGTTGAGCAAATCTAGGTTGGGTTAGGCTGGGTTGGGAATTATCACATGTATTTGGATTGGGTCATCAAGTATAGATGACTTTGGGTTGGGCACCTTGGGTTGGAATTCTGTTCGGGTCCTCTCGAGACCAAGCTGGGCTCGGTTGGCCCCCCGATTTCCCCACCCCCCAAAACCATCAACACACACACACACACAGAGAGAGAGAGAGAGAGAGAGAGAGAGAGAGGGGGGGGGGGGGGGGGCTCGGTTGGCCCCCGATTTCCCCACCCCCCAAAACCATCAACACACAGAGAGAGAGAGGCCCTCGGCCTGGATTTTGAACAGTTCCAGGCCAGGCCTATTCAAAATTTGATTTCAGCAGGCCCGAGCCCTGCCCCCATTGACTGACTACTTTATCAATGACCCAAGTTCATGGGGTGAATCTAATGTTTCAAGACACAATCCCTGATCCGAATTGAAGGTGTGAATCTTATGGTTCAAGACGGTGGGAAATCTGCATTTTAACTCTGTGTTGTGTTCATGTAAGGAATGTATACCATGGATGAGTTGCCACAAAATGATTCCTTGTGGTGAAAGCACATCGCATTCTAGCATGGGACCCTTGATTTCAACTGCTGGAATTCTCAGTGGAAAAGGTTCAATTGCATTCTAGGATGGGACCTGTGAAATCTGCATTTTAACTCTGTGTTGTGTTCATGTAAGGAATGTATACCATGGATGAGTTGCCACAAAATGATTCCTTGTGGTGAAAGCACATCGCATTCTAGCATGGGACCCTTGATTTCAACTGCTGGAATTCTCAGTGGAAAAGGTTCAATTGCATTCTAGGATGGGACCTGTGATTCTTGACCATTTGGATTTGTGTGCATGCATGCTACATATTCTGTAGATTACTTGCCACAGAAGAATATAGGCATCTAGCGCACACCACTATATTTTACTTTGTTCTTTCTGACCCATTCCCCCTGCACTGTTTTCTGACATTTTTCTCTATATGATCTATATTTCCATTACCAAATCATTTTTCTTGCTTGGACTGCAAAGGTGTCTTATTCCATTGCTAATATGTGAATATTTTCATGTGGATGCAGCATGGAATATTACTTGCAGAAGACATACTACAAGACAGCATCATTGATTTCTAACAGTTGCAAAGCCATTGCTCTTCTAGCTGGCCAAACTGCGGAAGTTTCGATGCTTTCTTACGATTATGGACAAAATCTGGTTTGTTATCTAAGATGTAGTGGTTTGCTAATTCCCCACATACATTCATGTCCAACCCCTCTACATGCCACCACAAGTGCCAATATGGCAAATTTGTGCGAGATCCAAGCCATCAACCATGTGGGTTCTACAGCACAGATGCCTTGAATGCGATTCAGGTCGACCCACTCATCGGGTGGGCCACAATGTAGAAACAAATCGACAGCTAGAAAGTCGTTTCGGGCCTTCAGCCTTTCATTTGTTTTGCACTGTGGCCTGCCTGATGAGAGGATTTGCAGGAAACATGAGTCCAGGGCATCTATGTGGTCTGTCCTACCTGAAATGAAGCTCAGATGTTCAACACACATGCCACTTTGGCACATGTGGCAGCATGTAAAGGGTTTGGGAAATACAAGTGTGTGGAATTAACAAAGCTTATAGGATTGAAGTCATCCTTTTTCTCTGTTATGCTTACAACGTTTTGTGATTGACTAATCCCTAGAATCCTTGCAGGGACTGGCATATCAGTTGATCGATGATGTCCTTGATTTCACCGGCACATCAGCTTCCCTCGGAAAGGGTTCCTTGTCCGACATCCGCCATGTAATTTTCCTTTATCCCATGCCTACATATTTCACTGACTAGATGTGTTGACCTTCTGATCTTTTGCCATCTCTTTTCTACTAAAATCATAGTTATAAAATTATCCGAGCTGATTCAAAAACTTGGATGAGTCAATTAACTTCCACAGTTTAACTAACTTTAATCAGATATAAAGGTTTGTTGGGCGTGTGCGCGCACACACACACAAAAAGAAAGAAAAAGAAAAAAAGAAAGAAAGAAGCAACGCTGGTTTTAAGACTTGTCTGAATCAGGTGCAACTTGCACGAGTTGGCTTGAGTTTGGCACTACCCGATCTGGTTTGATACCATGAGTTGCACCTCCATGTCACCTTGACTTGAGATCAAATGAGCCAATGCGAGTCTAAAAACCATGGAACAAATGGGCCATTTTTGTGTTCGTTCAATTATCTAATGCAGCTTTTATTTTTATTTTTTAAATAAAAATCTAATGTTTTTTTTTTAAAATTTAAATTATTGATAGCTTTTCCCTATAGTTGCTAGGTCAATGTTGATTTATGAATTCTGTACCGAATACAAGTAGTTGTTTTCTAGGCTTACGATATAACTAGTTGGCTTGGACATGTGGAACAGTCCAATCATTGATCTGGACTGTCCACACATTCCCCACTGACTTTGGTTGATGCTGATCAAGAACCATACAAATTGGATGATCTTAACCATCTGATCAATGGTATAAAAAGTGGACTGCTAAGATCAAACAGAGAAAATAGGTCCATTCATCAACTTCAAATATCTATTCAGATTTTTTTCAGACGATGAACAAAAACTATACAAAGGACCCGAAGGCCTTTACAAAACGGCCCATCTATCCGGAAACCGAACTACAACTCTCGAGGCCCTTGCTCAATCTAAAACAAGCCCTTTCGCTCTCTGAAAGACTTCGTTAGCATGCCCCGCCCGATTCTTGAAACATCTATTATTCCTTTCCCTCCAAAGGAACCAAAGCCCGGCTAACATCGCGAGACGCCAAACTTTTCTACCCTCACTCAAGTGCATACCATCATGCCATTGGAGGAAAAACTGGCTGATGGAAGAAGGCAAGGCCCACAAAACTCCAAAAAGGTTCAAAAGACTTTTGCCACAACTTTGTCGCAAACGCACAATGGATGAAGAGGTGATCCACCGACTCCTCATCCCGCATGCACATCAAGCAGACATTGGGAAGAATCATGTTCCTTTTCTTGATGTTATCGACTGTAAGCACCTTACTACACCCCAACCAACCAAGCGAATGCCGCAATCCTTGAGGGAGCTTCATAACGCCACACAAAAGCTGTCGTACAACCCCAACCACTAGAATCGCCGCCCTCCAACATTTTATAAAAGGATTTAACTGAAAATTTACCGGACCTCTCTTTTGTCCACACCAACAAGTCCGACTCACATAACACCAGCCTCACGTGAGCAAGAAGGACAGCAGATTCACAAAAACAACAACCTCTTCCTTGGTCAAATTTCTCCTACACGGCGGGGCCTAAATCACCTCATTACCAAGAATCGAGAAACAGCTTGCCACTACTGTCCCCACCCCTAGATCCAACCTCGCCACCAACGGGAAAGCCTTCTGAAATGGCTGCTCCCCCAACCAAAGATCCTCCCAAAACTTGATCTTCGAACCGTTATCTAAAGAGAAACGGATTCCTTCCCACACCTTCTTCCAAATCCGGGCTACCCCTTTCCATATCGAGGATGACCTATATAGAGAAGTGGAACGAGTCCACCATCCGCCCTCGTCCACCCCATACTTCCTCCTCACCACCTCCCTCCAGAGAGAATCTTCTTCCATACCGAACCTCCAAACCCATTTGCCTATCAATGCATCATCGATAAGCTCCAAACTCTGCAAACCCGCACCCCCTTGATCCTTTGGCTTGCATACCTCGTCCCATCTCATAAGATGAAACTTGTGTTTATCTTCCGCTCCCTTCCACAGGAAGTCTCTTCTAATTTTCTCTAACCTCTCAACTATCGATTTCGGACACTTGAATAACTGGCATATCGTATACTGGTAAATTTGACACCGTTGCCTTGATGAGAGTGAGCCTCCCCCCTAAAGAAAGAGTTCTTGTCCGCCATTGCGAAAGCCTCTTCTGAAAACGCTCTAGCACCTTATCCCAAGCACACTTGGGGGGCTTTCCCTATACACAGAGGTAGCCCAAGATAAGTGGTTGGGAAAGAGCTTGCCTTACAACCAAACAAATCTGTGAAGTAGTCCACTTCCTCCTTATCTATTCCAAGTCCCAATAATTCGCTTTTAGCAATTTACTTGTGATTCTAAGGAAACAGTTTGGGAGGATAATGCAACCTTCTGATCCATGGTTGTAAAATGGACAGTAAGGGTCAGGACTGTTTAATCAGTGTGATGAAACTGTCTTACTGGTGCTAATGAATGGACAGCTCAGATTGATGATCGGACTATCCCACACATCAAATGTGACTAGTATCATAAGCTTATGATATAACTAGTTGTGAGATTCTTTCCCTTTAAATAGTTAGTCGTTGAGTCATAAGTCATTTTCTGGTTTTGGAAACTGAGTAAAGTAGAAAGAGATTCTAAGCTAATAATGGTGCTTTTTTATGTGAAAAGGGTCAAGTGGGAATTGATATAATAGGTGGGGTAGCTATGCTGCTGGACTCAAAGGTTTTAAAACCTAGGACTCAGACAAACTCGTTTAGTACTGAGTCAAGTCATCACTCTGCTGAATTGGGCCTGAGTTACCCCCCTATTCCTCACCCTGACTTGTGGTGCCAAACAGAATCTTACTCGACCGAGTCCGAGTTGACTCGGACAAGTCATCAAACATGGGCTGGAGTGGCTAACTGCGAGTCTGCGACCAAACTATTCAATTGGACATTGCACATTGAGTTATCTGGTTTTTTAGATGAAGGGTTATAGGGTCCTGATGTGCCAAACTCGTATGAATGGGGTCAGTGTTTGGCGATACATATTGATATTAATGGGCCCACCATGAATGGGGGATTCTTTGAAAATCTCCCAGATTCCAGATCCTATACATCCTTTCTTGTTTTCAACAGTCAGTTGATGTATTCTTTTCTTAACCACCTACTTGTAGGCCATTCCGTGGTGGGCCTGAACCAGGATATTTTTGGGGCATCCCCAGTCTAGAGTGGGTCCCGGCTGCTCAATGGTCAGGATCACCCAATCACACAGATTTGGCACTTCAGGATGCTATGACTCTTCTTTTAGATTAGCTGCTTCCCTTAGGTAATGCACCATGTTGTTTCTACGGGGCCGTTTGGATCATAAGTTAAGATAAACTGTTTATTCCTCACGCAGCTTATCTTGATTTCTACTTACTAAACTGAAGTGATTAAGTAACTTTAAATAAAAAAGTTACTTATAAGTGATCATAAACCAAACTTACTTTTTTTTTTGAAAGGCAACTGAACTTTTATTAGCAAGGAGAAACAAACTAAGAGAGCCGCCAAGATGGCGACTCAACTACATGCTCAAGAATTCCAGATTACAACCCTTGAGATTTGGCGCAAAAACTGCCCATTCTATGACAAGAAGTCTAGCTCTTTGGGAGATACTCGCTGCAGATTTAGAAGAATTATTGAAGCACCTTCCGTTCCATTCCTCCCAGATAAGTTTGGATAAACCAAACTTATCTCAAATAAATTACTTATCTACTGCTGTAAGTAGAAAAAGTAACTTATTTGGTGCTATATAAACAGGGCCCTAAACGTCTGCCCTAGGTATTTGCATTGCTTAGTTTTCCCATGGAAGTGAGACATCGGCATGTGCACATGGATCATTGATCCAGTCCTCTTTTACTATTAGGGGATTTGAGATATGGTGCCCTCTATTTTTTTCTCAATTCCAAATACCTCCCTCCCTTTTCAGTATTCTTAAATAAGTCCCTGACTTTTCCGGATACAGCCAAAATGGTCCCTTTAGTTAAAACTTACCTCACGACAATGTGACAGAATGTATTAACGCTGTTAACATTGAAGTTTTAGGCCTTAGCATGTGTTTGGTTGCACAATGTATCATGAAATTCTGCACCACAAGGGACTAATTAATCACGATGTTTCATGATATTTGGTGCAACCAAATGCACCCTTAAGCACGAGGAAACACTTTTGCCCTTACACGTTTCAAACAACAAAAGAAGTCATTTTCGCCCTTGTGTAGATTATAAACAACAGAAGATAGGCGTTCATTAGGACGGGACTATTGTGACACGTCTGGGTAAAATACCCGGAAGGTTCGCTCATTTGGTCGGCCATGCTTTTGTTGAATATGGGTTGTTGGTTGTCTTCTTTTGAACCATTCATTTTTATGTACATATGGAGACCATCTAATTTTTGGGCCGGACAATGTCCATATTGCCCCCCACCTAATGACGGGGGATCTCACGCACATGCCCACCTCATTTGCTCATGTTAATTTTGGCGAGCTGTTATGTACGTAGGGGTAAAAACATCATTTTCATGCCTTCTAGAAAAACAATAATGAGAAGGTGTTTTTAGTCTGACGGCAAAAAAGGGAGGGGCTTATTATGAATACTGAAAATCATGGGAGTATTTGGAATTGGTCCCTACTCATGGTTCAGTGGCAGACTCTGTGAGTTTCAACATTGAGGTCATGGGTTCGAGCTCCCATGTGGTGTGTATGGGTGTGAGTGTGTATTAAAAAAAAGGGTGCAATTTGTCAAAATATCTAAACATAATCTATACTCTTATCCCATCTGTGATCTTATTTTACAATCGAATTGAATCAACCGTCCTGTGATTTTAAAGTCCTATTCTATGATTAAAGATAACAGTTCTGGATGAATTTGCTCATTTTATAGGGAATCGTAACAGCCCCAATATTATTTGCCATGGAAGAGTTCCCTCAACTGCGTGGACTGGTCGATCGGGGCTTTGATGACCCTTCAGACATTGATCTTGTAAGTGCTCGATGTCTCCCAAACACTTATAATTTTAGTTTGAGAAGCGATGTCTGCTTCCTTCATATAATAATATTTGTGGAGGTACCATGTATTTATTTTAGGAGGCATTATGTGATCCTCAATTTGCATGTGATCATTATGAGTGGGACCCATGATTAGGTCAGCCAAACCGTTGATACAATGGTACACGTCATGAATAGACCATGGCCCCTGTAATTTTGCTGATGGTTAGTTATAAGCCTTCCATCGGTTGCCTGAAAATGGACAGCTAAGACTAGATAACAACAACAGGCCATATTCAACTAGAAAAGGCCAAAAATTAGATGGCTATGATCTTCCAATATAGAAGACTTTTGGGGTATGCTCCATCCATCGTGGGAACCATCAGTTCAATGGTCTGGATCAATGAATCATGACTGCAATTGCTGACGCCGAAAACATAAGGATGCTAGGCATATCTCGACATTAGTGATGATGTGCTTCTTCATTGTAACGAGTGTTGTTGGTGAGCATGCTTAAATGAATAATGTGCATTGTAGTCTGAAACAACTTTGTACCATTGTTCTAAAACTTGGCGACCCAACTCGGAGCTCAACTGAGTTAACTCGTTCGGCACAATTTCAAGCCGAGTCACTGGGAAACTTGCTTGTAAGTCTGATTTGTTCGGAACTCGACTGGAATCATCGTGTCAGTTCACTGAATCAGGATGACTTGATGCGACTTGCAACAATCCGAACCGAGTGTTCAAAAAGCAGGTGGGATTTGAACTCACAACATTCGCTGTGAAACGACAGTAAAACTGCTGTCTCATTGGCTGTGTTGCTGTGCTGATGTCATGCATTTTCAATATATTATCTATTTGCAATTAATTTGAAATACTTATTTGTAATTATGAAATCCCAAACTTGGGTCAAGTGAATGGGGCCTGGACTTTGATTAATTCTGACCGGACCCAGGCGGATATCAAATAGACTCAAGTTTTTGGGTTTTTGAACCATGCTTTGCACAAGTGGGGACCCATGGATGGTGATCCAGATCTTGGTGTGATGGATCCCATGGGGATGATGGTGTCCTAGAACTCCTGATGAAACAATCTTGACCTTTTGATTGGTCCCTTACTAATGTATTCAATAATGGTAATGGTGGCCATACTGGCCAAATCTTATGCCCATCACTATACTGGCTTTTACGGCCATTATGGCCCTGTAATGTTAACAAAAAAATTTCAAAGGAAAAAAAAATCTGGCCCATATTAGAACTTTACGAGCTTTTATGAACCTGTTATGGTTGTTACAGGGCCGTTACCGGCCCCCCTTTTTTTCCCTTTCAGAATGGCTGTTGCAGCCCTGTATCACGTAGGGGGTCCCACAGTTGCCGTTGCATAACCATTTTTGAATACTACTGTGCCTTACAAATAGATGGTCAAGAAAATATTGCATTCTTCCACATCAATGGAGAAAAAAGGCGAAAGATTGGTTGGCTAATATCTCACTAAGGGATTCATGCAATTGGGGCCTATCAAATGACCTTTTGGATCATCGAGCTATGCGCTCCTCTCGGGCAAACTAAAAGATTCGCCTCAAATGTAAAATGGAGCTAAACTTTTTTTTTTTTCTTTTGACTCAATGACTTGGACAGACTCATTAGCTCCTTGACTGAGTTGTGCATGGCCTGTACAAGTTGAGCCAAGTCACCCTATAGACTCATGCTGCTGAACTGGATTGGACTCAACCGAGTCGGAGTCGACTCTGACTAGTAGTCAATTTGCAATGTATACATATTTGCTTGTATGATATAAGGTTTGACTACCTGCTGATTTGTCATGTACAAAATCCTCAGGCTCTTGATTATCTTGGAAAGAGCCGTGGAATCCAGAGGACCCGGGAGCTAGCCGCTGAGCACGCCAACCTTGCCGCCACAATGATTGATTCTCTCCCTGAAAGTGACGATGAAGATGTCCGGATCTCAAGACGGGCCCTCGTAGATCTCACCCATCGAGTTATCACAAGAACAAAGTGAAGAAAAAAAGCACGTCTTCTCTCCATCAATTACGGAAAAAGAAGAATATGAAAGGTTAGATCATTCAATCAATCTCCGGAAATTGTTTTTTTGATATCTTTTAATTATTTCGAAGCATTTTGTTCTCTGTTTTTCTTTGCTTTTTCTTAGTTTTGCTCGGTCCAGAGGATTGGAATTCTTGCATGTAAAGCTAAATTCCTTTGTTCCTATAATTCACAGCTGAAATGGCTGTCGTCTCATAATCTCATCTCATTGGCGGAAATGATCTTATGGAGTCTCTGCGCTGTGGTTTTTAGTCTCAGACGAGTCCTGTGACGAGTTGACTTACACTTGGTGGAATGTTCAATACAATGAGTTACCCTGACTCAGGCGAGTCAGGACCAATTCACCCCCTGTCTAGGCCAACAACTTGCCAGCGTGGACTCAGACTCGATTGGACCAGATTCAATTCAATACAACGAGTCACCCCCGATGAGTCGGGCCATTTCACCCTGACTAGGGTAAGTCCAGCCTATTCGTCCCTGATTTGGTCGAGTCACGAATTGACTCATGACCAGATGAGTTGGTCCGAGTCTAAATCCATGGTCTGAACAGACCTTGAACATTCAGAAGGCTAATCCAACACATCAATCCCAACACATGCTACTTTACACGCGGGTACTGGTTGGAAGTCGGCATGCTTGCATGCATGCATGTAATAAACTGAGCTGAGAGGTCTGAAGAGGGTTTAAGGTTTAGTGATCCAAACATGCTGTGCTGTAACGACCATTACATAAAGGTAACGACAGCAATTGTTACACATGATGGGGTTGTAACAGCTGTTATGGAAAAAATGACCCATAACTCCCGTTATGCCCCCTTATAATATCCACTACAGGGTAGATACAGTTTTTTTGTTTTTTTTTTTTTTTTGTTGTTTGAGACAATGCCTTCTAGACGCTAAAGTTTTGGTTGAATTGCAAAAGAAGCTTGCTTTTAAACTGTTTCCTAAAACCTACTTATGGTTTCTAAATACGGTAAAAAAGCCACCTATTTTGACTTTTGACTCATGGCTGTTATAGAACTGCATTAAAAAAAAAACCATAGTGCCCTTTTAAGCTTTTTTTTTTTTTGCCCTTTTTCCCCTTGCGCAAGGCTTGTGGAATCCATTCCATGGTCCTGACGATGATGCATTTGTTTGATCCATGCCATCCATTCTTTGTTGATTATGAATTCAGGGCATGAGCCCCAAAAATGAAAAAGATCTAAATCTCATGTGGATCCACAATAGTTAATGGTGCCAATTAAAAGCAAGCTTTTTTTTGGAATTCAATTAAAACTCAAGCGTCTAGATGGCATTGTACGGCCCATATTGTAAAGGTAACAGTGGTGGCCGTGATGAGAAATTCTAACCCTTGTGTCATCTGATCAGAAAAAAAAAAAAAAAAAAGAGATGGCTATAAAAGAAAATACAGCAATGCTCTACATTCAACGAAGAAAAAGCCAAAAGATTCCATGGCTAGGATCTTCTCATCATGGAGATTTTTGGCACATCGGCCATCCTCAATTTGACATGCATGGTAATGGTTTGAATGGCCCACTCGAACAAACTGAAAACCTGTGTATGGGGCTGGCAGAGGATATCTGATACCCCATTACCTGTCATATCCAACCTGAAAAAAAAATAAAAAAATAAAAATAGATATGGATATGAAACTTCTAATGGATTCGAAATTTTTTACCTGAGTAGGTAGGATCTAATATCTACTTACCCAATTACCTGTGGGTATTTTCATAATTTACTAAACTAATAATATTTTTAACTAAAATATTAAATGCTAATATATGATTAGTTAAATTCTATTTTTGCTAACGTACATTGATGCGGATGATGAGGTTCATATGGTGTTGATTGGTGCTCTTTAAAAATTAATAATAATAACAATAATAATTTATGTTGATTGACTTGAACTTTATTCTATGTCGGTAAGTTTTTCTTTAGATGCTTTAGAACATGTAGCTTATGTTCCAATCAAGGTATTAACGGTGATGATGGTTGTAACAGGCGCCACCATTGCCTTTATGATATGAGCTGTAACGGCCGTTAGTCTCTCTTTTTATTGAAAAGAAAAACTAGAAAACTAATGTTGTCAAATGGCATAAGCAATTATGTGCGATCACTTATCCCTGATTGTTGCATAAGTGATCGTACAATTTTATTATTATTATTATTTTTTAATTTAAAAAATGGATAGTATGCGATGGCATTAGGCAATGTGCTAGAGCATCGGATCGCATTATGCAATTGCTTTTGACAACATTGCTAAAATCTTGTATTACCCCTGTAATGGGGTTGTAACGGGCGTTACAGGTCTCTTTTATTATTATTATTTTTATTTATTTTTTTTAAACGGGTGTTATGACCCCAACCACCGTCATCTTTAGGCCTTTCGTTCCAGTTCTTTTGACAATACCTGTGTCCGCCCTCTATCTGATTTCTTTGGACGATATATGAATTTGTATCTGTATCTGTTATCTGTATTGGATGTTCAAGTCAGATATTGCAATTCTGACCCATTTACAGTTGGGTTTTTTGATCTAGTGGTTATAATTGTCCATTTGGCCTGATGAGCGGTTGAGATCTCGCACATCCTTCCCTGATTACGCGTGTGCCACGGTTAGTGGTTTGGGTGGTCTGATCTGGAAATCTTGCACTCTAGAAATCCCACCTCATTGCATGTGGAGGAACTACCTCACAAAATGTGGTGTTTTGTCATTTGATCTATTGCTGGTATTATTAAACTGCCCTTAGTATGTATGGAATCCGGACCGTTAATCCGGCTGCCCCAAGGGATTGGGTCCATCTGATGATCATGGCACTATTGTACATGGGATTGCCAGATTTTTTGACGGTTGCAAATGGAGATCCTAGTAAGTCAACAAACGGCCCGCGATGGGCAATAGGCATCTGCTTCAGTTGATCAGAATCATGGCAGTGGTGGGCCCAATGTATTAATGGTCTGGATCCTGGACCTCTTGTTTTAGAATTTCCAGGATTTATCGATCCTTTGACAAAAGGATGTGAACAAAGCAGTCTGGTTTTCTGTTGTACAAGTGGGGCCCATGGTTCAGTTATGCAGGCCGTTGATACTCTAATCTGAGCCGTTAGGGGGTGTGGACCATGCACTCAAGATTTGATTCCAGTCACCAATCTTGGGCTACTTTTCAGTTGAATGTGGACGGTTGCAGTTTCTCCCTAGTACAAAATCAGATCCTAGCGAATGACGCTTAGTGGGGCCCACTCTGATGTTTGTGATGAAATCCACCCCATCTATCCGTTTTGCCAGCTCATGCTAGGACATGAGCTAAAAAATGAGGCAGATTCAAAATTTGAGTGGTCCACACGACAGGAAACAGTGGGGAATGAATGGCCACCTGAAACATTCATGGGGCCATTCAAGTTTTGGATCAGGCTAATATTTGTGTTCAGTTCATACCAGTTCTGCAAAAACGAGTTGAGTTGACCCAGTCTTGAATAAGTATTCTTGTGTAGCCTGACTGAGTCAAGGTTTTCTGGTTTTTGAACAACATCAGTACAAGTACACATATATGGCAAATTAGCAACACCACCATTACCATAGTGGAGAGCATCGTTTTGACTCGGACGAGTCGACTCGGGCTAGTCCCAACTTCGAGTCAGAACGTCCGAGTCTCTTAATCACGATCGACGGTGCCGGTTTACTTCTTACATTAGTGTGAAGGTTACTCAAAACCACTCAATAACAATGAAAAACAAAGAAGAAACACATTAGCAATTCTTCCCCGAACCCTAGGAACGTATGGTATGGGCCCATCTGATGAACGGCCCATATCACACATGCTGTGAATCTGGTTTTCAATCTCTGTCGTCCCAGTTGTAGCACTTACTCCTTATGTTTGTCGGGCCTTTCGTTTCCAAACTCGACTTGAGTAGGCCGAGGAAACCATCGATCATCTGGACATGAAATCCTGAGCGTTGAATGCGGCCCATGCGTCCTTCTTTGAGTACCGTCCGTTGATTTCGACTTAATCAGTGGGCCATCCTGATTTTCAACCCAAGTGATCTTTACAGTGCCGCCTGCCTTTTGCGTGGACAAGATTTTCCCCGGAAAAAAGTGTTGTATGTGAAGGTCTCTGCATGTGTTTTACCCTACAAGTATCTGTTCCAGTCTGCATGTATGTAGGCTCTTGGTTGCATTTTTGCAAATGTCTATTCCTTTGTGCACATGTGGCCCACTTGATCAACGGATGGATTCGAAAGATTCATGTGGGATATAAGGATTTGACCAATTTTAGGCCAACCCAGATCAGATCTGCCCCAGACATTTTTTGGGCCCACACATTGCTTCTGCCTGAATGGGCTGGAGTAGACCTGGTCCATTGCCCTCCCTTAAGGGGAATGTATGTTACTTACATCCATGCCGTCCATCCGTTTGGCAGATCATCTTAGGGCATGATCCCAAAAAATGAAGCAGATTCAAATCTTAGGTGGACCACACCACAGGAAACAGCGGTGATTGAATACCTACCATTAAAAACTTCTTGGGGGCCACTGGAATGTGCATTTACCATCCAATATGTTGATAAGGTCACAAAGACCCAGATGAAGGAGCCACACAAATATCAGCTTGATCCAAAACTTTTGTGACCCACAAGAAGTTTTTAATGGTCAATGACCACTGTTTTCCATGGTGTAGTCCACCTTAGGCTTGAATATTCTTCATTTTTGGGACCATGTCCTAAAACCAGCTGTCAAAACGGATGGATGGCATAGATGTAATGCACATTCATTATGGTGGGCCCCACAGTCATAAATTAACAGCCATGTTTCGGTCTCATATAGGTCAGGTCAAGGGAGAACCTGGACCCGACCCATTTAAGAATCGGCTCAGAATTTTAAACCCATTGTAATTCGGGTTTAGACTGATCTGGTCCAAGTCAAAGACAACAATTTAATGGGTCAGGCCTAGGCCTAGAGGACCTAAGACCTGACTCATTTCTTATACGGGTCATGTATAGAAATTATAATTTGAGCTTTCATACAAATAATATTCCATACCATCCAATTAGGAGTGGCTATTCAATTGAACCAGAGAGTAGTGGATTTGGACCCATCTCATGGGTCCAGACCCACTAATCATCGGGTCATGTAATGACCCCTCGAGTTGACCCGACCTACATAAAAGTATTGATAAAAAAGGCATAGCTGAACCTACTTGAAGGATGGCAAAACCCTTTTCGGGGTGGAGGCAGAAAGCCTTTCACACTTGTGATATTTCGATCATGTCCGGTAGAGGGATGGCATGCCATCCACTGGTGGGCCACAAAATCTGAATTGAAAAGTGAGAACGGTTGGATCGAGGGATAAATGGTACTTAGGGCCCTTTTGGATACCACCAAATAAGTTACTTTTTCTACTTACAGCAATAGATAACTTATTTCAGATAAGTTTGGTTTATGATTGATAATAAGTAACTTTTTACCGTAAAAGTACATAATCACTTCAGCTATTTTTTAAGCTTTTTAACTTTTACGGAGAGATGAAAGAGAGAAAATGCTGATAAGTATGTTGTTTACCAAACATACTTATTTTCTTAATAAGTAGAAACTAAGATAAGCTACTTGTGGCATAAGTAACTTATCTTAAGCAACTTAAGATAAGTTATTGATCTTGGTTTTTACTTATTAAGCAGATAAGTATGTTTGGTAAACAACATACTTATCAGCCAATAAGTAAATAAGCATGTTTAGTAATAACACATTGATAAGTAACCTTTCGAAAGAAAATTTCAAATCTGCATATAATAAGCAACATATTGATATGAAAAGAAAAAGCTAAGCGTTGAGGCAGTTTTCCCAACAGAATGAGCTTTTCTAATCCCCGTGCATGTACTAAAGCTCATGTACATGCCATGCATGTGCTAGCATAGCATGATTGGTCCGAGATACATTTCATCCATCAGAACGGGACCACTATACAGATGCCCTGGCATAAGAATTGATCCACTACTCAGGTGGGCCACAATTGCAAAACAAATGTACGGCTTTGGAAGACTTGGCTGAAGTTTTCTAACCCATTCACTTGTTTCCAATAGTCGGTCCACATGGTGAGTGGACTAGAACCATTTTTAGGAAATATGTAGAAGATCAGATTAACTTGATTGGTGGATTGGATATTGCACCAATTAATGTAGGGCCCATCTTTGATGTGGACCGTCCATTGTGTGAGCCCCAGCTTTGACGGGATGGACATGTGGGGCCTCCTTTGATATGGACGGCATGAGAGAGCACTTATTGAGTGAACCATAAGAGAGAACTTTGATATCTAGTGTGACCTAAGAAAAGTAGAAAAGCCAAATTGGAGGGTGGTTAATTAACACTGGAGGGTGACTAACAGTGTGGGTGTGTACTAACCACACAAAATAAAAAAGAAAAAAAAAAAGAAAAAGAAAAAGGAGCAAAAGCGCGACATGAGAAAGATAAGTAGAAAAGTCAAAAGTCAAAAAGCTAAAAAAAAAAAAAAAACTTAAGGCCCGTTGGAATACCCACCAAATAAGTTACTTTTTCTACTTATGGCAGTAGATAAGTAACTTATTTAAGATAAGTTTGGTTTATGATTAGTAATAAGCAACTTTTTTACTTAAAAGTACATAATCACTTAGCTAACTTTTTGGAGAGATGAAAGAGAGGAAAAGCTGATAAGTATGTTGTTTACCAAACATACTTATTTTCTTAATAAGTAGAAACTAAGATAAGCATAAGTAACTTATCTTAAGCAACTTGCAATCCAAACGGGCGCTTATTAAGATAAGTATTTTTTAAGAGATAAGTTACTTTTCAATTATACTTACCAAACGAACTTAAGTGCCAAAAGTAACTTAACGTCTTAAGTTCAGTCGAAAAGTAACTTATTTGGTAGTATCCAAACGGACCCTTAGGGCCCGTTTGCATTGTAAGTTACTTAAGTTACTTATTTGATAAGTAACTTATCTTGGTTTCTACTTAATTAGAAGATATGCATGCTTGGCAAACAAAGTTATCATCCAAAAAGTAGAAAATTAAGCATGTTTTCCAACATTATACGCAATCATCCCTCAAGTCTATTTGGTCCCCCTTACATCCACTGGCCATCATGTGAGGCTAACCTTTGATGTCGATCGTTCATTTTGTGGCCCCACTAATGTGGGCCATCCATCATGTGGGACCCACCTTAGATGTCGGCCATTTACCATTAGGGTCCGGTCTTTAATGTGCACCATTCATTAGGTAGGGCCCACCTTTGATGTTGGCCATCCATCATGTGTGGCCCACCATCAATTTTATTTTCCATCATGTGGGGCCCATCTTCAATATCCGCCACCCATCATGTGGTGTCCACCTTTGACGTGGACCATCCATCATCTGGACCCACCTCCCATGTGGGTTGTTCATCACGAGGAGCCCGCCTTAGAAATGAACCATTCTCATTAGCCCGACCTTTGATGTGGACCGTCCATCATGTGGGGGCCACCTTGATGTGGATCATCCATCAGGTGGAGCCCACCATTATTAATTGCCCATTATGTGGAGTCCACCTTCGATGTGGACTGTTCATGATGTGGACTGTCCATCATGTGGGCCCCACCTTCAATGTGGAGCCAACCTTTGATGTGGACCATTCATTGTGTGTGTCGTCCATCATGTAGGGCCCACCTTGGATGTGGGCAATTCATCATTCTGGTCGGACCTTTAATGTGCACCATTCATTATGTAGGGCCTGCCTTTGATGTTGGTCATCTATCAAGTAGAGCCAACCGTTAATGTTATTATCCATCATGTGGGGCCCACCTTCAATATCCACTGCCCATCACATGCACCCACCATGTCAACCAACACTGTCTACTCATGTGGGGCCCACCTTCAATATCCACTGCCCATCACATGCACTCACTATGCGCACCAACACTGTCTATTCATGTGGGGCCCACCTTCAATATCCACTGCCCATCACATCCACTCACTATGCACACCAACACTGTCTATTCATGTGGGGTCCACCTTCAATATCCACTGCCCATCACATCCACTCACTGTGCACACCAACACTGTCTATTCGTGTGGGGCCCACCTTCAATATCCACTGCCCATCACATGCACCCACTGTGTACAATAATATTGTCTATTCATGTGGAGCCTGCCTCGATGGTAAACAATGTGCTTATCATTTTCCTCTCTTTCACCTCTTTTGTTACTCCATTCAGCAACTTGTGAAAAAGTTAAAAAGCTAAAAATATTAGCTGAAGTGATTATGTATTTTTAAGTTAAAAAGTAGCTTATTAATTATCATAAACCAAACTTACTTATGTGAAATAAGTTACTTATCTGCTGTAAGTAGAAAAAGTAACTTATTTGGTGGCATCCAAACGGGCCCTTAATGTCATGACTGAATGAGTCATAAAATGGGCCATGGTCGCACACCCAGCTGGTGAGATCAACCCGGGATCCCTGTACTCGACCCGACCGAGTCTGAGTCGACTCGGATGAACAACCCAATTAAGGGTGGTAATGGGCCAGGCCAGCTAGGAACTATCAAGCCCGAATCCAACATATTCCTAGCACAGCAGGCCCAAAGCTCACCTGAGCATGAAAAAGCTGAATGGGCCCATCTTTGACCTGTCCCAGCTGAAAAAGATCAAGTCCCTGTTTCCGACAGTGAATGTTCCTAATCTATCCATTGATCAGGTGGGCCCCACTGGCAGAAATAAATGGACATTTGGAAAACTGAAAAAATAAGGTCTAGTGCGAACTGCCTGTATGGCATATCGACAACTAGAACAATGGGTTGGACAGATCGGGCTGAAATGATTTACACCCAAGCCTGGCCAAACCGGGCCAAGTTGACCGTCGCTAACACCAATGCCATGATGGTTGAAGGAACTAGAGCCGTCAATGGGCTGCATAAGACCCGACGGTCTTTCGGGTCAGGATGGTTTCGAGTCAAGCTTGGGCTGGAATACTAGTCCTGAGGGCTGCGCCCATCCTAAAATTTAAGCCGTTGGATCACGAAAGTGGGTTTCTGGGCTCAGGCATGTTTGTCTTGGCCTGACATGGACCTGCGTGTGGCTTGGGCCTATCTTCATTTTGTGGGCCCAGCTTGAACAGACATGGCCTAGCCCATTGGCAGTCCTAAATGGAACTTTTAGAAAAAGAAAATGGCAGGAAAATGAGTAAAAATTACATATTGAAGGGTGGAGAGCAATGAGCGGATGTTTCCTTCCTTGCCTGCAGACCACTCCTTAATGTCTTCCTCCCAACATCTCCTTCTCCATCTATGAATTTGTATGAGATAGCACAATACATTATCAATTTCTATTGGGTTTTTCTAATTATATAATAAATGATTTTTTTTTTCGAGTTTATATTAATCATCAAGTATGATATTTAATTTATACTTGCATTGGAACAATTGGGCCCTCTGATCAATCAATCTAGGTCATCCATTAGAGGTCGTTTGGCAGTGTGGATTTGGAATATAGGATTTTCAATCCAAATCACGTTTGGCACCCTTGCAAATCTTGGATTTCACATCCAACAAGATCTGAAAATCTAAGAAGGGATCCCTTTAAAATATAATAGAAAAGATAAGAGTGTAATTTTTTTAAAAAAAAAATCCTCTCTCTCCTCTTCTCTATAAAGTAGCCTTATGGGAAAATGAAGAGCCTTATTGGAAAATTAAGGTAGCCAAACACAATTTTTAGATTCAATAGTGATAGTCGTTGCAGAAGAGTGGGCCCTCAAGATCTAACAGTTTACATGATATGGAGCCTTTACAAAGCCAAGGATGAATAACACAATTTGGCAATCTGCCTAACCATTGACATTGGCCTATGAGGCCCACTTGTGGGCAACCACTAATGAGTGGGTCTCACGTATCTTTTCGTGGCATATCTTATTCTTGTGACTTTGAAATTGAAAGCAAATTTGATTTTGAAGGAGGGAAAGTTAATAAAGAGGATAGATTAGATAGGGACAATCCTTATCTCAACCAACCTCGTCCATCATCCCTTACCTCTCTCCAATCATTTCCTTTAAATAGAGATAGGCTTTCTTGTGAAAGGCATTCAAAAAACACCATAGCAGAGGAAAATAGAGAGATAGGCTTTCCTGTGAAAGGCTTTCTTGGGAAGTATTGTATTCCCAAGCATTCATTTAGCACGTCTCTTAACGATCTTAGCCGTAAAACGTATAGAATTAGAGGGGCGATTAGACACATCTGCTCCTCTAGGGGTAAGGCGGATTGCTGGTCTATGCCGTTCGTCTTCAGCTCTACGAAGGCTCCGTATCGTGTGGATTGCCAGATCTTGAAGGCACACTCTTCTGCAACGACTTTCAAATAGGATAGAAAATCAAGACCGTCAAACATCCAACTAGATCTGAAAATCTTCATAATGATCACTTTTTAAGATATAAGAGCAAAGACAGCGCAAAAAATCTTGAATTTTGAAAATCCTCTCCGACCATCATAACTGCTCTCTTCTCCTCTCCATGAAGCCTTATTGTAAACTTGAGGTTGCCAAACACAATTAGCCCAAAAAGCAATGAAAAACAAAGAAAATCATTTTATCACATGAAAATCACACAGATACATATACATGCATTTAAATACATTTATAAATACAATCAGAAAATTCTACTAACACACTAATTCACCAAAATCTTACATCTTTTTCCGGTTGCTGTTTTTCCTCATTTGATTCCCATCTTTTCAATTCCTCAGAGGCTCTGGCCTGTACAACAATTAATAAAAAAAAAAAATTTAAGAAAAAAGAAAAAAATGAGAGAATAAATTTAAAAAAAAAAGATTTTTCTAGAATTTTTTTTTTTTACAAGAAAAATATTTACCAAGAGGAATTGGGTATCATTGCATCCTCTTCTCGCCGGAGTGTCGATTTTCGGCACAATGCACATTCATGCTCTTATCAAATTAATCAAATAAGGTCCGAAAATGCATTTTATTACAATTAAAATGAATTTATGAGAAAATAAATAAACTCATTTTTAAAATCATTTATACGAATGACAAATCAGTATATACTCTGCAACATATACGTACACGTATGTGAGAAGTTCCATAAGGTAGCCCCAACCTCCTCGATGACTACGTGAAGAAAATGGCCCAACCATCAGGTGGGACACCCCCCATATGAATGGAATGGACCGTTTAAAAGAGCCTGTGGGCTGGTGGTCCGCATTCAATGCACATTTGTGGCCACCCACCTGATTGGTTAATCAGCATGATTTTTGTGTACAGTCATCGTCACCATGTGGCCCACCTTATATGGTTTTAGGGTAAGACTCCGACGACAACGAGTCGACTCAGATCGGTAGCACCCGAACTGGTTCGATACTACGAGTTTACCCTTGACTCGGGTCAGTCCTGACTCTGTAAACGAGTTGATCCGAGTTGCCGAGTCTTTGTAAGCATGGGTGTGAGTAGAAGTCATAACCATTGTTTGTGTGTGGGACCCACCATTACACCCAGTTAGTGGTGGGGCCCACACCTGGTTAGATGGAAATCAATTCCATTCATAAGAAAATTCAACAACTGAGATTCTCTACCTTCATCTCTTTTCAGAAGGCATCTTCTACTCTCCTTTTCTCTACATTTTTCTTTCAAATCAATGGTATTGGGGCCTCGAATTTCTCTCGGGCCCACACAATTGCTGATGGGGTTTTCCTCCTTAGGTATAGAGGAGAGATTGATGTAGCCCAGGTGTAGTCGGGTGCCCGGCCGATTTTGGTCGGGCGACCGAAATTCACCCGGAAGGACTGAGAAGTCACTGGACTGCTTTTGGAACAGTTGGGTGCACGATGATCCGCTAACCGAGCGCCCGATGCCTAGGGTGGGTGCTCGACCATTTGGGGCGGGCGACCAAAATTCGGCAGAATTTACTCTTAACTCTTTAGATAGTTTTTTGGTTGGGCCGTCGGGCGCCCGACCATGCGTGGGTTGCGAATCCGCAGTTTCCTGTTTTGGCTTTAATTCCTCCGGTACTCTATTTAAGAGGTTCCAAATCGGGATTAGGTTATCTTAATTGGTGATTTTCACGTCCAACGAGAGAGAAAGAGAAAAAGAGGAAGAGAGAAAGAGAAAAGAGAGAGAGGAAGCTTGTAGGAGGGAGATTACTGCTTTGTAGAGGTGATCTACTGGGTAGTCGACGTCTCGGCGCTTCTACGTCCTCATGCTCGGTGAGATCTCTTAGTTTTTCATATTCTCTTATTGTTTATTCACTCCTGCGTGAGTGAAGAAGGTTTGATCTAAGCGGGTTGTGCTTGTAATCAGTTGTAACAGTTCCATTAGTGGATTGTTGATCTGGACTAGGTCCCGTGGTTTTTACCTCTTCGAGCGTTTTCCATTTAAAAATCTTTTGTGTCGTGTAGTTTGTGTTTTGATTTAGTTCATTACATTATTTATCCCATAATTCAAATAGTTTAGGGGGCGAGATCCTAAGGTTTTGTGAAACGCACCCAACAAAAGTGGTATCAGAGACATGTTGTTTGAATGGAAGTGGGATCAGTTCTGAATTTGGAAGGTGACTCATCAAGGATGATCAACCTCAATGGGTCTAACTGGACTATATGGAAGGCTAAGATGGAGGACTTTCCTTATTGCAAGGATTTGTATGCTCCAATCCTAGGCATATCAGCAAAAATAAAATATATGCCAGATGATGATTAGAAGAAGTTGGACCGGAAGGCGGTGGGATTTATTAGACAATCGTTGGATGATTCGGTGTTCCACCATGTGTCTACGAAGACCTCAGCCACTAGCGTATGGCAAAAATTATAGGGGCTGTATGAGAGGAAGACAACCGACAATAAGATCTTCTTGATAAGAAAACTTGTAAATCTCAACTTCATGGATAATGGTTTAGTGGCTGAGCACATGAATGAAGTCAACAATATTGTGAACCAGTTCTCCGTTATGAAGATGGTCCTGGACAATGAACTACAGGCCTTACTATTGCTTAGCTTGTTGCCTGATAGTTGGGAGACATTGGTGGTGTCTCTGAGTAACTTCGCACCAGACAGAAAGATGTCCATGAAGCAGGCAACAGGTTGTCTCTTCAATGAGGAGATAAGGAGGATGTCTTAGGGTTCTACTCAGCAAGAGGCCCCTGTGACATAGGATCAGGGGAGAGGAAAGAACAGAAAGGTCGGGAAAGCCCGAGATAAATTCAGAGGTAAGTCTAATGTTAAGAGAAATGTTGAATATTAGAACTGTGGCAAGAAGGGCCATTATAAAAGTGAATGTCATAAGAAGAAGGATCAGAAAAGAACATGGAAGGAAAAATATGATGAATCAGATTCTACTGCGGTCGCCTTCGATGGAGACGTTGTGGTCATTCTCTCAACGGATCACGATATTTGTCTCACAGTTGCGAATCAGGACATCGATTGGGTGATCGATTTGGGAGCGTCGTTTCATGCAACTCCAAGAAGAGATTTCTTCACAAGCTACAAGCAAGGCAGCCTCAGTACAGTGAAGATGGGAAACTCTAGAGTATCCCAGATTATGGGAGTTGGTGATATTTATGTGAGGACCGATGTTGGCTGTACATTAGTTCTAAATGATGTGAGGCATATTCCTGACCTTCGCCTTAACTTGATGTTTACAGGAAGGTTGGATATGGCCGACTATGAGAGTCGGTTTGTTGGTGGGCACAGGAAACTCATTAAGGATTCGATGATTATAACAAGAGGGAAGATGTGTTGCACCTTATACAAGACATGTGTCAGCATATGCAATGGTGAGTTGAATGCAGCGGAAGATTCAGTGATAGATATGTGGCACAGACGGCTCGGCCACATGAGCGAGAAAAGGGCTTCAGCTATTAGCAAAGAAGTGCCTCCTTCCAAAGTTGGTAGGTATACCTCTTAAAACCTATATTGATTGTTTATTAGGGAAACAACATAGAGTTTCATTTGTAAAAACTACTTTTTATGTTAAGAAAATGCATGCATTAGACTTGGTTTATTCTGATATTTGTGGTCCTATGAAGACAAAATCATTAGGTGGGGCATTGTATTTTGTCACATTTATAGATGATGCATCTCGAAGGGTTTGAGTTTATGCTTTGAAATCTAAGGATGAAGTCTTTGGTGTGTTTAAAATGTTTCATGCCATGGCCAAGAGAGACACAAATAGATCATTGAAGTGCATCCGCCCTGACAATGGTGGTGAATACAGCGGGGCTTTTTATGAGTATTGCAAGTCCCTAAATATACTGCATAAACAGATGGTGTCTAAGACCCTCCCAGCACAATGGTGTATCTGAACGAATGAATCGCACAATTGTAGAGAGAATTAGATGCATGTTATCCCATGCGAAATTGCCTAAGATGTTCTAGGGAGAAGCAATACACACGGCAATGTATTTAATAAATAGGTCTCCATCAGCCTCGTTGAATGGAGAAGTTCCTGAAAAGGTGTGGACTGGATGTGATCCTTCGTACAGTCATCTCAGAGTGTTTGGATGCAGGACATCCATTCATGTACTAAAAGACGAAAGGTCCAAGCTCGATACGAAGATCAGGCAGTGTGTGTTCTTGAGGTATGATGATGAAAAGTTCGGTTACAGATTGTGCGATCCGACCGAGAAGAAGCTCGTCAGGAGCAGAGATGTGGTTTTCATTGAAGATCAGTGTATAGAAGACATTGGAAAGCCAGAGAAGACCCAACCCAGTTCGGGTGAGCTGAATAACATGGATCCGTTTACTCCTCCCGTAGTGCTTGATAATGGGGGAGTACAGCAAGATGTAGAGGATGTAGGAGTTCCTACAGAAGATGGACCGGGGGAGTAGCCCACACTTGATCCACCTGTTGATGGACCGGGGGTTTGAAAACATGACCTGACTTGCCAACTCAACCAGACCATAATTCACTGGGCCATTTGGATACCACGGAATAAGTTACTTTTTCTACTTACAACAATAGATAAGTTTGGTTTATGATTAATTATAAGTAACTTTTTTACTTAAAGTTACTTAATCACTTCATCTTAATAAGTGAAAACCTAGATAAGTTACTTAAGGCACATGCGCTGAGTCGAGTAGAGCTTTGCCCTGCTCGTTGCTCGGCTCGAACTACCCAATCCTTGCTCGTTGCTCAACTCAACTTGTTTGAGTTGAGCATGGACTTGGTTGATCATCAGATTGAGCGAGTTCGAGTCGAGCTTGAGTTCGAGCAGAGTCCGAGTTCAAGTCTTTTCAGCTGAGTTCAAATTTGAGTTTTTCAAGTTTATTATATATTATTTATATATATTTTTTTAAAAAAAATCTATAGGGGCGACGAGCCCTAGAGTGCTGGACAACGCTTTAACAGTTGCTAGTTAGACGTCTATAAAAAAAAAAAAATGAAATGGCCTAAGAGGGAGTTTAAGAAAAATGGACAAGAAAAAATTCGAAAGTGGAGAGACCTTATTGGACAAGAAAATAAAAATGAGGGGCTGAGAAATTAAGGATTTAGGTCGATAGAGCAGTTCGAGGGTGCCCAGTGTTGATGGGTGAGCGGATAGTGTTGAGCTCTGAATTGTGCATATTCTAACCCCAATTCATCACATATTATACATGGGTTGCATGATTAAAAGACTACTTTAATGCATGATTTATGATTGTAGGAATGAGATGGAGATTTCACAAATTCAAGGCTTAAGAGAGCACTTTACATACATTGAAGACCAAGCTTTGATGAGCCAAAGAAGAGAAGAAAAACCTTGAAGAAATCATGTTAAAAGTCCCGAATTGTCCTGAAAAAGCGAAGTGCAGAGCTGTAGGGCCATAAAAGTAAAATGCAGAAAGTTGGAGTTTCTGAAGATTGATCCGTCGATTGATCACTCAGCTTAAGCGATTGATCGACAGCCCTAAGCGATTGATCGCTCACAGCAGAATTGGCAGATTTATTGCTGGTCTAAAGTGCAGATTTGTGATTGATCTCCCAGCCTGAGCGATTGATCGCCCAGCATGTAGATCAATTGATAGAATGCATATTTTTTAAGAATTGCTGCTGGAACTCTCTGGACACTTTTTGGACCCAGCGATCAATCGCTCGACCACCTGCGATTGATCGCCCGATCACAGAATACAATTTTTACAGTTGAATCGCAGGTGCGACTAATTGCCTAGCCCAATTGATCAATCAACCATGTGCCCAGTTTAGAAATTTCCAAGTCTGGCTTCGATTTTCTCTGCGTAGTGCATAGATTCTACGCAAATTTTCAAAGATTCTTCGTTTGTGGGGTGTGAAAGCTATAAAAGGAGACCTCCACTTCATTTCTAAGACATCTAGCAACGTGGGGAGCAAAAGATTCAAGACTTAGGAGGCTAGCCTCTTGCAACGGTTTTCTTCTTCTAATTCTAGTTCTAGTTTGTTTTTTGTATTTCATTAGTTAACCTCTTAGCTAGGGCTAAGAGGTGAAGCTTGTAGTAGATCTAAGATTCTTTAATTCATTTTTATTGGTTTCAAGTTGGATTTTTATTGATTGAACAATGGTTTGTTTAGTTTGAGTAAAGTTCTAAGTAGTTTTTTCTTAATCTTATGATGACTCATGGTGTTTGGAAGAATTGCTTTAGTTTTTAGTTGTTTTGCATAGATCTAGACCTGTACGCTCCGAGGAAACGGATTTAAGACGCTCTAGACTTGGTTCTTCATATGTGAACTTCAAACTAAAGTTCTACTTTTTATGAGAAGTTTGAAATATGTATTGTTTATTTATATGATTTGGATGAAGTTCAAATCGTAATATAGTTAAGCCTTGTGACTGGGTTTGATGATTATTATGATTGTGATCTTAACCTATTGGAACTAGGATTGACCTATGCATTGAGTGTGCTCAAGTCCTAACTTGAATTGAGTGAATCATGTTGATGAACAACACATATGACAAATTGTTTTGCTGAATTAACCGTTCTATATTCCGACTAGATAAGATTTGATTTCGATTGTTCTAGTTATGTAATTGAGAAACCAAAGTGAATTATGCATCAAGGGTCACTACAAGTGGATCCTCGGCACCTTAGTGCTTTTTTTTAGATTGTTAATTTTGTAACAAGTTACAGATTATTTCCTTACATTCATATTTACAGATTATTGTAGTTTGATTTCAATTGGAGATTGTTAGAATAAATTCTGATAATTCCTACATTAGTCCCTGTGAACGATCTCGGTCTCTACCGAATTATTACTACATCGCAACCTTACACTTGGGGAGCGAATAAGTTTTTGGCGCCGTTGCCGGGGACTTGACGGTTTTATAGAATTTCTGAAAATAGTTTTCTATTGAAAATTTTAAGAATTTTTTGATTATTACTAACATAGTTTGTTTTATTTTGATCTTTCTTTTACAGGAATTGTTAGGAAGTTGAAGTAGAAGTAAGTTGGTTTTCTTGAGTTCTCAAATTAGGTTTTGTCTTTCCAACTTTACTCTTCTTTTCCCCATATTCATTCCTATCTTATTCATCTCTTGTAGAGTGGGTGGAGACTCCTTTTGGATCTCTGATAGGTTGGCCTTGAGCCGCCTTGACTCCTTTTAGTCGGCATAGCTGCCTTGGATCACCTTAAGCTTGGAGATTTCTCTTCTCACCCTACTCTTCTTTCTTCTTTTCTATTTTTTTTCCTCAAAGATTCAAAGAGTGGGTGGAGTGTTCTTTTGAACCTTTATTGACCAGGAGAAATCGGTCTCTATCTTCGCTTTTGGCTTTGCCATTGCAAGACACCTTATGCTTCGGTTTTTGAAAGAAGTTAAGGAAAGTAGTAAGAATTCTTTTTCTTTTTCTTTCCTTTCTCTTTCTTAGAATCTTCTTTGTTCTTTTTTTTTTTCCTTTTTCTTTTCCTTCTTTGATTTTTATTTCTAGATTTTTTTTTAGTTTCAGTTTCTTAAATCTCATTATGGCTAAATAGATGGGTAGTGCTAATGCATATCTTGTGGAAGATGAGATGTTGGATCATGGAATTTAATCTCTTTATGATTGGAACCATTATAAGCATGAGTATTTTTCTGAGATTTAATCAACTTTCACTACCCCTCAACGTAGGATGCTGCGTGATTACTATGATACATATGATGAGACACGACGTAAGACGATGGGGGAGTATCGAAATGATGCAAAATCGAACATTGGTCAACCAGGTAAAACACTACGTGATTACTGAGTTGAAAATAACAAGAGTTTCCACTGAGTTTGACAGGAGGTAAGAATAAAAAAAAAGAACCGGGGGAGTAATGACCAACCGGTAAAGAAATTGTGTGATCACTTGTATGATTATGCCTATCAACCATCTTATCAATCTTCGTCTTATAACACGTATGATCTTCATCGGGAGGATAAGGCTATCCAAGCCCAACTTTATCCGGATTTAATGACTAAACTTCTAAAAGATATATGATCTTAGTGATCCTAATATCACCATCGATTATGGTGAATCAACTATCTCTTTTAGATATCTTAATTTTAATGATGAAAAGATTTCAATGACAGTTGATGAACTTGAGGAATCTACAAAATATGAAAGTGATAGTATGATTACCTACAATGAGGGTTCAATGGATGATTGTGAGCCCATGATTTCTTCTTCCAAAAAGCCGAATGTTCATGAGTCGCCGGAAGATATTCTTACTAGAGAGATGACCGAAGTCGATTTTTTTGAATCCTTCCACCAACAACACATGCCAAATTTTATTATGGAAGACTTCCCTTTGAGTGAGAATTCAGATTCTTTGGATGAATGCTTGGCTCACTTTGAAAATTCAAAAGACCCAATTATTCAAGAGATTGTTAAAGCCTTGCACACTTTCGACTTGGTGCCTCATACTAGTTATGAGGAGCCTAGTTTGGAAGAATTACACTTCATGGAGTGTGAATCCCTCACCATAGAAATTGGATTTTTGCAATCACTTAGGGAAGACGAGGACCCTTCATCCTACTATCTCGATTTCCAAGAGGAATGCTTGGCCCACTCCCATGATCTTAATGATGAGATGATTAAGAAGTTGGATAGTTCGTTAGACACGGTGTTAGCGCCTGAAGAACACCATTTCACTGAATTACACTCTTTACCATTGTTTGTGGAAGCACCGTGCAATTCTGAATTTGTGGAGGAGACAACCCAAACTGAAGAATACTTGATGAATGTCTCTCCACCATCATGGGTTCTTCAGCCCATTGAAAATTTTGATTGGGAAGACCCGTTTTTAATCAATTACAACCCAATTCAGAATTTGAGGAGATATCTTTTTGCTACTCTTATCTCCTCCCATCAAGCATGTGGTGCATATAAATATTAGACTTCAATGAAGAAAAGCACCCATGTTTACTGTCGAGTAGGACTTTGGATGGTCCTTATGAGAAACTTATTAAAATTTATAAAGATCCTGCTCAAATTTGATCATGTACTCAATCGGACTAATCAAAGGTAGGTAGGTAGGTTAGGATTTATTTTTCTGCATTTAAGATTAAATAAGTCTCATCGAGATAATGGAAGATGCTAGAATTGATCAACTTACTACCTCAGGTACTCTCGTTCTCACTCTCCTTTGTTTTATGTCATTACTCTCATATCACGCGTATTGCATATCTTGTTGCATTGAGGACAATGTAAAATTTTAGTTGGGGGTGAGATTCCTTAGATGAATCTACTAGCCTTTGTGACATTTCGAGCAATTATGTAGAAATTTTTTTATTTTTCTGAAAATTCAAAACTCCTTTGAAAAATCGTATTTCCATGCACTTGGGATGTTATAAGTACAAAAGAAAGAAAAAATGAAGTGATTGATTTTGAAAACTTTGAATTACCTGTAATATGATAGTTTTCTATATGAATTCCTCTATTTTTTATGATCAATAGAAAATTTGAACACTTTTGAGTCTAATTCACATTACACGATTCTCATGATTTGAAGGGATTATGTAGATTTATGAATCGGTTAGACTGAGATTTAAGGTGTTAAGGAACCAAGCCGGGGAACTTTGTCTATCATGTTCAAATGTAATCTGGGGCAAGGATTTTTATCCTATATCGTTACCATTACGTGATTATTACTTTAGTTCGAAGTAAGCCTTTTGGATTCTTTGGCTATTGATTTTAAAAAATGAAGAAAGAAGGAAAATGATGTAAAAAAAAATGGTTATTGTTGAAAATGTGTTGAAATTTTTTGAAAAGTGCTACCTATTACCAACCAGGGGATGGTTTACCCATAACCAAAGCTGGAAATGGGAAGTAGTGTGAAAGCCGATGAAGGAATAGTAAGGAAAGTTCTTGTCATATGCTTGTTGTTGATCTGAACACTCTTAGATTTTTAGTTTGATTAATCTATGAAGAAGGTAATCTTAGAAATCCATGAGATGAACATTCACTATGCACACTAGATTATACTTGTGCGGATTCTTCTATTTATCGATTAATCGGTGGGGATTCTATGAGAAACACTCATTATGTTTAGGGAGTTTAATATTTCAACTTCTATCATCAATTTTCTCTGAATTTTGCACTTGTATGACTTGGAGTTTATAGAAACATAATTTCTGAAGGAGAGTTGGATTTTGGAGAATTGAATCTTGTCTCACGCATGCTTTGCTCGGGTCTAGCAAAATGCTAGTTGGGGGGTGTGTTGAGCTTTGAATTGTGCATATTCTAACCCTAATTCATCACATATTAAACATGGGTTGCATGATGAAAAGACTACTTTAATGCATGATTTGTGATTGGAGGAATGAGATGCAGATTTCACTAATTCAAGGCTTAAGAGAGCACTTTACATATATTGAAGACCAAGCTTTGATGAGCCAAAAAAGAGAAGAAAAACCTTGAAGAAATCATGTTAAAAGTCCTGAATTGTCCTGAAAAAGCAAAGTGCAGAGCTGCAGGGCCATAAAAGTAAAATGCAGAAAGTTACAGTTTCTGAAAATTGATCCAAAGATTGATCCGTCGATTGATCGCTCAGCTTGAGCGATTGATTGAGAGCCCTAAGCGATTGATCGCTCACAGCAGAATTGGCAGATTTATTGTTGGACTAAAGTGCAGATTTGTGATTGATCTCCCAGCCTGAGCGATTGATCGCTCAGCATGTGGATCAATCGATAGAATGCAGATTTTTGAAGAATTGCTGCTGGAACTCTCTGGACACTTTTTGGACCCAGCGATCAATCGCCTGACCACCTGTGATTGATCGCCCGATCACAGAATACAATTTTTACAGTTGAATCGCAGGTGCGATTAATTGCTTAGCCCAATTGATCTATTAACCATGCGCCCATTTTAGAAATTTCCAAGTCTGGCTCCTATTTTCTCTGCGCAGTGCATAGATTCTACGCAAATTCTCGAAGATTCTTCGTTTGTGGCGTGTGAAAACTATAAAAGGAGACCTCCACTTCATTCCTAGGGTATCTACCAACGTGGGGAGCAAAGGATTCAAGACCTAGAAGGCTAGCCTCCTACAACAGTTTTCTTCTTCTAGTTCTAGTTCTAGTTTGTTTTTATGCATTTCATTAGTTAACCTCTTAGCTTGGGCTAAGAGGTGAAGCTTGTAGTAGATCTAAGATGCTTTAATTCATTTTTATTTGTTTCAAGTTGGATTTTTATTGATTGAACAATGGTTTGTTGAGTTTGAATAAAGTTCTAAGTAGTTTTTTCTTAATCTTATAATGACTCATGGATGTTTGGAAGAGTTGCTTTAGTTCTTAGTTGTTTTGCATAGATCTAGACCTGTACGCTCCGAGGAATCGGATTTAAGATGCTCTAGACTTGGTTCTTCATGTGGGAACTTCAAACCAAAGTTCTAATTTTTATAAGAAGTCTGAAACATGTATTGCTTATTTATATGATTTGGATGAAGTTCAAATCGTAATATAGTTAAGCCTTGTGACTGGGTTTGATGATTATTATGATTGTAATCTTAACCTATTGGAACTAGGATTGACCTATACATTGAGTGTGCTCAAGTCCTAACTTGAATTGAGTGAATCATGTTGATGAACAACACATATGACAGACTTTTTGCTGAATTAACTGCTCCATATTCCGACTGGATAGGATTTAATTTCGATTCTAGTTGTGTAATTGAGAAACCAAAGTGAATTATGCATCAATGATCGCTACAAGTGGATCCTCGGCACCCTAGTGCTTTTTTTAGATTGTTAATTTTATCACAAGTTACAAATTATTCTCCTACATTTATATTTACAGATTATTGTAGTTTAATTTCAATTGGAGATTGTTAGAAGAAATTTTGAGAATTCTTACATTAGTCCCTGAGAACGATCTCGGTCTCTATCGAATTATTAATACATCGCAGCCCCTACACTTGGGGAGCGAACAGATAAGCAGTGGGTCAGCATCTCAGAGCAGCTCGGGGGTTGCCGACCATCGAGCTAAGAGAGGGAGGGAGTGGGGCCGACCGTCCAGCTCATTGAGGGAGGGTTAGGGTTAGGGTTAGGGAGAGTCGGAGAGAGGGGGGTGCTCAGATGGGTAGATTAGAAATAAGATTATGTTTTTATTTATTTTTTTATGTTTTTTAGGTTTTTATATTCCGAGTCACCGATTTTCTTTCTCATTGCCTTCAACTGGAGGGCTGAGATAATGGTCTCGACATTTATGGTTTCCCTCCTTGTGCACACAGAGTCCCTAAACGAGTCATATGAATCTGAAAGAGAACTTAACAGGATGCATGCTTGATATTCATCCTTCATCGGTTCATCGATCTCCAACAACTTGCAAACCAACTTATTGAACGTGCTCAAGTAGTCCTCCACTTCCGTTCCCTCAGCCATCCTCAAGGTGAACAACTGCATCAACACATACATGCGATTCTCTAGAGACTTCTTGGCATAAACCTTCTCTATCTTTGCTATCGTTTCAGCCATAGTCTTCTCCTTCATGACATGATAGAGAACATCATTCGTAAGGTTTAATAGGATTGGGGTTTTATCCTTCTTGTCGAGCCTCGTCCACCCATCATCTTTCATAGCTTTGGGTCATTTTCCAAGAGCTTCATCAAGCCCTTGTTGAATAGGAAGGATTCAACCTTCACATTCAATTGCTCAAAGTTATTTTTCCTGAAGAACTTCTCTACCTCGAACCTTGTGCTTGATCCCATCTTCTCGTCTCATGTCCGAATTTTACTCCACCCCAACTTTATATCTCTGATATCGCTTGTTGGGAAAATCGACAGCGGAAGCGGAAGCCGAATGCGCAGAGTAACGTGAGATCAAACGAGAAACAATATAAAATCAAGCCTCACATAAGCATTCATTAAAGAGAATCCAAATTTACGTGGAAAAACCCCTCAACGGGTAAAAAACCATGGCACAAAGCGATCCACCATGATAAACAGAAGATTACAGAGATTGACAGCCCACAAGCAAGGGAAACAGAGAAAACCCAAGCTCTCTCTCTCACAAAACACTTTCCCCTCTTCCGAACACAATTAGGAAACCTTGGACTCCTTAGGATACCATCTAAGTCCGGATACATGCCATATATATAGCAAGAAACCCGAAAATAGAAGCATCTTACGCACTACCGCGTAATACGCAAGAAACCGCGTGCACAGCCGACCGGTCGCACCTTGCACAGAAACAGTCCAGGGAGAAATCACCGATGTTGCCTCACCATCGATCGGTCTGGGCACACAAAACTGTCCAGCAGCCCTCTCATGCATCTGGGCCAAAATGCTTAGACCGGTCGCTCGACTGGTCTGAGCACCCAATCCGTGCACCATGTTTGAAGGCTCTCCAACACACATAGCCCACTTGAGAACCACAATCAAAAGTACCTACTCTTGGGTTGCCTATGAGCAACTTATGTGCACCGTCTTGAGAAATGTTGTGGCTATGTGAAAGTATGATTTGATAGTCTACAAACCCAAATGAAATGAGAAAGCCAATGGAGGAAAATGGTGCATATAGCCCACTTAAAAAATCAAAGTAGAAAGTGTCCTTGCATAAGGACAAGTTTGGGCAACTTAATTATGTGCACCAACCTCTTCACCAAATGAAAAGTCACTTGAGTATGAGAAAAGCATGGCTTGATGGGCCGCCTAACCTCCATAGAATGGAAGGACAAATGGTTAAGAATGTGGCAAATATCCCACTTGAGAATTAAAATCCAAAATGTCCAAAACATGGGACAAATTTGCGTTAACTTATGTGCACCACTCTTTCCCACAACTTGGAAAATCACTGCATCCTTGGGAAGGATTGTTTGATGGCCCACCAAATAACATGAAAAGAGGAGTCAAGGAGCTAAAAGTTCTATGGTTAGCTCACTTGAAAACTGTAAAGATCATCCACTTGTTAGTGGTGGCATTAGAGGTGACTCTTGGGTACCACTTTTCTACAACTTGAGAGACCACTTGAGCTTTGAGAAATTGTTGAAATGGACCACCCATGGGTCCTATGAGTGATCAAGTGACCCAAATTCTCTACTCATCCAAGAAAAGGAACATGGATGAAGAGAATACCACATACACAAGGTATGGTGGGGCACTTTTGACAAAAGAAATACATAAGTTACAAAGTGGGCCAAAAACCCATCTACTTTTAAGAATTCCAAAGAATCCACCATACTTTGTGCACAAGGAAACGAAAGCCAAGGATGTGCACCAAATCAAAGGATGGTAGGGCCATTTATCCATAAAGGCCCAACTATGAGATCTAGCCCACTTGAGAAAAGAAAGTCATAAAAAGGAGTGTGGGCTAGTCTCCATTGTCCATGTACATATGAATGAACAATGGGACCATCTCAAGTGAGTTTGTGAACCCCAAATCTGAGGTAAGCCCTGCTAATTTCATGGGTCCAAGGCTTGAAAAAGAAGAAAAAATAATGAGAAAAAGAGGGCATGAGAAAGAGAAGAAAATGGCACATATGAGAGGCCCAAAATGAAGTGTTGGGCCCAACCAAATGCACCAAGGACCCTAACTTCACTTTGGGCCCATTTTATATAAATACAAATCCCAACTCCCATGGAATAAAATAGGACACTTTACCATGCACACTTGATGGACATGGTAAAGATGCCCTTTACATACACATAAAGGAAGTCTTGAAAGAAAGAAGAAATGAAGAAAGATGAGGGAACTTGTTTTCTTCATGCACCACCTTGGGATATGCTTGAAAGGCTTGAAAATGCTAAACTTTGGCCCACCACACCTCTCTAGAAACACCTACATGAGGAAGAAAAAGGAAAGTGTGAGAAACAAGAAGTAAAGGAAAAGGAAAGGAAGAAGGGAAAAAGAGAGAAAGAGGGCCATACCTTTGTTACTTACCAAGAGCCCACCTTGTTGTTTGATCTCCACCAAGGGCCCCACCACTTGAAGGAGCAAAGAAACCACCAAAAGGGAAAGAGAAACTTGAAAAATGAAAGGAGAAAAGAGAGAGTAGAGGAGAAGAGAGAGAATGCACGTTGGAAAAGGGGGTGCCCCATGTTATATAGAAAAAGGGGGAGCACCCCATTACTCAACCCATTGGAAAAACCAGTGGGCAGAGAAGGAGTGGGCAACACTTAGGGGACCAGCTGTAACGCCCTGAAAATTTCAATCCTCGAGCCTTGAGAGTACTCGAGCACCTTTAGAAATTTTTCTGATTTAATTTCCAATTGAGAGTGCAGATGCTCGATTTAAAGCCAAGAATCTAGAAAATTTGAACAGAAAACCTTAGTCTAAACAATCCGATTTGATTGAAACTTTGAATGATACTTAGACACATCAATCTAACCGTATATTCTTCGTCAGATATCATGGATAATTATCGATTCCTTTTTAATCGTCAAATCCTACATTTGATTCGTTGATTTATGAACCTCGATCGACGATTTAGTGAAATCATAATTGATTAACCAGTATAACCGGTTCCTAGTGCAGATCCACCTTAGACTACCTTAATCTATGAATAAAATCTCGCTAATCCTAAGTTTAGAAGCCGCTTTGACCAAAACACCCTTATGAAACAACTGATGACCTAATCCAATTCATAATGCTTGAAACCCTAAATAAATCTATGTCACCATTATAATTTGATACCTTTCAATGTACGCTACAACCTAGTAAAATGATTCACCAAACCTTGTTCCCTTAATGGTTTCCTTAAAACCCAGAACAACTTAGACCGTTCATTAGTGGGCCGTTGATCACGAATCTACATGGAATCAATCACCTTAGTGGACTTGACCTTTCCTCTACATCAGATGTCTAATATCATGTTCCGAACTACATAACTTAGATCAAGACCACAGAGAGTGAGTTGTGTGACTCACCTTAACCTTGGACCATCTGGAACTGTAAATACCAAGCCCATTTGATAATTTCATTTGAGATGGAATTTGGGGGGATTTCTAGGGTTTTGCTTGAAGCTTCTGATACAACTATCGTTGCTTCCAGTCAATCGATGTCGGCTGTCCATCGCAGGTGGTACTCCATCCTATATCCCAAATTTGATATTGAAATCAAATCTTTATTGTTCTAATCTATCAATATTTGAATTCATGTAAGATTTTCAAGTTTTCTTTCGAATTCTTCGCTCGAGTCACTGTTAGCATGTGGATTCACCAGCATAGGTGAGGATTATTTCCCCTAATTTAACATATGCCAGCCTAGCCTATTTTCAGATAATGAATATCTCATTTATGAGATTATTGATGCATGTTTAACTTGTTTACATTGCTATATGTTTATGTAATAGGTTATTTAGATAACCTGTATTTGATTGGTTGGGATTTAGAAACCAAGTTTAGTGTAGTTGTGTTGGTAATGTGAACTTACTAGGTTCACACTCCAAGTGTTTGATGAAATGCTTGAGTGAACTCCGGTTCACATTTGATTATCTACAAGGAGTCCTAAGTGAACTCTTACTATAGACGTAGGTGATGTATTTGGTTTTATGTTTATGGAACAATCGATAAGACTTGTTTGGGTGTTGCATGCTAGGTGTTTGGTTTTATGCCTATCGATGAATTAAATAATCATGCATGTTGTTTTATGCTTTCAATATGCTCATAATACCTAATCTCCATTGTTTGTGAGTATCTGCTGTAAACCATGATGATGGACTACCCACTTTGGTTGAGCCGTCGATTACTCATTCGGTAGAGTTGAGTGGAACAAGGTGGTTTGGCCCTGGCTAAGCTGTATTTGTCTCCGTTTCCTCGGTCCGCCAAATTGGTCTAAGACAGGGATACTCTCTATGCTTGGATGATGCCACACATTCTATGGAATCTAAAATACCACCATTCCCATTATTATACACTCACCATTATTAGGCGTCCATATTTTCGGTGACCTACTTGTTACAGCTCATGGGCCAGGCACGATATGATAGGTAACTGTGTCTGTGCTGTCTCTGACCTGTATTGATTCAGATAGTCATACAGAGAGTCTTAAGCACCGATGATAGATGACGAGCCTACCATCCTTGATTTTGGGTGACAACCCATCCCTCAAGTGTGTTTAGTCTTAGGCTATGCCCATACCTTTGGATTGTCAATTATAGACTAAGGGTGACGAACCCTGATGGAATTAAGGACTCTGGGAGACGAGCCACGGGATCCTGTTTATATGACTCGTGATATAGTTGAGGTATTCTGGCCTCGTTAATACTGCTAATTGAAGACGGACTAAATAAAAACTTGGTAATCATGCATGCATCACATACATGTTCAGGTGTCTGGTTGCCCTCCTGGTTATGTCAACCCTGACCCTTTTTATGTTCATAGGTCTGATGCTGCTGCTGGGTGGTAACCCCACCGTTTATTTTTTTAGAACATATCATGTGTATATCATGGTTGCACGCATTATTTAACTAACCTAGGAAAATGTTTGCGATGCTTAATTTATTATTTTAGATATCGATTGTGTTAACATGGCATAAAGTAGGGAATAATAACACTAAGTATGATTACTCACTCCCACCTGAGGGGTATTTTAAAACACCAACTAGACACTTTTGTTGCAGGATTAGTAGATGTCTCAATGGACAATGAGGACTACTTGGACCCTGACTCTCAAGTCTGCCCTTTTGGATAACAGTTCATTCAGTTTGGACATGTATATTTCGAGCCCCAGCTAAACGGATTCCGTGATTATGAAATGATTATATGTATTTGCACTTTAAATTCAAGTTGAATTATATACTGTTTTGCTTAAATCTCTATTTATGAGTTGATGTCATGAATTTGTGCCGTTAAACTATACTTTCACAAAATACAATCACCCCGGAAGAGTCAGGATCTGCGGACTGCCCGATACCTGATTTTTGGGGCGTGACATCAACCATGCTCCCCCTTAGATGAAATGACTCTTCCCTCTCTCTCCTTGGGAAGAACTACCCCTTGGGAGGTGTGGTTGCAAGTGAATCTTGTTCTCCATGTAAGAATGAAGTGTGGAAGTGGAGGAGAAAATGAGAACGGAATCTCGCCAAAATCTCATCTTATGAGAAGTTGGAGAGATTTTGAGATGATGATGTAGAGGAAAGAGAAAAAGCCTCATGTAATTTTTAAAAAAATATAAAAGGAGTATTATTTTAGTCGGCATCGATCTTGACCGTTTAAGTCAACATCCGAGAACTCGAATCATTTCCAGAAGATGTAAAAAATATTCCCAACCCTAATTATAACCATCTTCCAAAGTCCAAGGGTCCGAAGACCTTAAACTACATTGGGTAACATCTCGAGAGATTTTCAATAAAAACTGGAATCGATCTTAACCATTCAAGTCAAGATTCGATGATCCGGATCATTTCAAAAATAAAAAAATATAATATTTTCTATCAACGTTGATCTTGATTGTCTGAGTTAGGATCTAATGTTCCATATTATTTCAAAATCAAAAAAATATTTTCCTTATTTTTAATAAAAATCGGAGTCAATTTTAACTGTTCGAGTCGAGATTCGATGATTCGAATCATTTCAAAAATAAGAAAAAAATGTATTTTTCATCTTTCAATAAAAGCCAGCATTGATCCTGACCATTCAAGTTGAGACCTAATGATGCGGATTAATGCTAAAAAATATAAAAAATATTTTCGACTTTGCTCACCTCCATCTGTCCATATCCATTGATCTGAAGACCTTAAACTCCACTGGGATTAACTTCTCGGGGGCTTTCCGAACTCTTCCAAACATGGCTAATAATTGATCGTACGAGTGTCCGAAGCTTATTGGCAGGCAAGCCAATGGCGGATGAAAATTCCATAATCTTGTTTATGTTGAACACACCGTGATAGATGACCTTGAGTTGGAAGTCACTGTTGAAACCGGGGGAAGTTCCATGTTCCTAAAAGTCATTAAGGGGATTAAGGCAGCTGGGAGGTGAAGCTCACCCTCACAGAATTGTGAGTAGTATAGGACCCCAAACTGGATTGATCAAGGGAAATGTGAGGATGTGGCTCATCTTGTGGCCAAAGGAGTTCGTCGAATAATACGTGGTCTATGTGCATTGCACAAGGGAACAAAATGCAACTTTGTGGGTGTGTTATTGAAAACCCTCAATCTCTTCATCCGAAGACGTAAAACTACAACACTTAACTGTGTGCGCTCGTATTGCTCGCTGACATAAAATGGATCGGGTGCCTTATCAACAGTAGAAGCTAGAAGTGGATGGAAATTCCACACTTTTTCCATGTACTTTAAAAAATCTGACAAAATACCAAAAATATTTCAAATAAAAATCGGCGTCGATCGCGACCATTCGAGTCGCAGTCCGACGGTCTGGATCATTTTCAAGATACCAAAAATATTTTAACTAAAAGCCGACGTCAAGCGCAACTTTTCAAAAGTTACAATCTAACAGTTTGGATCTTTACAAATTAAAAAAAAAAAAAATCACCATCGCCAATGGAGCCCCTCATCCAACTTATTTAAGTCATGGGATAACGGATCTGATCTCCCGCAAATTAGAATCTTAACCAAGATAGATAATTCAACCATCATGCTTCACCCTCTCATCCCTAGTGGAACACTTCAAGGTTGCAACTCCAAGTGCTCGCACTCTCAACAAGAGTCTCAAACTCCACTCATTCATCTCACCATTATTGGGATGACGAATCTGATCTTTCGCAAATCGGAATCTTAACCAAAATTGGTAGTTAACCATCACATTTCACCCTCTCATCCCTAGAGGAGACACGACCGTGTAATTTAAACGATGGACCTGATCGACCATGGATTAAGATCTTGACCAAACTGCCAATCAAACTTCAGCCTTAAAAAAAAACCCCCAGAGGGACAAAAGCAATAAAGCTCAGAATCCTTCATCCCCAGCGGTAGCAATCCCAATTATAATCGTTGGATTGAAAGATAGTGAGCTAAATCCATACATCCTTCATCATATCCATATAATCAATAAAAAAAACGTTCATACGTCCATTGCATCAATCATACATATCAACATCTGCATGCATTCAATAAAAACCGGATAGCTCACATCCCCACAGGTATCTCCAGTGGAGGCATGTGTAACCTGGACTATATCTTTCAGAAAATAAAATAAATATTTCTTTACAATTAAAAGCCCCACGAAATATTACTCCCTAGAGTGGGTCTTTTCTAAAAACACCAAAAATATTTTCCCCAGTAGTGCGTAAGGCTTTTAAGGCACTAAGAGATCTTCCATATCTCTTGGTGGGGGCATGCGCAAAATCAAATAATATCCGATACTCGCAATATCCCCAAAGACCATCGAATCCAATGCACTCAAAGTACGATCGGCCTGAACTCCAGTGTCAGGACAGTTGTACCAAGTGCCAAGATATGAAAATATGAAAGTAAAAAAAAATTGGTTAAAAAAACCATTTGAACGATGGAAACAATGAATTATAACCTAAGTATCGAAACCAGAAGATTGCCTGGAAAAAGGTCACCCTCACATACCTAGGCGTGGATGCATGAATACCTTGATCGAGTCTAAGTCAGCGTAGTGAGATCTCCTATAAAGCCCCGGACCGCAAGGCAAGCTAACCACGTTGATAATTAAGCAGAACAAGTACTCCTAGAGTGATCCGGGAAGCAACGGACAACCCATTTCAGGGTCAATAACCTCGTAAGGCAGCCCTGAGTGTAGGGGTTCTACCATACCTTTCTGATGTTAGTACCAATCAAGAGTGAAAGGGTTGCGATTGGGTACCCATATTGTCGTCCGATGCAGGGACAATTGCAACAGTTTCCCTAAACCTTCGCGATATGTGGGAGTTATCTGTTTCCAAACAATCAGCTGACTCAGATACAAAGGCAAGCAAAGATTTCAGACCACCATCTAACCAAGTTAAAAGTGGGGTGTCCACTTGCTTTGGCATGCGGTTGCACACAACTTCTGCCAAAGAGGGGCATTTGTAGACACCCCACCTTTGGTTGTAAAGAAGTGTGAATGGCTAGACGAATGGAAGTCAATATTCCCAAAACCTTAGGTCCAAACCCATTCACTCACCCATCCAAACCCAAGTCCATACCCAAAACCCTAGGTCCAAACCCAGTCAACTCACCCATCTAAACCCAAGTCCATACCCAAAACCCTAGGTCCAAACCCAGTTAATTCACTCATCCAAATCCTAATCTATAACCTAAGTTTTGAGCCTCCAATTTATACATTTCTTGACCCATTACATCACATTATATGTATGATTTTCATGTTTAAAGACTAATCTAATACATATTTTTGTGATTATAGGAATGAGAGAAAGATTTCACCAATTCATGGTTAAAAGAGTCACTTTGTATGCATTGAAGATCAATAGAACAAGTGCCAAAAGGTGGAGGAAAGAAGCAAGAAAGAAAGAGAAAAGAGAAAGAAGAAAATCTGAATTTTTTGTCTTAGACGCCAGACCAGTCGCCAGAGAGGTCTACAGACAGGTCTACAGTGTAATTTTTGGACTATTTTCTTCTTCTTAGACCGGTCTCTAGACCGGTCGCTAAACCGATCGCCAGACAGGTCGAAGGTGCTCCAGAAACTTTGATTTTCAACGCCAAGTTTCCAAATTGCGAGAGGACTCCGTGGATTCTCGAAGTTTCCAAGTTGGTGCGGGATTTCTCTTATAAAAGGCCACCTCCACTCTCTTCCTAAGGCATCTAACAACGTGGGGAGCAAAGAGACAAGACCTAAGAGGCTTCCTAGCCTCCTACAACTAGTTTTCTTCTTCTTCTAGTTTTAGTTTCTAGTTTTTAATGTTTTATTTTAGCTAACCTCTTAGCTAGAGCTAAGAGGTGAAATTTGTAGTTTGTTTCAATACTTTAATTCGTTCCTTCAAGTACCATTTACTCTAATTTTAGATTTTCAAGTTCTAGTTTGAATAAAGTTTGGTTTTTTAGAAGTTTTGTGAGAGTTTGTGTACTCCGGACATGAGTTCCTTGCAATTCTCTGAGATTACCATGATTGGGTTGTTTGAATTCGAATTGTAGTAACCCTTGAGCATGCCATAGTCTCTTGGCATGGCTGTTACTCCGAAGGCTACAAGTTCAAGTTCTATTTGCTTCATTAGAACTAGAAATCTGATTTTCATATTTGAGTGGGATTGTTGTGCTTAAATGTTATATCTTCCAATTATATGAGAGATAGGACTTTGATTCTAATTGTGTTGTGCTTGGATGAATGGATTGGCATTGGACTACTACAAGTGGATCTTTGATGCTCTAGTTCTTCTTATTTTCAGATTTTCCTATTTCATGTGAAAAACTACTTTCTTAAACTTCTTAGATTCTAGTTATTAGAGTACTTGGAATTGTTTACTTCTTTCCCTGTGAATCGACCTCGGTCTTACCGAGAATTATTACTACATCGCAGCCTTACACTTAAGGCGAACGAACACTAAGGCCAACCTAAACCCAGTTAAGTCACCCTGAATCATCAGCCTAAAAAATCACTTGTAAGAAAAACCAAGCTAAAATTTCCTAGCAGGTCAATTCAGTAGGTCAACTCAATGAGTCAACTCATCGAGTCAGCTTACCCGATCAGCCCAGCCCTTTAATCCAATCAACTTACCTAGTTAAAGCCCAAAACCAAACTGAGGTCCAAGCCTAACTTTGATCTGTAACCTTGGACCAAGTCCAAGCCTTAAACTTGGAGTTTTTTTCTTTAGGTTCGGAGCTCCAGTTGTCCGAAGTTGAAGTTGAACGTTTGTACGTGCGGCCCCTTCCCTAATTACTAAAGCTTCCACTTCCCATAGCTATAAATACCCCTCTCTCCTTCATTTTTAACACCCATCAGCTCCGAGTCCTCCTCTGCGAGAAGTGACTCATCTCCCATCCTTTATTAGTCTGTTCCTCCACCGAGGAAAGTCCGAGTGAGTGAGAAGAGTCTAGCCTCGATTCGGTCTATCCTGACCCTGGTCCAAGCCTCTGAAGCTATCCAAGTTCCAATCTAAGCCGCTCGAGCTAACCTATGTGACACCTTCGTCCATCTAGTCATTTATATTTCAAGCATCATCTAGTTCATATGCAACATAGTGTAACACTTCTTACTTTTCTAACCACTCTGCTTATTGCATCATAACACCCTCTACACTTGATTAGTCTTATAGTATGCTTTGTGGTTTACCGATTTGATTAGATCTTACCCATCAGAAGCTTCGACTGATCAAACACACCATCATACATCGCTCATAACACCTGTCTTGAGAAGTATGCTCTATAACTTGTCGATTTGATCAGATCATGCCAACAAAAACTCTTACTGATTAGACCCCCATCATGCATCATTTTAATATTTGTTCTTTTCTTTGAGAATATACGAGAGCTAATTTAACCTTCAAAGATAGTCAGATTCAGTGAAGTAGAGACCGTACATTCGTATGGGCAGAGTGGGTGCCTAACACCTTCCTACCCTATAACTGTGGTCCCTTACCTCGAATCTCTGACTGCAGATCAAGGAGTCATTTTAGAGGAAAGAGTCTTCAGATCCCCTTCTTTAACATTTCTACAGGGTGTAGTCGACTGTAGATTCAAAGTAACAAGCAAGTGGCGACTCCAATCTTCAATAAACTCATTTTCAAATCCACAAGACAAAGCATAATATAGAAAAGCCCTCCTCGAGAGAGAGGCAAGCTCGTGGAAGCAGCGGCACGCATGCACGCCCGAAAAGGGAGGAAACGTGGATCTCCAACATTCACAAGAATTGATGTTGACTAGGGATCAACGATAGATCTTTATCACTCGGTGTGGACACGGTGATGGAGGATGATGGCTAGAGGACCTGAGATAAAAAGGAGTAGATCATGAGGGGGTGTCGGTCTGACCGGTGGGGGACCCTTCGTTGCTTAAGTCAGTGATGGAGATAATATGACGTAAGAACGATGGGAGCACAAATATAATTGAGTATTGCTTAATGCATACCTCGAGAGTATGCGGAGGTGTCATTTTATAGGTATTTGAGGGTGGTGGATCCATAGATCTCCCACTCAGATGCAATATCTATGATGGTGGAGATTGTAGATCCCATCTAGGATACGTTTTAGTATCGGGAGATAAACCCAATCACGTATAGCTGTTGTATCATATCCGTGATCCCACGGATCATGGCCGTTGGCTATTGTCTCTGTATGGCGGTGCAGTAATGTGCTTAGGACTAAGGACGTTGGGTGTTTAGCACCCAACGTCCTCAGTTCTATCTTCCTGGATGGATTGGCGCCTGTCCTGACAGGTGTCGAGTGTTTTAGACTGAGGGCTCAGTTCTGCATCCGCCACCTAAGGCCGATGACCCAGGGCTCGGGTCTATTTCTGTTATACGAGGCAGAGGGGGAGTCCTTAGCACTTTGCTCGTTATCCGAGGTTGGTGTTGGCCTCTTTGGACTCTTGGTTATTTGAGGCTAATGCCGAGGCCTCATAATCATTCTTGTTGCTGTAGATGAGTACAGAGGCTGTTGGTCTTTACAAGCTTCGATCCCTCCTTATCACGTGTGATGAGGTGTTCTTAATGAGTCACATATTGACAGTTGCGTATCTTCCACATCACAGTTAGGGACATGCTGAGATTCAGCCATAACATAGACACCGTGAGAAACATTTAGTGATTGAGCACCCACCACTAAGACTTTCCTAAAGTCCACTATGATGTTTAATTTTCCATCCTAACCTTGATTGGGTCACAAGGACTTAAATGATGGGAAAACACAAATATCAGCTTAATCCAAAATTTCCATGGCCCCCACTAAGTTATTATTCACAATTATTTCCTATGGTGTGGTCTACCTGAGATTTGAATCATACCTTTTTTTTGAACTCATGCAATAAAATGATATGGAAAATGGATGGACAGCGAGGGTAAAGCATGTACATCTAGGGCTGTCAACGGGTCGGATACGGGCTGGATCAGTGATGATCCGTATCCGACCCGATTAAGGATATATCCTGAAATTTCGGTTTTACCGCCTATAGAGATACTTGGAGATATGCCTAATGTCCTAGAGGGGGGGTGAATAGGACTTTTTAAATTCCAATTACAATTAAAAACTAACCAAGTCAATCTTATCAAATAAGATAATCATAATAGCATTCAAGGCATTTATATGAGCAGTTTGTAAGCAAGGACTATCATAGGCATTTCATCAAACAGCTAGCATTCATGATTGACTAAACCATTCAACACATAGCAATCATTCAATCTCACAATGCACAGCGATTTATAGTGGTTCGGTTTCCCTACTCCACTCCCGGTTCACGATCTCAACCTATGAGACCACCAGATTTTACTATAGTCTTGGTTTTAAATTAGGTTAACCATCAACCTTGACATCCTTTGATCTAGGACCGCGTTTACCATCCGCCGATGGCCCAATCCAGGGACTTGACGAGTTTGGATCTCAAACTCTCACCAATCCTAATCCAAGGATGGTCACGTACCCTCCCGCTGGAGTTTCCTAATCCAGGGAATAGTGAATGAATAGATGGACTCTCAAAAACTAGACATACTTAGACGATTGAGCCCCGATTCGATGCCTTTGATGAGTAGCTTCAGCTCCACGTGCTTCAGCTTCTCTTTGTGCTCCTACGATCAGCTACCAATGCAAATGATGAGGATATGTTGATGCTGGGTAGTTGGGAGAGAGTTGGTTTAGTTCCTCTTGCCTATTTAATGCAATGGTAATGAGGGAACTACCAAACTCCAAGCATTCAATGGCTATAAATGACCTGATAGATATATTCCGAAGGTAGGTCAGCCATGAATGAAGGTCTTGAGTTCATACTTCAAACCGAACTTTGAATACTCAGTGAAAAGCCATTAATGGCTAGGTTTGAATGATGAACTTAAGGGGAACAAGAGCAAAGAGGGTAGGAGGATGTGAGTAAAGGCTCTCTCTCTTAGCTCTTGAAGGGTGTTGAATGCATAACATAAAAGACCTCAAGTCCTGGCTTTATAGAGCCCAAATGATAGCCCCAACGGATCAAAAACGGTCATGGCCGACCTGTCAGAGAAAGGTCTGAACCGGTCGGACAGACCAGTCGTCATTTGAAATCCAAGGCTATAACTGGGACTGGCCGACTGGTCAAGACCGGTCAGACCCCCTTGCTGTAGAGGAACAACATATAGGCCGACCGGTCAAGACCGGTCGGACCCCCTTGCTGGAAACACTCAGAATAACAGGCCGACTGGTCAAGACCGGTCGGCATACCTTGCTGGACAGTTGGCTTGTGAAGGCCGACCGGTCAAGACCGGTCGGACCCCCTTGCTGGAATATCAACACTTTGAAAGCCGACCGGTCTTGACCGGTCGGCTACCTTTCTAAATAAGGCAGAGGCTGCTGGAGTGATAGTGTTTAGCTTGGTCGATCGGTCAAGACCGGTCGGCTGTCCGTTTGAAGACCTTCCAGCAAGGTTCCTTGATATCTTTGAAGTGCCTGGCCGACTGGTCAAGACCGGTCGGCTGTCCCAGCAACAAATCCACAGCAAGGCTCTGTTTGTAAACTGAAAAGCCTGGCCGACCGGTGAAGACCGGTCAGCTGTCCATCTTCTTCCTTTACAGCAAGGTTGCTGAAGTGTTTGAGAAGCCTGGCCGCTGTCTAGATGGTTTTGTCATAGCGATCTTGCAGGACCAAGATTCTCAACACAGCAACGGATCACTTCAAGTGATGAGGTGCATAGGATCCAATGTATGGACATATCTCCAATATGCTTCGCACCAGCCATGATTCACAAGTCTGATTAACTTGTGCAAGGGTCGAGAGGAATGTGGATAAGATATGTGAGTCTTTACGCCATTCTTTGATGCTTTGGGTTTCCTATGGTCGATCTATATGCAACTTACCTGGGATCTTGTTTCAACATGAACTTGAACAATGGATGAAGCGAAATCTTCAGGTCTTGATTCTTCAATACTTCGACCGGGGCTCACACAACAAGACGCGACCAAACAACACGCCAATTGACAACAAAAGATGTACTAACAATCTCCCCCTTTGTCAATTGCGTGACAAAACATCTAACCTAGACTAATCATGACTCCTTATCATGATTGACCCTTAAACAGAAAGTAATATACACCCATTTACATGTCAATACAGATATACAACATAATCTTTACAAAAGGACATGTACAGACTCGATTTTCTTTAAAATCTCCCCCTTAATGCTTGCACCTATAAAGTCCTGTAAAAAGAAATAATCGGACCTTCTAGGTGTGATGATTCTCCCCCTTTTTGTTAGTAATTGACAAGGGTTAGCCAACAAAAAGATATGCCTAATAAAGCTGCAAGGCTAGCACCGAAAATATGTCAATCACATAAGATAGGGAAGAGATATACAAATTTAAGGCCTGAGGAGATTTAAAGAACAACACATGCCAGATATACAAGTAAACATGAAAGCACAGAGGGTTTATAGCCCAATCAACCAACCACCCCTCCCGATGTATATCCAAACTCAAAAGAAAACACAAAGCATAAGCTAAAAATGGGCAAATACGCCCAAACCATCCAACCTCCCAAGAATATTCAGTAAAAGAACAAACAGCTCATATATAAAAAAAAACATCCACATATATACCAGAATGGGCAAGTAGCCCAATGTAAAGATGTATCAATCCAAAATATACAGACAACCATCGAATGATATAGCATGAAATCCAGACAATGTCATTGGTCATTCAAAAAGTAACTGTGACCAAGACATAAGACTAATAATCCGTGCCATCGCCCAGATCAGGGGGTGGAACGTCCCCACGGGCCGCACGCTCCCATCGCTCTATCCGCCTCTCTATCTGCGCCTGACGAGTGACTAGGCCTCCTGCTGTACCAATATAGTGGCCTGACCCTGCAAGATCTGGTCCCCGGTCTGCTCAAGCCTATCAAGCCGCTGAAATATATCCGCTCGAAGCTGGTGAAGCTCCGTAATGTAGGAAGGGGGATCCACGGAAGGAGAGTGTTGACGAGAAAAAGCTCGAGGCGGCGTGCTGAATCGTCCTGGAGCGTCGCGAGGATCGAGGGATGGATCTGATGACGGAGCTGAAGTGTGTGAAGGGCCGGAGGAGATAGGTGGTGCCTCAAGCTGGGACGGCTCTGCCTGCTCCTGCTGTTGCTCCTGCAGACGACGCTGGATAACGTCTCTAGTAAGCTCCATACGAGCAATGATGGTACGGTTGATAATGACCGGTTTGTGAAATTTATCGGTACCAACAATGCTAATATGCTCAGCCATTTTGCATATGAGATGCCCAAATGGCAGACTAGTGGAGTTCCCATCGTCGCGCAGGATGACCTGGTGGATGATATTCATGATCCGAGAGGGAAGGCAGAGCAGATGACCTTTACCAACCCGATACAGCAACCGAAACATAGATTCAGTGACATCCGCGGGTAGACATTGCGGAAGAAGAGATTATGCAAAAGGAGGAAATCCCAGGTCATTGAGGATGCTCGAAGTGCACCTCCCACCCATTTGGGTGTCCCCTCACCACATAGGAGCGATAACTAGGTTGGGTTTGGGACCCAAGGATGAAAAATCGAAAGAAGGCTCCTCAACCCTTGGAACGCCAACAAATTCTGATATGGACTTCAAAGCAAACAGGCAATCCCGATCACCAACCTCGACATTGAAGGGGGGGGGGGGGGGGGGGGGGGGGGGGGGGGGAGACGTGACATGAACACAGGATGCATAGAATTTCCTAACAACATCAAATTGGACCGGGCCCCCCTTGTGGAGGACGAGGCCCCAATTGATGACATCCAACATGGAACGCAAGTTGTAGTTAGACAAGTCACCCAAATGGACTGATTTTTCACAGACGACCTTCTTATCTTTGAAATCATCCCAATGGGTGGAATGGGATGAGACATTTTTCCCCAAAGATTTAGATTTAACAGGGGGGACCGAAGAGGAGGCAACCCCTTTCCCTTTGGAAGCTGCTTTCTTGGACTTTAAAGGGTGAGGAGGAGGAGGCTTAGATTTTGCCTTGGGACGATCGTTCCTCCTCAAAGGGAGCTCATCCTCTCTCTCTTGGGATGACATGAAAGCACCAAGAGGATCTCTAGAACACTCCAAGAGATGAAGGAAAGGGATGAACCAAAGAAGATAGAGAGTGAAGAGAAGGAATCCCTTACCAAAAGAGTGAAAGAGAAGTGGAGTGAAGAAGAGGAGGTTAGAACCTGAATCTTGCAACGAATCAGCGAGAGATCAGCTTGGAGAACAAGAGGGGGAGCTGGAGCAGCAAGAGGAGGTGAAAAGAATGGAAGGGGCTGACCTAAAATGAGCTCCAACTCGTTTAAATACCCCCCCCCCCCCCCCCCCATCTGGTCGGCTCACGCGCGGGCTGCTGAACTAGAGACGCACGACCGGTCGTGACCGGTCGTGGGACGCAAAAAAGGGACTCTAGCAGAGTTTACTACATAGCCCGACAGGTCTTGACTGGTCGGATGCATAGGTGCTAGAGTCCAGACTGGTCTGGGAGATGCCCGACCGGTCCTGACCGGTCGACTAGCCGGTCGGCAGCCAGGTTTTGCACTGTTTTGACAGGGATCCTGCACAGGATGAGCTGGATAGAGAGTCAGTCCTTTGGACAGACCATTGTCATATAAAACCAAGTACCCTTACCAAGGGTACAACATCCATGGTCATGGTGTACCTAGGTACACCTTAACCCAAAATGAGGGACCCTTAAGGTCCAGATATATCGATAAAGGGCAAGAGTTTGGGACTATGATCCCGGATTATCGTGAAAAGCAATGAAAAGAGGCAAAGATCCTCAGATATACCTATAAAGAACAGAAAGAGAGGCTTAATCCTCAGATTTTTCCTGCAAAACAAACACTTGTTAGATATACTAGATACATCCAACACCGATGGACTTCTGGAGGTTCGCAAAGTGAACCGTGTCCAAAGGTTTCGTTAGGATGTCAGCTAGCTGATTCTCGGTAGGCACATGTTCGAGAGATAGTATTTGATCTTCAACCAATTCTCGAATAAAATGGTGCCTAATGTCTATGTGCTTAGTGCGAGAGTGCTGAACAAGATTTTTTGATATATTTATGGCACTCGTATTGTCGCAAAATAAAGTCATTGTGCCTTGTTTGATCCCATAATCGGTCAAGGTTTGTTTCATCCATAATAACTGGGCACAACAGCTACCAGGAGCAATGTATTCTGCTTCGGCTGTGGATAAAGAGATAGAGTTTTGTTTCTTACTGTGCCATGCCATAAGGCAATTTCCAACATAAAAACACCCACCGCTGGTTGATTTACGATCATCCATGTTACCAGCCCAGTCGGCATCTGAATACCCTGCAATATCTGTAGAGGAATCAAAGGGGTACCAAAGACCATATTCGGTGGTGCATCCAACAAACCGGATAATCCGCTTAACAGCGGTAAGATGAGATTCTTTGGGATCAGCCTGAAATCGAGCACAAGCACCTACACTAAAAGCAATATCTGGTCTACTAGCAGTGAGATAAAGGAGACTACCAATCATGCTTCTATAAAGATGTTGATCTACACTTTTCCCTGCAAGGTCTTTTGATAATTTAACAGTGGTGCTCATAGGTGTAGTGTAGGAACGACCAGAATCTAAGCCAAATCTCTTAACAAGGTCTTTAGCATATTTGGCTTGAGTAATGAATATACCTGAAGTGAGGTTTTTACTTGAAGCCCTAGAAACATGTTCAGTTCTCCTACCATACTCATCTCAAATTCAGATGTCATTAATTCAGCAAAGGAGATGGACATTTTCTCACAAGTGGATCCAAAAATAATGTCATCCATGTAAATCTGGGCAACTAACACAGAATTCTCGGCTTCTCTAATAAATAGAGTCTTGTCAACGCTCCCCCTAACAAAATCATGGTCTATAAGAAAGTGAGTTAAGTGTTCATACCATGCACGGGGTGCTTGCTTGAGTCCGTAAAGCGCCTTTTTCAACTGGTATACTTTGTGAGGATACTTAGGATCAATGAATCCTTTTGGTTGTTCAACATACACTTCCTTATCAAGAATACCATTCAAGAAGGCGCTCTTTACATCCATTTGAAATAGTTTGAATTTTAACGCACAAGCAACAGCCATAAGAATTTTAATAGACTCGAGTCTGGCTATAGGGGCAAATGTTTCATCAAAATCAATGCCTTCAATTTGTGAATAACCCTGAGCCACTAACCGAGCCTTATTTCGTATTACATTCCCAGATTCATCAGATTTATTCTTGAAAATCCATTTGGTTCCAATAACATTTTTCTTTTCTGGCCTATCGACCAGATACCACACTTTATTTCTAATGAATTGTTGAAGCTCTTCCTGCATTGCAAGGATCCAGAATTCATCATTTAGAGCTTCATCAGCATTTTTTGGTTCTATTTTGGATGTGAAACACAGGTGACTGTTGACTGCCTCCAACTGTCTCCTGGTTTTGACACCAATGCTAGGATCCCCAATGATTTGATTGAGGGGGTGATCCTTGATGATTTGTACATCACCAGGAGCAGTAGGGGCATTTGGAGATGAGGGTGGTTTATCAGATTTACCTATCTCGCATATGCCCTCATCTTCTTCTTCATCACCTAGAGACACAGGTTTATCCAAGCTATCATCCACAGTCACATTGATTGACTCTTGGACTGATGAGGTTCGAAGGTTGTAAACACGAAAGCTCTACTATTTAATGAGTATCCCAAGAAGATACCCTCATCACTTTTGGATTCAAACTTTCCCAAATTTTCTCGGTCTCTTAGAATATAGCATGTACTACCAAAGACCTTAAAGTATTTAACATTCGGTGTTTTCCCACACCACAATTCATAAGCTGTTTTGTTTAGACCTGCCCTTAAATAAACTCGATTAATAATATAGCAGGCAGTGTTAACAGCTTCGGCCCACAGATTTTGAGCAAGTTTTTTATTACTAAGCATAGCTGTAGCCATATCCAACAACACTTTGTTTTTCCTTTTAGCAACCCCATTTTGTTGAGGTGTTTTGGGTGTTGAGAACTCATGACGAATGCCCAATTCATCGCATAATGCCTTGAAAAGATGATCTTCAAATTCACCGCCGTGATCACTCCTGATTCTTGCTACCATGTATCCTTTTTCATTTTGAAGTCGCTTCACTAGTTTTTTGAATTCCTCAAAAGTGTCAGATTTTTCTCTTAGGAAGGCGACCCATGTGAATCTGGAGTAATCATCAACGACTACAAAGAATTATCGTTTTCTACCTTGGCTAAGCACCCTGGTAGGACCAACTAGGTCCATGTGTAGCATTTCAAATGGTTTTGATGTGACCAGGATAGAGGTTCTCTTGTGTGCAACCTTGATTTGTTTACCTTTTTGGCATGCGGCGCACACAGTATTTGGTCTTTTACCCATCTTGGGTAGACCTCTCACTAAATTTTTTTGACTCAGTTTAAATAGATTTCTATAATGTACATGACCGAGTCGATGGTGCCATAATTCTGTTTCATCCTAAACGGCCACGTGACACATGTTGGAGAAGCTTGAATTGTTGTGATTTTCAATGACATAGCAGTTGTCTCCTGTGCGTAGACCTTTCATGACTAATTTTCCTGTGGAGTTCAAGATCTTGCACATATCTTTGGAGAAGCTTACTGAGTGCTCTTCATCACAAATCTGTGAGATACTCAGTAAGTTGTGTTTGAGGCCATCAACATACAACACATTTTCAATTTCGGGCAAACCTGGCCCTGTGATGGTTCCTTTATCAATGATTTTAGCTATGCTCCCATCACCAAATGTGACAAACCCACCATCAAATTCGTCATATGCACAAAATTGAGATCTATCACCTGTCATGTGTCTAGAGCAACCACTATCCAAGTACCATCTAGGGGTATTCCCAGCTTTTAAGGCAGTATGAATGACCAAGCACTTGTTCTTAACAACCCACTTAGTTGTTGTCCTTTTATGAGAGGTGTTCTTCTGGTGGGATTCTCTAGTTTTCTTGGGAGAATCAGATTTTTCTTTTTCACGCAAAAGAAGAGCAGTTTTCAAATTCAGCATTTTAACTTGCTCCAATAGTTCATCCATCCTCTTGTCCTTCCTAGGAAGAGCAGGATAATTCTTTCGAATGTTTCCCCTCTTAGGTGAAGAATGCATGGGAGGATTCCAATTAGCTTGGACATTTTTCCCGGTCGGTACAAATTTACCTTTCAAGTTTCTGACCGGATTTTTGAATTCCAAGCACTCAAATTTTAAGTGGCCAATGTCTCCACAAGCATGTCAGACAGGAGATGCTCTAGTTTTACTTCCTGATGCACCATGATCTTTTCTTACAATTGGATGGACTGAGGTTGTTTTTGAAGTGTGACTATCATAGCCCAAACCTCTTTTATCCCTTGGTGATCTTACAACACCTAGGAGTTTTTCAAGATTTTCTTCTCCTTGGGCGAACCGTCTTCTAGAGTCAACGACTTGATACTTAAGACGATCAATTTCAGTGTTCGCCTCTTTGAGTTCTTTCTCAAGTCTAGCATGCTTGTCTAGAGATTCACCACTTATGAGCTTTTTCTTTTCTTGTTCAAGCTCATCATTCTTCTTTTTCAGCTCTTCTAAATCTTGACTCATCTTTTGATTCTCTATTTTCAATCCGTCAAGATTTTTCATCAGTTTGTCATTTTCAGCCTTCATTTGGCCCAACTTGTTGATGGTATTTATATTTTCAATGTATAGTTGGTTGTAAACCTCCTGAAGGTCTTCCTCCTCATTCTCATCATCACTCAAGGAATCATTTTCTGTGTTGGAGGATTCATGATCATCAATGTCTCCGGTGATCTTTGCAATGAGCTCAATTTGAGGCACAATGTCGGTAATGGAGGCCATTAAAATTCTTATTGAACCTTGCTCCTCCTCACTTTGGTATAGGACTCATTCTGATTCAGATTCTTCAGTCTCATCCCATGTAGCCGCCATTGCCTTTTTCTTGGCTTTGTTATTGGTGTACTCGGATGCAATGTGACCAAATCCTCTACACTTGTAGCATTGAGGGTCTTTTGACTTAACAAATTTTCCTTTGTTGTTCTTAGAATCAAAAGGTTTACCCTTCTGGTAGGGTTTCCTTCTAGATGTATTTCCCTTAGTTTTGAAGAATTTTTGAAATTTCTTGGCCATTAGTGCCATTTCTTCTAAGTCTGGATCTTCCTCACTTCCACATTCAAATTCTTATTTTTTGTGAGAAGATTTTAGGGCTGTACTTTTGGATTTGGAGGGATTTTTGAAACCTAGCTCATAGGTTTGAAGGGACCCGAGAAGTTCTTCAACTTTCATGGTATTTAGGTCCCTACATTCTTCGATGGTAGTAACTTTGGAAGAGAAACGTTCCGGTAAGGATCTCAGAATTTTCCTACATAGTCTATGCTCCGGAACGGGATCCCCCAAGCCCCACATTTCATTTGTAATCTTGTTCAGCTTGGTATAGAAATCAGTAAATGTTTCGTGCTCCTCCATAGTGATGTTTTCAAATTGTGTGGAGAGACGCTGAAGTTTTGAATTTTTAACAATGCTCGTTCCTTCATGAGTAACTTCAAGAATGTCCCATGCCTGCTTACTGGTTGTGCAATTTTGAATCTGACCAAATTCATCTTTAGACACTGAACAAAAGATGGCATTCAGCCCTTTGGCATTACAGACCCGTTGAGCTTTATCATAATCGGTCCACATCGCCTTTTCTTTTGGCTTGAGGACATCCGGTTCACCTTCCTTACATATAGTGACCATTGGGGGTTTATATCCAATATCAATCATATCCCTAACGTCCGAATCAATAGATTCCAAAAAGATGCGCATTCGGGCTTTCCAATATGGATAGTTAGACCCATCAAAGAAGGGAGGTTTAGTAACGGATGAAGAGTCCTCTCTAGACATATTTTCAAGCTCTCTTAGGATCTCACTCTGGGTTTTTAAACCTGAACGGAGGAACCCACTTTGATACCAATTGAAATTTCGGTTTTACCGCCTATAGAGATACTTGGAGATATGCCTAATGTCCTAGAGGGGGGGTGAATAGGACTTTTTAAATTCCAATTACAATTAAAAACTAACCAAGTCAATCTTATCAAATAAGATAATCACAATAGCATTCAAGGCATTTATATGAGCAGTTTGTAAGCAAGGACTATCATAGGCATTTCATCAAACAGCTAGCATTCATGATTGACTAAACCATTCAACACATAACAATCATTCAATCTCACAATGCACAACGATTTATAGTGGTTCGGTTTCCCTACTCCACTCTCGGTTCACGATCTCAACCTATGAGACCACCGGATTTCACTATAGTCTTGGTTTTAAATTAGGTTAACCATCAACCTTGGCATCCTTTGATCTAGGACCGCGTTTACCATCCGCCGATGGCCCAATCCAGGGACTTGACAAGTTTGGATCTCAAACTCTCACCAATTCTAATCCAAGGATGGTCACGTACCCTCCCGCCGGAGTTTCCCAATCCAGGGAATAGTGAATGAATAGATGGACTCTCAAAAACTAGACATACCTAGACGATTGAGCCCCGATTCGATGCCTTTGATGAGTAGCTTCAGCTCCACGTGCTTCAGCTTCTCTTTGTGATCCCAAGATCAGCTACCGATGCAAATGATGAGGATATGTTGATGCCGGGTAGTTGGGAGAGAGTTGGTTTAGTTCCTCTTGCCTATTCAATGCAATGGTAATGAGGGAACTACCAAACTCCAAGCATTCAATGGCTATAAATGACCTGATAGATATATTCTGAAGGTAGGTCAGCCATGAATGAAGGTCTTGAGTTCATACTTCAAACCGAACTTTAAATACTCAGTGAAAAGCCATTAGTGGCTAGGTTTGAATAATGAACTCAAGGGGAACAAGAGCAAAGAGGGTAGGAGGACGTGAGTAAAGGCTCTCTCTCTTAGCTCTTGAAGTGTGTTGAATGCATAATATAAAAGACCTCAAGTCCTGGCTTTATAGAGCCCCAAATGATAGCCCCAACGGATAAAAAACGGTCACGGCCGACCTGTCAGAGAAAGGTCTGAACCGGTCGGACAGACCGGTCGTCGTTTGAAATCCAAGGCTATAACTGGGACTGGCCGACCGGTCAAGACCGGTCGGACCCCCTTGCTGTAGAGGAACAACATATAGGCCGACCGGTCAAGACCGGTTGAACCCCCTTGCTGGAAACACTCAGAATAACAGGCCGACCGATCAAGACCGGTCGGCATACCTTGCTGGACAGTTGGCTTGTGAAGGCCGACTGGTCAAGACCGGTCGGACCCCCTTGCTGGAATATCAACACTGTGAAAGCCGACCGGTCTTGACCGGTCGGCTACCTTTCTAAATAAGGCAGAGGCTACTGGAGTGATAGTGTTTAGCTTGGCCGATAGGTCAAGACCGGTTGGCTGTTCGTTTGAAGACCTTCCAGCAAGGTTCCTTGATATCTTTGAAGTGCCTGGCTGACCGGTCAAGACCGGTCGGCTGTCCCAGCAACAAATCCACAGCAAGGCTCCGTTTGTAAACTGAAAAGCCTGGCCGACCGGTGAAGACTGGTCGGCTGTCCATCTTCTTCCTTTACAGCAAGGTTGCTGAAGTGTTTGAGAAGCCTGGCCGCTGTCTAGATGGCTTTGTCATAGCGATCTTGCAGGACCAAGATTCTCAACACAGCAACGGATCACTTCAAGTGATGAGGTGCATAGGGTCCAATGTATGGACATATCTCCAATATGCTTCGCACCAGCCATGATTCACAAGTCTGATCAACTTGTGCAAGGGTCGAGAGGAATGGGGATAAGATATGTGAGTCTTTACGCCATTCTTTGATGTTTTGGGTTTCCTATGGTCGATCTATATGCAACTTACCTGGGATCTTGTTTCAACATGAGCTTGAGCAATGGATGAAGCGAAATCTTCAGGTCTTGATTCTTCAATACTTCGATCGGGGCTCACACAACAAGACGCGACCAAACAACACGCTAATTGACAACAAAAGATGTACTAACATATCCGACCCGAATTCGACCCGAATCCGACCCGGATCACAAGTATGTGATCCGAACCCGACCCGTTTAAGTTTTTCGGAATCCGTTTCCGATCCGATTGTGATCCGACCCGATATCCGACCGGATATCCGAGAGAGAGAGAGAGAGAGAGAGAGAGAGAGAGAGAGAGAGAGAGAGAGAGAGACTCTGTTTTTATTTTATTTTATTTATTTATTTATTTATTTATTTATCGGGTCGGGTCGTTAACAGGCCGGATCAAGGTTGATCCGAATCCGACCCGAATATTAAATGGATCATCTTTGGATATCCGTATCCGACCCGATTACCCGATCATGATCCGAATCCGATTAAATCGAATTGGATAAGGATCGGATACGGATCAAGATCCGTGCCATTGACAGCCCTATGGAAATCTTGGTCACCGACCAGCAGCCACTGGCTACTGTCAGAGTCAGTAGGTAATCTGCGTCCTCAGCTTTTACAGTGTAGCTTGTTGGTGTGTCGGCAGTGGCCCTCCATTTGCAATGTGTTAATTTTTGAGCTATACACCTTACCTTGTCATCAGTAGGACGTATATATATCTTTTTGATTTTCTGGTATATATATATATATATATATATATATATATATATATATATATGTCTTTTTGATGTATCAGCGGAAGAGGATTGGGTAGTGAGTAAAGCGTACTAAGTAAACTCTGCGGAGCCCACCATGATTTAAGTATTTTATCCACTCCGTCCATCCATCTTAACTGATAATTTTAGGGCTGGAGCCCAAAAATGAAGCATATTAAAATCTCAAGTAAACCACACCACAGAAAAAGTGTGAACTGAATGTCTACCGAAGTTTTGGATCAAGCTGATATTTATTTTTTCCCTTCATCCATGCCTATGTGATCTTATGAACAGGTTGGATGACAAATAAACATCACCATGGGGCCTAGGAAGGTTTCAACGGTGGAAATCATTATTCCCACTGTTTCCTGTGGCATGGTCCACTTGAGCTTTGGATATGCTTGAATTTTAGGCTCAACCCTTAAAATGAGCTGGAAAAATGGATGGACGGCATGGATAAATCACATACATTCACAGTGGGCCCAACAGAGTTTACACAATGTAACTTGCTATTTGGTTGAAAATTGTATAATCTAGATTATGCTCCCACTGGTGCTTGTGGCATGGCCCACTTGGGCTTTGGATCCGCCTGAGAACCTAAACCCTGGCCTATTGTAGTCTTGCAAGACAGATGGCCCTGTTGGATGACAAATAAACACTACAGTGGCTCTAGGATGTTTTTTTATGGTAGACGTTCAATCAACACTATTTTCCTGTTGTGTGGTACACTTGAGATTTAGATCTGCCTCATTTTTTGTCTAATGCCCTCAATTGAGCTTTCAAAATGAATGGACTCTGTGGATATAAAACACATGTCATAGATGCACAATGCATATATGGAGGTGGGTGACGCTCACTTCCGCCTCTTTTCCCTTCCGTTCCCTTCCATAGAAAGGTTCCCTACACCGTTTCTACTAATCCTGGTTCCAGCCCAATCAAGTTTCCATACAGAATCTTGTTTGGCTGGAACTTGCCACCAAACATGCCAATCAAAATCAAATTCTGCTGGAATTCTGATTTTAAGCTGGAAACGAGTTTCTAGGTGCCAACCAAATAGGCCCTTACTATTGCAGCATACTACAGACTGGTTCCGTTGTCTTCTAAGGAGTCTAGGCTAGGTGGGCCCATGCCTTACATTCATGCCATCTATCCTTCTTGAAAGATCATTTTATGCCATTGTCCCAAAAAAAATGAAGAAGATCCGATTCTTAGGCAGATAATGTCACAAAGATTTAGGGGTTTGACATCCAACTTGTAAATAATGTCATGAAGACATGGATGAAGCGGTCACTACCCTGTACTGCTTGATCCACAATTTTTGTAGTCCACAAGGAGTTTGTAAATATCATAAAACAAACTATTGTTGCTTCTTGAGTTGTCCCACCTGAGTTTCGGTTATGCTTCTTTTTGCGTTCTTCAACCTAAAAATGATCCATAAGACAGATTAATGGTGTAGCTAGATGTAATATAATTACATCACATATTAACAATGTAGATGTAATGTAATTACATCATACTCGGCCCCACATTGAGGGATCCATCATCAATGATCAAAGTGCATATATCAAACGGGGTCAGGGAGTGGCTGCGAGTATATATAGCATATTTTTCACTTGATTTTTTTTTTGGAGGTTGTATGGAATCATGACATCTGGCCCATTGACACCCCTAGCTAAGATAGGGACACTCACAACTAGGCCTTCGCCTGTGATATAATGTGAAACAACCACCTAGTCTAAAAGCTCGAGCTTTTAGAGGGTGGCCTATTAATGTATATCAAGGGACTTTTAACAGAAATCAACCATGGGTCAATTGGTGGGAAGTAAGTAATGCATAACTAAAAGCCCAACAACAAATTGTAAAAACAAGGGTGGGACCCTATCGTCATAAAAAAAAAAGATGTAAAATCAGCAAAGGAAAAAAAAACTCAGAATCAAATCTGATGTGTATATAGTGTGATCTGACGTGAATCAATGTTCAGTGAGGAAGTTGCTGGATTTTAGATAGTCCAAGGCTTTCTAGGCAGCATGATTTGTAGCTATCTTTTTCTTGTGTGCACAGGTGGCCCATCCTGCCGACTGATCCCCCACTAGAACCTTAACGCTTTTGTTAACTTCCCACGTGTCCTTTATCTCTCAACCGTCAACCGCTTCTTTTGCCACAACTCATTGAGTTTGGCCACCGGATGCTTCATTAGCCTCTCCGGGCTAATCAACGACTCCAACAGCCTAATTACCTTCCAAACTGTGTCTAGACGATAGCCGTAGTCAATGAAGATTGATCCAAGGAATGACTCCATAATTTTCGTGAGGAACTTGGGTACTGATATCATTCCGTTGAAGCGTGTGGGATATCCAACGATCGCATGGCTGAATTCTTCAATCTTTTTCTTGAAAGAGAACCTTATGACGGGTGTATCGATGCAAACCGTTCTCTAATGCCACACGTGCGAACCTCTTGTTTTCCACATTGGCTGACTGCAAGAGTGTGAGTTGCCTGGCGAGAGGTCTGGATACAAGAGAAGAGCTCCTTTGAAATTAGGTAGTTGAGGACAGCGTCTCCAATGAACTCCAGCCTCTCGTAAGTCAGTTGTAACAAATGCTTGTAGGATGGATGTGTCAGTGCCTCTTACACCAGTCGCCTGTCTTTGAATTTGTACCCTAGTATCTTCTCCACTGGCTCACAACTCTAGTTGTCCGAGTCAATCTCCACCACCACCTCATCTTGAGGACTTAGACCAAATGGGCTCATCCGGAACCAACTTATGAATCCCAGTGCATTGTCGGAAAAAATGGTAGCAGCGAGTGGCTTGCCAGATGTCCTTTTCTACTAGACGGATTAACATAGTCGTTGGTGAAGGCTTGGAGGATTGAGTTCTCATAGTCGTTGGGTGAAGGGTTAGAGGATTGAGTTCTTACTCTAGCTACTGCTCATCATATAATGGGGTCATCAATCACTGTCTTGAATATTCATCCGACATTCATTTCGGAGGATTGGGCAGGTGTAGGATGCAATCCGCGTCCACTGAGGATGTTGGTTTGTAGGAGAAGTTAATGTCACTAAATATTCTCCCGCTAAAATCATTTAAGAAGGAACATAGAACTTTCCTTGCAAGAAAAATAATGGAGGGTTGATAAAACTTTCACTTTGCAGGAAATAGAATGGTTGGTTGGGTCGTCTCACTGTGCTTTTAATATGAAATTCACTCCACCGTCACCATACGTGGATTGCATCCTTCCCCGCTAGTCTCCAGCTGGGAATGGACAGGAGCTTTGAGTGACCATCGTGGTGTATGGATTTTATCCACACTGTCCATCCATTTATCCCTGCCATTTTATTGAATAGGACCAAATTTTAAATAAATCCAAGGCTCAAGTGGACCGCACCATAGGAAGCAGTAATGGTAATGATTCTCACCGTTGAAACTTTCCTAGGGCCAACTGTGATGTTTATTTGCCATCCAACATATTCATCAAGTTACATAGACCTAGATGAAGGGAAAACACAAATATTAGCTCAAATCCAAGACTTCTGTGGCCCACGAGAAGTTTTCAACTGTGAAAATTTAATCCCCATTGTGTGGTCCACTAGTGCCTTGGATTTGCCTCATTTATAGGCCTATAGCATGAAATGATACGGCGAAATGGATGGACGGTGTGGATAAAACCCATACATCAGGGTGGCCACTTGGAGCTCATGCTTGTTGGCAGCTGGAAATGGGCGGGGTGGGACGCATGATATATGATAGCCATGCTGATAGAATTTCCCTACTGAAATGACGTTACGAAGTTCTGTGCACCCCACCATGATGTATGTTTTGTATCAACACTATTCATCATTTGAAGAGATCATTTTAGCATATCAGCTAGAGAATGAGGCAGATCCAAAGCTCAAGTGGACCAACCACATAAAATAGTAGGGATAGTAACGACCACCATTGAAACCTTTTTGGGTTCACTATGATTTTTATTTGAGATCTAACCTCTTCATAAGTTAACACAGACATGGATGAGGGGGAAAATTGCAAATATCAGCTTGATCGAAAGCTTTTGTTGCCCAAAGAAGCTTTTTGTAGTAGGCAATCAATCCCCACCTTTTTTTATGGCATGGTCCACTTGAGCTTTGGATCTGGCTTAATCTTTGGCTCATGCCTTAAAATTTTATCTCCAAATGGATGGATGGTGTGGATACAACACATACATTATGGTGGAGCCCACAGAACTTGGTGACATCACTTAAGCAGCCAATTTGCTACCTGACTACTGTTTGGTAAACTCAAAATAAGGTTTGAAAATTAACTCAAGTGTTGGTCATTTGCATAGTCCATCTTCATCAGATCCATCTAACGACGGAGATCTAAAGTTGGTCCTTGATCAACATCTGTTATCCATTTTTGGTGTTAACGGCCGGGTGGCTTTAGGACATCTTCCAATCAAATGCCACAACTGTGTTAAGGCTTTGATTTCCTTTGAAGATGTTATCCTTGCTTTCATCAAACAACCCTTCTAGATGGAAAGTAGGCCTTAGCTGTATTGAAAAAAAAACCTAAAAAACATTAAAAAAAAAAAAGTACTCTCATCCACCATAGAGGCCATTTACCTCTTTACTCCAAATTCCTCTCATTTATCTGAAGGGGCCTGTTTGGATAGGGGTAAATTGTAACGCCCTAGATTTTCAAGATTTATTTGAAAATTTTTGAAAATTCATTTTTAATTTATTTTTATTAATTATCGTACATTTACCGTTGATTTGTGAATAGCGGGATATCCGGAGGAGATCCGAAGGAGACCCTTTACAGAAGTTACTTAGAATGATCCCATAAACATTGTAGAAAGATCAGATTTAAAAAATCATGCACTTTTCAGATAATTATGAAAATGCCATTAGTTAAACTTAAGTTAAGATACCGTTTTTAAGTATTATAGTTTCTGAAGATCACTTTCAGGCAAAACCTTGGATTTAAGCTTTTGGGCACATATTAACCATACATGTCAAATTTCAGCCTTAAATCATAGTAAAAGTGGTCCGATTGTCAAATCAGCCCCTTAACCCTTGATTTTCATGTCCATCGAGTGAGGAAAGTAGATGGTTAGTCGTAATCGAATATTTTTCTTCATATGAATGACTTGGATCGTCTTTATCATAAACCAATAGTGTGATTTGAGTGCCCCACCTTGATAAGCCTCTTTCGTATGCGCGAGGTTATCCTGTTCTAGAAATTAACAAGTTACCAACTCTTCTCAAATTTAAACTATTAAATTTACCCACTTTTCACCATCAATCGCTTCTTAAATTTGGACCACTCATTATACTCATATGACTACGAGTTTACACAAAATTTGGACTCCGATCTATAATCCTACACCGTTGAACCACAAAGCCAGCCCCTTCCTTTTCCGCCAAAAGTTGAAATTTTAGATCTAGGCATTTCTCACCATCAATCAACCACTAAACTTTGTAAAATTATTTGCCTATCATGACTACATTTTTTTTCAAAATTTGGGCCCTGATCATCAAACGTAGACCGTTAATTAAGATCAAGCCCATTTTAGCACCCGTCAGGCCATTTTCAAAGATCGGCTAATCTAGAATGTAGATCATCAAGAAATTTATGTATTCTGACTCTACTCTTTAAACTTGATAAGATGAACGGATTGGAATTGATCAAAGATCATCCGAATATTGATATTTGAGAAACCCACCTCAAGAGGTTGTTACACAATACCTTACTCACACGCCTTCTTTTCTCTCCCCATATACGCACGTCCCTCTCCATATTCCTACTACGCACCTTCAAGCCTTCTCCTAACCCTAGCCTTCATGCTCTAGAGAGAGAGAGAGAGAGAGAGAGAGAGAGAGAGTTCTTTCTCATATTTTTCAAGCGGCTAGGATCTTCTACAACCCTCTTCTAAGTCCATCCTAAGGTGATTCCTTCAAGCCTTTCATTAATAATATCACGATTATCATAAGTTTCTTTTGTGGCATATGAAGTTATTTTTTTTTGAATTGTGGATCCATATAACATAAAGTTTAATGTAGGATTTGTAGTGAATATCATTATATAATGATGTGATTCCTTGTTTAGATTTTTTACTAAAAAGCATGTGTATTTGTGTTATTTATCTTTGTAAAATCTATGCCCTTATTTTCTTAGTCTATGTGTTACAAGTGATATTGGTTTTCATGTTGTGATATATATATATATATATATATATATATATATATATATATATATATATATAATATATATATATATATATATAAAGATCATTATATGGACATCCCATTGTCGTATACTCTTTGTCCCTAAGTTGGTAAAATTATTCGATATAGAGAGACGGAACCAGTGAGAGGTGTTCATGATGGAAGAATATCTCTTGACTTAACTGAGAGAATGAAGTGATTGTTTGTCAATGGATCCTTACATGTACATGATGCTTGATCGGATCCATTTACATTGCATGAGTATTTTAATGAATTTGGTCATGATGTACAACATTGACTTTTTAGGACATGACGAAATCACAAAACGGGACAATGATTAGACACTAATGGTATACAAATTCACATGAGCCGGGGTTGGTGCCATGGACACTAAGCCTGAGCTGTCGGCCTATGCTGGGTCACTTGTGACTCCCCATAGTGTCCAATGAGCTGTTAAAAATGGTTGTATGTGAAGTTACTTAAATAAAGGTGAAATTAAAGTCATGCATTCACTTAGCTCCATGTGGGTGTACGAAATTGAGAATAGGCTAGAGCGTCCTACTTCTCTCGTACACTGTCATTGTAGATTTGGGCTATGAGCGTCCTGTTTCTCACGTGGTCGGGCAAAACTATAGGCTTGTGCGTCCTAGGAACCTCTAGTGACTAGTGGCTAGTGTGAAGTCGTAACAGGGAGTCTCCCACTTCATGTATTGTGATTCTAGCCATGGTGCCTTAGCCAGAGCATGCATTTCATGCATCGCATTAACAAAGATTTTTACTTGATTGTTTTGTTTGAATAAAGATATCATTGTGTTGTGTTACTCTGAGTTTTGTACATTATTATTATTATTATTTGTCCTTGAGGGAATATTCCCCACTATGATAGCGTTTAATGCTATCCCAATCGAAATTTAGATGATGCAGGTGAAGATCCAGGTATCGAACTCGATGTTTAAGGTGAAGAGTTCGATGGTTCGTACGATCACATGGCAGATGAAAACGTTGAAGGAATTTAGTTGATATTTTCATTTATTAGACATTTCTTTTGATTAGTGGTTATATTTATGAAAATTGTAATAAGTCTTCCAGAGAAGACATGGTTTGGTATTTTGATTAATTAGTATAAACATTAGTTGGTTCCCTTATTTAAACATTGATGATGAAGTGGTAAGTTTGATAGAATAATATGAACATTTGTTTCTGCCATTGTGTTTGAATGCTATATTTCATTATTTAACAAATCAATTAATCCATGATTTACTTGGAAATTCGGCCGTCGTGTTATACACGAGAGTCGAAAATCTCGGGTCATTACATAAATGGAAGTAAATGAAATGACTTAGAAGTAAATGGGAGTAAATGGTATTAGAAGTCCGTTTGAATGGGAGTAAATGCGTGTAAATGAAATGCATTGGGAGTAAATAGAGGATGTAAATGAAATCCTCTCCCAGAGAGGAATTGGAAGTAAATGGTTGCAATGTTAAAAAAAATTGATCGTTGCTGGTTCTGTGCATAAAAAGGGAGAAACGCACCCTCTTCATCATTTCTCTCTGTTCCTTTCCCCTGCCATTAAAAACTTACTGAAAAATCTTGCCATGATTAGAAAACTCTACAGCCATTGTTATGACCAGAAAACAAACTACCGAAAAATCTTGCCAGTGATAAGAGAACATTGTTACAGTTGTCGTGCTTATGAGGTTAGCCAATGGCCTCCCTCTCTTTCCATAAAAAAAAAAACCCCTTTGGGAGAAGATGTGATTTTTATTTTTATTTTTTTAAAAGTAAGAAAAGGATCTAGGTGGATGTTGAATACTACATTGGACGGTGCAAGATAGGCCCCACCATGATATATATATATATATATATATATATATATATATATATATATATATATATATATATATATATATATATATCTTATCCATGCCGTCCATTCATTTTGGATCATTAATATAAAGCATGATCCTAAAAGTAAGGTAGATCAAAATCTCAGGTGGACCCCACCACAGGAAAACAATGTTAATTGATTACACACTGTTAACAATATCTGATGGCCCACTGTAATGTTTATTTTCCATCCAATTTGTTGATTAACTCACACAGGCTTGGATGAAGGGAAAACAAAAATATCATATTGATCCAAAACTTTTGTGGCCCTTTGAAGTTTTAATGGTGGTGGAAGTTTTAATGGTAGTTCATTCAACACCAATTTTCCCATGGTGTGGTCCACCTAAGATTTATATCTTCCTCATTTTCGTGTATATGCCCTAAAATGAACTAGCAAAATGGATGAACGGCCTAGATAAAACAAATTCATCATGGTGGTGGGGCCCATATAGCACCGTCTAGTAGGACTAGTGGGGTGGCAGTGTCGATCTGCGTACTTGTGCTGAAGTCGGATTGCCTACTGAACATGCAATTATCATATATATTGAGTAAACTACATTGGGCCCACTGTCAATTATGTTGTTTTTCACTCCATCCATCCGTTTTAAGCACATTTTAGGGGTTGAGACCAAAATTAAAGCATATTTAAAGCTCAAGTGGACCACACCACAGGAAATAGTAGGAGTTTAATTTTTCAATGGTAGAAGTGTAATTCGTACTATTTCATGTGGTGTGGTCCACTTCAGTATTTAATGTGATTCATTTTCAATCTCAAGCCCTAAAATTATGTGGTAAAATGGATAGATATAATGGATAAAAGTATATAAATCACGGTGGGCCGCACAAGAGTTTACTCAGTACGTAATTTGCTTTCGCTTTGCCAAATCTACGTTGCTAGTAGCCAGGTTAATACTGGTCAGTGCTCTGTGGACCCACAATGATGCATGTGTTTTATCCCAGTCTTCCACCCATTTTTCTAGATTATTTTATGGCTTGATGTAAAAAATGTGACAGATCTAAATCTCAGGTGGCCCACACAACAGGAAAACAGTGATTGAATGTCCACCATTAAAAACCTCCTAAGGCCCACTATAATGTTTATTTGACATCCAACCTGTTGATTAGGTCATACAGACCTAGATTAAGGGGAAAAAAAAAAATATCAGCTTGATTCAAAACTTTTGTGGCCACCATAAAATTTTTAATAGTGTGTGCTTAATCAACACTATTTTTTGTAATGTGGTCCATCTGATAATTGGATTTGCCTAATTTTTAGGCTCGTAACATAAAATGTTCTAGGAAAATGGATGGGCTCACTTTTGTGTGCGCTACCATAAATTGGTATGTTTCATCATACCAAAGATATAATGTATTATTGAGCAATTTTAAAATTTGTGGGCCCACTTTTTTGGCCCACCCAAGGCCTAGATTTATATAATTTTAAGCCAAAATATATATTTCATTGAGCTTAGGGCAATTATAATATCCAATGTAATATATGTATACTAATTTGGGGTGTTCAAAATTATTTACTTAATGAAATTTAAATTCCTATGAATATAATACAAAATTTCATTGCATTTCATTTACTTCGATCCAAACAGAATATTTGGTTTTCAATGTAATTCATTCACTCCCATATCCAAACACGCCTTGAGTAAGTCATTTACTCCCAATTCATTTTCATCCAATTCCATTTCCATTTACCTCCATTTACAAGCTCTCAAATGAGCCCTAATTGACCTTCATTTACTTCAATTTACCTCATTACCTCAATTTACCTTAGTTTACTTGAATTTACTACAATTTACTTTCAATTCCTCCCATTTACCTCAATTTGCCTCCATTTACTTCCAATTCCTCCAATTTACCTCAATTTACCTCCATTTACTCCCAATTCTTCCCATTTACCTCCATTTACTCTCATACAAACAGCCAAAAGCAAGAAGAATAAAGCATGTATTGAACTAGGAGGAATTGGGATATTGCATCCCAATTCCCTAATCTTTATGGAGTGAACATATAAAAGAAAAAGTCAAGGTGAGCTTTCCCGTCCTCATACAAGACAACTCTCTCACAAGTGCTTAGCCGAATTGCATCCTTATTCACCAAACATGCACGTGTGAAACAGACAAGGGTTGCCAACTACCTACTTGTCACGAATGCAGCAACACTGATCTGTTATGCAAAGGCCATGAGCATGTATAATCATGGGACGCTGCATCCAAATATTACCATTAATTAGTTGAGTGTTAGGCTTACTACCGTTTGTGTTTAAGGTACGAAATCTCAGGTGGCCAAAAAAAAAAAAAAAATCAAGTGGGCCATCTACATATATGTACGGCTAAAAAGATTTGCCAAGAGCCCATGTTGAATGTCAGCTATGGCCACCTTATTAGGCAGGCCATGCGTACATGAACAAAGAGGAATTACATCCCATGTGGCTTGAATCTTTAAATTTTATTATCATATAGCCCCACTTAATCCACATTACTAATCAAGCTACCGAATTGCAAGGTTTATCCACATCATAGGCACGTGGGACCTTTCATCAAATGGCCACCCATTAATGCATCACATCACAAAAACAGCATAGATCAGAGATCCTCGGATTGATGGGTGGTGGGCAAACAGAGCTTACAAACAAAAAAAAGAAAAGAGTATAAAAATCTAAATTTTAGAAATAGAGGAAATACAGTATCCAAAATACATGACATTGTATAATAAACTTAGTTTTCATTTATGAGAGTGGGCCATGCGCCAAAAATTTCTTCAACCGAAGTATATAGGATAATTTTGGAGACAGTCCATCTATAATGTTATGTAACATAACAATGGTCTATATTACAAACCATGGGCCCAAATTCCTAGAACAAAGAATCGGCATGACGGTCAACAACATGCGGCCCGGCCCGGCACGACACGTAAAATGCGGTGGGTCGTGCTTGGCTGAGGTGTTAGGCCCGTCGGGCGGGCATGGCACAACACAGCTCACTAGGGGGCCCAATGGTAAAAAACGGAATATAGTCATTTTTTGACAATTTTGCCCCTCCCAACAGTCATAAAACAACTAGTTTAAGGGGTACTTTTGGTCTTTATATCATTTTTAACCATTTTACCCCTCCTAACAGCCATAAAACGTCTAGTTTAAGGGGTATTTTGATCTTTTTGACTATATAGACAATTTTGTCCCTCCCAATAGTCATAAAACTGCTAGTTTAAGGGATATTTTGATCTTTTTTATTATATGGACCTAATAAATACCTCATTCTTCTCTCATTTGTAAATTATAACCAACAACTTCCATAAGCTCTCTTTCTCTCTAAAAGCTCTTTCTCTCTAAGTGCTCAAGGCTCAAGTTAGTTCAAGCTCGTTCTCCTAACATCAAGTATTCAAGTTCAAGTTCAAGTCAACAAATCCTTCAAAAAAATTGGGTATTTAAACTTTGTTCTTATATAATATTCTTAGTATATATAATTAAGTCTCATATTCTCATTCTTTCATTTCTTATATAAATTATCATAACAAATTTATATCTTACTATTTTATATACATATTATTTAAAAAAATGGTTGAATTTTCTTACTACATTCCTGATAATATTGAGGTAAATGAGGAAAGTAACATACATACCATGAAAAGTGTATCCATAGATGCCTGTTCCCAAAAATAAGAAAAGGGCCAAAACTTCGCCTGTTTGGAGTGATTTTGAACTTATTGATGAGAAAGATCCAACAGTAGCTATTATGCAAAAGGCACGTTGTATTTATTGTAAATGTACATATAGTGTAAAAAGTTCAAGTGGCACTGGGCACCTTACGAGACACTTAGGGAAATGCAAACCTTAACATGTTGGGGCTACAAAAGGCACCCAACGATTACTTTCCATACCATTTCTTCATCAGGCGGTAGTTTATGGGTTTTTATTATAACCAACAAAATGCAAGGTATCAACTAGTAAAATTTATAATAACGAATGAGTAATACCCCTTTACTTTTGTTGAAAATAAATATTTTAAAAATATGGTTTAAAATGTCCTAAATCCACAATCAATTTTTTTTTTTTTTTATAGAAATACGGCTAAAATTGATGCTGTAAAAGTATGAAAAAAGAAAAAAAGAATTTAAAAAATACTTTGTAAAATCTTCCAAGAAAAATAACATTAACTTCAGATATGTGAACTTATAAAAAAATGGAATATATAAATATCACTGCACATTCTATTAATAAAAATTGAATAATGCATAAAAGAATTATTTCATATGATGTTATAATGTGCTTGATTACCTACATAGTGGCCCTAAGATCGGGTTTACTATTGTGGACAAAATTAGAGAATGCAATATTGCACATAATATTATTTTTATCACCCTAGATAATGCAAGCGCTAACAATGGTGTTGTTGATTTAATGAATTCGTGCTTCCACTTCCATTTAGTGGGGCTAATTTTCACAAAGATGGTATGACATGTATGTTGGGATGATTTAAATCGAGATCAAGCTCTATTATAGACGTCTAAAAAATATAACTCTATTTACTCACCTGCCCAATAACTTTTTAAGTAAAAGTAAGCACATGGCTAAAGCCAAATCAATCTAGCAAGTTAGGGAATACACTTTATATAAGTTAAATATAAAGATGTATTTAATATATGTTTCACATTCTCGCGATATTTATGAAGGCAATATTGGTATTCTTTAAGCAGATTTAAAGTTTTTTTTTAAATGCCGGTTTACTGAGGTTACCCCACTTCATCCTAAGTAATAAATCACCTTTATGAAATTAGTAACACTTTAAAAAAATATAGAGATATACAAATTTTTAAAGATGTTTGTAGTTTAATGGAAGTAAAATTTAGAAAGTATTGGAAAGAAGCTCTATTAACAATTTGTTTAGCCGCTGCATTAGATCCTAGACTTAAATTACAAATCCTCTAATTATTTCTAGAAATAACTAATAACATAAATATACCAAATAATAATGATATTAATAGCATTAGAACATCTTTACAAACTCTTTTTACAGAATATTCTTCCAAAATGGGTAGTAAGATAGGGGAATAAGTAGTTCCCCCTCCCCACTCAAAATCATCACGAGGGGCTGGCTGGAATTTTATTGTCGGAGCTTGCAGCAAATCATGCAGTCAAAATAATGCATCTGAATCAACAGCATATCTTAAAACTAGCCCGTTTGATGTTGATATGGATGAGAGCACTAGTTTTGATATATTTGCCTGGTGGAAAACAAGTGAACACAGATTTCCCTCGCTTTTCACCATGGCCCGTGATTTACTAATGATTCCAATGTCTATAGTTACATTAGAAGCAACGTTAAGTAGCAGGTGGGCACATGATCGATGATTATAGGACGAACTTAGCTCCTGATACGGTGTAGACTTGCATATGCCTTCGAGACTATTTCTTAGCAAAAAATCAGAAGCATGAGTTAATGGAAACAATATGACATCGAAGAAGAATTTGAAGGAATAGAAGTTTAGTTGTAATTTGTATTTTTGAAAAGTAATTTAATTGTAATTTTAAATGTAATTTGTAGAGCTTTATTTCAAAATCAATAATAAGATTATTATTCACTTTATTTCAATATTCTACACTCATTTAAATACAAAAAAAAAAAAGATGAAATAAAGATTAAAAAAATAAGTTAAAAAGGTATAGAAAAACAGGTGGGCCGGCACGACACGTCCTAGGCTATGCCATGGCCGTGCTAAGCCAACCCTGGTGAAAATCAGGCATGACACGACACGACATGACTAAGGTCATGGGCTGTGCTAGGTATGACCGTGTCTGGGCTGGGCCTGACCACTCACGGGCCAAGCCGGCATGGCTCAAACCATTTTACAGCCCTTGCTTAGACTGACCATGGCCCAATTCCAACATGGTTGTTGAAACCCCTAGTCTTGAGAGACCAATATGGCTGACCAGTCATTAAAGTGTGGGTCGGTGGGCAATTGTGATGTTAGGAATGAGTTTCTTCGGGTTCATTTTTGACAAAAAGGTGACATGGTCATCAATATTTGTGCATTTATAAGAAAATGGGACTTCTAAAATGAGGTTGTTCCTCAAGAGGCTGGATCCACTCCAAGCGCTTGAAGGTTAAGTTAAAACTACAAGTTGATTTTTTAGACTCATCAAGTGCATGCATGTAATCCAATATATCCATCATGCGCGTATTCTAATGTTTTTCTTAGTGGCTAAAAGTCGCTCCAATCTAAATTTTGCACTGGGGCACACAACACCGAAAAACAACACCACCACCTGTTACTTATGGAAGGGGTATTTTTGTCATTTTGTAAAAAAATCATGCCCTCGAATTTTGGATGAAGAGGAATAGCTACACGCCTGCAACTCTCCTCTCATTTATTGTCCTTAGATTAACGTGCTAGAAAGGAGGGTAACAAATTGCGTGGTGTGCCACACGACCCCGTGGAGCCAAATTCTATGTTATATCCACACCCTCCAGTCATTTTACGAGATCATTTTAGGGTATTTTCCCAAAAAATATGGTAGATCTGAGTCTCAAGTGGACCACACCACAGAAAGCAATGGAGATTTAACATGTACCATAGAAAACTTTTTGAGGCTCACATAAGTTCTAGATCAATCTGATATTTGATTTTTTTTTTTTTTTTCATCCAAGTCTGTGTGACCTCATGAACAGGTTGGATGAGAAATAAACATCATGGTGGGCCCTAGAAAGCTTTCAACGGTTGAAACTTTGGATCTATCTTATTTTTGCAGTGTGGTCCACTAAAACTTTGGATATATATCATTTTTGGGCTCATAACCTAAAATGATATTGTAAAATGAATGTACAGTGTGGATATAATACATAGATCATGGTGAGGCCACGTAACAGTGGTGTGTGGCACACCACGCAATCCGGTTCCGTGCTAGGAAGGATTGTTGGGCTCGGATTGGTTCCTACCCCCTCCAGGGCGTGGATTGGTTACTACACCTTAGCGGGTGTCACCCTAACTATGTGGGGACCACCTCTATTTATTTGTTGTACATAGGCGTCGTCCATCTGATTTACCATCTTATCTTAGAACGTTATCGTAAACCTAATGTAGATACAAATCTAAAGCCAACCACACAACCAGAAACAGTGATAAATGACTAGTAAAACTTTCGTGGGCCACCAAAATTTTGGAACAAGATGATATTTGTATTTTCCCTTCATCCAAATCTTCTTGACATTGTAAAGAAGTTGGATAGAAAATGAACCTTACCATGGGGTGCCCTTTGGAATATTTTATGGTGAGGTACTCAATCACCGATAGAAAAATCACCAATGTTTTCTATGTTATGGTCCACCTAAGATTTGGACATACTTGATTTTTGGTACCACCTCCTAAAATATGCTGGAGAAACAGGTGGACTCTGGATATATAACACATCATCAAGGTGGGCCCTACAATAAAGGTAACACCCATTGAGCTGTTACCAACCTAGGAAACACGTAATCACCTCCCCCAGGACGTAGCGAGTGACAGACTATTCTACCCGGGCTTGGTGGGGCCACTGTAATTTATATGTTTTATCGACATCATCCATTCATTTTGAAAAACAATTTTAGGCCATGAACTAAAAATGATGTAGATTGAAGGCTCAAAGTGGACCACACCACAAAAAGTAGTGGGGATTGAAAGCGTACCATTGAAAACTTATGGGGGCATAGGAAGTTTAGGATCAAGATGATATTTATGTTTTTCCTTTCTTACATGTTTATGTGACCTTATGAACACTTTGGATGGCAAATAAACATCATAATGGGCCATAAAAAGTTTTCAACGGTAGGATTTCAATCTCCACATCTTCTTGTGGCGTGGTCGACTTAAGCCTTTAATTTGCCTAATTTTTTAGCTTATGACTTAAAATGATCTATTAAAATGGATAGTCTTCATAGACAAAATACACACATCATGGTGGGCCCCATAGATCCTTGATAGGACCATCAGTCTCTAACTCTATCCTAGTGGGGATAATACCCAATCCGTGCCCCTGATTGTCGTGGATTACATGCATGCAACTCTTATTTGCAACAAAAATGGTTAGTAGCCATGTAGCTACTCGAGGGTCCTATGTGGTGCCCACAATGATATATGTTTTTTTATGCATGTCATCCATCCATTTTGGGTCACTATTTTAGACCATGAGCTTAACCATGGATGCAGATTGGGTATTACCCACACCAGGACATAGGTAGAGATGGACTGTCCTAGTCAGGGGCCAGGTGAGGCCCACCATGATGAATATCTTTTATATATCCACACGGTCCATCCATTTGGACTGATCATTTTAGGGCATGACCAAAAAAGGATATAGATTGAAGGCTCAAGTGGACCACACCACAAAAAGCAGGTGGGATTGAAAGCACCTTTGAAAACTTCTTGGGGGACACACAAGTATTCACTTGGGAATACGTCCTGTTAGAGTACGAAGACTTTACACAAACTCAAGCCCCACATCGACACACCCTGACGCACACTGAACATTCCAGTTAACACTGATTGACTTTGACATGCACTACAACCCCTTCGAGCGTACATTGAAATCATTCACCAAAATAAGAATGGGTGTATATCCACTTGAGAATAAGTCCTGTCAGGGTACGGAGACTCCGAATAAATTCGAGCCGCACACCGACACATACTGATGCACACCAAACCCTCAGATTAACACCGATTGACTCTAACTTGCACTATAACCCACTTGAACTAACATCAAATCCTTCACTGAACAAAGAATGGGTGCGTATCCACTTGAAAAGATGTCCCATCAAGTTGCTGAGACTCCAGGATAAATTCGAGCCCCAAACCGACACACCTCGATGCACACCAAACACTCTAATTAACACCAGTTGACTCCGATGTGCACTACAGCCCCTTTGAATGCACATCGAAATTCTTCACCGAAATAAGAATGAGTGTGTATTGACTTGAGAAGACAACCCATCGGGGTGCAGAGACTCTGGACAAACTCAAGTCTTGCACCGGCATACCCTGATGCACATCGAACCCTCCGATTAACACCGATCAACTTTGACTTGCACTGCAGTCCCTTCGAATGCATGTTGAAATCCTTTACCAACAAAGAATGGATGCTTATCAACTTGAGAAGATGTCACGTTAGGGTATGAAGACTCTGAATAAACTCGATCCATTGACACACACCGACTCGCATTGAACACTATGATTAACACCGATTGACTCTGACTTGTAACTGTAGCCCCTTCAAACCACCTTGAAATCCTTCACCGAACTAAGAATAGATATGTATCTACTTGACAAGACATCCCGTCGGGGTACAGAAACTCCAGAAAAAACTCACCGACACACCCTGAAGCACACCGAACACTTTAATTAACATAAATTGACTTTGACCTGCGGTGTAGCTTCCATCGAACGCATATTGAAATCCTTCACTGAATTAAGAATTAGTGTGTATCAACTTGAGTAGATGTCACGGTAGGGTACATAGACTCCTAACACTCTCGAGCCCCCATACCGACACACCGACTGTACACTGAACCCTTTGATTGACAATGCTTGACTTTGACTTGCACTATAACCCTGTTGGGAAGACGTCTGGTTGAGGTACACAGACTTAAAAAAAAAACTCAAACCTCACACCAACACATCCTGACGGACACCAAACCCTCATATTAGCATTAATAAACTCTAACTTACACTAAAATCCATTTGAATTAACATCAAAATCCTTCACCAAACAAGAATGGGTGCGTATCCACTTAGGAAGATGTCATGTTGGGGTACAGGGACTACAGACACTCACGAGCCCCACACAGACACACACCGACACATACCAAACCCTACAATTAACACCGATTGACTCTAACTTACATTGCAACCCCTTCGAATGCACATCAAAATCCTTCACCGAATAAAGAATGTGTGCGTATAAACTTGAAGATGTCATGTTAGGGTATGGAGACTCTGGACACACTCGAGCCCCACACTGACACACACCGAATCCTCTAATTAACACCAATCGATTCCAACTTGCACTGGAGCCCCTTCTAGCGCATGTCTAACTCTTTCATCGAACTAAGAATGAGTGCATATCTACTTGAGAAGACGTCACATTGAGGTACAAAGACTCTAGACACACTCAAACCCCACACCAACAATCCAGAAACACACCAAACACTCTGATTAACATCGATTGGCTCCGACCTGCATTGCAGCTCCTTCGAATGCACATTGAAATCCTTTACCTGAACTAAGAACTGGTGTGTATCAACTTAAGAAGACGTCACATTAGGGCATAGAGACTATGAGCATTCTCGTGCCCCATACCAATACACACCGACGCCCACCGTACCCTCTAATTAACACTGATCGACTCTAACTTACACTACAACTCCTTTGAACGCACATGAAAATTCTTCACTGAACAAAGAATGAGTGGTTATCAGCTTGAGAAGATGTCACATTAGGGTACAGAGACTCTAGACACACTCGAGCCCCACACTGACACACACCGACGCACATCGAACCCTTTGATTAACACCGATCGACTCTGACTTGCACTACAGCCCCTTCGAACAAACGTCAAAATCCTTCACCGAACTAAAATGGGTGTGTATCCACTTGAGAAAATGTCATATCGGGGTATAGAGGCATTCGACATGCTCAAACCCCACACTGACACTCAACGATGCACACCAAACCCTCTGATTAATACCAATCAACTCTGACTTACACAACAACCCCTTCGAACACACAGTTGAAATTCTTAATTGAATTAAGAATGGGTGTGTATCAACTTGAGAAGACATCACGTTGGGGTATGGAGACTCTGTGCAAACTCGAACCCTACACTGATATACCCCGACACACACCGAACCCTTTGATTAACATCGATCGATTACGACTTGCATTGCAGCCCATTTGAACGTATGTCGAAATACTTCACCGAACTAACGATGGGTGTGTATGCAATTTAAAAGAAGTTATATAGATTATAAGGACTCTTGTACTACTCAGACCTCACATTGACCCACACTGAACCTACACCGACCCATAGACATCGATCGACTTCGACTTGCACTGCAGCCCCTTTGAACTCATGTCGAACTCCTTCAACGAAGTAAGAATAAGTGCATATCCACTTGAGAAGATGTCGTGTTAGGGTCACAAAGACTCTAAACACACTTGAGCCTCACACCTACACACACTGACGCACACTGAACCCTCCAATTAACACTGATCGACTTCGACTTAAACAGCCCCTTCAAACGCACGTCAAAATCCTTCACTGAACAAGAATAGGTGCATATCCACTTAAGAAGATATCACATTGGGGTATAGAGACTCCCGACATACTCGAGCACCACACCGACACACACTGACGTACACCGAACCCTCCGATTAACACCGATTAACTTCGACTTACACTATAACCCCTTTAAATGCATGTTGAAGTCTATCGAAATAAGAATGTGTTTGTATCTACTTGGGAAGACATCAGGTTAGGGTATAGAAACCCTCGACACGTTTGAGCCCCACACTGACACACATCGGTGCACACCGAACCTTTCGATTAACACCGATTAACTTTGGCTTGCACTACAGCCATTCCGAATGCACGTCGAACTCCTTCACAGAACTAAGAATGGGTGTATATCTTGGGAAGACATTAGGTTGGGGTACGGAGACTCCAGACATGCTCGAGCCCCACACCGACATAAATCGACGCACACCGAACGCTTCAATTAACACCATTTAACTCTGACTTGCACTACAACCCCTTCGAGCGCACATCAAACTCCTTCATTGAAGAAGAATGGGTGTGTCTACTTTAGAAAATATCAAGATGGGGTACAGAGACTTTAGACACCCTTGAGCTTACATCGATAAAAATCGAGCCCTCCAATTAACACCGATCGACTCCGACTTACACTGCAGTCTCTTCGAACGCACGTTAAAATCCTTCACCAAACTAAGAATTGGTGCGTATCCACTTGACAAGACCTCACGTTGGGGTACAGAGACTTCGGATAAACTCAAGCATCACACCGATACACCCTGACACACACCGAACCATTCGATTAATACCGATTGATTTCAACTTGCATTACAGTCCCTTCGAACGCATGTTGAAATCCTTCACCGAACTAAGAATGGGTGTGTATTCACTTGACAAAACATTTCGTAGGGGTATGAAAACTCTGAACAAACTCAAACCCCACATTGACACACCCCCATGGACACCGAAAACTCTGATTAACACCAATTGACTCCGACTTGTACTGCAACCCCTTCGAATGCACCTCAAAATCCTTCACTGAACTATAAATGAGTGTGTATCCACTTAAAAATATGTCATGTTAGATTATTAAGACTTTGGGCCCACTTAAACCCTACATCAATCCACACTGAATAACATTGATCAACATCAACATGTACTATATTCCCTTCGAACTCCTTCCATGGCCCACAGCAAATTCATGTGGTTTATCCATACCATCCATCCAATATTTCAGCTTGTTTTTTTGTGTAGAACAAAATTAAAGCATATTTAGAACTTAAGTGAAACACATAGGAGAAAACGATCGAAATAATGATTTCAGTAGTAGATGTTTAATAACACTTTCTACGGCCACCTACAACTCAAATTTTCCTCCGGTGCGTGGATAAACCACATGGATTTGTTGTGGGTTGTGGAAGGAGCTTAAGGGGAACATAGTGTATATCGATGTGGATCGCTGTTATTCAGTATGGATCGATGTAGGGTTTGAGTAGGTCCAGAGTCTTGATAATATAACATAATATCTTTTCAAGTTAATACGAACCCATTCATAGGTCGGTGAAGGATTTCGAGGTGTGTTCAAAGGGGCTGCAATGCAAGTCAGAGTCGATCAGTGTTAATCGGAGGGTTCAGTGTGCGTCGGGGTGTGTCGATGTGGACTCAAGTTTGTTTGAAGTCTTTGAACCCCAACGAAATGTCTTCTCAAGTGGATATGCACCCATTCTTAGTTTGGTGAATGATTTAGACATATGTTCAAAGAGACTGCAGTGCAAGTCAGAGTCGATCGATGTTAATCGGAGGGTTCGGTGTAGGTCGAGGTGTGTCGGTGTGGGCCTGAGTTTGTATGGAGTCTCTATACCTCGACGGAATGTCTTCTCAAGTAGATACACATCTATTCTTAATTCGGTGAAGGATTTTGATGTACGTTCAAATGCGTTACAGTGTAAGTCAGAGTTGATTGGTGTTAATCGGAGAATTTGGTGTGTGTCAGGGTATGTCATTCTGGGGCTTGAGTTTGTCTCGAGTCTCCGTACCTCGACAAGACGTCTTCCCAAGTGGATATACAATCATTCTTAGTCAGGTGATGAATTTCAAGGTGAGTTTGAAGGGCATGCAATGCAAGTCGGAGTTGATTGGTGTTAATTGAAGGGTTCGATGTGCGTCACTGTATGTTGGTGTGGGGCTCGAGTATATCTGAAGTCTTCGTACCCCAACATAACGTATTCTTAAGTGGATACACAATCATTCTTAGTTCAGTGAGAGAGTTCAGTGTAATTTCGAAGGGGCTATAGTGTAATTCAAAGTCGATCAGTGTTAATCTAAGGTTCGGTGTGCAATTGGGATGTGTCGATGTAAGGCTCGAGTTTTTTCGTAGTCTATGTACCCTAACGGGATGTCTTTTCAAGTAGATACATACTCATTCTTAGTTTGGTGAAGGATTTTGATGTGCAATCGAAGGGACTGTAGTGTATGTTAGAGTTTATCGATGTTAAACCTGACTATTCGGTGTGCGTCGGGTATGTCGATGTGGGGCTTGAGTTTGTTCGGAGTATCGTACCCAAACATGATGTCTTCCCAAGTGTAAACGCACCCATTAGTGGTTTGGTGATGGATTTTGATGTGTGTTCAAAGGGGATGCAGTGTATGTCGAAGTCTATCAATGTTAATCGGAGTGTTCGGTAGTAAGTCGAGGTGTATTGGTGTGAGGCTCGAGTTTGTTCGAAGTCTCCGTACCTTGAAGAGACGTCTTCCCAAATGGATATACACTCATTCTTAGCTAGGTAATGGATTTCGAGGTGAGTTTGAAGGGGATGCAATGCAAGTCGGAGTCGATCGGTGTTAAGGATTAAGCAGATCCAAATCTCAGGAGGACCACGCCAAAGGATAGAGTGGTGATCGAGTGCCTCACCATTCTAAATTCCAAAAGGACCCATCATGAGGTTTGCATCATGTTTATTTTTCATCTGGTGATAATGTTAAGGATGACGTGAAAATACGAAGATTAGCTTGATCCAAAACTTTCGTGGCCCACACAAAGTTTTTGATGGTCATCCATTACTGTTTATAGTGGGATGGTCCACCTGAGATTTGGATCTTCTTAAAGTTTGTGACCGTGCGCTAAAATGAGATGAAATAATAGACGGACGGCGTGGATATACAAAAAATACATCTAGGTGAGCCCCATATGGTTATGGTAACACCCACTAATGTGTAACCCGTGCCACAGCTAAACCTCTCCCCAGGTGCATAAATCATGGTTGCCAAGAAATGTTCACCATCACATTTACCAGTCCCACTGTAATGATTATATGAAATCCACTCCACCCACCAAAGTTAGGCTTAGGTCCCAAATATCATGCCTGTCCATTATTTAATTAGCCCAGACAAAGGGAAATAGTGTGGACGGTAACTGTAGCCTAGTGGACTATTTCTGATTGTATGGTCCACCTAAAAAATTGACTGCTCTTATTTTTGCTCCCTATGCCTATCATTAGGTTCTGCACTTTCTGGACGGGGTAGATTTAACATAAAAACACTATGGGGCCCACTGGAGCTATAATCTTAAATAGGCATAAAGCTCTGACCCGAACGCCCAAGCTCTAACCACAAATTTATAGTATGAGAATCCGTACTGTGAGTAGGTGTTTTAAATAGAGCTGTACACAAGTCGAGTAAGCTCGAAAAACTCGCTCGAAAAATGCTCGACTCGGCTCAGATCAGAAGTGAGTTTGAGCCAAGTCGAGTCAATTTTCTGGTGCTCGAATGTGTTCGAGTGAGCTTCGAGTAGGGCCATGCTCGATTCGGCTCGACTCGTTTAGTGACTCATACTAGGCTTGATTCGGCTCGACTTGTCTGGGAGCTATAGTATATATAGTATAGTTAAAATAAAATATTTTTTTACCCTTATGATTTTTACCCGCCCGAGCGCGCCCCTCTTTTCAAACCCTAACCCTAACCCACCATCCCCCCCCTCTCTCTGAGCTTGATGGCCGGCCGGTAACCCCCTGCTGCCCTGTCCACTCCATGTTGGCCACTCACTAAGCTGCCTTGCCCTACCTGATCTTAGCCTGCCACCCCCGATCTCAGCCTGCCCTGCCCTCCGGCCACGCCCAATCTCAGTTTGCCCTGCTTGCCGCTTGACGTCGGCCACCCCCTGTTCTCACCCTACTCCACTCGACGCCGGCCACCCTCTGATCTCACCCTACCCGCTCAATACCAGCCACCCTTGATCTCACCCTGCCCGCTCGACACTGGCCACCATTGATCTCACTCTGTCCGCTCGGTCACCCCTTGATCTCAACCTGCTCGTTTGTAAACAATGGTAAGCTCAACAAACCTTGCTTGAAAACACAAACTCGAACTCAGCTCTAAAGAATCGAACTTAGACTAGGCTCAAAAACTCAAAATCGACTCGAACTTGCTCAGTCTGCTGACCGAGCAGGGGTAGGTGGGTTCGAATCGAGCACCGAACAAGGATGATGCTCGATTCTACTTGACTCGTGTACCGCTCTAGTTTTAAATGCCTCTTGCTGTCTTGCGAGAGTGGGTTTCCTTAATTTCAAAATGGCAAAAAGGCCCTCGTCTAAGTGATGAGTGGTGGGGATATTTTTACCTGCTGGTGTGGTCTACATGATATTTGGATTGGACTAAACTTAACACCCCATTGTGAAACCAGGTAGAGAAACGTGGTTAACATTGGATTAGAAGAATGACCAATGATGTGGCAAATATAAGCATTTGTAGGATAAGTCTATCCTACAAACGTTTGTAGTGGATCCGGCCTCATGTTTGATAACGGAACTTCCTTACTGGCCCTGCAATCCTCCAAAATAGCGCATGTAATCTCTCACGTAGCTAATGAACTTTACGTGCCGCTTGTATCATTGGCAGCAACACACCCCCACGCTAGCTGCACTTCAGTATCCTTACTTTCTCCGGGCAACACAGAGCGACTTCCAAATTCAAGCGGTTGCCGACCTGATAGCATACTACAGATGGAAAGAGGTGACGACGATTTTCGTGGACGATGATCATGGGAAAAATGGGATATCTGTGTTAGGAGACGCCTTGCCAAGTATCTTGCTAAGATACATTACAAAACCTTCTTCCCACCAAGCGCCACTGAGAGTGAATCTAATGGGAGCCCGGGTTTACATCGTCCATGTAAATCCTGACTCGGGTCTTCAGATATTCTCGATTGGGAAGTATCTCGGAATGATGAGCAAAGGCTACGCTTGGATAGTGACGGATTGGCTTGCCTCTGTTTTAAATTCGACTGAACCACCCAATCCCAACACAATGAGTCTTTTACAAGGAGTTGTTGTCTTTCGCCATTATATGCCAGATTCTATCCCAAAAGACGTTTCATTTCGAGATGGAATGATTTGCTTAAGAACGGGAATGTAACTTCAAGCTTGAATATTTATGGGTTATATGCATATGATTCTATTTGGTTAATCGCTCGTGCTCTTAATATTTTTCTAAATAGAGGAGGAAATGTATCGTTTTCTAGCTATCCTAGCTTGCATGATGCTAAGGGAAGTAACTTGCACTTATCAACGCTCCATACATTCAATGCGGGCAGAGATTGTTCAAGGTTAGTTATGATATCCGTCGATCGGCCATTAATTAGGTTATTATTGATAGTGATCTGTGCAAAAAAGGGGCTGATGGTATGCTATTGCGTTATTTAGAGAAAAAGGAAGTACTCCTGGCCATGGGAGATGTGCATGAGGGCATATGTGGAGCTCATCAAGTAGGAAGAAAGATGAGACTCACCTTAATATGTTATAGATACTTTTGGCCAAAGATGGTCACAGATTGTATCAAGTATGCCAAAGGATGTGAAACATGCTAGAGGCATGGGCCTATACAACATGTGCTAGTCTCGAAGATTCATTCCATTGTAAGACCTTGGCCTTTTTGTGGATGAGCGATTAATTTGATTGGTCAGATTAAGCCTCCATCATCAGATATGCCTCACTTTATCATCATAGCGACAAATTATTTTACCAAACGAGTAAAAGCGAAACCCATGAAGGGAGTTGGGAGCCATGAAATCATAGATTTTATTGAGATTTACATCATTCACATATTCGGCATTCCGGAGTTGATTACTATGGACCGTGGAGCAACATTTTCTTCCAGGGAAGTTAAAGTTATGGCCGATAAATACAAAATAAAAATCTTACATTCAACCCCTTACTATGCTCTGGCAAATGGCCAAGCCAAGGCTAGCAATAAAGTAATTAGAAATATTTTAAGAAAAATTATCGATGAAAATTTTCGACAGTGGCATACAAAATTATCAAAGGCTTTATGGGCATATCGAAACTCACCACGTACCAGTATTGGGGTAAGTCCATTTTTACTAACATACGGACACGATGCAGTATTGCCTTTAGAAATTACGGTGCCATCGTTAAGAGTGGCCCATCAAGCTGGCTTGAATGCAACAAAATTTTATGAGGCCTTGTTAGTCCAATTCGAAGGATTAGATGAAGACCGGTTGAGAGCGCTTACTCTATAATTGCAAATAAGGCCAAGGTTGCCCGCGCTTATAATAAAAAGGTAAAAGAAAAGTCATTCAAGGAAAGCGATAAAGTATGGACGGCTACTTGGGATGGACCATGCACAGTGATCAAAGTTCTTCTAGGTAGAGCTTATATCATCAAGGATAAGCAAGGAAAAATTTCCAAAGCACCTATTAACGAGCAATTTCTCAAGAACTATTATCCCACCCTTTGGAAAGTAGTATATGGGCAGACTGATTAGTTGCATCCTAGTTGAGATGAAGTCCCTGACATTAAGGTTAATGAAATGAACATTAAATGAAATGGGACTCATAGCAAAATGGGGTCATCGGCCATTGCAAATAAGGGAGTGCTAATGATAATAAGCCCTAAGATAAGAAAACCACTTAGAGAAAGGAAGTGCATTAATAATTAGGCCCCTAGCCTGTTACAAGCAGTAAAAAGAAAAGAAGAAAGGGGGGGGTGGGGTGACACAAAAGTTTCGTAGGCCTGATTGGCCTTGATTTCATCAAATTCTCATTAAGCCACTTCTTTTATGGCAATTGCTTGACGCATCTTGTTGACCCATAAATTCCCATCCTCTATAGCACGACTGATGAATTGGAGGACTTAATGAACACGATCCCCAATTTCGCGAGTCCGAGCTTCTGCTTCTTGACGATGGGCATAGCTAGTCTGGGACCGATCTTAGAAAAGGTTTATTTAAGAGAGGACAAACTCCATAAGCTCTTCTGAGTGCGAACGATCCAATGGTCAATGCACATGGTTTGCCTCACGGAGGTCAATCTATACATTTGTTTGTTGAATCTACAAAATTCGGAGAATGGTCTTGTCAAATTGATGAAGGCGGAACCAACGGAGTCAGTCACTCATTGCTTCTGCCAGGGAGTCGTAGAGAGTAGGGAGCTTTTCGCAGATGAAAGTATATTGTTACAACATGCCTCTAGCACGCTGATAGTCAAATTCTGCGCCGAAGAAATTGTTCCCATGGCCGTGGAGTCTTCGAAGAACTTTCAGGATGTTTCTTAACTCCTGATCATTGGTAGCGGCCGCAAAAGTCTGACGAACGAAGTTATCTGTGTCAAATAGCAGGAAAGATTGGCCAAAATAGGCTAAGTTGTCTGAGAAGATATCTTCCAGATAGACCTGGGCTTGAGCAAGGAGTTGATCGTTTGAAAGAGTCATAAGGACAAGAAAGCAACGGGAGATGATTTGCAAAATATTGCCTAAGGTATGGTATTTATAGTTAAGTAGTTAGGCCAAAAGAGGCCACGATTGGTGAATCATGGAGTTGTGAAGCAAGCAATTATGGCGTTTCAATCCCAATGGGCATGGGACGTTTCAAAGAAAATGATAAAAATTTAGGAACATGTGGCGCTTTTTTCGATACCCTGCTATGTCAGCGAACGTTACAAGGAACAAGAAAAGAAAAAGAGAAAAGGGTTTTTTATGGTGTATACAAAATAAGATCTTCATTGATAATCGGTCAAACTTTACAATAGAAAACAATACACAGCTGATGACCGTTACACATGGGAAACTAGAACTCGAAGGATGAGTAATGACTGAATTTGTCCTTAATTTCATGTTACCGACTAGAATTCTGTCAACAAACGCTTAATGCTTCAAAGATTTCTACTTGGCGCTGTTGATAGATCCAATCTCTGATCGAATAATCGCGGCCATGCTTTGTACCTTGCCCTGAATCACATTATATTCTTGTTCTTTTTCAGCCCCGGTATGCTTCAAAGTCTCCAGTTGTGCCTCTAGAGCAATGATTTGGAGATCCATGCTTTTAATTTCAGTCCGCCTCTGTTTTGAATCTAGGTTCTTGACCGACAATTGCTCAGCTATTTGGGTAATTTTGGAGAGTTGGGTTGTAGCTGAAGAATGCTCATGGTGCTCCTATCAATTTTGCTCTGAAGATCTTGATGTTCTAGTAAGAGGTCATGAAGCGACCTAAGTTTAGAAAATTTGTCCAACATTGAGTCATCGAATCGAGTCAGAATTGAAATCGGTCAAAAAATTATGAGAATTGTTGATCGATTCAGTTAATAAAATGTCTGGAACCCCTAGGTGGACTAATCCCTATATCTCCATCTTCAAGTCGTAAAATTCTGAAGCGGGAGAAGGAGACTCAACAATTAGTACGTCCTTTTGAAGGAGTTGATGAAGCAAGGAAAGTAGGTCATCAATGGGAAGGTCGGCAGCAACTGAAGCAACATAAGTAATAAGTGAGGAAGTCACATGAGTGAGTAGCTAGATGAGGATCTTCTGGTTTATTAGAGGCAGGCGACATATCTTCTAGACCTTCATCGGTCATAGTCAAAGATTGTCTTGCTAATGAAGTTGGAACAACTTGGGTGACCGTTGGACTGTTGGTCGCTGGAGTAGGCATTGGTGAAGTAACAATTCGAGATGGACGAGGAGTCGAACTCATGGGCTGATTGTCGTCATCTTCCTCTAGTTATGAACTAAGAGTTGCCACTTGAGGGAAGAAAGACCGATCGAGACTTGATGAGGCATTTGTAGTAGTAATATGCTCTTCTGATGTTGAGTCATTAGTTGCAGCATGGTCGACAGGACCGACAGTTTTTGCAAGAAGCCATTCAGATTCATTGATACTAGCTAGTGGGTGAGCCCCTGGTTGGATGGTCGATTGAGCTACTTGGCTAGTAGCTTCTTACAACACTACACAAAGGATGAAATTGAGTAAAGATGGATAAAGTGAAGTACTAAAAAGGTCTAGGAAAATATTAACCTATGTTTGATTGGACAACCATGGTAACAAATATGGCTTGAATTTTTTAAGGATCCTTTATGATCTAAGCCAAGGGTTTGGTCGATGTAGGAAATTGTGGCAATCTGGGCTTATATCGTTTCAGATAACGATCATCAAATGGAATCGATCGATCATTAAATTTGATTACGTCGTCTTTCCATTTGTTCCAGCATTTTTGTTAATGAGAATCACTACAAGAAATTAATCTTTTACCGACGACATCATTCGTCAGTATTTGATATTTTTTCGTTGGTAATACTTATTACCGACGAAATTTCTCCTCGCTACGTTCGTCGCAATAAAACCGTGGCTGAAGGATTTTCCCGACGAAATTATACTTCGTCGGCAATGATAAAACAAATGCCGACGAATAAACTCGTCGGCAAAACATTTTAGTTTTGTTAGGAAAAAACTATGTATTTCGTCGGTAAACACAACTTTTACCAATGAATAATTGGGTCGGTAAAACCTTGGATTTACGATATTACCGACGATTATGTTTGTCAGAAAAAACAATATTACCATCAAACTTATTCGTCGGGAAAAGCTATGACCGACGATATAATTCGTCGGTATAAGTGATATAGATCGTTGGTATAATTTTTTAATCTATTTTTACCAACAAAATATTTTTACCAACGAAATATTTCGTTGATAATTGTATGTTTCTTCCCAGTTTCATTTATTTTCAAAATTTAGGGAAAAAGTCCTGATATACACCTGTAAATACACCTGTTACAATACATTTTCATCCTATTCATATCTACATCCATCCAAACATAAACCCACATCCATCCAACACACAAACCAACATCTATCCACACATCCATAAACACAAACCCCACACAATGAAAATATTAACAAATACATAGAAGTAAATCTAATATACAAAATCAAATAAATAGTACAAACGTCTAACTATCAATATGAAGTAAAATAAAAAAAAAATCACGAAGATGAAGGCGGAGGTGGTAGGGCATCGATGCCAAAGCATGCAGCGAGAGCCTGAAACATTTACTGCATCCGTCGCTCATGCTCCACCCGCATCTCCTCAATCCTCCTCTCCTGCTCCTCCCGTCACCTCTCCTCCTCCTTTCTTCGCCTCTGCTCCTCCTCGTCCCTACGCCTCTGCTCCTCCTCCCTTTGCCTCACCAGCTGCTCTTTGATATCATCGACAACGACCCGTAGCTGCTAAACCTCTCTCTCTCTCTCTCTCTCTCTCTCTCTCTCTCTCTATACGATATCAGCTCGGTGTAGGGCGCTCTCCCCAGCGACGGATAGACTAGAGCCAGCTCTAGCGGGTGCTATGATCTTGGCACCATGGCCAAGCCCACACACATATCTAGAACGGGTGCCAAGCACCTCATTCAAGATATCTAGCTCACTCCGTTGACTACCATCGGAAGTGGGCTGACTGCATATGGTGTCCATCGCCGCCTGTAATGAAAACATATGAATTTTCATAACGAATGAAATTATTATAAATCAATGCAATTAAATTTTACAATGTAATGATTTTTACCCAATGCTCGCTAGCTCTAGGATGTATCCAAGATCCCGTCGCCTGCTGACAGTAAGTCCCTCTATAGAGGTTTACTGGTCTAGGCTCCTGGCCGGTGACATAATCTCACTGCAGCAATTAAAAGGACAATAGACTTATTATAAATGGATAGAAAGAATATATGAACTTAATAATCACCAATAGGTTTGTACCATGTCGTAACGATGTCGTACAAATGACTTTGAACTAGCTACGTGGTTCACTTGTAACTTTTCTCTGTTCGCAGAATTTATTCTACTCCTCTTCTGAACACATTATTCATAATACATAGTTATTAATTGCGAATTTAATTGTTATCTTAAGATATCATAAATATGTAAATATTACCTGAAAAGACTCAGACGAAAATCGCTCACAGAGTATCCACCACTCGTCTATAGTCATGTGCGGCGGTGCAGATAATACGGCCTCATCGTGAGTCCTGCACCGCTTGTACCGCTGGTGTAACTCTCTGCAGTACTCCTTGAACCGCTCCCTGACCATGTCGTCGATGGCATGAGAAATTTAAGGAACACTCAAATCTAAGACAAATTTATCCTATAGTTTTGTACAGAATAGATTAAGTTAATAAATTTATTAACAAAGTAACTTAACTGTAAATAAACTTTCATAAAAGAAAATTTTAATTTGCTAAAATTTACTTGAAGGCGCTGACGGATGAGCTGCCGCACATCATCTGTCACGTCTGTCCAACGGGGGGTGGTGGCGGGGATCAAAGATCGGCATAGGACACCTGACCTCAGACAGTAAACAACCTGGCATTGTCCTCAACAGGTCTAAGGCAGTCCTGTGGGAACTCTACCATCACCTTACCCTCACGCATAAGTCGCTCTAAAACTAACCCACACGTGAGTCCACGTCCTCGTCGGCTGGTCGACGATGTTGTTACAAAAGAAATATGTAAGTCTAAATATAAACAGAAGTCACTAAATAAATATATGTCTAGACTTATATGCAGTGTCCAGTGTATGCTCAACTGAAGGATCAAACGCCTGTAATGTAGCATGTGATGTCGATGCTGTCTCTATTGCATCACGGGTGGAAGGGGTAGATCCAGTGCTCGAATGACCTAATCTCCCACCTGGTGTCATGACTGAATATGTGTGAAATACGAACTTATAAATTTAAACAATGTCAGTACAAGTTTATGAACAACAATATAATATGAACATTAAACTTTACAGTGCAAGTGGAATATAATAAAACATTATACAAGTAGTGTTGATGGTAGAATGAATTTGTGCTTATGCTTAGAGAGGTGATTAAAATATGATTAGACCATTACACTGTAATGCAAACAGAATATAATAAAACCGTAAACATTATAGTAAAATTTAGAAATTCTATTACACATTATCATTCTATATTAAATACATGAATTTCATTTTAATATGAAATAACTTCGGATCAACTCTCCAAAGTACTTCCTGCATAAGTTATCGTACGCTGCAGAAGTATATATCAAGCTGTGTGAAACACTCGACATTGTTACAGCCAATATGACAGTCACAATAGGAGAAATCTAGTCTCTCGAGACTCTATTCAGATGTGTAAGTGACAAAATCGCATCTTCCATATGAAGTTTCCTGCGGTTATATTCCTCCATCAAGTCCGAAATTTCTTTGAGATTGTACAATCTTTCATCTGAGTTATCATCGATATATTCCTCCCTACACTTATTGACCAGGCCGGGTATCTCTTTAGCCCTACCAGAAGAAGATAGGGTCGAAAAAATCATCCGCAACAGCTGATGAAGTATGCTTGCGCGCTTCCGCTATGCTCCCGTTTGAGGAGGATATGATCAGAAATTGACTTAACTGCAAATGTGGATTATAAACAAGTCAATTCAAGGAATAAATCATGACTTGTAAAACATGTATACATGTAATAATCAAATTAGCGGCGGGAAACTTAAAGACATGTAAATCAATGTGTACATTTAATAATCGTCGTTTATATCACTATCGCTTAGGACTATTTCTTCTTCACCATCACTATCGTTGATAAGTATTTTCTCTTCATCGTCTAGCAACGTCGTCACCAATGAAACAGCTATCATCTCTAACAATGTCATGTATGATTGAGGCATCAACATGATTAGGTGGTACATCATCTCTATTCAATTGCAGCACATCAATATCAATATTTGGATCATTCCCTCTATCCCCAGATGACATGTCTTCTTGATATGCTTATTCAACCTTAGACGTTCCATTTCTCTCGTCCTCGCTATCTTCAACAGTCTAATTCGGGAACGTCAAATACGTTCCTGGGCTTTATTTTCTACACCACGTGTCATGAGTCGCCTAACTTGATGTCGGCGAGGTAGAATACTTGTTCGGCTTGGCTGGTTATGATAATGAGTGATCCTTAAATCACTTCCGAGTTAAATTTATGCTCATAAAGTAGTCATCAGTCTGTATTCCTAACTTCTTATTTTCAATGTCCACCAATTACATTTAAATAAGTATACCCGCTTTCTCATATAATAACTCAGCTCAATAATATTCGTCAAAACTCCATAAAAGTCAATTTCTACCTTCTTATACATTCCCTTCACAACTACCTCACTATTTTATGTGGTTCTATACTTCTCACGCTCTTCATTGTGGAACCAAATTTCGTTTACAATACAACCTGTATATCTAGATACACGTTTATCAGGGCCACACGTCAGTGAGTAGAGTGCATCAGACGCATCTGCAAAGTTGATAGCACGCAACATCTTCATCTATTATCACGTACAGAATATAATTGTTTAGGGATTTTCTTAGGTTTAAATATTGTGCAATACAATAAAATTCTAAGTGTTGTGAGATAATACAAGTGAAATCTTACACAGTTTTGCGAACCATTCTGGAAACTAATCCTAATGCATTCAATCATAATTTGTAGGGTATTGGGACTTCATATCCTCGATGTGTTCGCTACACATAATTGGCACGTCATCAGCAAGAAACATTAAGATCATTGTATCTAGATATACAAAGTTTAGGTTTAGGTTTTGGTTAGAGATTTAGGAATAGGTGTAGGTTTAGGTTAAGTGAATTGAGTTTCAGGTTTAAGTTTAGGCCTAGGTTTGAGAATTCGGGTTCAGGATTGGGTTTAGGTTTAGGTTTTAAAGTTTAGGTTTAGGTTTAGGTTTAGGTTAGGATTAGAGGTTTAGGAATAGGTGTAGGTTTAGGTTAAGTGAATTGAGTTTAGGTTTAAGTTTAGGCTTAAGTTTAGGAATTCAGGTTCGGGATCGGGTTTATGTTTAGGTTTAAGTTTAGGTTAGGGTTAGAGATTTAGGAATAGGTGTAGGTTAAGGTTAAGTGGATTGAGTTTAGGTTTAGGTTTAGGCTTAGGTTTAGGAATTCGGGTATGGGATCGGGTTTAGGTTTAGCTTTAAAAGTTTAGGATTAGGTTTAAGGTTAGGGTTAGAGCTTTAGGAATAAGTGTAGGTTCAGGTTAAGTGAATTGAGTTTAAGTTTAGGTTTAGGCTTAGGTTTAGGAATTCGGGTTTGGGATCGGGTTTAGGTTTAGGTTTAGGTTTAGGTTAGAGGTTTAGGAATAGGTGTAGGTTTAGGTTAAGTGAATTAAGTTCAGGTTCAAGTTTAGGCTTAGGTTTAGGAATTCAGGTTCGGGATCGGGTTTAGGTTTAGGTTTTAAAGTTTAGGTTTAGGTTTATGTTAGGGTTAGAGGTTTAGGAATAGGTGTAGGTTTATGTTAAGTGAACTGGGTTTAGGTTTAGGCTTAGGCTTAGGTTTATGAATTCGGGTTCAAGATCAGGTTTAGGTTTATGTTTATGTTTAAGTTAGGGATAGAGGTTTAGGAATAGGTATAGGTTTAGGTTAGGTGAATTGAGTTTAGGTTTAGGTTTGGGAATTTGCGTTCGAGATCGGGTTTAGGTTTAGGTTTAGGTTTTAAAGTTTAGGTTTAGATTTAGGTTAGGGTTAGAAGTTTAGGAATAGGTGTAGGTTTAGGTTAAGCGAATTGAGTTTAGGTTTAGGTTTAGGCTTAGGTTTAGGAATTCGGGTTCGAGATTGAATTTAGATTTAGGTTTAAAAGTTTGGCTTTAGGTTTAGGTTAGAGGTTTAGGAATAGGTGTAAGTTTAGGTTAAGTGAATTTAGTTTAGGTTTAAATTTAGCCTTAGGTTTAGGAATTCGGGTTCAGGATTGGGTTTAGGTTTAGGTTTTAAAGGTTAGGTTTAGGTTTAGGTTTAGGTTAGAGGTTTAAGAATAGGTGTAGATTTAGGCTAAGTGAATTGAGTTTACGTTTAAGTTTAGGCTTAGGTTTAGGAATTTGGGTTTGGATCGGGTTTAGGTTTAGGTTTAAAAGTTTAAGTTTAGGTTTAGGTTTAGGTTAGGGTTAGAGGTTTAGGAATAGGTGTAAGTTTAGGTTAAGTAAATTGAGTTTAGGTTTAGGTCTAGAATTAGGTTTAGGAATTCGGGTTCGGGATTGGGTTTAGGTTTAGGTTTAGGTTAGGGTTAGAGGATTTAGGAATAGGTGTAGGTTTAGGTTAAGTGAATTGAGTTTAGTTTTAGGTGTATGTTTAAGTTAAGGGTTTCAGGTTCAGGTTTAGGTTTAGGTAATAGGTTTACGTATTTGGACGCGGATTAGCTACTGACAAGTTAAGTAGCTATTGGCTACTGATGTGACGTCACCAACTTATGCGTGTCCATCCATTTGGAGAGATCATTTTAAGGCATGAGCTAAAGAATGAGACAGATCTAAAGCTCAAGTGGACCCCACTAAAGAAAATAATGAGGATTGATCTCCTACCATTAAAAAGTTCTTGGGGCCACAAAAGTTTTCGATCAAGCAGATATTTGTGTTTTCCCTTCTTCCATGTCAGTGTGAACTTATGAACAAGTTGGATCTCAAATAAACATCATCAGAGGCCTTAGGAATGTTTCAACGGTCGCAGTCACTGTCCCTACTGTTTTCTTTGGTGGAGTCCAATGACCTTACCAACATGTTTAAGATTATAGGTTTAGGTTAGGTTTAGGATCTGTTTGACCTTATCAACATGTTTAATACCAAATAAACATTATAGTGGGCCCTACGAAGTTTTTAACACTAGGCATTCAATCACCATAGTTTTCCTGTGATGTGATCCACACTTCATCTTGGATATGCCTCAATTTGGAAAATCCTCTAAAATGAGCTGCTGCAAATGCAGATAGACGGCGTAGATGTACAACACATAGATCGAGTTGGGTCCCACAATGAAGGCCTAACCCACTAAGCTAGTTACTGCTAGAAATCAGATTGCGTCCTAAGTTACTCAGTACGCTCAGTTGGACCCACTGTAAATATAGGTAGTTTATCTACACTGTCCATCTTCTTCTCCAGATCATTTAAGGGGTTGAAACCAAAATTGAATCATATCCAAAACTCAGGTAGACCATACCACAAGAAACAATGGGTATAATGATTTCCATCATTGAAACCTTTCTAGGTCCTGTAGTGATGTTTATTTCTCATCCAACCTGTTCACAAGATCACAAAGACATTGATGAAAGGAAAAAATAAATATCAGCTTACATATATACTTCATATATATATATATATATATATATATATATATATATATATATATATATATAGGTCTGTGTAAAACCATCATGGTGGGTCCCAGGAAGGAATCAACGGTCGGCGGCACTGTCCCCACCATGATGTTTACTTTTAGGTTTTAGTTTTAGGTTTAGGGTTTAGCGTTAAGGGTTTAGGTCTTGGAGACTCAACCAACTCATGGATAGCTCTGACGCACATCCGAGTCTGCTCCACACAAACACGGGCCTGTCCAAATGGCCAGGCTACCCATATTGATGTCCATAGGAAATGGACAGCTTCATCATGGTCATAACAACGGTTCCTACCTTCCAGGGACCCCCGCTCAACATCTGAATAACTCCGACGCACATCCGAGTCTGCTCCATCAATTTCGAGCTAATACATAAACACGGGCCTGTCCAAATGGCTAGGCCACCCATATTGCTGTCCATAGGAAATGGACAGCTTCATCATGGTCATAACAGTGGTTCCCACCTTCCAAGGACCCCCGCTTAGCAGTCCGATAGCTCCAACGCACATCCGAGTTTGCTCCATCAATTTCAAGCTAATACATAAACACGGGCCTGTCCAAATGGCCAAGCCACCCATATTGCTAGTCCATAGGAAATGGACATCTTCATCATGGTCATAATAGTGGTTCCCACCTTCTAGGGACTCCTGCTCAACATTAGGATAGCTCCGACGCACATCCGGGACTGCTCCATCAATTCCGAGCTAATACATAAACACGAGCCTGTCCAAATGACCAGGCCACCCATATTATTGTCCATACGAAATGGACAACTTCATCATGGTCATAGCAGCGGTTCCCACCTTCCAGGGACCCCTGCTCAACATTCGTTTGGATCAACCACTCTTAATCACAAGTATTATGTTTATCATCTAATTTGCCACTAAATGATAGTATAATACAATCAGTCGCCCATCCAAGGATGGATAGATTTAAATGCTTTCATTATTTTCTATTTGAATGCCCAAGCCTAAATTTTAGCAGCATCTCCCCGTATCTCTCCAGATATATTTATCTTACATTTAATTTCCACGTCAAGTATCCACGTATTGTGTGGATTACTAACAATGAAAATAAACATAAGAAACATATCCAAAGAGAATATGAGAGATGCCGCACGAAACTAATGACAGAGCATGTAAATGACAAACAACGAAAACATTCCAATCTATCCAACCTTCGACTGTCTAACAAGACAATTTGGTAAATTTCTATACCTCCATAACACACTTTATTTATGCTCGGCAATATAGAAATCTCCAAATGGGCTAACTGATTGTATTATACTACCATTTGTGGATAAAAAATAACTATTAATAATAAGCCAGATACATCCACACATACGTCCACGTACATCCACAAAAATCAATCACGGATAGCTCCGATGCACATCCGGGTCTGCTCTAACAATTTCGCATACATAGTACTATCCATAGCAAATAGACAACACCATCATGGTCGAATAGCAGTTCCCACCTTCCAAGGACCCCTGCATCAATTTAGCTTTCATCCAGTGGGCTAAGCGAATGGATTCCTTCCCATGCACCTAGTTGGATACAGACTTGTAGGCCCCACAAGCAATCATACAGCATGGTGGACTCTTAGGGGCGTGAATTAGGCGTTACCCTCGGGAACAACTTAGTGGATGTCACCCTGCCATGTGGGGCCCATCTTGATGTATTGTTTATATGTCGAAGTCGTCTATCTATTTTTTCATATCATTGTAGGATGTGATTCCAAATCTCAGGTGGACCATACCACTAGAAACAGTGATTAATAACTATTAAATACATTTTATGGGCCACAAAATTTTTGGATCAAATGGATATTTATATTTTACCTGCATCAAGACCTTATTGACATTACAAAGAGCTTGGATTTGAAATAAACACTACCAAAACCTTACGATGGGTCCTTTGGAAATTTTAATGGTAGGGCACTCAATTGCACTGTTTCTAGTGGTGGTCCACTTGAGATTTGGATATCCATAATTTTTTCTTTTATTTTGGAATTGAAAATCCCAAATTAGGGATATAAATTAAGAAATCCTTAATTAGGGATTTACTAAAACAGTGGGCCCCATAAAACAGTGGACATCGGACAAGTGGGCCCCACAAGCAGTGGACAGGGACGGTGGGCCCCATAACCAATGGACACTGTTTCTAGTGGTGTGGTCCACTTCAGATTTGGATATCCATAATTTTTTTATTTTCTTTTAGAATTGAAAATCCCAAATTAGGAATTTTAATTAAGAAATCCCTAATTAGGGATTTACTAAAATAGTGGGCCCCACAAAATAGAACTGTACATCGACAGTGGGCCCCACAAAATAGTGGACATTGACAGTGGGACCCACAAGCAGGGGACAATGACGGTGGGCCCCACAAGCAATGGACAGCAACAATGGAGGGGGACGGTGTGAACGAGAGAGAGGAAATGGAGGGAGAAGGAAGAGAGAGAGAGAGAGAGAGAGAGAGAGAGGGTTACCGGAGAGAAGGGTGTGTAGCAATGACAGTAGAGAGAAGGGCATGCGGCGTGCGGCAGTGATGACTACGTGCAGTGGTGACGGTTGCCGTGCGGCGGTGACGACCAGTGAGAGAGAGAGAGAGAGAGAGAGAGAGAGAGAGAGAGAGAGGATTGAGAGAGAGTGAAAGAGATGGGGGCTTACTGGAGTCGATTCGAGGTTAAAACATAAGATTATTATAGACGAAAATATTCATCAATAAAAACCTTCTACAAATTCAAGTGGGGCCCACCCGTACTCTATCATTGTTACCGATGACGTGTAAATTTTATCGGTGAAAACCATATTCAAGTGGGGCCCACCCGTGCTCTATCATTATTATCGACGACGTATAAATTTCGTTGGTAAAAAATGTCTTTATCGACGAAAATATTAGTCGAAAAAATGTTTTTTACCAATGATTTGTTAATTTCATCAGTAAAAGTGTCATCCCATCGTTATAAATAGTAGCAGGAACATTTTTTTGTGGGAACGTGAAGGAAGCGTGGCTTGTACTAATGAAATATTAATTTCGTTAGTGAAAATTAGAATTAGCCATGGCAAAAATTTCGTTGATAAATATACAATTTCTTGTAGTGCATCTGCATGACGTTTCCATCCTTCTTCTATCTCATATGCATCATCTTCAACCGTGTAGCCCGGCCAATAAGTACAATCATGGTATTTTTTAAAAGCGGCGATGACGTCTACAAAAGGGTTACTTGAAGGAGTTTTGGACGACTGAAGACCTGGAGTTATGCGAGTAAAAGATTCAGTTGGAATAAAGGGAGCTATTGGAACTAGAGGTGGAGGACCGAGAGCTGGTCCAAGATTTAAAATGCTCCTATCAGGTCAGGTAAATGTTGCTGGAAGACTTGGAGCCTGAGAATCAGTTGTTGTGGTAGTTGAACTAGGAGGTGCTTGTTTCAGCTCTGGGACAACGGTTCTAATTGGTTCGACCACTCTTATGGCAGTCGAAGGGGAAGATGTGGGGGTTGGCCCTCGGGATCAGGTAACCCTGGTAGCAAAGATGAGGGAGCAGACTGTTCTTTCCTTTTCTTTGTTGGTTTCTTCCTGATAATTGGGGCTTGCTTCGGAATTTCTTCTTCTTCAATTTTGGTTAATGGTGGTTAATGTAGCTGAAGGTTTTGTTGGAGGATCATCGAGATTATCACCATATAGTCGAGTGATAATCACATCATGATCTTCTATGATCAAGTTTTAGTAATAACTTTTCCACCAATCACAGAAAATGGCCTCTTTGGGGGGTACATGGAAAGATGGGAATTTCGGTCGATTCATTAGTTCCATGAAGAGTTTCGTAGTAGCTTTGGTAGAAGGAGACTGATTCTACTATGATACGATCCGTATGAGGCTAGTTAGCAAATCTGTAAGTAGTGAGATAGGGGATACCTTGGCAAAGGCCAAATTGCCGAGCTAGGAGATGAGGGTAGTATTGCTCAAGTCCAGCTTTGACATTCCTAGCCATTTCCATAGAGCAGCCATAAGGAAGGTCTCGGTGCATTAGATAACTTTTCCAAGATTGGTCAATATTGTTGGCTGTCTCAAGATCGGTCAACTTGGTATGCCTTTCTACAAACCATCGTGGACCAAAAATATTCTCCTTGAAGGAACAAAAGAAATGATTGCGGCATGATGTATCCAACAAAAAGAAATATCTCAGGCAATTAGCAAAGGTATACTTTTCTCCTGTGATGTAAAATGAGCTTCGCTCACCATACGAGGAGCATTGAACAGAGGATAAAAGGGATACAAGCAAAGGAGTAGAAATGCTTGTGTAACCACATCTGCATAATCCATAGAGGCCCTCCACTATTGTAGAGGCCAAAGGTTGTTACATTATACATTCCTCTGTATAGATGATCGAGGATGAAAGGTGCAAGGGCAAAAGTTCGACCTTGTGCTAAGGCTTTAATAAGACAAATATATTCTTTGGTCATCTGGACCGAGCTAACGTAGACTAGGAGTTTGCAAATCCACATAAGGAGGAAGGCTGTGTGCTACTTCTCACTAACATTTCGGCCATTCTTCTAAAAAATCTTGATGAATTTTTTGTAGTCTCGATCATTTTTCTGAGATAGGAATTCGAAAGAGGGATCACGTTTTTAGCAAAAGCTGGGATACATCTTCTCCAAATGGAAGGAGATGAGTGAAAGCACAAATGTCTAATATAATCAAACTCATTGGGTCGTAGCCAAAATGGAAAGTGTTGGTGGATCGGTTCCAAAAGGTCATGGCGGTAAGGAATAAGGGGGAATTGAATTTGTATGGGGTAATAGAAAGTTTGATGCAGTCAAGGATGTCAATTTGCTCCCAGAGATTTAGATATTGGCTAGATACCTTAGAATACCAACTAACCCATTCAACCATAGGTTTCGACCATGATCTAGGTGTACTCTTGACATTGTCAGGGTAGGGGAATTCATCAACATGAAGAAGGAGAGTTTCATTGGGTGATAAAGAAAAGAAGGGTGAAAGGGTGGATAAAGCACTTGCACTCAGATCGGGATGAAAAGCAGGACCTACAAATCGATACTCTCGACCATTGATAATGATGCAGAAAACTTGACCTTCGATTATTTGTTCTATAAAAATGTTTAATTCATTAAATAGACCATCATACCAGTGAGTAGGAGAAGAAGATTTGGAAGAGGAAGCCATGGTCGAAGAAGTCAAGAATGAAGGTTTGAAATGGAGAGAGATAAGAGAGCAAACCAAGGGCTTTTATCAGTGGTGAATCGTTGAAAATTAAAGCAAATAATCATTTTTTAAAAAATTAGAACTCTTTTGTCACGTGTTGTAGCTAGAAGAGGCCCATTATAAGGGAAAATTGTCGTCTGGTTTTTCTTGTAGAAGATACCAGCAACCCTGTTCAGACGTGTGGCGAAGAGGTGTTAGGTATTTAATGTTTCACATGTCGTCATCCCCTTTTGTGTTAAGGGAAAACGATGTTGGGGGGGGGGGGGGGGGGGGGGGGGGGGGGGGCAATGCTCTAGCCTAATCCGGGTCAGTTGCTATCGACCAATGAAAATGCAACACCTGGCGTTGTTAAGAGGGATATATAGCGGTAGCACATGTAAAGGCAGAATATCGGCCGTGTTTTAAGAAAGATAGTTGGCCACACTTGGTTGTGCCACGTAAATGATGACTAGGCAAGCAGAAGGCAAATCTATTGTGAACAATTAGACAACAAGAAAATGCTGTAGCAAATGAAGGATCTGGATGATGTAATCGTGTGAGTCAATTAGATAACTGTCCACTAAGAGAAACATCTGGATGGTCGAGCAAGTGCTATAAAAATCAAGGTAGAGAGCAGAGCAAGGGGTCCAACACCAAACCAAAACCAAAATAAAAAATATCTTTCAATTAACATGCTCCTTAGCATCTTGTAGTTTACATTTCTTAATGTAATCATCATCTTTATCTTTCTTGGTATAATCATGTTCTTCACATTTCGTAGCATAAGTTGTGAAATTACATTATGGAATAACAAGTTTGTAGAATTTATCCAGTAGCTGGTCCTTGAAATTTCATCTTTACTTCACCTGGAAAGAGTGATCATCAACATATTTTCAGTGATCGATTGTAAGTTTCTTCTTTGAATATTGTATTTCATATACAAGAATTCCTTTCCTGTAAAAAGTATAAGTGCAACCCACTATTAGAGGAATAACCTCACCCTCCAAATATTGCCTAATCATTATTATTAAGCAACTATGCAAGTGGTTGAATAGGTGACCGATCTTCTCAAATCCTAGTCATACACGATCGATTACGACGTATCTATTCATTTTGGCACTTGGGGTCAAAGTTGTTCGGTTGGAATCGAGCCGTATAGTCGGTTCTGGCACGCCCAATACTCGTGACCAAGAACAACGAACAACAACCACGACACACCAGAGTTTTACGTGGAAAACCCTCTAACAGAGGTAAAAACTACGGGATCTCATCCAACCAAATAATCCACTATGTAAGAACTTATTACACAGCAACCACGAGCTTATAACACACTCGGATCCATTTTTCTTCACCCTTAAGTGGATTAAAATAAAAGAGAACAACACAAGAGATATCTCACCAATCTAAGAAACTTGAAGAAGCTAGGAACGAACCGGCGTCGTGAATGAATCGTCACGGACACGGCCTTCTCTCCCTTCGATCTTCCTCTCTCTCTCTAGTCTTCGCCACAACCGCTTATTTAAGTGGACCAGACTTGTGTTTTACTATTTACCAATATCTTATTATTTTTTATATAGTGTTGATCACATGTGCATATACTTTAACTATTGCGTTGGGTGATCCATGTGCCATGTGCCATGGTTAACCTTTAGAAAAAGATGGATGTCACATGCACTTAATTCTTTGGAAGTTATCACACATATCTTGTAGCTTTTGCTCAAGCTAGTTGGACTTAATACTTACTTCTTTGGAAGTTATCACACATATCTTGTAGCTTGTGGTCCAACTCATTGGACTTAATAATGCCTAGGATATATCACTGTTGTAGGCAAATATAGTCTGAGGAGACGTGAAGGATCGCGGAATTATGAATGCGAGGAGTCAAGATCGTGCTCGTCAGAAGGGGTCGCATTTCCCGGATGCGAGCAGCTCGGCTCGTGCCCGTCAGAAGGGGTCGCATCTCCCGGATGCGAGCAGCTCGGCTCGTGCTCGTCAGAAGGGGTCGCATCTCCCGGATGCGAGCAGCTCAGCTCGCGCTCGTCAGAAGGGGTCGCATCTCCCGGATGCGAGCAGCTCGGCTCGTGCTCACCAGAAGGGGTCGCATCTCCCGGATGCGAGCATTCCTGACACGAGCAGCTCCCGAATTGGAGCAATCATGAGTCTTTGTTTTTGGTTTAGACGGTCTTCGTAGTCCCAGCACCCGATTCTCGTCGAGCAGCTTGTCCAAATCCCTCGATGGCTCCAAGCAGGGCTACATCCAGCGCGGTGGTCTCCGCCCTTTCGGCGTCTCCTTCCTTTTCGGCAGCTATGACTCCAACTACGGCTTCCAGCTCAACATGAGCAATCAGCGTTTCCGAATATCAAGGGATTGCTATCAAGGAACGTGATTGCCGAAATAAGTAAATGAGTTAGATCTCTCCTCTAAGGATAAGGATCTTATCCCACGAAATCAGCAGGATCTCGTATCGTACACGAAATCAGCGGGATTTTGATATCTTACGTAACAGATTGAATCGCTTCAGATCTATATAAAGGGATGACCCTATTGAGAGAAAGGTACACAATATTCAATCCCTGTCCTATTTTGGCCTGGTTACTTTTCTTCTTGCTTTGGCCTGACTTAAGCATTGGAGGGCTAACGGCTGGACCCCAGCCACCCTTAGTTGCTGTCTGTCTTCTTTCAGGTTTGGCGGAGGAAATCTCTATTGGAGAGAAGGTGAACGTCCGGAGGATCCTGTTACAAAATCTGACATTAACAGTTTTGGCGCCATCTGTGGGAACGACTTGATCGTCGAAATCAATCATTCTACCGATCAAAATCCTCCGGCGATGCCTCCTAAAAAGGCTGTTCATCCTTCGACTTCAAGGCAGGCACCACCTCCGCCCGATGAGACGGAATCCGTACCTGCTCTTCCGCCCGCGTCGATGAATATCCCTCAAGGAGCCCCGAATATGCCATCAACAAACCCATTATTGGAGGCTTCTGGAAATCAAGACGATGTCTTGCGTTTCCTCGGAAATACTCTTCTAACTCTGAATGCTGGAGTTCAGGCCCTGTCAAATCGGCTTGACCATCATTTCCCTGAACCGTAGAGACAACCCTCCGAAGGGTTACCACCGCAACCCATACCAGTGGCTTCCAGACATTCTATGGACGAACCACAGGTCCCACCACTTGGCAGCCATCCCCCTGTGCCGTCTCCACATTCTATACATTCTAGTTCGTCTCGACAACCTCAACCGCAGGGCTCCACCGCCGAAACATCAAGCTATACCCTACCATGGGAAGGAGATCTCGAAAGAATCCATGATCGTTTTGATGTCATGGAACAGCGATACCAGGCAAATCGGCCATCTGCAGTCATGGCGGTGATACATCAATCCGAGTCCCCCTTTACCAGTGAGGTTATGGAAGCCCCGTTACCCAGAAAGTATCGAACGCCTGTTATCACCCCGTACACAAGTATTGGCGACCCTCTTGAACACCTGGAAACATACAGGTCCCTCATGGAGTTGGAGGGACATGGCTCAGAAATCATGTGTAGGGCTTTTTCCCTAACATTGAAAGAGGCAGCTCGTACGTGGTTCCGAGGATTAAAGCCTCGTTCCATCAGCTCCTTTTCTCAGTTATCGGAGATATTCCTCTCTCAATTCATGGGAAGCATCCGCATCAAGAAGCCAGCCTCCCATCTAATGAATCTAAAACAGCAGCATGGGGAAACGATAAAGGAGTTCACAGTACGGTTCACCACTGAAGCCGTTCAAATTGAAGGTTATACTGAAGAAAAAGGCCACGCAGCCCTCATAGCTGAAATAACGAGCGAGAAATTCAGGTTTGCTTTAGACAAGAGCCCTCCAAAAACTATGGCAGAGTTCCAAGCCAAAGCTCAGAAATATATCAATGCAGAAGAAGTCGCATTGACACGCCTTGGAGTACAGGGTAAGAAACGCAAGCCAGAAGGAGCCTCTTCTACAGATAAAAAATATCGTCGTGATCAACGTGAACGTTCTCCCAAGAAGCCTTATTCCGGTAAATATTATAACTACACTCCTCTTAATCGGTCTCATGAAAAGGTTCTAATGGAGATTAAACATAAGCCATATGTGAAGTGGCCTGCAAAGATCAAATCCGATCCCAAGAAGAGAGACAAGAGCAAGTTTTGTTACTTCCACAAAGATCATGGGCATAGAACTCAGGACTGCATCTCTCTATGAGACCATATTGAAGCTCTCATTCGAAAGGGCCATCTCCAGGATTATGTTGCTCGTAAAAATCGATCACCAGAAAGGGCGAACACCTCGTCTCGCCAAAAGGAACAACCTCATCATCAAACTGACCAAGAGGACGCTGAGCCCACGGGAGAAATCCGCACCATCGTCGGAGGACCAGCTTGCGGGGGTGACTCTCAAGCTTCAAGAAAAGCATACGCTCGAAAGGCATCCAAAGAACCCCAGCAAATCTATTGGCTGGAACAGACGTCTAGCTCGTCAAAAACCAGCCATCCTCCAATTTCCTTCACTCTCGAAGATGCAAAGGGAATTCACTTCCCTCACGAAGACTCCATCATAGTCACATTAAAGGTATCAAATTATCTGACACATCGAATTATGGTGGATACAGGTAGCTCAGCTGATATTCTATACTTGGAGGCTTTCAACAAAATGGCACTTGCCAGAAGCCTTCTCAAGCCAGTATCGACCCCCCTCGTCGGCTTCGAAGGTGAGGTAGTAACGCCTGAAGGAAGCATCGATCTCCCCGTTACTTTCGGAGAAAGTCCAGCGAAGACCACCATCTTCATAAACTTCCTCATAGTGGACCGAAAATCATCGTATAATGCCATTTTGGGGCGGCCGTCTCTTACTAAGGTCGGGGCAGCCTTGCACCCTTCGTATCTGTGTGTCAAATTTCCTACCCCAAATGGTATCGGGGTCGTGCGAGGAAGTCAACAGGAGGCACGGTCTTGCTACCAGATTGCCCTCCAAGATCGAAAGAAGGCTCAAGCAGTACCCGTCATGGAGATAGCACAAGGTTCACCCAACTTTCCCTCCAACACCTCGTTGGATCCGAGAGAAAGTGCTCTTAAATCGGGAACTCCAGGGGAAGATACAGTGGCGATTCACTTAGCCAAAGACGACTTATCCAGGGTCGTATACATTGGGTCCTCTTTAACCAGTGTCCATCGTGAAGATCTGGTCCTTTTCCTTACCGAATATCAGGACGTGTTCACTTGGTCTCATAAAGATATGCCAGGCATCGACCCCAATGTCATCGCACATCGTCTCAATATCGACCCAAAGCATAAACCCGTAGACCAGCGTCGACGTGCCTTCACTGCAGAAAGGCAAATGGCGATCAAAGCTGAAGTCGAGAAGCTACTTACGGTCAATTTCATAAAAGAAGTTGACTACCCAGAGTGGGTCGCGAACGTAGTTCTCGTCCGAAAAGCTAATGACAAATGGAGAATGTGCATCAATTATTCAGATATGAACAAAGCATGCCCCAAAGATAGTTTTCCAACGCCACGGATAGACCAGCTGGTCGATTCAACAGCTGGGCACGCTCTGCTCAGTTTTATGGATGCTTACTCTGGTTACAACCAGATTATGATGCATCCACCCGATAGCCAGCATACTGCCTTCATCACGGATCGAGGACTATATTGCTACCAGGTAATGCCGTTCGGTCTTAAAAATGCGGGGGCCACTTATCAACGTCTCGTCAACAAAATATTCGCTGCTCAAATCGGTAGGAATATGAAAGTTTATGTTGATGATATGCTCGTGAAAAGCACCGTAGAAGATGATCATATTTCTGATCTCCGAGAAGCCTTCGACCTAATGAGGAAGTATCAAATGAAACTGAACCGAGAAAAATGTGCGTTTGGAGTGTCTGCAGGAAAGTTTCTTGGGTTCATGGTCGGCCAGCGCGAAATCGAGGCAAATCCTGAAAAGATAAAAGCATTGATAGAGATGAAATCACCCACCACTCTGAAGGACGTCCAGCGTCTGGCTGGTCGCATTGCATCATTGAATAGGTTCATCTCGCGAGCATCTGACAAGTGCTTACCATTCTTCAAACTCCTTCGTGCAACGGCCAAGTCTGATTGGAAATGGACACCACAATGTGAAGAGGCTTTTCAACAATTGAAGCTATATATGAGCACACCCCCCATTTTATCTAAACCTATAGCACACGAGCAACTCATTCTTTATTTATCTGTGTCTGCTACGGCCGTTAGCACCGCTTTAATAAGAGAAGATTCCGGGGTGCAAAGGCTCGTTTATTCTGTTAGTCGAGCAATGGTTGATGCAGAAACTCGGTATTCTGATATGGAAAAGCTAGCCCTGGCCTTAGTCACGGCAGCTCGAAAACTGCGACCATACTTTCAAGCCCACGCTATTCTAGTACCAACAAATCATCCACTACGGCAAGTCCTTCAGAGACCTGAGGCTTCCGGACGCTTGACTAAATGGGCGGTTGAGATCAGCGAACACGATATCTCATTCTGTCCTAGGACCGCCATCAAAGGCCAGGCCGTGGCCGACTTTATCACCGAATTTACATACTCTGCTGATAATAATACCACGACCAGCGACCAGCCTCCTTGGTCACTCTTCGTGGACGGGTCGTCGCGGGCCACTGGCAGTGGAGCGGGCCTGATTTTAGTGGCTCCCGACGGGTCGCATTTCCAATATGCTCTACGTTTCGATTCTCACGTCTCAAATAATGAAGCAGAATATGAGGCCCTGATCGTCGGCCTCGAACTAGCCATTGTCCTCGCAATTCAAAATCTGTTAATTCATAGCGACTCCCAGCTCATTGTCAACCAAGTTCTTGGTGAATTCGAAGCCAAAGAAGAAAGGATGGCCTTATACAAGTCTCGTGTACTCATCCTGCTCGCGAAACTGAAGACTTATGAAATAATTCATATTCCTCGCAAGCAGAACCAACTTGCCGACTCACTGGCTAAGCTCGCTTCTGCACTAGAATCTAAGCTAGCACATTCGATCCCCATCGAGCATCGTCAGAACCTAAGTATCGACCAATCGGCTCTTGAGCAAGTTATATCGGTAAAGTCGTCTCCATGCTGGATGGATCCCATCGTCCTTTATCTCAGAGATGGATACCTACCAGACGACAACAAAGCTGCTAGACAAATTCGGCTTCGAGCTTCCAGGTACACCTTGCAAGACGGAATATTGTTGCGAAAAAGTTTCTCCTTACCTTATTTAAGGTGTCTTCATCCAGAAGAAGAACTTCATGTTCTAGACGAAGTACACCAGGGGGCGTGTGGTAATCACCCCAGGGGACGATCCCTAGCATATAAGGCGATGCGGCAAGGATATTATTGGCCCACTATGAAAGCAGATGCAATTGAATTTTCTAAAAAATGTGACAAGTGCCAGCGATATTCACCTATACCCCATGTACCTTCCGAACGGATGACTCCAGTTGATAGCCCTTGGCCTTTCGCTCAGTGGGGGGTCGATATCATTGGACCCTTGCCCATGGGAAAGGGACAAAATAAGTTCACGATTGTAGCGGTTGATTACTTCACCAAATGGGCCGAGGCAGAACCATTAGCCAAGATTATTGAGAAACAAACTACCAAGTTCATATGGAGAAATATCATATGCTGCTTCGGACTCCCTCATACCATAATTACCGATAATGGAACGCAGTTCGACAACGCGGCCTTTGATGAATTTTGTGACAAATGAAAGATATGTAATCTCCGCACTTCTCCATATCATCCTCAGGCGAATGAGCAGGTCAAGGCAGTGAACAAAATCATTGAGCACCATTTAAAAACCAAGCTTGGTGAATGCAAAGGTGAATGGCCAGAACTTCTACCAGAAGTATTATGGGCGTATAGGACTACAACTCGTACGTCAACAGGTGAGACCCCTTTTTCCTTAGCATTTGGTGTCGACGCAGTAGTACCAGTGGAAATTCAAGTGCCCTAGTATCGGATCGAGCAATATGACCCCGCGAGTAATCAGGAAGACCTTCGCCTTCATCTCAACCTCTTGGAAGAACGTAGAAACGCCTCCCAAGTACGAGCGGCAGCATATCAACAACATATTGGTCGTTATCGAAATGCGAAGGTGCGGCCTAGATCCTTCCAGCTTGGAGATTTGGTCCTAAGACAAAAGCTCGGAGTCCCTTCTCGTTCGCTGGATCCAAATTGGGAAGGCCCTTATCGGGTTATTAGGATTGTACGACCCGGTACCTATTATCTTGAAGACATGCAGGGCAGACCCATGCGTCGCCCTTGGCACGTGGAGCATTTGCTATAATACTTCCCCTAGATTTGATGTAGTTCATAACAACATTTTATGAATAAAGTTGAAGATATCTTTTGGTCGCTATTCCATTTATTTGGACTCGAATAGCTCCAAAGAGAATATACACATCCTCTTGGCCAATTGCCTACCCTTGGTAGGATTGAAGTTGTTATTAATTGGTTGCTTCTCCATTTTATGGATTAAAAACAGCCCCGAAGAGAGCATACGTGCTCTCTTGACCAATCTTCTGCCCTTGGTGGAATCAAAATCTCAATCGATAGATCAGTCTATCTCAACGCGGACACGGTCACACGACCCCTGGATTGAGTCTAATTCATCTTTTCATGAATTAGATGCTCGCACTGGTGAAAGAGATCGCACTTCCAGACTGCGAGCAGCGTAGCTCGTGCTCGAGTTAAGGTGGCGCAGTCCGTACCCCTACTGCGAGCAGCGCAGCTCGTGCTCGAGTTAAGGTGGCGCAGTTCGTAACCCCACTGCGAGCAGCACAGCTCGTGCTCGAATTAAGGGGTCATACTCCTAATGCGAGCAGCTCATCTCCTGCTCGAATAAAGGATAGCATCCTCGGATGAGTCGGATGGGATCAACACAAAGCAGAAATGAAAGATGAGAATACACAACACTGAAGAAATAAATGTTCATTAAAATAATGACCAAAAGGTCAAGACCATTACAGATTTCTTCTCAAAAGTAAAAAAATAATAATAATAATAATACATGACATAGGAAGCTGCCGAGGTCAAGGTTGGTCATCCTCATCTTGCGCAGGCTCGTGGCTTTCAGCTTCAGGACCAGCCTCAGGAGCAGGAGCGGCATCTGTTGCCCCGGTGACTTCGTTCTTAGCGGCAGCCCGTTCTTTAGCTGCAACTTCGAATGCCACTCTGTTGAACTCCTCAACGTTAAAAGTTAGAGCGATCAGCTGCATAACTCTGACCGCGAAATCGCGACCAGCGATATACGCTTTATATCGCTCCTCATCGTAAAGTTGAGAAGTCCGGAACTCCTGAACTGCGCGAGGACCCTCATCAGATACCATTTGGACGAGGGCTACTCGCTCTTCTTCCCAGTGGATGGAATCATCCTTCAACTGGTGGAGTTGTTGCTGGGCCTCCTCGAGCTTCTTCTGGGTCTCCTCGAGCTTGGTCCGCGCATCCTTGAGCCACCCTTCAAGCTGGATCTTGTCCTGGCGGAAGATTTCCTTCTCCTTCTCGCTCTTGGTATGGAGCTCCTGAAGCTTGGCGAGATGGAGATCCGTTGACTGGAAGCGCTCAGTCAGGGATTGGATTTTGACAAGGAGAATCTTCTTCTCTTCATCCAGCTTGGCAATCTGCACTTCAAAAGCTTTCACCAAGCAGTCCCGCCCTTGGACCTCTGCTTTCATTGTCTTTTTCTTCTTCTCCTCATCCTCCACGCTACGGCGAGCTGCTTCGACATCCCGCCTAACACGGAGCGTGAGATCCAGGCTCTGATACAAATAAAGAGAGAAGGATTAGATTGCTAGTTATCTTATAAAATCCCGAAGAGATTGGTAAAAAAGGAAAAAGGTTGTTACCTGAACCAATCTCACTCCAATATCAGTGGAGAGAGCTTCTGGGCTTGGCTCAGGCAAACCCCCGAAGGTGTTGGGAGGGATGTTATCAAACATAAACTTGCATACAGGATGCAAGTGCGGGGGGATAACAAAAACCCCCGACCCGGAAGGTTGGGCCACTACCATCTCGCTTGAGCCCGTCTCGCGAGCACCCACGGCACCCACAGAAGGTGTCGCAGACTCGCGAGCACCAGTAGGCTCTCATCTCATATCCTTAGGAGGGAGGCCTCCCTCCCTCCGATCGCCTTTCGGCGAATTGTCGGCAACTTCGATCACTGGTTGACCGCGAGCACCTGACGGTGGAGTCGCAGTAGCCGGAGGAGGCATGGCGGATAGAGGGGTCGCGTTAACCGGAGGGGTCGTGGTCGTACGAGAAGTCGTAGCGACCCCTCCCGAACCGACCCCTCACGATTGAAGACCGCGAACAGTCCCATCAGCGGGAGCAGGTGCATTTGAGGGACCCCCGTTTTTCTTTTGCCTCTTCGAGGCCGCGCCCTTCAGACGGGGAAGCACCCCTAGTGCACCTCTTTTGTCGCCATCATTCGTCATTTCTTCTCTGGAGATGAGACCTGTTGCATAGAGATGTCGGGACTCTAATGCAATGTTAACGTGGCGTGTAGCCGCAGGAAGCTTGTAGACTCTAACCAATTTCTCATTGAGTCCTCCTCGCAGGTTCGGCTTCACACCAGTTGGGATTCCTGCGAACACAAAAGAACGCACATTAAAACTTCAATGGAGCAAAGGTTTTCTTTCTTTCGGACAGATAAAATGAATACTTAACCCACCTTCGCCAAAATGGCGATTAACGTTATGGCTTTTGGGGTCGGAGCCCAATTCGAACTCCCAGTTGCCAGAAACGTAGAACCACTTCTTTCTCCATCCCGGGCAGTTGGAAGAAGGGTTCCCCAAAATGAAGTTATTCCGGTGCCAGAAGCAGAGGTAGTACCAACCCTCGCTAGCTGGCGCCTTCTTCAGCTGGAATAACCTCAAAAATTCCTCAGCAGTTAACTCCTCGTTACCCGCCTGTTTCCAAAGGACAAAAGCGCTGAGAAGAACCCGCCAGCCGTTAACTATAAGCTGGCCCGGGGCAATCTTGTAGAGACAGAGGAAGTTTCGTATGAAGGGGTGGAGGGGAAGACGTACGCCCACTTTGAAAAAATATTCATAAACAGCCACACACCCAGGTGGTGGTGCATCGGCTGTCTCCCCTCTCCCAGGCAATCTGAATGAAACAAAATCTGGGACCCTATATACCTCTCTAAGGTTAGAGAGTCTTTCCTCCGTCAAGATGGAAGAGTAACCGGAGGCGGAATATCTCCCAGCCGGTACTCTGGCGTTATTGGACTCGGAGGAATCAGGGGTTTCATCTCCCAAAGGAACAATCTCTTTGTCAGAGATTTCCGCCATTATAAAAGAGAGATGGGAGGAAGAAATGAATAAGAAGAAAGAAAAGAAGGATACCTCTGTAAAGAGGTTTTTTACTCCGGAATAGAGAAGGAAGAAGAAGGAAACCTCGCAGCAAAAGGAATTCAAAATGGAGAATTTTTCGGCTAAGTCCAATATTTATACGCAATCATCAGGGTTGATTTGATGGACACGCGGCAGCTTCTTATCCGGCACGCCAGACGAATGGGCGCTGGCATTAAATACGGAAACACGTGGCACCCGACGCCTCATTTCTGGCGGCAGAAAAAGCTGCGCGAAAGCTGGCCATCATAAATGCGGAAGCACGTTAAGAGAATCGTGCGCGATTTTCTCCCAGCTGTCAGCACTAGCAAACCCTTGGCATAGTTCCTCAATACCAAGGGTTTGGGGGGCATCTGTTGTAGGCAAATATATTCTGGCGAGACGTGAAGGATAGCGGAATTATGAATGCGAGGAGTCAAGATCGTGCTCGTCAGAAGGGGTCGCATTTTCCGGATGCGATCAGCTCGGCTCGTGCCCGTCAGAAGGGGTCGCATCTCCCGGATGCGAGCAGCTCGGCTCGCGCTCGTCAGAAGGGGTCGCATCTCCCGGATGCGAGCAGCTCGGCTCGTGCTCACCAGAAGGGGTCGCATCTCCCGGATGCGAGCATTCCTGACACGAGCAGCTCCTGAATCGGAGCAATCATGAGTCTTTGTTTTTGGTTTGGACGGTCTTCGTAGTCCCAGCACCCGATTCCCGTCGAGCAGCTTGTCCAAATCCCTCGACTGCTCCAAGCAGGGCTACATCCAGCGCGGTGGTCTCCGCCCTTTCGGCGTCTCCTTCCTTTTCGGCAGCTATGACTTCAACTACGGCTTCCAACTCAACATGAGCAATCAGCGTTTCCGAATATCAAGGGATTGCTATCAAGGAACGTGATTGCCGAAATAAGTAAATGAGTTAGATCTCTCCTCTAAGGATAAGGATCTTATCCCACGAAATCAGCAGGATCTTGTATCGTACACGAAATCAGCGGGATTTCGATATCTTACGTAACAGATTGAATCGCTTCAGATCTATATAAAGGGATGACCCTATTGAGAGAAAGGTACACAATATTCAATCCCTGTCCTGTTTTGGCCTGGTTACTTTTCTTCTTGCTTTGGCCTGACTTAAGCATCGGAGGGCTAATGGCTGGACCCCAACCACCCTTAGTTGCTGTCTGTCTTCTTTCAGGTTTGGCGGAGGAAATCTCTGTTGGAGAGAAGGTGAACGTCCGGAGGATCCTGTTACAAAATCTGACATTAACAATCACTTTAATACTTTTCTAAAAGACCAAGAGACAGTGGGAGATGAGGGGGAGCACAAGCACCCTTGATTTTTTACAAGGCCCACCATGATGTGTATGTGAGATCCACTCCGACCATTACATGTGTAGTCATATTTTGGGCCTAGAGCCTAAAAATCAGGCTAACTTGTGATTCAGGTGAGCCACACTAATGGAAATGGTTGGAAGAGAGATGTCACCCTTGATTTTTACAGGGTCCACTATGATGTGTATGTTAAATCCACTTCAACCATTAGATGCCACACCAAAAGGTGGGTCTGAGGCACAAAAAGCGAGCCCATATGTGATTCAAATGGGCCACACTAAGGGTAGGTGGAGGTGGGCATCGGGTTGGGTCGGACCAAGTTTGGGCTGACCCGATCCTAACCGTCCAAGGGAAAACCCTGTGCAAAGTCGGATCAGACACTATATCGAGTCAGCCAGGCCTGGACCGATCTTAACCATTCATGGCCCAGTCCATTCCGATCCGTGTCCAACCCGGTCACAGGGACCGAGTTGGATCGACGGCGTCAGGTAGGGCAACAACAGGTGGAGCCATGCGAGTAAGGCAGGCAGCGGGTGGAGGGGCTGGAGGAGGAGGACGAATATCATCGTCGGCGGGTAGGGACCGTAGGGTAGGGCAGCAGCAGGTGGGTAGGTGTAGACACCCCACCTTTACAAGCATCTAAACCACTTGTTGACTTTGACTTGGCGGGAACCGATCTTAATGTATGGCTGAAAAGTGGGCCACTGAGGCGATGGACGGGGCGGATCGGTCGATGGGCTTGACATGCAGCTGTGGGAGTGTGTGTGGCACACGTACAGAAGATGCACCCAAAACCATTGCAAATGGCACGAAAGATTAAACAAAAAAAAAGTGTGAAAACCTTCACCACGGCCACCAAGTGATCGTGGCTATGAAAACGATTGACCGTTTCCATGAGCACGATCACATGGTGACTGTGGGCGGGCCGTCCACCATGCATTTCAGTGTGTGCACTTACCTGGCCACCTCGCATTGGTCGTCCACTACACATCTCAGTGTGCCCACCCCACTTGTCATCACCTCGCTCGCCTACAGCCTTGCACCCGCTCACCCACAGCCTTGCCAACATACCCGGGTGCACGATTAATTAACGCAACGCCTCGTGTCAGATCCAGACGGGCGAAATCGCCACATGGACGATCCGGGTTTGCGAGAGGCCATTGGCCATCCATTCCTTGGCCCGATCCAAAGACTTCCAACGCCTCTCATCCATTTATTTAAAGGGGGACCCAACAGACTGACGAGAGAGAGGAGGCCAAGGGCAAGATGGTGAGTAGACAGTGAGACCGAATGGTGAGCGGCCGAAGAGAGTTCTGAGAAAGCGAGAGAAGATGACAGAGAGCGATCGGGCGAAGTTCTGCCAAATCCCTGCCTCACAGGGATTGGAAGATCTGAGATGATTGTTCACTCCCCAAGTGTAGGGTTGCGAAGTAGTAATAATTCGGAAAGACCGAGTATCGTTCCCACAGAGATTTATGTATGGGTATCCTCAGAATTTGTCTAAAACAACTAGTAATTAAGATCCTATTAAGAACTAAAACTGGAAAATAGCGATTTGGGTTTAAACAGAGAATGGTTAAGGTAATTTCAATCTAAAAAGGCACTAGAGCGCCAAGGATCCACTTTTGATACGTTTCAATGCATCAACACAACTAGGTCTTCTCGTAACTCAATCGGAATCAAATTCATATCTCTATCCAATCGGAATATAGAGCGGTTAAATCAACAATTATCCAAGATAAGTGCTTATTCATTGATTTGATTCCCACAACCATGCTCAGGCCTTGGGCACACTCAATTGTGTAGGCCAAGCCTCTTTCCAATCTAGTTGAGATTCATAACCATAGCTTTCACCAAATCCTGTCACTAGACTTGATTACAACTCATGATTAGAATTCTAATTAAATCAAAATCAATCAATAAACAACTATTCCAGATTATACAACAAAAGATAAGAACTTTGGTTGAATGAGTTCCCACATGAAAATCAGGCCATTGCATACAAGGCAATCAAAGCTTCTACCATGCCCAGAGTCGATGGTAGATCAATGAACTACACAAGCATAACTAATGCTCAAAAGCTAAGATACTAAGTTAGGATCACTAAGAATCACATGAGCCCGGAGTCATCAAGAGATCAAAGTAAAGACCAAAATAGTACTTGATTCAAACTTACATTAACTAAAATTCAACAATTAAATCATAAAAAGGAAACCTAGGTTGCATCAATCCATCAAAAACGAATCAAAAGCTTCACCTCTTAGCCCTAGCTAAGAGGTTTTAGTTCATCTCTAACATCCTTGAACTAGAAGCCTCTAAAAACATAAAAAATAACTAAAACAGGAAGAAAACTAGAAATTCAAAGTAGAATCCGTCTCCCAAGCAATCCCCCCGTCATAGCATCCTTTGGTATGAAGGGAAGACGTCCTTTTATAGCTTGGAGGTGTCCTTTACGCAAGAAAGTTCCAGATTTCACGTAAAGTTACGCAATTGCGTAGAGAAATCCGGAACTGGAATTAGAAAGTTGCCTGTTTACACTTGGCCGACCGGTCTGGACCGGTCAGACTGGGCTGGCCGACTGGTCTTGACCGGTCGGGCTTCATTGGCAATGATTCCGGCAGCTATGGCCGATCGGTCTTGACCGGTCGGACTGGTCTGGAATGTGTCCAGCAGCTGCAGTGGCCGAAGCAGATGGGTGGCCGACCGGTCTTGACCGATCTAGGCTACTTCCCTTGATGTTTTCTTTCTTTCTTTCTTCTTTTTCTTTCTTTTCTTTTCTTCTCTTGCTTTCTTCTCTCTTTATGCTTGATCCAATGGTCTTCAATACTCATAAAGAGCTCTATTTAGCCTTCAATTTGTGAAATCTCTCTCTTGTTCCTACAATCACAATTCATGCATTAGATTAGTCCTCTAAACATGTAAACCGTGCATAATGAGTGATGAATTGGGGTTAGAATATGCACAATTAAGAGCTCAACACACCCCCCAACCAGCATTTTGCTAGTCCCGAGCAAAACATGCATGAAACAAGTTTCATTCTCCAAAACCCAACTCTCCTCTAGAAACTATTCTTCTATTCATTCCAAGACACATATGTGTAAAAATCAGAGAAATTCGATGATAAAGGTTGAAACCTTAAACTCTCAGAACATAATAAGTGTTTATATGAAATTCCCGCTGATTGATTGATAAATAGAAGAACTTGAACAAATTTAACCTAGTGTGCATAGTGAAGGTTCATCTCATGAGTTTCCGGGATTATCTTCTTCATAGATCAACTAAACTATAGATTTCAAAGTGTATAGAGCACAACAAGCCTATGACAGGAATTTGCATTACCGTCTTTCCGACGACTTTCACACTGCATCCCATTTCAGGCTTTGGTTACTGGTAGACCATCCCCCGGTTGGTAGTAGGTAGCCCTAATCAGAATTTCCACCATTTTTCCATCATTCCCAATTTCATCCTTCCTTTTCCTTTTTTCTTTTACATTCGATAGGATTTTTAGAAATCCATATCTTTCGTTATTTTCCCATGGACAAGGATGGACAAAGTACCCCGGCTTGGTTTCTCAATACCTCAAATCAAAGTCTAGCTAATCCATAAATCACATAATCCTTTCAAATCCTTTCAAATCGTGTAATGTGAACTAGGTGCAAAAGGTGTTCAAATTTTCTATCAATCATAAAAATAGGTGAATTCACATATAAAACCATTATATTAGGAGAGGTTCAAAGCTTGCAACATCCCTCACTTCATATCTCATCTTCTTATACCCATGCTATCTCGAATGCATAGAATCAAAGTTTTCAAAAAGAGTTTCGAATTTTAGAAAAATCGAAAAATTTCTACATCTTTGCTCGAAATGTCACAAAAGCTAGCAGATTCATCATCTAAGGAATCTCTCACCCCCCAACCAAAACTTTACATTGTCCTCAATGTAATAAGATATGCAATATGCATGACATGAGAGCAATGACATAAAACAAAGGAGAGTGAGAAAGAGAGATATCACCTGGAGCATATATTTCATGGCAAGATTAGCTTTTGGAGATGGATTACTTCACAACTAAATCAATTATCAAAGCAAATCCTAATGGGAAAGCATTCTAGCAAATTATCCTTCGTCAGACTAGGAGGTTAATCCCAACAACTCATCCAAAAGCATAAAGTCAAGCAGAATCATTAGATGGATCAAAAGGTTTCGCAGTAACGTCATCCAATATCCTGCTTTACAATGTACATGTGTGTGATTAATGGAGATAAGCCACTCAAAATCCCAAAAAGGAATTTCAGCGGGTTCCGTAATGTTTTCATCACATGTATAAGAGGAGACATCATCATATTTATCAGAAAAAATATGTCTCCATTCAGATTTTCCTGGGCATTGATATTGCAAGAAAGGATCATCCCAGGGTTGGTGGAGTTTGGTATGCATGATCCACAAAGGTGTGGAAATTTGAATTGATTTCTCAGCGCGAAAAGGTATTGTTTCCACATCCTTCTCTTGGCTAACGTCATATGCCCATACCGACTCGAAAAGTGTGACCATATCCCTTATCATATCATCGTTCTCATCAAGGGAGTGAGTTACTTCTTCATCTAAGTTACCGGAGTAAAAAGGTGAGAGGGACTCATTTTCCACAATAGAATTGATCATATTTATTTCGTGGACCTCCTCATCCTTTTGTTGGTTGTCAATATTAAAAGCATTCAACTCAATTGTCATATTGCCAAAAGACATTTGGATGACCCCACTCCTACAATTTATGATAGCGTTTGATGTAGCTAGGAATGGACGGCCAAGTATGACAGGAATTTGGGGGCCAATATGAACCATGGGTCTCGTGTCCAAGACAATAAAGTCCACCGGGTAGTAAACTTTGTCAACTTGGACAAGAACGTCCTCAATCACCCCTCTCAGAATACGAATCGATCGGTCAGCAAGTTGTAATGTGGTTTTAGTGGGTTTTAATTCACCTAAACCCAATTGTTCATAGACCGAAAAGGAAATTAAGTTTACACTTGCTCCTAGATCAAGTAGAGCATGTTTCACCCGGTAGTCTCCAATCACACATGATATTGTCGGACAACCGGGATCTTTGTATTTCTTGGGCATCCCGTGGTTGATAATGGCACTCACATTTTCTGTCAAAAATGCCTTCTTTTGCACATGTATTTTTCTTTTAACCGTGCAAAGGTCTTTTAAAAATTTTGCATATGACGGTATTTGTTTAATGGCATCCAACAATGAGATGTTGATTTTAACTTGCTTGAAAACCTCCAAAAATTTCTGATATTTATCTTGAGGTTTGGTTGGAATCAAGCGTTGGGGGAATGGAGCAACAGGCCTATATTCTTTCAATGGCTCTTTTTCATTCATGGTGATGCTAGGTTCATCATCCTCTTTGGGAGATACAGGATCATTAGGCATTGAAACCTTCACCGGATCAGATTTTTCAATGATTTTACCACTTCTAAGAGTGGTGATGGCCTTAGCATGTTCCATATGTTGGTTAGAAGAACTAGGCACACTTATTTCACATTGTAGTTTTGGATTTGGTATGGGTTGGGCTGGGAGCATCCCTTCCCTTGCGTTTAAGCGAGCCTTGATTTCCTCCACCGAATTTTTAAGCTCAAGCATTATCGTATGGTTGGATTGATTTATTTGAGCTTGTCCTTCCATGAATGCTTTCAAAGTATCCTCTATAGGCATTTGAGGTGGAGCCATTTACATTGGGGGCCTCCTTTGAGGATTATTTTGATTAGCCGTGTTTTCATTTGCCCAATTGAAGTTAGGGTTGTTTCTCCAACTAGAATTGTTCGTGTTTGAATTTGGAGTACTAAAAGGTCGTTGATAACTATTCAAAGCATTTGATTGTTCAAATAAAAGTTTCCGAAACGCATAGATTGTTGGACAATCCAACGTTTGATGCACATTGGAAGCACAAATACCACAAATAGTTTCAACAGCCCCTTTGTTGGGTTGTGTCCACTTTCTTTAGTTCCATCTCCTCGACCTTTCGTGTGAGTTTAGCCACTCTAGAATCTAGATCATCTTGCCCATCTAAAACATAAATTTCTCCCTTTTCCTTAGCTTGGGGTTGTTTTGAACTTGTTGGCTTATATGTATCCCATGCTTGTGTATTTTCAGCCAACATGTCGAAATAATCCCAAGCTTCCTCCGTTTCCTTGTTCATGAATTCCCCATTGCACATCATGTCCACAAATTGGTGCATGGTTGAGTTTAATCCATCATAGAAGAAACTAATCAACCTCCACCGTTCATAGCCATGATGTGGGCATGCATTTAATAGCTCATTATACCTTTCCCAACATTGGAAAAAGGTTTCTTCTTCTTTTTGGGCAAAGTTCATTATGGCCCTTCTTAATGCATTGGTTCGATGAGTAGGGAAGAATTTTTTAAGAAACTCCCTAGTCATCTCAGCCCATGTCCCAATAGACCTCGGCCTTAAGGAATGTAGCCATGATTTGGCCTTCTCTTTCAAGGAAAAAGGGAACAATTTAAGTTTTATAGTATCCTTGGTCACATTGTCATAGTTTATTGTGGCTATAACCTCTTCAAATTTCTTAATATGTAGATATGCGCTCTTAGAGTCAAGTCCATGGAATCTAGGAAGAAGTTGGATCAACCCCGGTTTAAAATTAATATTTCACACATTGTGAGGGAAAATTATGCAAGAGGGAGTACTCGTCCTAGCTGGTTGTAAATAGTCACGTAAAGTTCTAGGTTGAGGTACATCCCCCACTTCATTCTCATCCAATTCAGTAAGGTTTGGGGCTGGATTTTGATGTTGATTCACCCCTTGATTTGGTTGATTTTCAGCCATCTCTCTAGTAATTTCAGGAAAATTTTGACGTTTCCTAGCACGAGGCTCTCTATCAATCCCTTCAACAATTACTCCGTCCCTTACAAGTCGGTTATTATAAGTCCGAGCCCAATGTGGCATGCAAAACCAAAAAGAATGAACAAAAAAGGAAAAAGAATTCTTCATTCCTTCCTTTACTCCTCTCTAGGACTTAAGCACAAGGTGTCTTGCAATGGCTAAGCCAGAAGCAAGGATAGAGACCGATTTCTCCTGGTCAATAGGGGTTCAAAGAACTCCCCACCCACTCTGTGAGTCTTTTGAGAAAAAGTACAGAAAAAGAAGAAAGAGGAATAGGTTGAGAAGAGAAATCTCTGAGCACAAGGTGATCCAAGACGGCAGAGCCGACCAATAGGAATTCAGGTGGTTCAAGGCCTACCTTTCAGAGATCCAGAAGGAGTCTCCACCCACTCTACAAGAGATGAATAGGATAGGAATGAGTAGGAGAAGAAGAAGAGTAAGGTTAGAACAATAAAACCTGATTTGTGACTTAGGATGCTTTCTTCTTCTTCAACTTCCTAAAAATCCCTGGATTAAACCTATGTTAGAATCCTGCAAAAATCAAAACAAAGTAAGTTAGTATTTAGAAGAAAACCTACTCTAGAAAGCAAAACAAATCCTAAACCTATCTTAACACAATCTCAACTAAAAGTTATTTCAGAAAATTCTAAAAATACCGCATAGAAATCCCCGGCAGCGGCGCCAAAAACTTGTTCACTCCTCAAGTGTAGGGTTGCGAAGTAGTAATAATTCGGAAAGACCGAGTATCGTTCCCACAGAGATTTATGTATGGGTATCCTCAGAATTTGTCTAAAACAACTAGTAATTAAGATCCTATTAAGAACTAAAACTGAAAAATAGCGATTTGGGTTTAAACAGTGAATAGTTAAGGTAATTTCAATCTAAAAAGGCACTAGAGCGCCAAGGATCCACTTTTGATACGTTTCAATGCATCAACACAACTAGGTCTTCTCATAACTCAATCGGAATCAAATTCATATCTCTATCCGATCGGAATATAGAGTGGTTAAATCAACAATTATCCAAGATAAGTGCTTATTCATTGATTTGATTCCCACAACCATGCTCAGGCCTTGGGCACACTCAATTGTGTAGGCCAAGCCTCTTTCCAATCTAGTTGAGATTCATAACCATAGCTTTCACCAAATCCTGTCACTAGACTTGATTACAACTCATGATTAGAACTCTAATTAAATCAAAATCAATCAATAAACAACTATTCCAGATTATACAACAAAAGATAAGAACTTTAGTTGAATGAGTTCCCACATGAAAACCAGGCCATTGCATACAAGGCAATCAAAGCTTCTACCATGCCCAGAGTCGATGGTAGATCAATGAACTACACAAGCATAACTAATGCTCAAAAGCTAAGATACTAAGTTAGGATCACTAAGAATCACATGAGCCCGGAGTCATCAAGAGATCAAAGTAAAGACCAAAATAGTACTTGATTCAAACTCATATTAACTAAAATTCAACAATTAAATCATAAAAAGGAAACCTAGGTTGCATCAATCCATCAAAAACGAATCAAAAGCTTCACCTCTTAGCCCTAACTAAGAGGTTTTAGTTCATCTCTAACATCCTTGAACTAGAAGCCTCTAAAAACATAAAAAATAACTAAAACAGGAAGAAAACTAGAAATTCGAAGTAGAATCCATCTCCCAAGCAATCCCCCCGTCCTAGCATCCTTTGGTATGAAGGGAAGACGTCCTTTAATAGCTTAGAGGTGTCCTTTACGCAAGAAAGTTTTAGATTTCACGTAAAGTTACGCAATTGCGCAGAGAAATCCGGAACTGGAATTAAAAAGTTGCCTGCTTACACTTGGCCGACCGGTCTGGACCGGTCGGACTGGGCTTGTCGACCGTTGACCGGTCGGGCTTCATTGGCAATGATTCTAGCAGCTATGGCCGACCGGTCTTGACCGGTCGGACTGGTCTGGAATGTGTCCAGCAGCTGCAGTGGCCGAAGCAGATGGGTGGCCGACCGGTCTTGACCGGTCTGGCTGCCTTGGCCGACCAGTCTTGACCGGTCTAGGCTACTTCCCTTGATGTTTTCTTTCTTTCTTTCTTCTTTTTCTTTCTTTTCTTTTCTTCTCTTGCTTTCTTCTCTCTTTATGCTTGATCCAATGGTCTTCAATACTCATAAAGAGCTCTATTTAGCCTTCAATTTGTGAAATCTCCCTCTTGTTCCTACAATCACAATTCATGCATTAGATTAGTCCTCTAAACATGTAAACCATGCATAATGAGTGATGAATTGGGGTTAGAATATGCACAATTAAAAGCTCAACAATGATCAAAGCCCTGCCCCTCTAATCAACCATCTGAGATGGGCAGGGTAAGCCTCTTGCTTCGGTAACTGTACACTAGTGACCAAATTTCTCTATCACTGTCTCTTTCTCTATTGAGAAATCAAAAGCAACATCGAGTAGGGTTAGAATTTGGGACATCCGACCATCCTCCATCTTTTCTATAAGAAAGGGGTGCCTGATTTCCCCTTTTTCCTTACTCACATCTCGAAGTACTCACTCTCCATCAATCATTGTCAAAGTCAAAGTCAATAAGTAGAGTTGAAATATGGGGCGTCCGATCATCCCTAGTCTTTCCCATGAGAAAGGGTGTCTGACCCCCCCTTTTTCCTCTCACATCTCGAAATTAAACCATATTCCACTCCGCACATTCCATATACACTCCATCCTTCCACACACTCACTATTTACTTTTATTGCTATTACTTTTCTATTTTTACCAACTTAGGCCCTAAAAAGCCTACGAAGTTGAGCCTAACCCTATTATATTGTTGTCATACTTCTGTTGTTTTGCCTACCCAGGCCCTAAAATATCTTGTGAAGTATAGCATAATCTTACAGGTACAGACGTTCTTCGAAATCCCCCTAAAATTGTTTAGCCCCGTAAAGTAGAGACCGTGCGATGCACGAGCGATAAGGAGGCGCCTAACACCTTCCCCTTTCATAACAACAGCCCTTACTCATAATCCACAGCGCAGACCATGCTTATCCAAATGAGAGTTATCTAAAGGACTAGGGGTTCTTTGTAATATCCTAGTCATCTTGGCGTTTTCACGGGTTTTGGCTAACCGTGGATTCTGAGGCCTCTTTTCGGCTAATGGCGACTCCGTTAAATATACCGAGTCCGAGAACGTTATTCTGTTGTCCTCGAAAAGGTTTTGTACAACCAAGGGAAATCCAATTCAAGTCAACAAATCATTGCAACTGTGCGCCCCAAGCCAAAACAAACCAAAAAGAAAACAGTGGGCAAACATGTGAGCACTTCGAGCGCGGGACAGCGTCCACAATAGGGTAGACCAGCAGCAGCAGCGGGTAGGTTAGGGCAATAGCGGGCGGGTGAAGGTATAAAAAAATAAAAAAAATAAAAAAAAAATGGCTTTTTTAATTTATACCTGATAATGAGTCGGGTTAGATTTTGGGTCAGTTCGATTCTCTTTCAAATTTGGTACGATTTGGGTCGGGTCGAATTAAGGTATAGTCTACACCTGACCCATTTTTTATTCGGATACTAGTCCTATTACTTGGATTGTAGCCAAATTTGGATATCGGGTATGTCCGAATCGGGTTTAATCGGTTTGGACGATTTGACTCAACCGAGTTGACTCGGCCCTTGCCCAGCTCTAAGGGTAGGCTTTTCCCCATGCATTGTTTTCGATTGTATGGTCCACCTAAACACGGATAGGGCTGATTTTGGAGCCATGAGGTGATGCACCTGATGATCGGTGTGGATTTAAAATTAACACTATAGTGGGCCCACCCAAGCTCACCACCTCTGTTCCAAGGTGACGTTAAATAATTTCTTCTGGAAAGCATTTATTAGTGTTAATTAATTCTTATATTAGGTAACTAGTTAGAGGTAAAACTAGTTGGTGTGAGAATCTCTATGCATGCATGCATACATATACAAACAGTCGTATGTATGCATTTTTTTAGAAAGGTGGGAGGACAGGAGAGAGAAAGAGAGAGAGAGGGAACATGGACATGTCATATAAGTAAATACATCCGTCTGGAAAATCATTCATTTCAATCCATTGGCAGATGGACCTCATTCACTCCTCTCTCTTTATATAGCTAGTAATCTTCACTCTCCCACCGTCATCTTCTACAACTCTTTAACTCCTGTTACTACTACTATTGCACTTCAGCCATCCCTCCTCTTCTACAATGGAGCTCTTAGACTTTCTTCTCCTCTCCTTCTCAGTTCTCCTTACATTCCTTTGGTGGAGATATTGGTGGGCTACCAATATCACCCCCAAGAACCTCCCCCCGGGCCCCACTGGCTGGCCTCTCCTTGGCAACCTAGTGCAAGTCCTCCTCCAACGTAGGCCGTTCATGTACACTGTCCGTGACCTACGAGCAAAGTATGGTCCCATCTTCACCATTAAAATGGGCCAGCGAACACTGATCATTGTAACGAGTGCAGACCTCATCCATGAGGCCCTCGTCCAGAAGGGCCCCATCTTCGCCAGCCGGCCTGCCGACTCCCCTATCCGTCTCTTATTCAGCGTCGGCAAGTGCACTATCAACTCAGCTGAGTATGGACCGCTGTGGCGAACGTTGCGCCGGAACTTCGTCACCGAACTCATACATCCATCAAGGATCCGACAGTGTGGATGGATACGCGAGTGGGCCATCAATAGCCATCTAGAGAGGCTCCACAAGGAGTCATTGGATCTTGGTGCTGTTGAGGTCATGCGCAACTGTAGATTCACCATATGCAGTATTTTGGTGTGTATGTGCTTTGGTGCAAAGATCAGCGAAGATCGGATAAAAGAGATTGAGTCCATGTTGAAAGATGTTATGATGATGACGACGCCGAAGCTACCGGACTTTTTACCGGTGTTCATGCCATTGTTTCGGAAGCAGCTGAGGGCGGCGAAGGAGCTAAGAAGGAGGCAGATGGAATGCCTTCTGCCATTGGTAAGGAGCCGGAAGTCGTTCGTCGAGAGTGGTGGGGATGCGCTGAGTGCACCCGACATGGTGAGCCCGATCGGAGCTGCCTACATCGACTCGTTGTTCGGACTCGAGCCAGCGGGCCGGGGACAGCTTGGGGAGGAGGAGCTGGTCACCTTGTGCTCGGAGGTTATGAATGCTGGGACGGACACAAGTGCAACTACAGTGGAATGGGCCTTACTTCACCTGGTCATGAATCAGGACATGCAAGAGAAGGTGTACCAAGAGATCGTTGACCATGTTGGAAAGGAAGGGAAGATTGCTGAAGCTCACGTGGATAGGTTGACTTTTCTTGGGGCTGTAGTCAAAGAGACGTTTCGACGGCATCCGCCGAGCCATTTCGTGCTGTCCCATGCAGCAACGGTGGAGACGGAGTTGGGAGGGTATGTGGTTCCCATGGATGCGAACGTGGAGTTTTATACTGCATGGGTGACGGAGGACCCGAGTGTGTGGAAGGATCCGAGGGAGTTCAGACCCGAGAGGTTCTTGGAGGGGGATGGGGTAGATGTGGATGTGACCGGGTCTAAAGGGGTGAAGATGATGCCGTTCGGAGCTGGGAGGAGGATATGCCCAGCCATGACATTGGGTACGTTGCATGTGCACCTGTTGCTGGCTAGGATGGTGCAGACTTTCAGGTGGGTGCCTGTTCCAGGGGCCCCACCGGACCCGACGGAGACCTTTGCATTTACGGTTGTGATGAAGAGCCCTTTGAGGGCTGTAATCTTGCCTAGGTGAACACTCTCTCTCTCTCTCTCTCTCTCTCTCTCTCGTGTGTGTGTATTTGTGTGTTTTTCCCATTTGGTTCGCACTCAGTAGTCTGCCAAGGTTTGTATGTGCCCATTCTAGTGGGAGAAGGCCCACCTCTGATCATCGACGAGTTATATGCGTTAGAGGAGCTGACCGTGGATTGATATTAAGGGCCTGAAATTAAGGGACGAGTTATATGCGTTAGAGACGAGTTAAAATCTCTACAATACGATGACCACATTGATGAAATTAAGGGCCTGAAAAATGTATGCAAGAGTACTATCTAACCGTCCATTTTCGTGGGCCCCTTATGTTTTGGTCATGATCTCCCTTGCATGGAAACCATGGGATATGAACGTGTCCGCAATTTTTTTTCTTTTTAGTTTTTATTATTTATAGAGACAGGCATGTTATTGAAAGCAAGGACATATATCTAGAAAGTATTCATTGTAGCACCTGGCATTTCTTCACATTAGTTTGAAAATGGCAATACCCTTTAAGAAGTTGCCGTACATCCCTATCAATCGCTTTTTTTTTTTTTTCGGCACAAACGTTCGCCCTTTGATTTGGACGGTGGGATCCTCGCCTAATGAGCGGACAGCCATTACTTCCACGATTCGTGATCTTCATGGTGGGCCCACACTTTTCACGGGAACGATGTCCTCCGTTACATATGTACTTACACGTTGGCGGGAAAATGCTGTGTGCTGTTGGCTACTGACGTTGCCAGTAGTGGTCCTGGTCGGTGCCCTGTGGGCCCCACCATGATGTGTGTATTTCATCCACCCGGTCCATCCATTTTATCATATTATTTTACTGCATGATCCCAAAAGTGAAGCAGATCCAAATCTCAAGGGGTCCACATAACAGGAAACAGTGTCGATTGAAGGCCTACCATTAAGGACTCCTTGGGGGCACAGAAGTTTTAGATCAAGCTGATATTTGTTTTTTACCCTTCACCCAGGTCTGTATTACCTAATCAATATGTTGGATGTCAAATAAACATTACAGCTCGCCTTAAGAGGCTTTTAATGGTGGACATTCAATCACTCCTGTTTTATTACGGTGTGGTCCACCTGAGATTTATATCTTCCTAAGTTCTTGGATAATTCCATAAAATAATATTTAAAAATGGATGGACGGCGTGGATAAAACACATGCATAATGGTGGGGCCCACAGAGACCCTACAGTGGCCGCATGACTACTGGCAGCGTCACTGGCCAAACCGCGTCCCTTGCCCTACCATCATTCACTTTTGTGTATGTGTGTGTTGGGCTATCCTTTTTCAGCAATGGTGGGCTGACGGGAGGCAGGTCGGAGGAGGATGCAGTCCATCCGTCTGTGAGCGGATTAAGTGTTCTACGGATAATACCGTAGGCCCACGTTGATGTCTCTGTTGTATATCCAAGCGGTCCATCAGTTTTTAGTGCATATTCCCAAAAATGAAGCAGATCCAAATCTCAAGTGGACCACACCACAGGAAACAATGGTCATTGAATGCCCACAATTAAAAAACTTTCTAGCGTCCACTATAATGTTTGTTTGACACTCAAACCCGTTGTAGCCCACAAAAGTTTTTAATGGTCAATGACCCCTGTTTCCTGTGGCGTGGTCCACTTGAAATCTGATGAACGGCGTGGATATACAACACATACATCAAAGTGGGCCCGGTCTGGAACCCCTGGTTACCGGTACACTGATCCGATCCCCCCATTCATCTAGTCCTAACAGGCCACAGGTGAAAGTCACACCAAACTGACGATCCTAGCCGTTGAAACAGTTGCCTTTAAATGGACGTTGAGAAATGAAATTGGCCAATGGCCAGCATTAACTGGCCTAAAAAAAAAGATGGTAGGTCCGATCGTTGACTAAGATTTTCAACTATGGCCCAACAAACAGGACCGACCAGATTTTCTAGGGCCATTCATGGGCTAATACTTGGACGTGGAAGGTTAATGGTGAATCCAGACCATTCATCTAGTGGGTCCCATCCATGGATGAGCCACGCCTACAAATCCCACCGAACAACAATCAATCCCAGCCGTAAAACCAGTGGCCAACAAATAGGACAGTAAGAAATTAAAAAAAATGTACTAATGATCGAGTAAATGACCAACACTAAAACCAGTGTCCGTACGTACAGGTCCACCCGTGACATGACTGCTATGGCATCACCCTCTGATGGTGATGGACAGAAAAGATCCGTACAATTTCTCCATTCGGCTTAAATACCATTAAAATGTCCAGTTTCAAGTAGGTGAGTCCCACTCAATATTCATGAAGAAAGCACAAATTCCATTATTGCAGGAATGTTATTTTCGACGAGTAACGGCAGCAAGTGGACACCCAGTTTCTGTTGGGCCCACATGTTTTATATCTAAATCCACGCCGTCCATCAAGAGACAGCCATTATTTGAGCCGTACATACAAAATATTACTACCCCACCAGTGACTAGCTAGAGCTGGACGGTCCTAGCAAAACAGATGGATCGCGTGGATATAGAATACATTTATCAAGGTGGGCCTACGGTAAGGGCAGCATCTAATCAGCTCCTGTGTGGCCCACCTGAGTATGGATTGTGCTAACGTCCCATGTCCTAGAACCTGATGGACGGTTTGGATTTTATATATACTACATCGTGGGCCCCATACCTTCATATATGTATTCTACATGGGCTCAGAGGATTCCGGTCTATGAGGTAGGCCCCACACCCAATTCTAGAGATCGGGCAGGTCCATTCATTAGGATGGCCATACAAGTACGCTGAATGTTAGCAGGTCGGATTTAAACCGTCCGTTAGTTTTTGTACGTGCTTTTTTATTTTCGTGCCAGAAGTACTTCATGGTGGGGCCCATCTTGTGCAGACGTTGAATGTCCTGCACAGGGGACATGTTCGCCCGTGAACTGGTGTGCATGTGAAGGCGATTGGTGGTCAGTGCTCTGGTTGTATGGCACGCGCGATCGAGACAATATTTTATCTGTCTACACTGTGATCAGTTTTGCACAATTTATTAACTGGGAATGTAATAAACTAAGGGCCAGTTTTGTTTGGTTGCATAATTTAGATTCTAAAAAAATTCAAATTCTAGTGTTGGTATCCAAAATTTTCAAAAATTGTATTGGAAATCAAGATTCCATTGGAACTTGCTGTTTGGTTGAAAATAGTGTAATTCAGATTCTGTTTGGTTGAAAACCATGTAATCCAACTGTTTCCTGTAGCATGGCTCACTTGGGCATTGGATCCGCCATAGAACTTAATCCCTAGCCTATGGTAGTCTCACAAGGCAGATGGCCGGGTTGGATGGCAAATAAACATTATAGTGGGCCCTAGAAAGTTTTTAATGGTGGATGTTCAATCAACACTGTTTTGTTGTGGTGTGGTCCACTTCAAATTTAGATCTGCCTCATTTTTTGTCTAATGCCCTTAATTGAGCTCTCAAAACGGATGGACTGCGTGGATATAAAACAGATATATCATAGATGTGTATAACACATACATCGAGTTGGGCACCACCTTAAGGGTATTATCGTCAACATTGAATGACGCTCACTTCTCCTCTTTCCTCTTAATTTCTAGAAATAGTCTCCCACACTCCCCCACATTGTTTCCACTTATCCCAATTCAAACCATTTTAAGTTTCCAGATGAAATCCTATTTGGTTGGAATTTGCGGCCAAACACACCAATTATAATTGAATTTTGCCGGAATCTAGATTTTAAGCTAGAAACAGGTTTCAAATGCCTACTAAACATGCCCTAAGTTTTTATATAGGCTGGACACACTTATACAATCATTTAATGAATTTAAAGAAGTTAAATATTTAATTTTTTCTTTAAAAAATAAAACAAACTTATTAGCCAAATGGTAAAGAATTTTTTGTATAGGAGTAGAGTTGTGTATCGAGTCGAGTCTGACCGAGTTAGGGCTGACCCGACCCAAGTCAGTTTTGAAATAGGCTTGACCCGAACTCGACTCAACTTGACTCGGTACCGAGTCCAACATGCCTGACCCAATCCAAGTCCGGGTCTGGCTTGGACTAATCCAGACCAAAAGGGGTTGTATAATCTATACACGCATGACTTACCTTATAATTGAATATCTTTTGAACTTGGCAAGATCACGAAAGCATCCTTTCAAATTCGATTCCTAGTATATGTTTAAAAATCTACGACCTTGAAAGAGACTTACAGTCACAATCCGATGGAGCCCGGTAATCACCAGCATCCATAGGGAGCCTCACGCGTGTACAATCACACCAAGCAATCCCATAAGGAGCCTCACGCGTGTACAACCCCACCTCAAACTGTTGGTGCGATTTTTCAGTCACATGATGCTTGAGTGTAAGCTTACTATTATACACGGGCATGCCAGGATCAATGTGGGTCCGATGCTAACCGTAATCACTAATGACCCCTTGCGCTGAGATAGAGCGGTCCGTAGCTCAATCGTTTACCGTCTATTCAGCCAATAATCTTACACTCGATATGAAACTAAGCGACTTGCGAAGGTCGGGGCTTTCCGTTCTATGGATTCTTTCTACCTTGTAAATCAAGGACTTTCGAATGTGCATCAATTGTATGATTGAATGGATCTGAGCGTAGCGGAAGGTTGATAAAAAGAAGGAAGAATGTGGATAGATAAGAGTGAGACTATGAGATATCAACGATATCAGAACTTCCAAAATCTATGCTGAGAGCAACGAAATGCACTGATGAGCTGAAAAATGACAAGCTCCAGTAATTATAGCCCAATGAAAATAAGAAAATTAACCTAGCATATGAGCATAGGCCAATTGATCCTGAGAACTAACAATCTTCTTCCATATTCGGCTCTCAAGCACAAATGGAAATGAATTACCACTACTTGATTACAAGCTACTAACTAATCCAACGTATGAGTGGGACGAAGCTATGCTATTCTTAAGATAATGATCCACCTGGGTGGATGTAAACTTAAAAGCTATGCTAGAATAGTTCATCAATATTGTGCGCCTAGAATCAGAGTTGATCTAAGATTTGTTGATTGGGTTGTGTAAGTTTTTTTTATGTTGTGATGCATCCACTATTTATAACTTTTTCTTATCAATCATGAGAAGTAACCATAGTCCCTTGTGTTGCTTCTGGACCTTTCTATGAACAATTACCGATCGTGCTTTCTTATTGCTGAAAATTCCGTTACACGTATATCTTTATCTAATGCTGACGTGGTCAATCATGGTATTCCTCTTTACTTAGAGTGTCAAACAAACTTCTGATGCCACGTAGATTGATCTTCACCGTTATTTTGATATGCTACTTTTAGGTGTTAACATTGCCCCCTCACATTTCTTGACATTCGATAAAGGAAGGCAAGAAACGTGCATTATGGAATTATTAAAGTATAATATGACTTTTGCCAAATTTTTCGATGGCGTCTATATCTTTCATTCCTTTTGCTCCTATAACCACGCTTCCTTCAAAAATAATATTTTTCATATCTCAACATCAGCTTTTTCTTGAAATCTACACCTATCATCATGCAGCGATTAATGCAACGTCTGCAGCTTCTCCTATATAAGACATTTAACATCTTACTTATTTTCTCTTTCTCCCCCTTTCATTAGTAAAAAAAATCCCTAATTTTGTTTTTGTACTGATCGTCATGGCTTCGAAGAAAGTTAAGCTCTATGATATTCCTACAGCTCAACCTTCACCACTTTTTCCAATCCTAGAACCACTCCAGGATTCAACCTACTCAAATGTAATCTTCAAATCTAAATCTGAATCAACCATTTCAAATTTTTATTTAAGGCCTGCGTTTCATCCCTCTCTTACTCCTAATCTCAAAAACATTCTCCTTTACTTTTCAGCCGATAAAGGAGAATCTTTTCTGTTTGACCGAGAATCCATCGATTGGACCTACTAGGAACCCGATAGAACTCCAAGATCATGGCCACCGCATTTGCAGAGGTGGGTATCCTAACACAAATGCATTAATAGCCAATGCAAAACTCTTTGTGATAAACTTGGGATAACCGAATGTATCCGTCTTTGACCTGTCACATTACTCCAAATCCTTCTATCTTAGTTGTGGCGGCATGCTTATGGAGTCATACAACTAATTCATTTCATTTTAGGTGTGGCCCATTGATTTCGGCCATATTGGATATTTGTGCTTTAACTAATCTTCTGCATGTCGGTTTAGAATTCTACCCAGGATATCAACCTAACCAAACAATCTAATGAGCAACCTTCCAAGCATGACAACCTTAAAAAATCCTACGGTCCTTTTATGTCAGCAAAAGCTAAGACCGAAGGAGTAGTGTCGCATCAAGAACATTGTAGTTTCTTACTGATGTGGGTTTGTCGTTTCCTCTATTGTGTTATAGCAGACTCAGTCACCAAAGAGTATTCCGGCTTGGTTGAAGCCTTAGCAAATGGACAAAATGTTGCTCTTGCTCCTTTTTTACTGTCACACCTATACAGAAGCATTCATGACTTGTCGTTGGTTGGTCCTCATTCCATCGGATTTCCTTTCTGATTTCTTCAACTGTGACTATGTGAATATTTTCCTAACTTGAGTAAGCCCATCACCAAGCCTATCTATTCGTTTTCTTCCTATGAGATTTGCAGGATCTCGACTTCTGTTAAATCTTTCCCTTTTGAGAAAAGTTTAGAATATTTCTACACTCTTCTTTTTGATCATCATGATCATGTCTTCTACCCATTCGAAGGGAGATACATTGGTCTAGATTGATTCACCGATCAAGACTTCAATGCCAAGGACATGTATAAAGTTGCTAGACATCAACAAATTTGGGGTAGATCTCGTAGCTAGGGACATACCCGTGGGTGGTGCTAAAACCAACATAGGAAAGAAGAAGAATGATATAGAATTTTACTCTCCCAATCTCCTAGCATGGCAATTTGGATTTGGCCAATTTATTCATTTTCTTTTACCCATTGACGCTGAATCAACCTCCGCACCAACAACAACATCTTATGTTGTTGAATGAATTGACAATCATTTTATGCAATTAGAGAAAATTGAAGCAGATAGAAATTCAAAATGAACTACACCACAGCTAGCAGTAGAAAATGGACATCTGCCAAAGTAAACTCCCTCAGGTCTTCAAAAGTGTTGGATTTTTCATGTTTTTTGGGCCATGACCCAAAACAATACTACAAAATAGATAGACATACGGTGTGGATATAACACATATGGACAAAATTGCATCAAATGTATTTAATCAATGAAATTACTTTATATGTCAATAGTGCAAATGGAAGAATATTGCATACCAATTAATTTCGAATACGGTGGGTAGTAATGTAAATTATTACTTTTTTTTTTCTGCAGTAAAATGGATTTAAAAAAAGGTCAATTCTCAGCAAATGAACAGGCCCTTAACCACTAATAAAATGCCAACTAAAAACACGGATCGACCAACGAACATGAATTTGATGTTCATAATCTATCTAGAGGTGGTCCCACCATCTAAAAATGTCCATTTATCTGTAAATATGACTATTTGATAAGTCCAATTTCGTCTTATCACCTATCGACAATAGACGTATCAATTTGGACGGTTGGATTGAGTTGTATATATGACCATTAAAGAATTTAAGTGTTGGTATATTACCCGCCACACTCACTTCATGAGTATCTGGGTCTAGGTTGGCAGAGGTTTATAAAGATGGGCCCGGCTTCGGTAGATAGCTGACTGTGGAGCCCACCCTCATGTATGTTTGTTACATCCGCGCCATCCATCCGTTTTAATAGTTCATTTCATGACATCATATAAAAAATTAATCAGATCCAAATCTCAGGTGTACCACACCACAGAAAATAGTGGTGATTTCCCATTAAAAACTTCCTGTGGGCCACTAAAGCTTTTTTTATTAAGTTGATATTCGCTTGGTCACTTCTTCCAGGTCTTAGTGACCTTCTCAACAGGTTGGATGGCAAATAAACGTTCGGATTTGCATAATTTTTTGGATCATGCCTTAAAATTAGGGCTGTCTACGGGCCGGGCCTGAGTAGGTCTAGGCCCGGATTTTGAACTGTTTCGGGCCGATCATATGCAAAATTCTGAATTTTCAGGCCCAGGATTGGCCCATTGACACCCCTGGTTAAAATGAGCTGTCAAAACAGATGGACGGTGTGGATGTAAGGCGTATAATCAAGGTGGGCCCTAAATTCAGGGATACAACGGGAGCCGCACCCAATGTAGAGATGATAACCAGGGACGTGGATTGCCTACTGATGCTGGCAGTACTAGACGGTGCTCTGTGGACCCCACCATGATGTGTGTATTTTATCCATGCCGTGTGGACCACACCACAAGAAAACAGTGGTGATTGAACACCCACCACAGTTAAAAACTTCATGGGAACAACAAAAGTTTTAGATGAAAGCTGATATTTGTGTTTTCCCTTCATCGAGCTGGGTGTGACCTAATCAACAAGCCGTATGGCAAATAAACATTACAGAGCGCCCTAAAAAGTTTTTAAAGGTGGGCAGTCAATAACCACTGTTTTCTTGCTTTGTGGTCTACTTGAGTTTTGGATTTATCTCATTTTATCTCATGCCCTAATTAAAATGTTATGGAAATATGGATTGCCTAGATAAAACATATACATCATGGTATGCTTGCAGGTCTTTTTTACCATATCAATGGGCTGGATGGAAACGTTGTAGATATAAGGTGCATGCGTTGGAACGTATGTCGGATCAAGAATCTTTCTGCTACGAGCCAGCTGAAAAACGTAAGCCCCCCCCCCCCCCCCCCCCCCCCCCCCCAAAAAAAAAAAAAGGAATGGGAATAAGCTGTTATCGCATCTTATTGACTCAAGATTGGCTCGCTCTTTCCGCTCGCTGGTCCCTACTAATTATATCTTATCTAAAGAGTATAATATTCATTTTCTTGTATAAAAGGATAAGGTGGGGTTCTTCCTGACGGTCAACCTGGACGAAGGCCCGCGGGACCTTATTCCGCCGTTACAAGTTTCTTCTGGTCTATCGAGAAGCTAGGAAAAGCTGCTGACTACACAGCTTCTGCTAGAGGGTAGAGGGAGACTGAATGTTCGTCTCGCTGCCCCTAAGACCAGTGGCCCAGCCGAAAATCGAGCCGGCTGGGGGGCGACCCAAAGTCGCTAATAAACAAAAAGATGTTCATTGTTATATGCGTAACACACCACACTCAAATCTAGCATATGTGCCCTGGGATATCGCATCAGACATGCATGCGGTATATGACTCAGCCCCCCGAGCATGAACGTCGAGCTCTAAGATATGCCCATGACGTCATACCCAACTGACGTCCTCCGTATGAGAACCTGCTTCCGGATGAAAGACACTCACTTCAGGCCCCCCTTTTTTTAGAATTGGAAAAGAGAGAGAGAGAGAGAGAGAGAGAGAGAGAGAGAGAGAGAGAGAGAGAGAGAGAGAGAGAGATGGCCACTTCACTCTAATGGCGGAAACGTAAGAGCGCATGAGAAACGGAAGAGATGAAGGCGATTAGACCCCACCCAGTTGACCCCGTCCTATTGACTCCTTTGTGCTTTTAGTCTGCCACTCATTCTCATGCCGTACCATACATTAGATGTCGGTTTCCCCCGGTTCATAGGTTATTGGCCCAGTTTGGTACGCTGTTGTTCCCGTCCCAGGACCAAGACAACCATCCACTGGAGAGCCCGGCCCCTCAATGAAAGTCGCAAAGGAAAGCCCTCCAATGACAGCCCAGCCCCTATGGACACAGTTCATTGCGCACCAGAGACGAGGATGTAGTTGTAGAGATGACTTTCGGAAAGAAGGCCCATAGTTTGTCTCATACCTAGCCCTTCGTCTGCACGTTTCACTCATGTTGAACACTTACTCAATAAAAATGGAATTCGGAGACTTCAGAATGATATCGAAGACCAGAATCAAGCTCAATAGGTTCAGGTTAGGAGGGTTTTCGGATTTCCGCGAAAAAGGCATAGGAATCCGTTCCCTACCAGCCTCCGTTTTGTTTGACTTGGGAGGGGACCCAACCCTCTAACGTTGCGTGAGGGGTGCAACGGTCTCATGGGGCTGATTTCTTAGAGAATAATGTTAAGTAGCCCTCCAACCATTGGCATACCTTGGCCGTGAGGGTGCTTCTTACACCTTATGGCATCAATTGAAGTCCACCTTATGGCAAGATCAGTCACCTAGCCAATGAATCCCTCCTTCAATAAGAATTGTACTTGCCCCCCCCCCCCCCCCCCCCCCAAAAGAGACTCTGTGGGGCCCACCATGATGTATGAATTTTGTCTACACCTTCGAGTCATTGTTTCATATCATTTTAGTATATGATCTTAAAAATGAACCTTTGGATCTACCTCATTTTTTTTTTGCTGGTATCCTAAAATGATGAAAAAAATGAATTGATGGCGAAGATAAAACCAATACATCACGGTGGGCCCCACAGAGGCCCTGCCTGAATCGAGTCCGTCCGGACAAGGGCAGTACTCCCATCTGCTTCCTGATTTGCAGGCCCTTATTGTCATGATTTTAATGCATAACAACGAGCGGTTGGTATTGATTTTCTATTCAAGAAAGAAAAGCAGCTGAGGGAGTACAGGACATCTTCAATTCTACTACTAAAACTAAACAAGAAAACGTCAATGCATAGCCGTCAGCTTTTATGCCGTTGCTGTCCTCTAATAAATACCATACAGATGTGTACAGGTCCGTCAATCTGGACCATCCAAACCATGGGATCGATTGTGGATGAAGCATGGCCTTGAAGTGACACACTCATTGGACGATATAAACCGTTTGATTTTGGACCCAATCATCAACTTCTTACTGTTTATTTGATTGACACTGATCAGATGAACGGTCCGGATTGATATACATTTAAGCCACGTGAACGTACGAGGGCCTATTACAGATAGCGTCAGGGCAGCCAACTCATGCTAGTACATTGCAACTCACCTTGGGCAGTGGAAAAGCAGACTGACCTTTATCACAACGACTTGGGGTCAACCCATATATATCATCGTGGACCCCAGAGGAGGTTTTCCACCACCGATTTGGAAGCGGGGGCCACCTTGGTGTATGTGTCTTATCCACACCCTTGATCCATTTTTCCAACTCATTTTAGGGCATGAGCCCTTAATTGAAGCATATACAACACCCAAGTGAACCACAACATGGGAAACAAAAGTGATAATGGCATCCCTTGTAGAAACCTTCTTCAGGCTCACACACAGTTATGTTTATTTGTCATCCAACCTGTTAATAAGGTCACACAGATATGACTAACTGATGGGAAGATATAAATATCAGCTTCCATTGGTAGACGTTCAATTCCCATGTTTCCTGTGGTGTGGTTTACTTGAGCTTTTACATGTTTCAATTTTAGACTCACGCCTAAAATAAGTTGAAAAAAATGGATGGACGGTCTAGATCAAATACATACATCACGGTGAGCCACGTTCCCAACTTGGGTAGCCAAACTAAAGTCTGCAAGTGGTTTTTTTTTTTTTTTTTTTTTTGGGTGGGAAAGCTGTGTGTGCCACACCATGTTTTATCTCCGCTGTAGGCATGAGCCCAAAAGAGAGTTCGTAAGTTAGGTGTGATTTTACATTGTTGCTCGTGGTGTGGCCCACCTGAGTTTTGGATCAAGCTGACTTTTGGAATGTCCAATGCACGTGTAAGCTTGCCACCAACTAATTTTTAATTTTCCCATATGGGCTACAATCTATCTTATTCATGAATTATAACATTTGACAAACATGGAACATAACAACTAATTAGATACAACACGTCCATAATCAGCTAGCCTTGACAACATGCCATAGATTGCTAGTCATGACACAACTTTATCCAAATCCAAAAACAGTTGGAGTAATGATATGTTTACTGTGTTTTGGCAAGTAGTTAGAGCATCCATATATATATATATATATATATATATATATATATATATATATATATATATATATATATATATATATATATATATATCGATAATTTCATCCCTTGTTGCAACGAAACTAATGCACCTTTTGACAAGTAACCCTGGATTTACAATAGTTAGACCGTGGATTAGGTGTCTCCCATGGAGAGAGTGGAACTAATTGTCATTGATACTTTACAATTTTAGTGAACATGAGAATCATATTTAACGTTTTTTAAATTTTCAAATAGATCACATGCGTTATGTCTAAGTTTAAACTTCTCACATATGCATATGCCACAATCAATCAACTATAACTAAAAAATAACACACTTGTATCAATGTACATGCCAAATATTTATATATACATTTGTAAATGTGATACCATGATCTTTAAATTCTTTACATGTGCTACAATCTATCTTGTTTATATTTCAGAGTGTTTGACAAGTAAAGAATGAAACAACTAATTAGCAACAGTGTGTCGATGTCATGTATTGTCAACCACGGCACAACTTTGTATAAATCCAAACAAACCTTATAAGATATAAAACCCAATGCATAAGTTGCCAGAGGATAAAAAAAAAGGCTCAAATCCAGGCAACCATAGTCATAGGAAGCACAAGGTGTCACTAGAGAAATTTTGTACCTGTGTCTTTGCACATGCGAGCTATGAAATACTTTGTACAACTCAAATATTTCGAAAAAACAAAAGACTGAAAGGAGAGAACCTCTCACATTGTCTGTATTTTTATGTGGCAAGATTTAAGGATAAAGAGGAGGTTGGCCTGTATCATAAAAATCTCCCAAATTAGAAGACCTTGGCTTTTAAATTAGTGAAATTTTCTCTGGTTGTGGTATTTCATGGTTCCAAGACTTGATAATTCGAACTGACACATTGGTCATGAGCCTGAGTCATGCATGTCTTTTTAACCATGTATATGCATGCCAACAAGGGAGGATTTGAGTTGACCAATTGAGAGGAGATTCTTGAAATAGTTCATCCACGATGGGCCATCAGATCAATGGCTTGGATAGAGTAGCAATGGGCCCCTTCTATTTACAGCTAGCCTGTCACAATTCCACTGTTTATATAGATCAATCAACTGTGGGGCCCATTTGTAGAGACTGGAAATTTGAGAATAACCGTACCTGGTCACGAGGAAACCTGATAGTTGTATTTTGTAACTTACGGGAGCGTCTTTTAAGGCATATCTGGAATTTTCTGAAAAGAAAAATGTTCCAATATTTGATGATGATATTCGCTGCATCTGTCCAGTAAAGGAGAAAAAGCTAGGAAAATCAAGGTCCCCTTGAAAGAACTTCAATGTACGCCATACATTGCATCTGCCAATAGGTTATGGTGTCTGTGAATGCAGAAACTGATGTATCAGAAGATAGTTGGAAGCATGTGAATGAAAATTGCTCTCTTTATTATGATCTTGGCCCACCTTTGGTTTTCCTAAGGTTTGCTGACAGTCTGTAAACTTAGTGTTTGGTATACAACTATAGTCAGGCTCAAGTCAGTCGTGACACATGGTCAAAAGCTTGAAAATCCTCTCGAATCGATGTCTAGCCAGGCCGGGTTGACTCAAAGATTCTACGAGTCTTTGATGGACTCAGCTCCATATTCAACGAGTCTTTTAGCACTTGTAAAGTATTAAAATATTCAAAAGAAAACCAAGTTGTGATCAGTCGAGTTACGCCAAGTCGGATTGAGTCAACCGAATCTTTCAAGTCAACTCAACGAGTCTTGTTGAGTCTCAATCAAGCAATGCTCTCCAACAAGTTTCCAAGAGATTCAGCTCAAAATCTCATTGAGTCGAGTTTTGAGTAGACCCACCCAGTTTTAGAGCTATGTTGTGACCAAACTGAGGTTGACCTGAGCCCAACCCGACCTGACCCATTGGACCATAATTGTGTTGGGCTCAACCAGACATTGCACGAATTGGAATAACCATTAATTGCAACACTTGTCCTAGTTGAAGTGATCAGGAGGCAACATTTTGTTTTGGATGTTGAGTCAGGTCGGGTTAAGACATCTACCAAACTCAATTGATAACCCAAACGGGCAGGTCAGGTGATCAGGTAGGGCTTAACCAGCTGGCTTGACCCATTCTCCTAAGTGGCCTCATTTTCTAGCCCAAGGCTGACCCACTACCTATTTAGAATGGCTAGCTGGTTGACCTACGAGCGACCCGACCCAATTGATACCCTAGCTACAATCACACGGGTCTTCATATACCAGCCCTAATGTTCCAATTTCAAATGTCTAGCTGGGTCCGATCAACTCGAAGAGACGATTGAGTCTTTGTCTGGTTGGACTTGGTATTCTAATTATTAAATTTAGATTAATTGGGTGGTGAAAATTTTACAATTGTTGAGCAAACAAATTGTTGCATCAACAGCGGATTAGGTGTGGCACTTATCGTGGGGCCCACCTTGATTATGTATTCTATATCCACGCCGTCTACCCCTTTTTCCAGATCATTTTAGGTAAGCCCAAAAATTAAGCATATCCACATCTCAGGTGGACCATACTATAGGAAACCGTGGTGATTGAATGCCACACCATTAAAAACTTCCTAGGGCCCACTGTTAGCGGTGGACAACGATTCGATCCGAGTCGAACATGGACCAGATTGGATTGCTCTACTGCTTGAGTGGGTATGTTCGAACAAACATTCGAACAGGATGGCTTTGTTCAAACTCAATCTGGTCTAGCCCAATCATGTTCGAATGTGTTCGAACATATGGATTTCGAACAATTTTTACAAGTTCGAACAATTTTGCTTTTTTTGCTTGAAAATATTTTTTCTACTACTGAATGGTAAATACCGATTTTTTCGTTCTGTATGTCCCACCATGATGTATTTGTTTTATTCACTCAATCCATCCATTTGTACAGCTTATTTTAAGGCATTAAATAAGAAATGAGGCAGATACAAAACTCAAATGGACCACACCACAGGAAATAGTGAGGAGAATGATGTCCACCATTGAAACCTTCCTCGGCTTACAGTCACTTTTATTTCTCTCTCTCTCTCTCTCTCTCTCTCTCTCTCCTCTCTCTCTCTCTCTCTCTCTCTCTCTTTATATATATATATATATATATATATATATATATATATATATATATATATATATATATATATATATATATAATCGAGTCGAACGAATGAGTCGAGTCGAGTCGATCAATATTCGAGTCGAGTTCGAGTTCGAGTCGAGTCAAACAGGACTGTGTTTGAAATTGAATTGAATTTTTTTTCGAACAAACCATGTGTGTTTGAACAAAGTTCGAACAATAAGACTTTCTGTTCGAACAAGGTTTTACCGAGTCGATCCAAACGGTTAAACTCAGTTCATGTCCAGCTCTACCCATTGTAATGTTTTCGGTAAAGTTTATTTTCCATGCAACCTGTTGATAAGGTCACATAAATCTGGATGAAGGGGAAAACAAAATATCTGATTGATGCAAAACTTTTGTGGCCCATCAGAAGTTTTAATGGACAATCACCATTGTTTCTTATGGTATATGGTCTACCTGAGACTTGGATCTGTTTCATTTTTAGGCTCATGCCCTAAAGTGATTTAGAAAAAAAATGGATGAAGGGTGCGGATAGAATACATACATCAAGGTTGGCCCTAGTTGCACCATGTGGTGCACTCATATCAGGCTCTTGCTACTGTAGGGTCACCTGTTTGGTGCATAAGGTGGTCCGTCTA